>CM053573.1:18049691-18263896 GCA_028646485.1 Cryptoprocta ferox
CTTTCTTTCTTTCTTCTTTCTTTCTTCTTTCTTTCTTTCTTTTCTTTCATATAATCTCTACCAAACAGGTTTTATCCACACTCAACAGAATGGAAAAGTTCAGGGAAGATGATGAGCCTCTGGGTCACTTGTTTGTCATCATGTTGTGTGGCTGGTAAAGATTCTCTTAAGTTTGAGGGACCCCAGAATGTGGTTGTTAACTGCCCCATATTTCTTTATTCACTATTTTTTTCATTCTTTAAACAAACATTCATTGAATATCACGTTTGTTCTTTTATTTGTTCTAAACTCTTGGGTACAGATCTGTGTTGGTTTTCTACCACTGTCTAACAAAATGTCACAAACTTAATGGCTTAAAACAACAGTAAATTATGATTTCATAGTTCTATAGGTCAGAAGTTGGATACTGGCCTCACTGGGCTAAAATCAAGGTGTTGGTAAGGCCACAATCTTTCCTTGAGATTCTAAGGGAGAATCTGTTTCTCTGCTTTGTTCAGCTTCTAAGGGCTCATATTCCTTGGCTTGGGGGTCTACTTTCCATCTTCAAAGCCAACAACATAGTGTCTCTCTGATTCCCCTCCCCTGTTGCATATCTTTCTCTGATTCCCTTCGTTTTGTTTCTTTTTCTCTGCTTCTGAAGAACCATATGATGACATTGGGACTACCCAGATAATCCAGAAAATCTCCCTATTTTAAGGTCATCTGAACAGCAACCTTAATTCCACTTGCAACCTTAATTATTTTTGTCATGGAATGTAATATAGTCATAGGTTCTAGGGATTAGAACATGGACATCTTTGGGAAGCCATTATTCTGTCTACCACATGATCCTTGAGAATCTACTTCTTGTCTTTTATTACTGGATGACACAAAACTCATTTCTTGGCTTTTTTTCTCTAGACATTTCTCTAGAGTACTTGAACTCTTGCCTGTGGTCCCCTTACCCCATGCTTTATCACTTCTTTGCCTCATATATTCCCATACCCATCAGCTGAGTTGACTCCCAGTCCTGACATTTTCTGGCCTATTTTTCCCATCATCTAGTATCAACCATGTTTGCATTTAGTCACATCTTATCCTTTGTGTTTGGGCAAGCTACCCTGCTAACTTCTTCCTAATGCCAAGAGTTTCATGGTTAAAATGTACAGAGTTAATCACACTTAGTGATTCTAATGGTCCCTCCTAAGGTTTTTGCTATGGGAAAAGACAGATATTGCCCTTCTGTGTTGTGTTATGCAATCATAGCTGCTGTTCTTAAAATTTCAACGCTAGTTCATTCATCTTTTTCAATTAGCTTCACCATAGTAAGAACAATGTTAGAGATAGATTATGAAGAAGGATTTATAGAGCTAGAGAGTTTGAGAAACAGTCCAATTATCCTTTTAAATTTTTACATGGTGTGGAAAGTTCTTAGAATCAAAGAGATTATTTGTATTCAGAGGACAGGTTAGTAGAGAAAACATTTTTAAACATTTTTTTTAGTTTATTTATTTATATATATATATATTTATTTATTTAGAGAGCAGGGGGGCGGAGTGAGAAAGACACACACCGAAAGAGAGAGAGAGAGAGAGAGAGAGAGAGAGAAAGAGAGAAAGAGAGAGAGAATCGCAAGCATGCTCTGCACAGTCAGAGCTGAGCCCGATATGGGGCTTGAACTCACGAATCGTGAGATAATGACCTGAGCTGAAGTCAAGAGTTGGACACTTAACTGACTAAGCCACCCAGGCACCTCAGAGAAAACATTTTAAAAGAGAAAATGCCAGCCAAATAAACTATTAATCATGTCAAAACACTGAAGAAGCTTTTAGCTTCCATTTACAAATTAGGTGAAAATTTCACAGTAAATCACAAAAACTTCTTAAGCTCTTGGCTGAAGAGGTTTTCAGTGATATGAAAATATTTTGTTACACAATTTAGGCGTTTTATTTAATTGTATTAGAAATCTAAATTTACTATAAATGGGAAAAATGACCTAAAGACACGATGATGAGACTTTCTGAAAACTTGCACAATTTGGTTACATTCTGTTTTAATTGAAGATAATACTAATTTTCCTTTAATTTTTAGTCAACAGGAAAAAGCAATATTCATTCTTATAAATTAAGTTCTTTTTTTATGTTTTTTATTTATTTTTGAGAGACAGAGAGAGCGCGAGCAGGGGAGGGTCAGAGAGAGAGGGAGATACAGAATCTGAAGCAGGCTCCAGGCTCTGAGCTAGCTGTCAGCACGGAGCCCGAAGTGGGGCTTGAACCCACGAACCGTGAGATCATGACCTGAGCCGAAGCCAGACGCTTAACCAACTGAGCCACCCAGGCACCCCTAGTTCTTAAATCTTAAGTTTCTTGTGGATAAAAATTAAACCTACCTAGAAATGTTTAAATTTTCTTTCTATAAGAAACCAGTTTCAAAGTTCTACAATAACATTTCAATGAAAAGTGATAAAATAATATGCACTTTCATGGTTTTTGAAAACTTTCCTTTTTAAAAAATATGTCAGGATATCAGCAGGAATATTATACATAATGTAACAAGTAGTCGATGAAAAAAGGTAGAACCAGTTTTGTTTCTTTGATGACTTTCAGGCTGAATTATCTCCCTTGGAGATTAAAGCCGGGTTTCATAGCCAGATGAGGTGGAAGAATAGAGTCTTTAACAGACTTTCAGGTCATTTTGCCAATAAAGAGCAATTCAGAAAAGGGTTAAGTTAAACCCTGAAAATGGAATGTCTGCACCTGACCTCTCAGGAGCCTACCCACTTACCGTTGTCCCTCCAGCAAACAAATTCTGTTTGGTGGCGGTGGTGGGTGTTTGATATTACAGGCATTTGAAATCTCGAGAGAGCAAGAGAAATGTTGGAGCAATCTGTGTTCTTAGTTTGGGTTTTTCTCCTAAGGACCAAAACTGAACAACAGGTTTATGACCAACTATTGTAGGCATTCAGGCAAATTTGTTTTTGCTTGGCTGGTTCAGTAGAGCAGATGGAATTGCAACGTGGTGATACATGTTAAAAGCACTTAATAAATAAGGTATTTCAGCAAATCTTAGTGCCCCTGAAGTTCCAAATCAGACATTTGTAAAGTAATTTGCTGGTAACATCAGCAACGAATTTGATTAGTAAATATTAACTTATCTGACAGATCTAATGTGCTTCTTTACAAGTATAATATATTAGGAAGAGAGACTTTTATTCAGAATCATCTCTATCCAATATGAATCATGCTCAAATTTTCTGAGCCCTGTGTTGGAAATGGTTCAAGAGGTCATTGGCAGTTCCTATAGTTACCAGAAATCTGGGGGCAGAGAACAAATAAGACACGATGTGAGAGATATAAAAAATATAGTCCCTTATTTTTTAAGATATTGACAAACTCTACTTAAAGAGCTGGTATTTAAGAACAAACATGAGTGGTATGGAGAGGGGACTTTTTTTTTTTATGTGTGTGTGTTATGTTGCAGAAATGAGAAGAATCTAAATCATATTTCCTGTAACGTCCCAAGATTGAACATTACATATTTGACTTTTAAAAAAGCACATGTTGAGAAAAAGAAACCAACACGTATTCTATACTAAGGAATAAGGAGGTTAGGACTTTGAGACATGCTTCAGAGAACAATGTGGGTGGGGAGTTTTTAAAATGAATTATCCACTTGCAACGTATTCAGAAAATTTTGATCAAGACAGTCCTTTGATTTTAGCAGCACATGGGATTTCGCACTTTCTCTGAGCAATTCAAGTTTCCTTCTCAGAA
This sequence comes from Cryptoprocta ferox, assembly GCA_028646485.1. Lineage (NCBI taxonomy): Eukaryota > Metazoa > Chordata > Mammalia > Carnivora > Eupleridae > Cryptoprocta > Cryptoprocta ferox. The sequence continues at coordinate 18,053,444 of CM053573.1, forward strand.
TCTTTTGACTGCTTAGCTTGAATTGTATCATATCATAAACTGAAAATTTTATGAGCTCAAATGTAAGATGATTCTCAAAAATAAAGTAGGAAAACAATTTTAGTAATAAAACTTTTTGGTTTGAGATTTGAAAATTCTTATTCACTGTCGTACTCAGTGGAAGAGAAAAGACTTCCAAGATAGAAAAAATAGATGCTAGGGCCTCACCCTTCTGTTCATGATTAAAGTCCTTATGCAGGAAAAGATGGACAATCAGAGATCGAATTTTAAAATTAATTAATAAAAATGCCTCCTATTTATGTAATTAAAAATTCAAGTGTGGAAAATTGTGTTAGGTATGTGGAGAAGAGCAGAGGACTCAAAAGTAATTGGTGCAAAATGAATTACCATCAATAAAAAATCAAAATAAAAAATAAAAATAAATAATAAAAAATAAAAATCATAAGATTTAATGGATCTTATTAACGTAAAACATAGGATTATATATTGGTTCTCTTCTAATTAACACTTTAAAATGTACTTAGTGTACCAAGGCGCCTGGGTGGCTCAGTTGGTGAAGCGTCTGACTCTTGGTTTCGGCTCAGGTCATGATCTCGTTTGTGAGTTCAAGCTCCATGTTGGCCTCTAGTGCTGACAGTGTGGAGCCTGCTTGGGATTCTCTCTTTCCCTTTCTCTCTGCCCTCCGCTACGTGTACACTCTCTCTCAAAATAAATAAATAAACTTTATAAAAAAATAAAATGGACTTAGTATAAACTAGAGTTCTGTTAGATAAAAATCGAGGTTGGTGGAAAACATGATAATTTGACTGAGATAATTGGACATTTTGGATGATTTTGTTTCTGCATAACCTCTTTCTTCCAAAAATTTCACTGAAAGAAAAATGTTTCTGGAAGTAGTAGGCAATTATGCTCTTACCTTAAATATTTACTTTGGAAAAGATGATTTGAATTTTATTCATAAATGAATTTTGAAAGTGCTTGATCTTACAATAATTGGGCATGAGTCAACATGGATTTTTGACAAATAAATCTCGTCAAATGAATTGACTTTTCAAAAACTGAAATAATCATGGTCATAGATACATACCTCCTCCACACTTAAAAAAAAACCTGTCTAGACAGTTTTTATATAGTTAGTGTTTGATTTTAGGATTCCTGGAATATAGTAATAACACCTACCATTTGCTGGGCAACTACTTTATGCCAGATACTTTTCCAGGAACTTTTCATGGTTTCTCATTAAATTCTCAAAAAGTTATGGGGCAACTATCTTCATAGTACAGATAAAGAAAATTATGTCTCAGAGGTTAAATGACTTGTCCCAGGTCATACTGTAAATGGCAGAGGCAGAATTGGAACATAAGTGTCTTTTCCTGAGCACGCTGTTCTTTGTCTTAACCTTCAGCTGCCTTGCCCAAGGCCAAAGAAAGCACTAGCTCTAGGATGGCCGATGGTCCGAGGATTCCCAGGAAAGAGGACTTCCAAGAATATGGGACTTTTAGTGCTAAGCTCGAGAAGGTCTTGGGCAAACCCAGGAGAGTTGGTCTCTTTATCAGTAGTTTGTTCTTATGGCTACTGCCTGGTCAGCAAGGCCATGCTGTTCTGTTAGAAGCTTCCTATCCCTGTTAAATTATCTGCATGGGGAGGCTATTTCTCTAAACAGGAAGATAAACTCAGAGAGCTGCCTCCTGGGATACCTGGAAAACTGTGCTGGCCAGCTCTTGACACATGGGAAGAATTAAGTCTGCTTTTTAGAAATCCAGCCTAATTTTTAGCGTAACTGTAGAACTCTTAGGTACAACTTGGAAACATTTTGTCACTCCGTGACTCTATAAAGTTAAAGAGAATATTAATCAAAGATATATTTGCATCTTTTATCTCTAACGAAAGCAGAATTGGAGTGTTCTCTGCTTATTAAAATGTTTTTCTTATAAATAGAGTGAGCCACTTACCAGTCCTTTACTTTTCAATCTAATCCCTTACTGGGTGAGTATTCTCACATCTTTTTCATCTGATATATGATTTTTTTTTTTCCACTAGGATTCTAAGTTTCTTAAAGGTGAAATGCATACCTTTACGTCAGCATGATAGGTAAGATCACAGGCTCTGGGGACAGATTACTAATTTCTAGCTCTTGACCATGACAAGATTACTTAACTTCCCTGTTCCTGGTTCCTTCATCTTTAAAATAGGGACATTAGGGGTTCCTGGGTGGCTCAGTTGGTTAAGCGTCCAACTTCGGCTCAGGTCATGATCTCATGGCTTGTGAGTTCAAGCCCCACGTCTGGCTCTGTGCTGACAGTTCAGAGACTGGAGCCTGCTTCGGATTCTGTGTCTCCCTCTCTGTGCCCCTCCCCTGCTCGTGCTCTGTCTCTCTTAAAAATAAATATTAAAAAAATTTAAAATAGGGACAATAATAGTTCTTACCATACAAGTTATTGTGGAGATTGAGTTATTTAGATTAAAGCACTTATAATAATACCTGGCACAAAGGAAGTGCTATGTCAGTGGCCAGCTGTATTAATCATGTTTACTTTTATTGGTCTTAGATGATGCTATGCTGTTCTTTGTATTGGGTGCACTTATGGTCACGGCTGACAAGTTGGCAACAGTTGGGGAGTGTTTGGCATGTAGCATGTGTGCTGAAAGTTTCACTACCACTTTTTCCAAGAAATAGGGATTTGTTATTGTTCTCTGTTTTTGATGTACTAATCAATCCTATGTTGGAAGGAAGAGTCCAATGGTTCTTATCAGGATTCAGAGAGATAGCCATCTTAAATTTGAGGCTCGAATGTTCTCTGTGTATAAGCTGAAAACAATCGCTGGTCATTCTTTTTAAAAAAAAATTTTTTTTAACGTTTTTATTATTGAGAGACAGAGAGGGACAGAGCATGAGCATGGGAGGGGCAGAGAGAGGAGGAGACACAGAATCTGAAGCAGGCTCCAGGCTCTGAGCTGTCAGCACAGAGCCCAGCGTGGGGCTCGAACTCACAAACCGTGAGATCATGACCTGAGCTGAAGTTGGACGCTTAATCGACTGAGCCACCCAGGCGCCCCTCTCTGGTCATTCTTCTTGCTCACTTTTTTTTTCTGTGTAAACTACAAATGAATCATAAATGTTGAGAATAGTTTTCTTAAGGAAAAACGCTCCCTGCTTATTTAAAATATACTTAAGGCATATTATTTATGTGCACAGTGTACACTTTTAACCTAGTCGACGAGGGTCTCTAAGACACTAAAAGATTGCCAAGCAATGAGGGTTGGCAGTGGCCTGAAAAGATTTAACTACTGTTACACCAAAGTGGTCCCGTTAAAATGTAAATTTCAAGGGAGAGAAATCACAGCCTTGTAATCTTGCTGTCCAGAGACTCACAAACACTTTAGGATATAGGCCTTTTAAATGCCACACGACTCCACCGAGGTCTGTATAGCCGCATTATTGTGTCAGTGATTCAGAACACATATTAACATAGTGAGTCATTCTACCCTTGGTTAATCAAGAGAAGTTGCAATTGCTTGAAGGGGGCACAGCCTGATAGTATGTATGGAAAGCAGCTGGGTTTTAGCAACAACTCAAATGCGTACATGTAAAAACAGTAAACAGAGGTACAGATTTGAAGGAGTCTGGATTCTCATGGCATGGCTTCTCTGTTTGGTTTATAATGCCACGTCATCTAACATAACAATATTAATAATTGTTGACTAAATTTTAATAAGTACCACGAATTATGCTGGACAGGTTAATAATAATTATTGTTTGGAATTAAAGGTGGTGATCAATTTTGTAAAATACGACTGCAAATGTGAAATAGTGACAGAAATTATTAAAGGCATTTAGGTTGGTTGAATATTTATTGAACATGTTCTATTACAGCAGAGCAAGAATTCTGGAAAACACTGAGGCAATTTTATCTGAAGATGTTATAATGGGAAAAATCAACCTATCTTTTACTGAAAGTAAGGCTTCACCTTTTCTAAGAGGCTTCTGATCTTCTAATTTCCAAATATCTCCTTGGTCATTATATTAGAAGTAATGTAGTAATCTTTGAAATGCAGGAAGTCTTTCTGGAATATTGACCTCAGACTATTTCAGGCCAGTATGCTGGACTATCCATCCTTGGATTCTAAGTGTTGGGGTGCCCCCTGCAATGAGGAATACTTAAGTATACTGAGATGTTTGGAAAGAGCCAAGAGTCAGGAGCCAGGAGCTGATTCAGTAACAAAGATCCAGCTTTTTTTGCTTGCTTGTCTTCTATTCCTCTATCCTTAGTACTATTTTTTTGTGCTTGGGTATTCCTTTATTTCTTGAGATATAGGGAGCAACTGCCCAGAGAGCTGATTATAAAGGCCGCTAGAGGGCCAGGGGAGTAAATTGGAAGTTTGGTGCCAGTTAACTCAACTTTGTACAAACCACACTCTAAATAATTATTAATATATAATAATAAGTAAAAGTATAAATTTATATCTCTCTCTGGGGACTGAGGGAGGGCTTTTCCTGTTCCATAAAGCCTATCTAGATCATAGATGTGATGCTTGGGGATGAGACAGCTATTTAGTGAACATAATGACATTAGAAATCTTGAGAGAAAAAAAGGACGTATGTAATTACTAAATTACTAAAGGAATTTAGTGCTTGCAAGTGCAGATTATACCCTATAATTACAGGCAGTGTCACCAGCTCTAAGGCTAGCAGTTGATAGTTAGCTGAAGCTGATAGTTACCAGCAGCTCAGATTCTGAAGTGAAATATACCATATACATTATTTCATGTATGAGTGTTTCCAGACTTTCATTTTTCTCTGCCTGTCAGGAGGATTCTAGCATTTGTGGGTCATTCGTGGTTTTCTTTGCACCCTTTGAGGTTCATTGGCAGAAGGATTCTTTTTGTCTCTTATGATGCAGAATCAAAACGCAAGGGTGATGACAGAAAGGACAATAGTCTTGCAGGTAGGTCAGGAGGAAAGGTTTCTTTTTCCTACTTTTTAGGGACTGTATATAAAACGAGAGACAAGTGTGGCATGTGAGGAAAGTGGTTATCAGGTTCAAGAAACCCACGTATGGCAGGTGCTGAGGGTTTAGAAATTTCATGTCATCTAACCCCTAAGTCCCTTGACTTTCTCTAATGTAGAGCCTGGAAAGCAATATGCTCAGTGTTTCGAGCACCCTTGCAGGATGGAGGGCCATAAAGGTGATTCGGACTAGGAAGGTATGGGATAAAATGAATTGAGAGGCAAAAATTACATTTCAGAATAAAGGCTTGCTAGGGGAAAGCTCTTGATCCATTTCCCGTTCTCTCTCTAGAACATGGAATATCTTGGAAACATAACGATGAAAGTCACTGACAAGGGTGGCAGGATAGGGGAAGGAAGGAACAACATGGCGGATCTCCCACCCTGAAACAGAATTGCCTGCCTCTGGACATGGTGAGGTGAAAATAGAAGAAAAAGGAAAACCTTATATATCAGACAGGGGCCTGGAAGACACAAGAGGTAGACTCAAAAGGCTTTAAAAATAATTTAATGACTCTTTACAGAGATGTGAGGGAGGATACAGGAAATGTGTTATGGTTCTTCAGAGAAATAAAACCACTAGGTTCTTTCCTTTCTTTCCTCCTCCTTTCTTCCTTTCCTTCCTTCCTTCTTCCCGTCAACCACCCACCTTCCGTTCCTCCTTTCTTCCGTCCCTTCCTCCCCCCTCCTTCCTTTATTCCTTTCTTCCCTTCCTTCTTTCTTTCTTGGAAGTGGTTTATTGTGATTATGGAGGCCGGCAAGACTAAAGTCTGCAGAACTGATGCCTCAGTCTCAATCCAAAGACCAGCCGGTTATAACAGAGCCAAGAAGAGCTGATAGCTTAGCCTGAAGGCCATCAGGCAGGAAGATTCTGTCTTACTCAGGGAGAAGTCAGCTTTTCTGTTCTATCCAGTTCTTCAACTGATTGGATCAGGCCCACCAACACCAGGGAGGACAATCCATTTTACTTGGTCTACCAATTTAATTGTTAAAAACACTTCCACAGACACACTCAGAATAATGTCTGACAAAATATCTGGGCATCCCATGGCCCATGCAAGTTGACACACAAAATTGACCATCACAGGAGCTAAGAAGAGATAGTGCAACACCCAGGGGCTAGAAGCAGTGGCGAATCTGACAGGTTAAGGGAAGGGACAGTATTCAGTGGAGCCAGAGCTTGAGTCAGAGAAGAGATGCTACCTTATATGACCTGTGACTACAAAGGACAGTAACTCTGGCAGAACTGTAGCTGTCTAAGTAAGGGGGCGGGGGTGGGGATTATGGGAAATCATTCTGGTATCCTTTCTCTTCCCACCTAAGCCAGAGGACTGTACGGTTTGGATGATGCTGTCCATGCAGGTCAGAGCAGCTCAGAGATTGGTGAAAATGGGGGAGATTAGGATTAACCAGAACACTTTAATAATTTAAACCATTCTGTAAATAATGACATCATTAATTTACAGAACGAACTTCATTACGTTAGCTTAAAAAAGCCAATGTAGGACGATTCAGCCACTCAGTCAAATGTAATCCTCGCTGACACAGAAGGTGACAAATGAGTTTTTTTCGCTGGCCTTTGTGTCCTTGATTGAAATACTGTTCAGATTGGACCGTATGGACGGTGATTTATATGTCTTTGCCCACGAAGGCATATTTTAGTCCAGTTTGCCAGGAACAAATTGGACTGCAGTGGTTTACTTTATTATTTACTTGTTATTGTGTTTGCATGTGTTTCTTAAATTTTCCTCACTGGAAAAATACAAATAACAAATATAAATTAAATCGTTGCATACGATTTTTGAGAATCATAAAATTAGTTCCAAATTCTTGCTTAAAGGAATGTTGGATAAATATTTAAATAATATTGATTTAAAGGAGGAACTGAAGTATTAGTCTCCCTTGCTCTGATGTTGGATTTAAGGTTCTAGCTAATTCCTACTTTATGGACCGAGGTGTTTCTAACATCAGAAGAGACACTTTGGGCATGTGGTTGAGTAACATATGATCCAGCTATTTCTGGTGCTTTCTTGGAGTTGACCAAGGTAGAGATTCATTTCAGTTGGGAATCAGCACATGGGGCAATATCTGTGTCTTCAGGATTCCAGTTGATTCCCATTGGCCTTGGAGTTTGGCTGAGGAAGTAGAAGGTGGCAGCTCTAGATTACATGACGCAGACCTTCTGGGGTTGGGACTGCTGGCCTTTCTGCTCATGGAGAAGACAGACTGTTTTCCGTAATATCGCCACTTGATAATTCCCACTTGAAAGCAGGCTAAGTGCTTATCTGACTCTGCTCAGATATTAAAGCTAAATATCTTTAAACACGTGGGTGTGGCAGTCCAGGATGCGAACAAGCCAACGATCTGAATTGCGCAGAGAAAATAACAACTCCACTGATCCAAACTTGGCAACACTGTGCACTGTTATTAAATAGCACTGACTCACAGCAGCTGTGGTCATTTCCAAGTGGCCAAAAGGACTGGATGAAGGCACAGGAATCCCACAGTGTGTGACGATCACTTAAATTGCATTGGCACGGCCCCTGGAGTGCTTTCAACCTGTCTCAAATATACATACATGTGTTCCTTTGAGACATCAAGGCTCTGTGGCACATAGGGACCCCCATATACCGGAGAGTCCAGGTTTTGTTAACAGACCATAAGATTGACATATTCTAGTTGTTGAGAACTGGGTATTCTGTTAAGGATAGTACGCCATTTGGGGGATTCTCAGAGTCTACATCTTTTACAGTGAAATGGTTGGTGAAGAGTGTTCTTGGGGGGGGGACTACTGAGATAACCATGGAATTTTGACTATTTGTAGTCACTATAAATTGTATGGATCACTGGAGCTTTTTTCCAAGTTGTATTTTCTTTTTCATCTTGTCACATTTTTAATATTTTGAGTTGTTATCGTGGAAATCCAGGACTTCCTGTATGAGTATGAGAAGCATGAGTTTTGTCCCGATTACTCAGAACTTCTGGTTGGTTACATGTATTGTCCATGTAAGGCATTTATTTATTCATATATTTTTGGTTTACTTTTTTTTTTGAATGTTTATTTTTGTGAGTGAGAGAGAAGGAGAAAGAGAGAGAGAGGCAGAGAGAGAGGAAGACAGAGGATCTGAAGCGGGCTCTGCACTGACAGCAGAGAGCCTGATGCGGGGCTTGAACTCACGAACTGTGAGATCATGTCCTGAGCTGAAGTCGGATGCTTAACTGAGTAAGCCACCCAGGTGCCCCTCTTTTGTTTTGTCTTTAAGTAAACTTACCCCCAATGTGGGACTTGAACTCACAACCCCAAGATCAAGGGCGGGATGCTCCACTGACTGAGCCAGCCAGGCGCCCCCAGTATAAGGCATTTATATCTCACGGCTCCATCTGGACACTGAGCTGACACCTAGAAATAAGTGAAAAGCAAATTAATTCTTTTCAGCGCAATCTCTTGACAACACAGAGAGAATACATTCATAACGTCCAGTTAAATGTCTTAAAAATCTTCTTTTCCCATGTTTTGGGTATCTGTTGCTGTACAGCAAACCTCCCCCAAATTTAGTGGCTTAATATCAATCACTACATTGACGCTATCAGCTGGATGGTAGTTCTCTTATGCTTTTGGCAGGTACTGCAGTCTTTTGAAAACTCATTTGTCTGGAATACTCAACATGGCTCGTTCCTGGGGCTGGCCGTAGGTGCTGATAGTCGGCTGAAAGCTCAACTGAGATGGTCAGTCAGGATGTCTTGATTTCTTTTCACTCTCTGACTTTGGAATTCTCACAGCATGGCGGCCAGGTTCTAGGAGGGACCCTTCCAAGTTTGTGTAAGAGACCACTGCAGATCCTAGGCTCCACCTTGGAAGTTACACAGTTTCATGTCTGTCACAGTCTATTGGCCAAAGCAAGTCATAGATTCAAAGGTATTGAAGAAATATCTTTCTCAGTATCTCACCCACATAGTAGCTGCTTCTGAATCTTTCTCCTCTCTCATTCTCAACTCTATCTAGACTTGCCTTGCTTTGGTTCTGTCTCTCCAATTGCTTCTCTCACTTTCCTCCTGCGTCCTTTCCAACCCATACAATTCATCCTGCTGGTATACCTCTGCCCTTTCCAGGGCTGACCCAGCTAGCCTTTCAGGGTGTCTTCTATTTCTTCCTTACTTATTTACCTTGGTTTTCATAATAAATTGTTAGTTTTATAACAATAATAAATTGTTAGGATTATTAAGAGCATTCTTAAATAGCTTCTTAAAATACTCTTTAATGTTTATATATTTTTGAGAGAGAGAGAGAGTGACAGAGTGCGAGCAGGGAAGGAGCAGAGAGAGAGGGAGACACAGAATCCGAAGCGGACTCCAGGCTCCCAGCTGTCATTACAGAGCCCAAGGCCGGGCTGAAACTCACAAACCGCGAGATCACTAACTGAGCCAAAGTCAGATGCTTAACCGACTGAGCCACTCAGGCATCCACGCTGCCCTTTTTAAAAAAGTTTATTTATTTATTTTGAGAGAGAAAAAAAGAGAGCACAAATGGGGGAAGGGGAGAGAGAGGGGAACAGAGGATCCAAAGCAGGCTTGTGCTGAGAGCAGAGAGCCTGCTGTGGTGTTTGAGTCCTGGAGATTACCCAAGGCACATCCTGGTAGGATGGATGGCAGTGGTACTTACTGGGTTCCATGTTATCTTGAAAAGCAATGCTGGTCCTAGGGACGTCTTAAAGAGTTTCATTGTGACTTGAGACTTAGGAGTAGATTCCTTGCAGGGGTTAGTTTCTTGAACTTTAGACAGCGAACTTTAAGCATACAGGCCTTTCAGCAGGTCTGTCCCTAATATTGTCTGTAGAACAAGAATGCAATGTGAGGCACACACACCATGTCTATTAAAACATTATAATTCAAGTGAGTAATCTGTTAAATAAAATTTGTTCTGTCCTCCTTCCTTAACAAATACCCCTTTATATTGACCTGGGAGGCACAAATTCATAATTCTCAGACTTCTCAGAGTTCTATGCTACAATGTGGCATCTTGACATTCTGAGAGTTGGCCCACTCCCCTTCTCTCCACTACCACCAGCACCCTCCTGGACTAAGAGGGACCTCCCCACAAGTGATTGGGCACTTCAAAGCTGTGTCCATAGTTCCTAAATACAGCAGCCCCTTAGCTACTCCTTTGCCCTGAGAGGAGCAAGGGCCACTGCCATCTGCCTTCATGAATGAAGAACTTCATCATGGCCTTAGAAGCAGGCTCAATGATGGCTGGGTAAGGAATTTCAGAGCTCCAGATACCCAGAGTCTGGTCTACAGGGGAGAGACTGGTTCCGCATGAGCAAGTTGGGTTCCATGAGCTTCCTGACTTGGGAGCAGGATTGTGGCAAGGGGCCATAATTAGACCTCGAAAGCATAGGACGCAGTGTAGAGGCCCCATCCAGGTCAAGGGCAACACTACTTTTAGCCATGGCTCTGCAAACATTCAACCTATGTTTTTCCCCACACGTTCAGTAGCAAGAGTCCCATCCTGCACTTTTCTTCCCATGGTAATGAAGGAATGAAAGAGTTGGGGGTTAGGTTGGGGCGTGAATGGATAGAAAAAGCTGAGAGGAATGAGAGAACGAAGTGGGCCGAGGCTGGTTGTGGGCCTCTGCTAAGGGGGAATTGGGTGCCAACCCAGTGTGGAGGCACAGAATGGGGCCATGTGACCTTGGAAGCGTACGGTTCTTGTCCAATGAGGCCTCCTTACGTACATGGCCACACTAGGACTGTAAGGGTTTAGATTTTTGGAACAGGCTGGTGATCACAGACTACCCATGTGTAAGCTGTATGTAAGAAGTCCAAAATGTTAAAGAGTTTTTAAAGGCATTTCAGGCAGTCCTTTCTGCCCAGAGATTAAAGGAAGGAGAAAGTTCTGTACTAGAACTTTTATTCTTGACCTGATTCAGCTTCCTTGGAAGTGCTTTCTGTGCATGGGTAATTATTTATATCTGGTACTTTCTGAGTCTTGGGTTAGTGCAGGATTGCACCATTAGATACACCATTTAAGTCAATCTCTAGAATGTTTTCTAGTCACTTTTTGTGATTAGGGTGTGTGTGTGTGTGTGTGTGTGTGTGTGTGTGTGTGTGGTGTGAAGGTGTGAGAAAGGCTAGGTGTTTGGACCCCTGGAATTAACCACCACTCAATCATTTCCTAAAGTTCGAGACTCCCTTCTGCCTACGGATAACACTGTCAATGCCACCTCGGACTAAGGTACAGGTGCAGATGAAGTGAGCCATCTCAAAAGCTGCAGCAGCATACTTCCTGGGTGGCTGGCCTTCTGAACCGAACCTGGGTTATCGCTCTTTTTTACTTCTGGGATCCCTAAGCATTGTGTAGTCAATAAAACCTGAGCTTTTGCAACTCAGGCTATCCTCAGTTTTTAACCAAATTCTTTGTGATTCCATTCAGGGATACCAGTGAGGTCTAGGTTATGCATGTTGGGCTATCAGAATTGTCCCTTTTCCATTTGGGAAAAATAGGCTGTGGGGACGGAAAGGGATGGCAATGCAGTTTTATATATGTATGTGTTTGTGTGAATGTGCACACATGTGTGTACATGCTTGTGTGCCATGTGGCTGCCCCTGGAATCATTCAGGGAACCTAAGGGTGGGCTTGAGGCCAGAACTATCTCCCAGGCTTGCAGAGTATTGGAAAATACAGAGTTTTTCAACATGGGAGAGAATGGGCTGCGCATAGTAGCTTTGTGGCGACTGTGCTAGGAAATTAAAACTCAGTAGAAGAATCGGAACATATTCCTTCTCTTAGTTTTCCACTTTTCCTCCTTTATTTGGATCTGAAAGGGTATAAAAGAGAAAATTATTTGTATTTGGCGATTTATACCTCCAAAAAAGTCAGGGTATATCAGGTAGTCATATATTTGTTGAATCTAAAACAAGATTTTTCTGATTGAAAATATATCCCAGTTGGCACAAAATGGTGTTGGAAGTTTGTGCCATTTGTCTCACTTCACTGGGTTAGGAGGCAGATTTCAGAAAGCTCTGTTAAAATTAGAAATGCTGTCTGAGAAAAATTCACCTATTATTATCTCTCAGAAAGGATTGCATTTTATTCCAGATTGAGTGGAATGAACCAGACAACACAAGTACGTTTTATCTATCTATCTATCATTTATCTATTAATTTTCTTCCAAGACTTTATTTAAATTCAAGCTAGTTAACATATAATGTAGTATTGGTTTCAGGAGTAGAATTTAGTGATTCATCACTTACATATAACACCCAGTGCTCATCACAAGTGCCCTCCTTAATGCCCATCACCCATTTAGCTTATCCCCCTACCCACCTCCCTTCCAACAACCCTCAGTTTGTTCGCTGTAGTTAAGAGTCTCTTAAGGTTTGCCTCCCTCTCCATTTTTATCTTATTTTTCCTTCCTTCCTACTATGTTCATTAAATTCCACATATGAGTGAAATCTTATGCTATTTGTCTTTCTATGACTTATTTCACCTAGGATGATACATTCTAGATTCATCCATGTCATTGCAAATGGCAATGACAGCTTTTTTATGGCTGAGTAATATTCCATTGTGTATATGTGTGTGTGTGTATACATATTTATCCATAATATCCATAAATATCCATAGATATCACATATTTATCCAAAGGCTACAAAAATTCTTATTCGAAGGGGCACATGCACCTCAATGTTTACAATAGCATTATCAACAATAGTCAAACTATGGAAAGAACCCAAATATCCATTGATGAATGATAAAGCACAAGTTTTTTTGTTTTTTGTTTTTTTGAGAGAGAGAGAGAGAGAGTGAGCTGGGGAGAGGGGCAAAGGAAGAAAGAGAAAGAATATTAAGTGAGCTCTGCACTGAGCATGGAGCCCGACGTTGGGCTGGATCCCAAGATCCTGATCATGACCTGAGCTGAAATCAACAGTTGGGTGCTCAACTGACTAAGCCATCCAGAAGCCCCACAAGTACACTTTATAACGATACCAAGGAGAGGATCTGGGATGGGGAAGAGGCAGGTCTGTGTGGGGTATTTTTGAGGGATGGCTCTGAGTTACCAGGGACTAGCTTGTGTGCACTGGGGGCCTGGAAGGAACAGTTGGGAGCACAGTAAAACCTTGGTTTGTGAGCATAATTTGTTCTGGAAACGTGCTTGTAATCCAAAGCACTTGTATATTAAAGCAAATATCCCCATAAAAAATAATGGAAACTCAGATGAATCATTCCTTAACCAAAAATATTCATATAAAAATGATTATATACTGCAATACAATACAAAATAACAAAGAAAATAAAAAAATATAAAGGAAAATAAACGAATTGACCTGCACTTACCTTTGAAAACCTTCATGGCTGGTGTGACGGAGACAAGAGAGAGAAGGGTTATTGTGTAGGACGACTTTCACTATCACTAATGGGATCAGTGCTGTCTATTGGCTCAATAGAATCTTTCTTTTCATGCAATTTTAACAAGGAACCTAACTAATGACACTTGCTTTTGCCTCCATTTGAGGATTTCACGGAAATGTGACATTGCATTCTTGTTAAACAGATTCATCACTTGCACTGCTACAGCCTTATTTGGGTGGTGATTTTCTATAAAATTTTGCACTGTTTCCCAAATTTTACACATCTCCATAATCTCATTTGAGATGAGGGATTCCTCTGCCTTTTTCTCCTCCTCCTCTGTAGACGAGATACAGATAGATGTAGACTTCTTATTAAATCTTGCAATTTCAGCTACTCTCATACCTCATTCGTTCTTCTCGAAGATCTCCTTAACTTCCACTGCAATCATCTCCTTATTCTTACCACCTTTCTCTTCAACCTTTTTCTGCATGGGGACCATTGTATACACTCGCACAGATGTTGACTACAGTACAGTATTAATAAACTCCTGTCATTTACTGTATTTAACGTAACTGGCAATAAGGCAGTAAAGGAAAGGATCTATATCTGCAGGCAGCCTGACCTATAATTAAGCATTTCTAAGCTTACTCTTGTAACAAGGAGCAAAGAACTATCCATAGGTACTTGGAAGTGACAAAAAATACAATAGTGCCAGTTATGGGCACGTTCCAACATTCTGATTTCTGCCAAACACAGTGGCCTGAGACCGAGCATCTGGGTATGGAGATGATCACCTACAATCCTGCAGAGAGAGAAAGAGAGAGACAGAGAGAGAGACAGAGAGAGAGAGAGAAGAACCGTTGACCCAGTTGTGATTATGTGATGTTAGGCATCATGTACTATTCTTATTGCAAGACATTATTTATTGTCTTTCACAAATAGTTAGTGCTGTCTATATGCTAATGATTACAAGTTATTTACTGATACCAAGTGGCTACAAACCTCAAATTATGAGGTGGTTGTTATTAATACTACCCTTATCACACACAGGTGAGGACACTGAGGAAGGGAGAAGTTAGCTGCCCAGGTCTTTAAGTGGCCATGGCTTACATCTAGGTGCCCCAAGCCAGCAGTCTTACTGCTACACAAGCTGCTGGCCATGTACACACAATGCAAAGTCATAACGAATGGCAGGCTTGATTGAGAAACACAGGTGTACTTACCCCTCTACCTTAAGTTTTCTTTCGGAAAATCTGAGGATGATGATGTATCTTGTTGGTTTTTTTTAATTTATTTATTTTATTTATTTTTTATTTATTTTTATTTATTTTTTATTTTTTTTTTAGTATCTTGTTGGTTTTAAGTTTGCTTTCAGTCTTTCCATTCTCTAGTCCACATCTTAACATGCTGGGATGGCATTCTTTCCTACGTCATTCATTCCTCCTTCTCTCCCTCCTTCTCTCATTTATGCATTTATTCATTTTATTCCTGTGCAGAGCACAGCACAACGCGGTGCTCCTTTTTTTTTTTTTTTTTTTTTTTTTAGTTTCTGATATCGGAAGGTGGAAGCACTTATGGACTATGTTTACAAGAAATGAGTATTTCTAGGAAAGACAAACCAGAAACTATAATTCAGTAAAGGTTATTGAGCACTTGCTACATATCAGGTGTTACATCACGTACAAGTGTTTGCTCACTTAATCCAACCTATGAGTAGCTATCGTTACTGCCTTCATTTTATGGGTAAGAAAACATGATTAAAGAAATAAAAACAGGAGAAACAAAAGCGGCAAAAACAAAACAAAACACCTAGAAATTAGCAGAGACGAGATTTAAACCAGGGCTCTGTCTACATTAGAACGCTGGATTTCGCTTTATTACCGTAGATGAAATAAAAATGAGATAGATAAACACCAGGTGATACAAAAGCAAGCCCTTAGTATAGAATAGCAATTAGTTTTTTTAGTTTAAAAATTTTTGTATATATATTTTTTAGTTTATTAAACTTTTAAAAATTAAAGTCTTATATACAGTGAACATACCCTGAAGTGTAGAATGCATTGTTTTTAAGAACTGACCACTCCCATGTAATCAGCACTCAGATCAAGAACACAATGTGGCTAATACCCAGAGACCCTTTTTGTCCCCTTCCTGGTGCTATCCCTCAAGTCCCTGGGATAACCACTATCTTGACTTCCATCTGCATTGATCTTTTTCCTCTGCTTTTGTTCTTCATCTAAATGGAAATATTTAGTTTTATATTTTTGTCTTGGGCCTTTTTCACTCAAATTATGTTTGTGAGATTCATCCATATTACTACATGTAGTTAAGCTTGTTTACCTCATTGAATTACATTGTGGAAATACACCGCAATCTACTCATTCTACTGTTGACAGGCATTTGGTTAGTTTACGGTTTGGGGCACTTGCAAATAGTGCTGTCTTAAAGGTTCTAGTACATGTCTTTTTTAAAAAAATTTTTAAAGCTTATTTTGAGAGAGAGTGAGCGAGTGAGAGACAGAGAGAGAGAGAGAGCATGAGCGGAGGAGGAGCAGAGAGAGAAGGGGAGACAGAATCCCAAGCAGGCTCTGTACTGTCAGCGTGGAGCCCACTGCAGAACTCGAACTCACAGACCGTGAGATCATGACCTAAGCCAAAACCAAGAGTTTGATGCTTAACCGACTGAGCCACCCAGGCGCCCCTCTCATACATGTCTTTTGCTGAGCATATATTAGCTATTTTTAATTAACTATTATGTATGCTAGAGACAGTGCAGCATAATTATTTAGTCAGAAAGAGGTCAGGAAGAGGATCATGAGTTATTAGCATGTATTAAAAACTAATGCCAAGAGTGAAAAAATATAGCAAAACATAAATTAAAGAAAAAATAATCATAACTCAGTAGAGCTGGCCATCAGTTCTTCGGTTCAAACCATGTTGTGTGAATCTGTGACTTCAAAAAATAGGAAGCACTCCACAACTCACAGATAAAGAGAGCACCAAGGATGTTAGAACGTGGGAGGATTCTGCTAGAGTTTCTAGAAGTTTGAGAGGGGCGATGGTACTGCTGAGGTTAGGACTACGATTGCCCACGACAGATTCAGTGTGGTCATTCAGGAGGTGTGTTTGTTTTTCAGGGTCACATCTGAGTTGGGAGGCAGAGTCTGCCAAGACTCATCAATCCACTCTATACAGACCAAACAGTTAGTGGAAAACAGGATAAGTAATGTTAAACAAGAGCAATTGGCAGGGAGTATGTGCCTATGGTCCCAAATAATCATAGTTGGATATAGTCAGCATGTATGACACGTGGGAACAAACAACATACTAGGAAATAGGGTGTGATGTGCTTCCAAAGTGATTTTAAAGTCTGGGGTGGGAAACTAAGTATGGGGTATTAATAAGTTCTTCTAGTTGAAGCTTGAAACTTGGAAGGGGAAGAGGATATGGGTAGAAAATAGTGGAGGGACAGATACTGCCAAAATGTAAGAGTTGGGTTTTAGCGTCATTTGCTACTTACAAGAGACAGAGTTGAAATGGTAAGTACTGGGGAAAATATGTAGGTCAGATTTGTTGACCTGATAAAACTAGCTTTACCTTTATTTTAAGGGGTGGGGGAGACATTCAGCTACAATTCTTAAGGTAAATAGTGTGCTTTCAACTGGCTACACATACACACACAAACCCCCAAGAGTAATGGGGATAGTTTTGTCCAAATCAGAGCATTGGAGATGAGCATGTCATCTTTGAGAAGGTAAACCAGGCAGTGAGGGTGTCAGAGACATTTAAGGTTAACAGACATCTTAGAGATTGTCTGGTTCAACCTGCACATTTTATAGATGAGTAAAATGGAAATTTGAATAGGCTGAGTCAGGCTCTCAAGTCAAGCTGTCTGGGTTCAAACTGCAGCTCTCAGCCTTAGTCTCTGTGCCCATTTTTTTTTTTTACTTGTAAAATGGGCTAATAATTAAATCTATCTCTGAATTGTTTTGAAGATTAAATGACATAATCTATGTAGTGCCTAATGATTGTCTGACATACAGTAAGAGTTAGCTACTGGTTTTAAGTGCCTGACCTACATTTTCACAGCTGGTCAGCAGTAGAGTTGTAACTAGACCCCAAGTCGAGCAGATTATCAGACTTCCAATTTAGTGTCATCCAGCCATATCACACTGTACATTGCTGGCATTTCAGAAACGCTTTTTTCTTTGCTCTGAATTCAGAACCAGTTTTGGGGTAGACATGAGAATAGGGCAGATGAGACCAAACTAATCAATTCTCTCACTCCTAAAAGTGGATTGTAGGTTATGACTTAGATATAGGACAACAATCGAATTCCTGCCCAATTTACTTGCCTCTGCTCCCACTTGTCCTAATTTAAACTTTGGTAGAGCACAGCTAAAGGGAAATTTATCAGCAACTAAGACTGCTATCTTGCTGGGATAGGGGAGAACATACGAGAGAGGGGGAGAAAGGCAGACATATCTTAATCCCTCTTGTGTAGAAGTTTTGAAATATTAATTCTATTCTTTCAAGAAATATGGACCAATGACTGTCATCCACCAGCTAATGATGAAATTTATCTTCAGAGGTCTATTACTCAGAAGGTCTCTTTGGGAGATGATCAAAAGTTGATCAGAAAAAGAAGGGGAGAAAAGACATTGTGGGCAGTAGGAACAGTGTGTGAATAAATCACTCTTGGAGATCAAAACAATGAAGTGAATGAAGACTCTGGAAGGAGGGATGCCAGCAAATCAGGAGTAAATCACCTTCCTTCTCCAAATTTTTCTAATAAGGAAAGAGTAATTCGAGATTTAAAAATGACCCCAAAGAACTTGTTGATGATATAGAATAGAAGGGAACACAATTTATTGAATTCACTCAACAAACATGCAACAGTTGTGTTTTTCAATGCAAGCCATTTCGTATCACTATTTTTAAAGCCCTCCAATGGCTTGTATTTGCACTAGAATAAAGTCCAAACCCTTACCATGGCTTTCAAGGCCATACTTGATTTGTCTTCTGCCTACCTCTCTTTCTCTCTTCCTTCCTATTATCTACTCACTCAGGTCCTTGGGCATGCCAAGCTTGCTCCTGCTCCAAGGCTTGTAGACACTACATCCAGATCTTTTTCTTTTTTTTTTTTTTAAATAAAATATTTCAGAATCTTTTTACACCAAGCTTTATTGAGATAATATTGACATATGATGTATATAAGTTTTGGGGGAATAGTATGATGACTTGGTATATATACATGTTGCAAAATCAAATGACAACAGTAATAAGGTTAGTTAACATGTTCGTCCTCTCCCATAGTTACCATTTTTGTGTATGTGTGTGGTGATAATGTTTAAAATCTACTCTCTTTAACACCTTTCAAATATATGATACAGTACTGTTATGGGCACCATGCTGTACATTATATCCCCAGAACTTATATCTTATAGCTGGTAGTCTGTACCTTTTGACCACCTTCTCCATCCCACACCCCTTGGGCCCTGGCAACTACCATTTTACTCTGTTTCTTTGAATTCACTTTTTTAGATTCTTCATATAAATGAGATCATATAGTATTTGTCTTTCTCTGTCTGACTTATTTTAGTTAGCCCTCAAGTTCCATTCTATGCTGCTGCAAAGAGTAGAATTTCCTTCTTTTTAATGGCTGAATAATATTCCATTGTGTATGTTTATGTGTGTGTGTGTGTGTGTGTGTGTGTACATACAGATGTCTCTTTGAGATAGTGCTTTCATTTCCCTCCAATACACACCCAAAAGTAGAACTGCTGGATCATACGGTGATTCTATTTTTAATTTTTCGAGGAACCTCCAAATTGTTTTTCATGTGGCTGCACCAATTTCCCACAAGCAGTGCACAGGGATTCCCTTTTGTCCATGTCCTCACCAACACTCATCTCTTGTCTTTTTAGTAATAGCCATCCTAACAGGTGTATTGTGCTATCTCACTATGGTTTTGATTTGCATTTTCCTAATCAGATATTCTTAATGCTGTTTTCG
Source organism: Cryptoprocta ferox (assembly GCA_028646485.1). Lineage (NCBI taxonomy): Eukaryota > Metazoa > Chordata > Mammalia > Carnivora > Eupleridae > Cryptoprocta > Cryptoprocta ferox. The sequence continues at coordinate 18,072,816 of CM053573.1, forward strand.
CATGCTGTGAGGATTGCAACTCAAGTTATCACCAGGTAAAAAGGATTTGTCTCACCACCCTATCTATTCTACCCTTCCCATCACACTATTACTGGACTATTTTATGTATTTTACTGGTAGCAGTTAACAGTGGAAGTTATCTTGTTCATTTATGTGCTTACTTGCTCATTGTCAGGCTTCATCCCAATAAAATAAAAGCTTCCGGAGAACAAGGGTTTGGTTATGTCATTCACAGCTGAGTTTTGGAGCCCAGAAGATTTCTGGCATATAGTAGGCTCTTGAAAAATGTTTTTTAATGAATGACTAAGTGAGCAAATAAATGGTTGAATGAATATAATGGAGAAGCACCAGGGACTTCCCGGTCAATAGTGTTTCCTTCAAGAACTCATGGTCTAGGTAATTAGTTTTAGTGCAACGTGCTAAGCATTAGTAGAGGCACATGCAAATCTTATGGAAGAACAGAGATGAGGCTTTAGAGAAAAAAATGATTACTAAGTAGATTTACTTAGGGGATGACAGAGTTGGCCAGAAAAAGGAGGGAAGTAAAGACATTCTGGGCAGAGGGAACTGAGTGTGAATAGCCAGTTCTTGAAAATCAAAACAAAGAAGGGAGCTCAACTTCAGACACTTGAAAATGTCATTCTGGCCTTTTGTGAAACAAATTTCAAATACAACTAAAACAAAAAAAAAGTGGTGTAATCCATACTAGTGCATAGATAGTGTGGTTCAAGAGGGATTAGAAGAATCTTTCTTAACAATAAATCCCTAACAAGAAAGGAGGGGCATCTAAGATGTCCTTGGATGTAGTTAGGTTTTGAAAGAAGAATGAATGGAACATAGACAAAGAAGTGCCATGTTCTTGGAGACGTGGAATGAGGGAGATAAGCCTTAAGAATTAAGGACTGTGAGGGGCGCCTGGGTGGCTCAGTCAGTTAGGCAGCTGACTTCAGCTCAGGTCATGATCTCACAGCTTGTGGTTTCGAGCCCCGCGTCAGGCTCTGTGCTGACAGCTTGGAGCCTGGAGCCTGCTTCAGATTCTGTGTCTCCCTCTCTCTCTGTACCTCCCCCACTCACACACTCTCTCTCAAAAAATAAATAACCACTAAAAAGAATTAAGGACTACGTGAAGTGTGAAGTCAGAAGGAACTGCAGCTTAAAGAACTTCTAACAGCCAAAAAGGACTTTCAGACCCTCTGGAAAAAAAAATAAAAGAGAGAGAGAGATACACACACACACACACACACACACACACACAAACTAATAATGAAGGGACAGTTGCTTTACTTATGCAAGTTGACAGCAAGAAGGCACATTTTTCAGACTGGAAATGTTACAAGCAGCAAGAAATAAAGATCAAGATGGATGAGTGCCATTTTATATGCGTTTGTGTTTCCAGACTAAAAACACATTCAAATTAATGAAATAATCAGAAGTTTTGGTAATAGAGAGATTTGTTAATTTCTGTGAAATATGGAGAATGAGAGAAGGAAGTATCAGAACAAATAATGGCAAGTACAGAAGAAAAAGATAATTGCACCATCCAGGAATGACTTATATAGGATATTATAGTTAATTCTGGTTTGAGAGCACGCAGACATTGCTTTTACTCCTCCCCACCCCCGCCAAATACCCATTTGGATTATAGTAACTGTATCTAAATTCAGACATCTCCTGGCTTAGCTTTGTTGTAAGGATTTGGGTTTAGATTATTTTTAAATATATATGTATATTTTCTATTACATTTCTCTAAATCTTAGATATTGCTCCAAAATGTGCCCTTTGGCTGAACTGTGAAATGTAGAAAATCTTTCAGAACCACAATACTTTGATTTGGACATTGACCCCTTAATGAATATTAAGGAGTTACTGTGAAATATTGAGATTTAAGGCGCTTGTCCTCAACAATAGGGAAAACCTTCATTCAGCTCACAGAGACCTGCTTTTCCACTCCTAATTACTTAGCAGGAAATATACGTTCTGAATGTCTCTGATACCTATGCACACTTATGACACATAACTGGATTTTTTTGATGTCCTTAAAAGGCAAAAGACAGAAATGATGAAAGCATCCCTGGGGAAATGCAAAGAACTCTTTGAGTCACAAAATTACCCCAAATAGAGCATGTTCAAAGGGACTTTTTGTCCACACAGAGAATAAAATTATATTTTTTCATGCAAACGACATATACTTTTGCAACTTAGAATTTAGCAACTCATCTAAACCACTGAACGTTAGGAAGTATTCCTGGCCAGTTTCTTAGAACTTTCACTGTTCCCTTTTCTTCTGAAGCCTGTTGTTATGAGCATATATGTCAGAAATGATTTATGTGCTTTAGGATAAGTCTTGGGCCACATTGTTATTCAAAATCTTCCTGTGCTGATTCAAGACTGCATCGAAAACACATTTATGAGTTGACATGGTTGAGCTGTAAAAAACTGATGTTAAGGTTTTAGATTGTTTCAAATAAACTGCCTCACTGAGTTTCACACCTCTTTCTGTTCAAGTGGTTTAATTTTATATTGCATGAAGCTCATACACATAAAGATATTTATCATTAGCACTTACTAAATTTAAAATGACAAACAAGGAAGAAGTATTTTTTTTTGCCATGAAGATATAGGTAATCATTTAACAATACTAATTATACTCCAGATGATTGATGTAAATTTTGCCTCAAAAAAGAATTTTTCTAATCAGTGGTCTTTTAAGTTATACTTTCTAAACACATACATTCCCAAACAATAAGAACATGCATTCAAGATGTGCTGAAATCCAAGTTTTTCTGCTCAGTCTAGGAACTATACTAAAAAAGAATCTATATGTATTGGAAGAATTTGTGAACATTCTTGAACTGTTTCCTGTCAACCTTACAGTGAGAAGGGAAGACTTTCTAGGAGGGTATTGAGAGGCCCTGTAATATATTGAAGCAATCCTAGAAATACTGTCAATAAATATAACCAAGCATGCTGAAGTGTTCAAAGAAGTAAAGATTGTTTGAGGGAAGATATGAAATAAAAGGAGAGGGGAACTGGGCTGGAGTCAATATAAATGTAAGATTTATGATAATGAAACAAGGTATTTATACACTTCTGTAATGGCTATCTAAGACCAATCTCTTGCTGTAGGGTAGCTTGTGATTGTTTCTCTTTCAGTTTTTTTTTAAGTTTATTTCTTTTTGAGAGAGAGGGAGAGAGAGACAGAGTGCAAGTGGGGGAGGGGCAGAGAGAGAGACAGTGAGACACAGAATCCGAAGCAGGCTCCAGGCTCCGAGCTGTCAGCACAGAGCCTGATGCGGGGCTCAAACTCACAGACTGTGAGATCATGACCTGAGCTGAAGTCGGACGCTCCACCGACTGAGCCACCCAGGTGCCCCTCAGTTTTTTTTTTTTTTTTTTTTTTTAAGAGATGTGAAACAGAGCCTAGACAAACAGATGGCTTGGGTCTATAATCCCTCCCTGAAGGGACAAAGTCCATTCTGAACTGAAAGCAGCTAAGAGGTGGAGCTATGACTAGAATCTCTCGGTGGTGGAGAGAAGATAAGGGGAGGACCTACTCTGTCAAAGTAGGACAGAGGTCTTATCATATGCTCACTTAGCTCCCATCCTGTAGACCACTCCACTATCAACCAGAAAAGACCCTGAATAGCCAAAGTAATGTTGAAAAGGAAAATGAAACCTGGAGGCATCACAATTCCAGACTTCATGCTGTAATCATCAAGACAGTATGGCACTGGACAAGAACAGACACATAGATCTGTGGAACAGAACGGAGAACCCAGAGATGGACTCACCAATGTATGGCCAATTAATCTTTGACAAAGCAGGAAAGAGTATCCAATGGAAAAAAGACAGTCTCTTCAACAAATGGTGTTGAGAAAACTGGACAGTGACATGCAGAAGAATGAACCTGGACCGCTTTCTTACACTATACACAAAAATAAACTCAAAATGGACGAAAGACCTAAATGTAAGACATGAAACGATCAAAATCTTAGAGGTGAAAACAGGCAACAACCTCTTTGGCTGCAGCCAATTCTTACTAGACATGTCTCCTGAGGCAAGGGAAACAAAAGCAAAATGAACTATTAGGACCCCATCAAGATAAAAATCTTCTGCACAGCAAAAGGAAACAATCAACAAAACTAAAAGGCAACTGACAAAATGGGAAATATTTGCAAATGACATAATGGGTAAAGGGTTAGTATCCAAAATCTATAAAGAACTTATTAAACTCAACACCCAAAAAACAAATAATCCAGTAAAGAAATGGGCAGAAGACTTGAACAGACACTTTTCCAAAGAAGACATCCAGATGGCCAACAGATACATGAAAAGATGATCAACGTCACTCATCATCAGGGAAATACAAGTCAAAACCACAATGAGATACCACGTCATACCTGTCAGAATGGCTGAAATTAACAACTTAGGAAACAACCTATGTTGGTGGGGATGTGGAGAAAGGGGAACCCTTTTGCACTGTTGGTGGGAATGCAAACTGGTGCAGCTACTCTGGAAAACAGTATGGAAGTTCCTCAAAAAAATAAAAAATAGAGCTACCCTATGACCCAGCAATTGCACTACTATATATTTATCCAAAGGATACAAAATGCTGATTCATAGGGGCATATGCACCCCAAAGTTTATAGCAGCATTATCAACAATAGCCATATTATGGAAACAGCCCAAATGTTCATCGATGGATGAATGGATAAAGAAGATGGAATAGAATATTACTTGGCAAACAGAATGAAATATTGCCATTTGCAACAATGTGGGTGGAACTAGAATGCATCATGCTATGCGAAAGAAGTTAGTCAAAGATAAATATCATGATTTTCCTCATATGTGGAATTTAAGAAACACAGCAGATGAACATAAAGGAAAGGAAGGAAAAATAAGATAAAAACAGAGATGGAGGCAAACCATAAGAGACTCTGAACTACAGAGAACAAACTGAGGGTTGCTGGAGGGGAGGTGGGGGGAATGGGCTAAATGGGTGATGGGCATTAAGGAGGGCCCTTGTTGGTATGAGCACGGGGGTGTCATCTTTAAGTGATGAATCACTAAATTCTACTCCTGAAACCATTATATATGTTAACTAAGTTGGATTTAAATACATACATTTAAAAAAAGGATCTTTGTTGCTCCAGCTCCTCTTACCTATAACAGCTTGTTGTTTTCAATTTTTAAAAATGTTTTTATTTATTTTTGAGAGAGAGAGACAGAGTGTGAGCAGGGGAGGAGCACAGAGAGGGAGACACAGACTCTGAGGCAGGCTCCAGGCTCTGAGCTGTCAGCACAGAGCCCAATGCGGAGCTTGAACTAGTGAATCCCAAGATCATGACCTGAACTGAAGCTGGATGCTTAACCGACTGAGCCACCCAGGTGCCCCTACACCATCTTATTGTAAGAATAAGCCCACAGACTTAACATTTACTTAAAAATCTATACACAGAGAGAAATGAGGAGGTTGGCTTGCCAGCCAGGAGCCAAGGATTATTTTAGTTCTCTTTTTATATATATGAATAAAACCCAAGATGCCCCTGATCTTTTGGGGTGTTGTTTTTGGATCTGAAGAGGAGAGAGTCCCTTGTATTCACAAATAAATACACTTATAAACTTATACTTTCAAGAGATTCAAGTATATATTTTGAAAACCAGGTGGAGAAGATATCATGGAGGTCATATGTATATTTTACAGATTCAAATTTACATTTAAAAAATTTATTGAAGATTTTAAAAATGTTTTATTTATTTTTGAGAGTGAGACAGAGCAGGAGTGGGGGAGTGGCAGAGAGAGAGAGAGAGAGAGAGAGAGAGAGAGAGAGAGACTCTGAAGCAGGGTCCAGGCTCTGAGCTGTCAGCCCAGAGCCTGACTGGGAGGTCATGACCTGAGCGGAAGTCCGATGCTTAACTGACTGAGCCACCTAGGTGCCACTGAATTTACATTTTGAAAACAAGGAGAGTTGTAATAAGCAATGCAACATATACCTGTGAAAAGGTGTTTGGGTTTATTTAGAAAACAAAACAAAACAATGGAGTCACCTTATTTGTTCCAAAAAACAAATGAAATGATGACGCTGAGGGAATACAGCATATAAGGTATTGTTAGGTCGACCTTTTTTTTTTTGAGAGAGAGAGAGAGAGAGGGCACAAGTGAGTAAGGGGCAGAGGGGCAGAGAGAGAGAGAGAGAGAGAGAATCCCATGAGGGGCAGAGAGAGAGAGAGAAAGAGAAGCAGAGCTCACCCACGGCTCATGTTTTACCTGAAGTGGGGCTTCCACTCACCCTCAGCCAGACTGGTGTTCACCCAAAGCAGGGCTCGAGCTCACCCGATGTGGGACTTGAACTCACAAACTGTGAGATCATGACCTGAGCCAAAGTCAGATGCTTAACGACTGAGCCACCCAGGCACCCCTGAACTAAATTTTGAACACCTGAAATCAATTTCGGTTGATTGTGATGGGGAGGCCCTGATTTTCCTCATCAGAGGAGAGAGTATAAGTGTGGATTATGAAGAAGGATCTAGCAAGCTTTATAACAGTATTACAAGCAATATCTATGGGAGCACAAAGAAAGAAAATTTTAACTTTGGGGGAAGGGGGGCAGAAGGTACTTCATGGAAAAGCTGTCAGTGTATGCACGTGGAGGAAGAAGCGAAATCTCTACAGGTGGGGATGGGGAGGAGGATCTGGGATGATGCTAGCTGAGGGGGTACGGACAGGCATTTGCTTACTCAGAAAATCTTTACTGAGCCTCTACTTTGTATCAGGTAATGGTTTTCATTTACTAAGGGCATTGTGTGATTGGAGCTTAGGAAGTGTATAAGAGGTTCCAAAGGAGATAAGATTGGAAAAAGGAGGTTGAGGCTTGGTGACATGTAATTGGCTTTAGTTTTTAGGCAATGTTATATAACTTTGGCCAGTCCTTGGTATCTTCTTTAAAGGAAAGATTGTACGGAGTCCCACCCAACAGGGAACTTCCTCTTCTTGGTGGGGGAGGGGGCTTGGAGTCCAATGCGGGGCTTAACCTCCTAACCCTGAGATCAAGACCTGAGATGAGACCGAGAATCAGATGCTTAATTGACTGAACCAGCCAGAACCCCTAAAATAAAGGTTGTAAAAGCAGAGGTTGAGAGTTGAGGGGTTGGTTCTATAATACGCTGGCTTGTTTTCCTGCCGTGCTTTTTCTTTCTTTCTTTCTTTTTTTTTATAGCTCCTGTTGGGCACATATTTTAACCTCTAGAGGGAACTCAACCCCCCTAGAAGGAAATCCTTCTGTCACCCCCCCATCCATTCTCTAGGAGAAAGATGCATAATACAGGATGTAAGACAAGGTTATAAAATTGGTCTTGAGGGATGAGAAAGGAAGTAGCAGTAAAGGAATTAATGTTTACCTTCAGCACAGACTTTTCTTTGAATTTTGATCTCTCTTTGTTTCTCTTCCCCACTTCCAACTTGGATCATCTCCCTTTTTGTTTTGCGTTGCCTCTTTTGGGGATATTTCATTTTCAGGTAAGATGTCTGGCTGAGGACCAAATTTCAAAGGAATCCTAGGCCTTGGAAAGATTTGGGGGTCCAGGGTAAAGGGAGGATCACGATGCCTTGGGTCACAGGTGGTCCAAATTAGGTGGCTGTTAGGTGGTGCTAAGCAACATTGGGAGGTCAGAGTCCTAGCCCGTAGCAGAGCTCCTGTGCCTCTCATGCTTTCTGTCATAGATAGGAATCTGAAGATCATCATGCCAGGAGCCGATGGTGTAAACAATAAAGAATTGAGAGACTTGACTACCTTTTGATCGAAAACTGGGCTAATTTCTCCTCTTAGTCTATTGGTTTAGGAACTGTAGGGCAATTGAACATGATTGTATACTATGTTCTAGGTATTACATGCCTGAGCCTTTACCTACTTGGAAATCCCTATCTCCTACATTCTAGAAATCTGAGCATAATTTTTATTTTTTCATTAAAGTTTAACATACATGGAGTAAAGTGGGTGAAATAGTACCTTAGCTGTAAAGCTGGCTGAGTTTTAAAATTATCCATATCAAGATACTGAATATTTCAAACATCCCATAAGTTTCCCTATATTTTCTCAGACAATAACTACCCCCTCTTCAGAAATATCCCCTATTTTGACTTCTATTATTATCTAGAAGTTCTGTTATTGAACTTCGTATACATGGAATCATATCATATGGACAATTTTATGTCTGGCTGTCTTCACTCAACACAGTGGCCATGAGATTCATTCGTGCCTTGAGTGTGTATTTGTTCTTTTTAATTCCAATGCAGTATTGCATTGTGTTAGTCTACTTGAATTTATTTATCCATTTTCCTTATTTGGGGTATTTGGATTAATTCCAGTTTCTGGTTATTTTGAATAAAGCTGCTTTGAACATTCTAATTAGGATTGGTGTAGGAGTAGGATTGTGAATAGAAGTATGTCTACCTTCAGTAAGTTCTACCAAACAACTTTCCAAAGTGGTTGTGCCAATTTACACTCCACCAGCAAGGTTTGAGAGTTCGATTTGCTTCATGTCCTTGCCAACACTTTATATGACAGTCTTTTTAATTATGGACAGTCTGTGGGCATATAAGATTGTCTTACAGGACTTCAATTTGTCTTGTCTTGATGAGTAATGATAGTGCACATCTTTTCAATTTTTATTGCTTGTTTTGATTCCTCTTTTGTGACGTACCTTTTCAAGTCTTTTGCCTATTTTAAAAATTGGGTTATTTGTTATCTTATAGTTTTGTGGAAGTTACCTCTATATTCTGAATACAAGTCCACCATGGGATAGACTTATAATTAATATCTTTTTTCAGTCTGTGTCTTGCCTTTTCAATCTCTGATGGTCTTCCCCTAAAAAGGTGTTCTTAATTTTTCATGAAATCATATGCATTTGTTTCGTAGGGCTGCTGTAACAAACATAGTGGCTTAAAACAACGCATTTCTTATCATACAGTTCTGCATATCAGAAGTCAGACGCAGCTCTCACTGGGCTAAAATCAAGGTGTTAGCAAGACAGTAGTCCCTTCTGTGGGCTCTAGGAGAGAATTCACTTCTTTGATTTTTTCAGCTTCTAAGAATGCAACTCCTGCATTCCTTGGCTTGTGTTCCCTTCCTCTGTCTTCAAAGGCAGCAACTCTAATGCCATTTCAACCTTAATTCTCTTTTGCATTATGGTCTAACACATACACAGGTTCTGGGGATTGAAACCTGGACATCTTTGGGGGGCTATTATTCTGCCTACCATACCATATTCATCAGTATTTTATTTTATGGTGTGAGTGTGTGTGTGTGTGTGTTCTTTTTAGAAATATGACTGTCCCAAGGTTATGAAAATGTTCTCCTATGTTCTCATCCAGAGGCTTGATTTATTTTAGTTTTCACTTTTAGGTCTATAATTCATATAAAATTAATTTTGGAGATAAAGGTCATTTTTTTCCACTCATAAATATTCAATGGACCCAAACACATTTATTGAAAAGACCTTCTTTTCTCAACTGAATTGCAATGCTGTGTTGTTGTACAAGTTACTCTGTAGAGGTAGATCTGTGTTTAGAATCTCTAATACAAATCTGTGTTTGTATTACTTTCCTAGGGTGGCCCTAAGAAATTACTACAAACTGGGGGCTTAAGACAAAAGAAATGTGTCTCAGTTGTGGATACCGGAAGTCTGAAATCCAGATGTTGTAGGACTAAGCTCCCTCTGTAGGCTGTAGGGGAGAATAATTCCTTCTTTCAGCTTCTGGTGGCCCCAGACATCTCTTGGCATGACTCCAATCTCTGCTTTCTTCCCAGTGGGTCTGAAGTCTGAAATGTTCCTCTGCTTTTCTCTTATAAGGATGCCTGTGATTGGACCTAGAACCCACCTTAACTACATCTACGATCTGATCGCATATGTTTTTCCCAATAAGATCATATTCACAGGTTCCAGAGTTTGGAACATAGATATATCTTTTTGGGGCTACCACTCAACCTACTGTGCATTTCATTGGTCTATTTATTTATTCTCATACTAACACTCAATACCTAACGTCCATTACTGTAGCTCTACTGTAAGTGGGAAATTGAATTATATAAACATTTCAACTTCAACAGCAAATCACTAGGGGTCAGTTTCAAAGCAAAAGGATAAGTAGCTTGCAGTCCGAGGTTAATGAAAAGGATGCTTAAGTGCCTCTCTGTAATAGAGGGCTCTGCACGGCCTCATTGTGAGGGTCCTCTTGGGACATTTGTACAGTTCTTGTGTGTGGAGTTTTCACTGCTCTTCTGCCTTGGGAATACTGAACTCTTCTTTGCTCAATTTTATTTAGCACATGCTTTGAATGAGCAGCTAAAGTCACTTCTCCTTTTATGATTGCTGGCTAATTATATGAGTACTTCTGTTCTTTCAGAAATGATAGGCATTTCGATAGAAAGTAGAGGCTAGTCACTGCCAGAAACTTTAGACAATTGGGAAGAAAGAGGTCCCCAAGGAATTCTAGGTTCTTCCCCATTCTCATTGAGGTCCTCTGAGATTCTTCTCCTTTCCCCAACATGAACGTTACATCCTAACTTGTCTGAAATGCCATTCTCTGAACATGAATGATCCATTCCCACCTCCCTCCTGTAGCTCACTGTGTGTCCTTGATGTCTTACTCTACTTTGGTGGCAAAACATCATGGACTGGGAGTCTTAAATGACAAAAGTTTATTTCTCACAGATATGGAGGCTGGGAAGTTTAAGATCAAGGTGCTGGCAGATGCAGTGTCTGGTGAGGATCTGCTTCCTGGCTTATGGGCAGCTGCCTTCTAGCTGTGTGCTCACATGGCTTTTCCTGGGTGCATGCTAGTGGGGGTGGGGAGGAGGAGAAGAGGAGAGGGAGAGAGAGGAGGAAGGAGCAGTCTCTGGTGTCTCTTCTAATTATTTTAAGGGTATTAATCCCATCACGAGGACACTATCTCATGATCTCATCTAAACCTAATTACCCCTCCAAAGCCCCACCTCCAAATACCCATCACATTGGGTTTTAGGGCCTTACATGTGAATTTGGGGAGGATACAAACGTTCATCCCATAACACTTGGCATACCCTTACCCACTAGCTTCCCCCAGTGGGGAAGCTATCATTGCTATTGAGTGCAGGGCACTTACTATATCAGGCTCCAGAATGTATGCATTGCTCAGTTTAATTCCCAAAACAGGCTTAGAGGACAGGAATCATCATTACCAATGTCATTACCTTTATAAATGGTAAAATTGAGTCTTGAGAGGCTGAGACTTTTCTGAAGATCAGCCAGCATGCTGTGAAGACAGCGACCCATCCCAGGTGCTTTCAATCAGTGGCTCTCCAATTGTGGTTATTGGACCAGTGGAATCAGCATTGCATGGGAACTCAAATGCTTGAGTCCTACCCAGACCTACTACATCCATCGGAAGCATTGGTGGGGCCCAGTAACCCGTTCCAACAAGCTTCCCAGGAAATACCGATGCATGCTCCAGGAGAGAATCACTACTCAAAATAAATATGAGAAAGAAAATTTTAGATTATTGGTTACTTATTAGTGGAGGAAGTTGTTTCCATGTTAATATTGGGTATATGTTGATGTGAACAATATTCATCAGATGTGCTATGACATTAAAACAGGAACTTGTGGCTCAAAACCACTGTAAGGAAAACCTCCTCATTTTCCAACGCCCATTTAAAATCTCACCTGCTCCATAAAGGTTTTGTTTTGTTCTGTTTTGTTTTGCCTTGATCACTGCCATTTGCTTGTATCACTCCTGTGGTTGCTGTAAAAGTATCATCTCTTCCTCTCCTTCAGAGTTGGGTCACTTTGATTCAGCCCAGAAACAGGAAGTGTTTGTTTCCTCTATACTATTTGTTCAATAAACATTTGCTGGATTATGAATGGGTTTCTATTTACAGTAAAAGTCTGTTTGGCTCCTTCTTGAAGTTCTGCACCAGAGTAATTTGTGATTATATATGTGTATATATATGCAAATATAAAATAAATATATATAATAAATATCAATATATATGCCAATATTATATATTTATATATTCACAAGCTAAAGATTTTATCCCTTTTCACTCTGGTATATATTTATTTTGAACTCTTGCTAGCTTCCAACAGAGAGGAACATCCCATTACATTATTTTATAACAAAATCTACAGATAATTCCTGAATATGATGTTATTATTATTATTATTATTATTATTATTTTATTGGAGAGAGAGAGAGAGAGAAAGGGAGAGAGAGAGGGCGCACTTGTGGGGGAGAGGGGCAGAGAGAAAGAGAGAGAGAGATTCCCAAATAGGCTCCATTCTCATTGCAGAGGCCGATGCAGGGCTTGATCCCATGACTCTGAGATCAAGACCTGAGCCCAAATCAAGAGTCAGACACTCGACTGACTGCGCCACCCAGGCACCCCCTAAATATGATAATAAATTTACGGATAATACAAAACAGTTTAAAATGCCCAAACATTAGGGAAAATGAGAGATAAAGATAGAAATTGCAACGTTAGAAAAATATATAATTATTTTCAGAATAATTGAGCACGGGACACATGCTGAATTGGCTTAAGATGAAATAAATAAAGACATTTTTGACAATGCTATTACTTTCTATTGCCCCCTATCTTCCTGCTTTCCAGTCCATTCATATACTGTGTCCAGTGTTATTTAATATGGTAATATTAAGAATTTGGTCTCATTAGCAATAAAGAGAGACTCAGACCCTGGTGCATCCAAGTAACAGTGTTGTCTAGTTTGTCATGTTTGTGCTTGTTTGCACTAGTACTAAAGTATGCTGCGGCATTCCTGGTCTGCACCACTGGTTTCTATGATTATATGCTGCTCCATTCACCTGATATATCTTTGCATTCTAACCAGGATCTACATAAGGTCATAGAAGGGCTAGCCAAGGAGTACTTAACTCTGCAGCCTCCTTGGCCCTACAAATTCTATGGGATGCAATGTATGTTGCTGACAAACATGATTCTCAGCTGACAAAGACTAATAGGGAGACTGAAAGCCAAGAGACTGCCTTAACTGTGATGCTTGCAGAGCTAGCTTAGGTCTTCACGATGGGTTAGGAGGGGTGAAGCAATGTTATGCATTAGCTGGATGTCCAAGAAAATAAGAAAGAAGAGCCCTGATTTGTAGCATTTTCTGATTTCAACTCATCAATATGAAAATGTGTACAATTCATTCTCCAGCATACAGGTGGGCTATATGGAAATGGATTTTTTTTTTTTAAAGAATCAACCCCAAGACTTGCTTCAAATGCTTTAACAACAACCAGGGACTTAGCAACAAGTAAATACACAACATATTTCAAATACAATGTTTTGATTTTGGTTAAAACGTCATCCTCTGCTAGTCAATACAAGAACTGAAGGTTGAAATTGAGAAAAATCTCTTTAAATGTCTATTTCAGATTTGTCTCAGATAGGTACTTATCTCCCAAAACTAATTTTTCACTTCCTTTCTCCCTTGAAGCCAAATTTTACCACAATCTTTGATATGTTCAGAATCAATAGAATCATGTTTCATTCTCCAGCCAATGTGTGGACACAAAACTTTCAGATACAGTTTCTGTGGTAGTGCAGGAAGAGATGGGGACTGAGGCCAGAGAGTATATCTTGTTTTAGTTTATGTTCAGTAAAAACTGTTAAACTGCATATCAGTTAGGTTCAGAGGAATGAGTCTGACCAATGAAATCTGGTAAGAATATGAACAGAATGAGAGAATGTATTGTTGGTAGAGGGGTAGTGGTATATTTTTTATGAGCTGAAACTAGTGATAAATTTTCTTATCCAACAGACGCAAACATCTGAGGAATAGGAGAACATTCTTTGTCTTAATGTTTCTCTCCAAATGAAGAAGAAATATTTTGTCATTTGTCCTGAAGGATGTGCAATAATTTTGGTCGTAATTGAGTAAATAACTTTCTGGAAATTTTTATAAATGCACTGATTAAAAAGATTTTTTTGTGTGAGTCTATTATGAAATCTATGATCATAAAAAAAAAATCAAAAGATGGAGACCGGCAGAAGGTTCTCAAATTGGTCACATTTTGGTGCATATACTTTCTGACATCGATTGCAATGCTATTTTGCTGCCTAATTTTTTTCCTTGAAAGGCTTTTACATGCTAAGAAACACTATCTACCACATGATTTGGACTGGATTTACAAAATTTCATTATGTGGGTGTCCCCTTTTGTTGGGTGTTTCGATTGTTACCAACTTTGCTATTCTATGCTATGCTATGATGATCATCTTTTACAGCTTAATGTTTCTTCACACTGTACCATTTATTTTCATATAAAATACATCTAAATTATTTTCTTGGTAGAGAGATGTGGGATGACTGGGTCAAAGGTAATAAATTCTACTGGACTTGCTCAAAAATAGATGTGGAATTTTAGGTCAAACATGTTATCCTGATTTCTTATACACATTACCAATTGTGCTCCCAAAACTCTGGACCAGTTTATATGCCCATCAGGAGCTTATCATATGTGATGTTATGTATTTCCCTACCATAATTTCTTTTTCTGTATTTTCCCAGTACAATAAGTAAGACATTATAATTATCTCTTGTCTTACCTTTCATGTTAGGAATGTCTTTTGAAATGTTCATAGGTGCCTGGGTGGCTCAGTCAGTTGGGTGGCCGACTTCGGCTCAGGTCATGATCTCACAGTTCATGAGTTTGAACCCCACATCAGGCACTGTGCTGACAGCTCAGAGCCTGGAGCCTGCTTGGGTTCTGTGTCTCCCTCTCGCTCTGCTCCTCCCCCACTCATGCTCTATCTCTCTTTGTCTCAAAAAATGAATAAATGTTAAAAAAATTTAAAATGTTCAGTTATTGGGTCTTTTTTTATGTTAAGTAGGGTGTATTTGTTACTTATTGCTACCTTAGAGGTATCGCAAGTTTAACCATTTAAAACAACACGAATTTATTGTGTCCCAGTTCTGCAGGTCAGGAGTCTGATGAGCTCAGCTGGTTCCTCTGGCCCAAGTTGCACAGGCTGAGATTAAGTTGTTGGCAGGCTGGACGCTTATCTGGAGGCTCTGAGGGGGAATCTGTTTCCAAGCTCATTCAAGCTGTTGACAGGACTCAGTTATTCAGGCTGCAGAGTTGAGGTCCTTGTTTCCTTGCTCGCTGTCAGCCAGGAGCCTCTCTCAGCTCTGTAAGGCCGCCTGAATTCTTCACCATGTTGCCCTGTGTCTTCAAACCAGCAACTTCCTGTGGAGTCCTCCTCATGCTTTGACTCTCTCAGATTCTTCTGCTGTTGCATCTCCTCTGCCTCTAGCTGGAGAAAGTTCTCTGCCTTTTTTTTTTTTTTTTAATGTTTATCTATTCTTGAGAGAGGGAGAGAGGGAGAGAGAAAGAGAGACAGACTGTGAGTGGGGGAGGGGCAGAGAGAGAGAGAGAGAGAGGGAGACAGAATCTGAAACAGGCTCCAGGCTCTGAGCTGTCAGCACAGAGCCCTACATGGGGCTGAACTCAGGAACGGTGAAATCATAACCTAGGCTGAAGTTGGATGCTTAACCAACTGAGCCACACAGGCACCCTGAAAGTTCTCTGATTTTAAAGGCTCATGTGATGAGATTGGGCCCTCCTGGATAGGATAATCCACGCTATTCTTCCTGTTTTAGGTCCAGAAATTTAATTATATCCATAAAGTGCTCTTTGCCACATAAGGTTGGTGTATTAGTCAGGATTCTCCAGAGAAACAGCTAATAGGATATATATATATCTATATCTATATCTATCCTATTTGAATATATTTGAATATGTTCAAATATATAATGATTTATATATATTATAAATAAATACATGCATTATACATATATTTAAACGTAATATTTATATAGTGAGAGGAATTGGCTTATGTAATAATATGGATACTGAGGAGTTCCATGATCTGCCGTCTGTAAGCTGGAGGTCCAGGAAAGCCAACAATGTAGTTCCAGTCCAAGCCGAAAGAAAGGCTTAAGAACTGAGGCATCTGATTGATGGTATGAATCCCAGTCCTATGGCAGCGGAGGAGAAGATGAGACGTTCAAGCTTGATCCCTGAGGCAGAAAAAAGAAGTCAATTCCTCTGCCTTTTGTTCTATTCAGGCCCTCAGTGGGTTAGGTGAGGCCCACCCACAGTGGGGAGGGTAATTTACTCTCCATTCAAATGCTAATCTCATCCAGATACTCTCACAGACTTGCCAAGAAATAATGTTTCATTTGGGCATCCCATGCCAGTCAAGGTGACACAAAATTAATCATCACATAAGGTAATATATTTATCCATTTCAGGGGTTAGAGTGCTGGTATTTTTATGGGGCCATTCTGTCTACCACATCATAAAAGGTCTTCGCTATTTGATTTGCCTACCGCATTCTTAGGCAGGAATATGAGGCTTTGTCTTTGGGAACTGAGGGAAAATGTTCACAAACATTTGTAATAGAATTATTTACCACTATTTTTTAAATGTCTATTTTGTTGAGAGAGAGCGAGAAGAGGAGGGGCAGAGAAATAGGGGGCGGAGGATCTGAAGCAGGCTCTGTACTGACAGCAGACAGCACCATGCGGGGCTCAGACTCATAAACTGGGAGATCATGACCTGAGCCAAAGTCAAAAACTTAACTGATTGAGCCACGCAGGCACCCCATATTTACTATTTATTTATTTAAAAAAGAACATACTCGAATATACTCAAAAGTAGAATGAACAGTACAAAGAAGTCCACGTACCTATCACAGAGCTTCAACAATTATCAATATTCTGCCAATTTGGTACAGCTAATTGTTCACACCTGCTTTTTTGTTGTTTTGATGTCTTTTGGTGGAAAAGAATCTTTATTTGCAAAGACAAACTAAACATCATATTTTTTTATTGGGAATTGTACTAGTTTCCTGTAATACAAATTAACGAACAAAACAGTAATAATTCAACAAAGGCAAAAGAACACTAGTGCTTTCCTCTCATTTACTGGATGGGAAATCTTGTGTGCTGTAGTAAAATCTTGCCCAACTTACATAATTGCCGTTCTGATTCATTGACATCTGTATTTGTCTCACATTATAGGATTCTCTTATTTCATTCATGTGCTGGTATTTAAAGGAAAGTTGAATGAAAGGGTGTATTTGAAGTAGGCAGCTTGTCTCAGAGAATTTAAGAAATGAGACCAAAGTTGCATGACATTCCTGCTTATTTTCTTCTTTTCTCTTGATGCCAAGCCTTGGGTATTTGCAGGGTAAGATATAAATAAAACTTACTTAAGAAGAATATTTCACTATTATAACATGATTACTGGCCATCATTGGGGAATATGGAGTTATATATAGACCCAAATCTGTGGATAATCCAAAAATAACATTTCTGTATTTGCAATGTGTTTTCATATTGTATTTAACTGAGCATGTGCTGATGTTCTGGGAATTTAGTTTGAACAGGATAATAAAAGTATGCCATAAAAATCTGGCTTCGATCTATGAACACCTGTTCAGAGACAGGTACGGAGTCCTCTTTCCAAGTATTCCCTTGAATAGGGAAATTATGTTCAACTCGTCTGTTTAAAAGGGCTCTTCTTGGTGTAAGCATTTTTAAATTAAATCATATATAAAATACATAGTTTGGAGAATCATTCTCAACTTTGCACGTTACATTATCGCTTACTCTTTTTTTCTCCCAGTTTTAGCGACTAAACACATCCCTCTTCAAGAAAGTCGAACACTTGTGCTTTTGTTCCAAACTTTCTCATCTCCTCTGGAGTCACACTCCATTAGGTATCACTTCTTTTTTCTCTATCCTCCTTTCTTGCATTTTCAACCACTCTTATATTTTATTTCTCAGTCACAAGTAGACACAACTTCTCTCCTTTCTGAGAGACACAGTTGCTCTATTTCTTTTTCCCTTTACCAATGAAGGTATTAAATACCCACTTTATCAGCACCCTTGTGGTTTTAAATTCATTCTAACTTATTTTCTGTTCCCCACTGTGTTTACACTATGTTCTGAACAACCCCTAGCAACTTACTATTCACTGAATCCAATAGCCACTTTCTCTGTTGTCATAGAGTCTTTAACCTCCTGAACCAGTTGACACCATTAACCCACTAACCCACGGTCCTTTGCTAAAATATTTCCTTTGTGTCTCTTTAGACACTTTGTTTTCCTATTCTGATGCTACCCCTCCAACTACTCTCTTTTCTTCCTTCCATATTATACCCATTTAGATACAGGTGTTTAAATGGAGCATCTGTCTCTGGTTGCTTCCTTTTCTATTTTACACTCTCTTCCTGGACAATTTCAGCATATGACTTCAACTCCACTTTCCTCATAAATGGCTTCTTAATCCATGTTTACACTCCTGAATTTCCCTCCAAAGTTCAGTCTCAATTTTCCCATTTCTGGCTTGACATTTCTATCTGGGTATTCTTCTAGCATGTTCTACTTATCGGTTCAAAGAATTGAACTCCTCTTCCCTTTTAAATCTGTTTCCTTCACTATTGCCCACTTTTGTTACAACCACTACCTAGTCATTAGGCTCAACCTATCACCGCCATCTTTGATTCTTGTCTTTACTTTCCATTGTCAAAACAAAATGTTGATAAGTCTGTTTGATCCTATACTCAGAATGAGTGCCTCCCTCTGTAAATAAATATCACTTAACCTGTCATTTCCAACTCCACAACCTCTTTTGTATTTCAGAACTCTATTATCTTTGAGTAGGAATATTGCAAAAAATATGTTCACTTTTTTCTCTTGCCTGCTCCACCCAGTTGGCGTTAGTCTTGCCAGTTCAGTTTTTCTTGATTTTAGTTTTTATAAGGTGATCTTCTGCTTTAAATCTTCAATGACTCTCTCTCTTTTTCTTTTTTAAGTTTATTTATTATTTATTATTAATAAAAATAAGTTTATTATTTTGAGAGAGACAGAGACAGTACAAGCTGGACGAGGGGCAGAGCGAGAGGAAGAATCTCAAGCAAACTCTGCGTTGTCAGCACATTGCCCTATGTGAAGTCAAACTCATGAAACTGTGAGATCATGACTTGAGCTAAAATCAAGAGTCAGACACTTAATAGACTGAGCCACCCAGGCACCCCAACTCTTTCTTTTTAAAACAATAGTTCTCAAGTGGAGGTGATTTTGCCTTCCAGGGGACATTTGGCAATATCTGCAGACATGTTTGATTGCCATAACTAGGGAAGGGGGGTGCCTGGGATACTAACACATACCCTATAATGCACTAGACAGTTCCCTACAGCAAAAATGATCTGGCCCATAATGTTCATAGTGCTGAATTTGAAAAACCCTGGTCTAAAGAATAATCTACAAATAATTACTTTGGCATTCTCATTTTCTTCTACACTTCATTTACAGTCCCATGGGATTTTTATAATTGTTCTTCTTCTCCATTTCTTACACATTTTCCTCCCTCGCTGGTATTTCTTCTTATCTTCTTCTTTTATTTAGAAAAAATCCTGGGGTACCTGGGTGGCTCAGTTGGTTGAGCATCCGACTTCGGTTCAAGTCATGATCTCATGGGTTTGTGGGTTCAAGCCCCACATCAGGCTCTGTGCTGGAGCCTGGAGTCTGCTTCGGATTCTGTGTCTCCCTCTCTCTCTGCCCCTCCCCTGCTTACACTCTGTCTGTCTCTCTCTCAAAAATAAATAAACATTAAAAAAATTTTTAAAAAGAATATTTTTTGGTATTCCTCTTACCATTTCTTACCTCTTAATAATTATTTATGTAAATGTTTTTAAAACTTACTAATCTTTACATTTCTTTAAAAGATTTATTGAAATATGATTCACATGCCACAAAGTTCACTCATATAAGTATACAATTTTGTGGTTTTAATATATTTACAGAATTCTACAACCATCACCACTATTCAGCTCCAGAATATTTTCATTATTCCCAAAAGAAACCCATACCCATTAGTAGTCGTTCCTGTTTCCTCCTTTTCCTAGCCCCTGAAAAGCACAAATCTATTCTCTGGGTCTATGTTTGATCTGTTCTAGACATTTCATATAAATGGAATCACATGATAGGTTGTGGCTTCTTTCACTTAGCAAAAAATGTCTTTAAGGTTAAAGACTGCCCTGGGAAAATCATGATATAAAATGTCCTATCCATGTGATTGGGTTTTTACTTTGCAAATACTGAACAGTTTACTCAAGCCTTCCTTGGCTTGTTTTATTCATCAACCCAGTGCCAATCATTTTTTATTTTTCAGATATGTGTTGCTATTTCTTACTTGTTAATAAAACAACACTCTCTGTCCCAACCATTTCTCTACCACATTATCTTCTCTGTAATGACTTTATTCCTTTTAATACTTTTTTTTTTTTATCAGCAGGGCTTTGCAGAGTATTAGGGAAAGACATGTATGCAAAGACTACTATCTTGACAGAATTTAAAAAACAAGAAAATTATCCTTTACCGTTCAACTCTTCAAGTTCAACTTTGGCCTTTGTGAAATAACTGATGTCACTAGCCAGGCTGGACTAACCATAACCTACGTCATACCATGATTTCTGTTAAAGCTGGGAGTCTGACAAAAATGAATGTCACGTGTATTGTGTGGATGGTTAGAATTCTCTGAGTGGAGAAAAAGGCTTAAAGTGAGACTTAAAGCTTCTGTATACTTGTATATAAAGAATGTTGCTGATATCACCAAATTGGGCAGGAGGTCAGTACTAGGTCGTGACTGGTCTGAGTTCCAAAACGTTTTAAAAGCGATGCAAATGTTAAACTTTTGAGTGTGTACCCCCACTGCTTTCTAAGATTATTTGAATTATCAGGAGAAAGAGCATTCAGGCTGAGGGAACATTAAGTGTAAAGACTTGAGCAAGACCCTGACTGCTCTGATCAAAGAACAGTGATGAGACCAGTTTAGTTAAGGTGAAATACAAAAGTGGGAGGAGAAATACAAAATACAAAAGTAGGAGGATATGTGGTGAAAGGAATGGGGAACCTGATCACATATATCATGGTAAGGACTTGTAGCTTTTCTTCTGAGTGAGCTCGGGGCTACTGAAAGGCTGTGAGTAGAGGAGTAAGATTATGTTTTAATAGAATCTCTACTTTTGCACGTTGGAGAATATGATGAAGATGGACAAATATAAAATAGGGGTACAGTTAGGAGGTGATTGCAATCATAGAGGCACAAACAGTTGTGTCTTGGACTGTGTGATTAACAGCCAAATTCTGGATACGTTCTGAAGATGGAGTAAATAGAATTGTGGACAAATTTGTGTAGACATAAAAGAAAGACAGCAAGGAAACCTGGAATTTTGGTTACTAACTGAAAGGATGGGGGGTGCTATTACATTTGATGGGGAATACTGGAAAGAGGCAGATGTGGAGCTTGGGGCAAATAGACGGTGATGGGAAGTCCATTTTAGTCATCTTGTTTGAAGTGCCTTTCAAGTGGATTTGACCGACAGGCATTTGGAATTCAGAGGAGAGGCGGAGATTGGAGATATAAATTTAGAACTCATTGCTATGTGTTTAGTACTTACAGCCACAGGACTGGACAAATTCAACCAGAGGAAGTGTGTAGAAAAAAGAGAGAAGCAGCTCAGGAATGGAGCTTTGGAGCATTCCAGAATCCAGTGGTCAGCAGTTAAGGAAGAGCAAGCAAAGGAGGCAGACAAGGAGAAAAGGCAGGTGAGTGCGGAATGCATCTCCTCATTAGATTGTAAACTGTGTGAGGACAGGACTCATATGCGTTCATTCGGATGTATCCCTTTTCAGTGTTGCATTCACAGGAAACAATAGGAAGTCCTGACTGAATGATTAAGACATGATATTGATAGCTTGTATATGGAGTAGAGTTCTTTTCTATGCCACTAAATTCGTCATTTTTTTTTTTTTTGGAGGTTCATTTGGGATACAACACTATGTAAGATTTAGGGATACTTTCTAAAAGTCCTGCTCTCAGGTACAGCGATTGAAGATGTACAGATTCTTCCTTTTCAGATCCAGGTGTCTCTTTCAAATGTCCTCTGGTCCGTTTGACACCGGTGGCTCTGACCCAGTAGGGCAGCTGTTGGTTATTCTTTTATTCTTCTAGATCACACAGGGCAAGGCACTGTCGTCTGGACTAGCTTTGCTTGGCTCCTCTAAGACTCACGGATGATAATCAGCCTGAGTTTGCATTCTCAGGGAGCACAAGGGCCTTAGGTCTTTACTTCTACGCTTTTCATATTTTCTTTTCTCCCGGCCCGTCACGTCCTCCTATTTGATGCTTTTGTGTTTTGGAAGAGAGTCACTTATGACCTCTCAAAGTCTCTCAAAGAGACTTCCACAGCTACCCGGGCTTCTGAGCCTTAATTTAGCACCACTTGTAGCACTGAGCCCTGCAACCAAGAACCCAGTGAGTCATTTTAGTCCCGTTACTCTGGTAATATTCTAATATGGGTACAACAAACTACCTCCTTGTTGGTGCCTAGAAACAGTGTATGCTGACCTAGTTACAAGTGTTCTCCACATAGTGCAAAACTATACACTATGAAAGAATCTATTTGGATACATATTTTAGAGTAAAATGCTATAACAAAGAATAAAACTCAGAATTTTACTTTCAAAGTTTTTGCCTCAGGAAAAAGTAGCAAATTTGATTCATGAGACTCATAACTATCAATAAAAAGGCATAGGAAGTATAAGAGAATATGGTTTTGAGTTTTAGCTTTCAAACGTTCATGTATCACTGTGGGAATTCTAAAGTTGTTGGAGAGATTTGATAACAAATATGTCATAATGACCTAGAAAATAGTGCAGTCTTCATGCCAGCAGCTGAATGTGGTCGATAACGATTTTTGAAGGGAAAAAAAGAAAAGAAAAGAAAAGAAACTGCAAAAGCGGTGCCCTTCAGAAGAACCAAACTATTGTCCTTCCTAAGTTGCCTGCGCTGTTATGAAAATGTCAAGCATCTTTGTACTAATGGCTTAGAATAGTTCTTCTATTTAAAAGCTGGTAAATGTGAGAAAATAGCCTAGATCTAGATTTCTAAACCTACACTAGTGTGGTCATTTTGGGCATGATAATAGTAAATGTGTTAAGTGTGTTTCACATTTCCGAGTCCATTCAAGGAACTCTATAGGGAGGGTGGATTTGCAAACTGTTATCTTGCTAATTTTGGTTTGCAAATTTCTGATGACCAACCTTACATAAAAATCTGTCAAATCACGAGACAAATATGAGAAATAAATGACATTTCTTTTTGTGTGAGCTCCTATGCTTTATAAGAAACACTTGAAGCATTTCCTTTCTCCAAATTAGCAAATGTACTGGGCTATAGTTTGAAAGTAACATTTACGCAATGTGTTACCAATCTTTGATGAAGTCTAAGAAGAGACTGGGACATTTGCATTAGGCTAAAATGGTTTTCAAGCTTTATTAGAGTTAATCAAATATAATCAAAGGGTCCTCTGTCAAATGACATGCAGACTGAATAAATGGTTCTACAAAGAACAAACCCTTTTTGCATTGAAAGTAATTTACAGCTCGTAATTTGAATTCTCCCCTCTAATCTACTTTGTTGTATACTATTATCAAGCTTTCAGGTTACCCTTAAATTCACACATGTCAAATATTGTGCTAAAATCCATTCTTGGATGATCATTATAATGACTTTAAGAAAGTCATTTTTCTTTGGTCTCGTTCATTGTCATAAAATCATTGAAAATCATTAGCATTTTCACTGGGTTGTTGATTTGGTCTTGCTCCACATAACAAAATACAACAGACTGGGTGGCTCAAGTAAGAGAAACTTATTTCCTCATAGTTTGGAGACTGGAAGTGTAAGATCAAGGTTCTAAGCAATGCTGTTCCTGATAAGAGAGCTCTTTTCCTGGCTTGTAGATGACCAGTTCTCCGTGTGTGCTCACATAGCTTTCCTTGGTGTGTTTGCATGGAGATATCTCTTTTCCTCTTATAAGGCCACCAATCCTATTGGATCAAGACTCTGCTTTTATGATCTTACTTAACCTTAATTACCTCTTAAAAGCCCAATCTCCAAATATAATCACACTGCAGGTTAGGACTTCAATATATGAATTTTCAGGGGACAGGGCGCATAATTCAATCCGAAGCCCTGGCACAATAGATCTAGCTACAATATTTCCGGTGGTTTAACATCAATGTTTCAAGTTCTACATTCAACATTTATGGAGCATGTACTCTGAACCTGACACTGTGCTAGATTTGGGGCATTAAAAAGATGAATGAAAGAGCCTTCTACCTGTTGCTTATAGATGAATGAGCGAGACTGATATGCACACCCACTAACATCATAATAGCATGTGAGACACAAAAGGAAATGTGCCCATGCTCTTCCAGAAAGAATGTCTCTTTTCACTTTTCCCATCAATGTATCTTTTTTTTTTCTTTTTTTAAGTAGGGTTCATGTCCAGCGTGAAGCCCAGTGTGGGGCTGGAACTCCCGACCCTGAGATCAAGACCTGAGCTGAGATCAAGAGTCGGATGCTTAAGTGACTGAGCCACCCAGGTGCCCCTCCCATAAATATATCAATTCGTGATTTTGTTTTTTTTATAGTAGTGTCCATTATTTTCTGCTCAGCTCTCTGACATAGCAGGCACTGTGCAGTGAGTTATGCCCATACTATGTTATGTTGTAGGTAGAATATTTTATTCCTGAGCTACCTTGGGATCTTGTGCCAGAATTCCTACTTGTTTCAGGGACTATGGCAAGCTTATCCTTGTGTCTTCATTTCTTAGCATTTTCTCTCCCTCGATGTACAATCAATGTGAGTTGGAATGTTAGATGATTTTCACATCCTCTACAAGTCAATACATTGCCCCTATCAACTAACTAGTAGGACTGCTTAAAAATTTTTTTTTGAGTTTATTTACTTATTTTGAGAGAGAGTAATAGAGAGAGAGGGGGGGAGGGGCTGGGGGGGGAGAGAATCCCAAGTAGGCTCCGCACTCCCAGTGCGAGGAGGATGTGAGGCTCGAAGCCATGAACTATGAGATCATGACCTGAGCCGAAATCAAGAATCGGGCTCTTAACCCACTGAGCCACCCAGGTGCCCCTAGACTACTTCTAACTGTAGTTGAATTACTTGCCACTTATGAAGAATAATTTCTCGCCGACCGTGAATTAAAATTAAACAAGTGTTAAAGTTTTACAATTGCATCAATTTTTGTTTTGATGTAAAATAAAATTAGGTGTGTCCATACACCAGTATGTTATGTAATTTACGCTTGGTCACCATTTCATTAGTTATGAATCATTCTGAAATCATTGGTATCAAGTGGGGCCAAAATTAGGACTGCAGTTAATACACTTTTGAAACCTTCTTTAATATCAACGCCAGTATCTGAACTTTTCAAGGATGTTTGAGATTTAATTTCCCAAATTAGGCTGTGACAGTTCAGGAGACACCCTGAATTTACAAGCAAGGAGCCTGGCTTTGTCTTACCTGCTTCCTCAGTACTATTGTAACTGTTAAGCTTTAAAACTGTTACTATGTGTTTTGCCTTTTTATTTACTTTAGCCAGAGGACACACCTTTTCCTTTTTAAACTGGTGTGTCGGTGGCCTTTCCTTGTAATAACAGCTGACATAATCCTGTTGATCTTTAAGAAAACACTACCAAGAAAAACACTGGCTATTTCCAACTTTCTCAGCAAAGAGGGAAGTAGGTCTTAAACAAGGGTCAGGTGGAGAAAGAGATACCAGTGAGTGCAACTAAGAATTGCAGGTTCTCAGGCATACTGTATTGTCTTTGCTTTGGATTTACTTCTTTGCCCCTGGCCTAGGATACTGAATTGCAACAGTAATATTTTTCACCTGTGAGATTGGCAAATGTTTTAAACAAGCAATAACAGGGACGCCTGGGTGGTTCAGTCTCTTGAGTGCCCGACTTTGGCTCAGGTTATGAACTCGAGGTACCTGGGTTTGAGCTCTGCATTGGGCTTGCTGCTGTCAGCACAGAGCCAGCCTCAGATCCTCTGTCCCGCCCCCGTCCCCTGCTCATGCTTTCTCTCTCTCAAAAAGAAATAAACATTTAAACAAGTAATAACAATTATTGCTGGCAAATATTCAAGAATATGAACATTCCAGTACTTAGGTGGTAGAAGTGTGAATTCTTCTACTGTCTTGGCAAATAAATCTTACAGTGATTATTTGAATTAAAATGACTGTATGTTATATAGAAATTCCAGTTCATGAGTCCTAACTTACATTAAAAAGTCACATTTGGGGTGTGTGGGTGGCTCAGTCGATTAAATATCCAATTCTTGGCTTGGGCTTAGCTCATGATCTCATGGTTTTGTGAGTTCGAGCCCCCGCATCCAGCCCGGTGCTGATAGTACGGGGCCTGCTTGGGGTTCTCTGTCTGCCTTTCTCTCTGCTCCTCTCCCTCTCATGCTGTCTCTGTCTCTCTCAAAATTAATTAATTAAAAAAAAGTCACATTTGATAAAGGCCATATATAGAATAATGCATTTTGTAGCACTGTTTATAGTGTCAGCAAACCATAAGCAATCTGAAGGCCCCGAATAGGGAAATGAATAAATTATGGCGTGTGCGCATGTTCACACACATGCACACACAAACGCACAGTGGAAAATGATGTATTGGGATATATTCATGTCCCAAACAAGAGGGATGTTCGCAATATATCGAGAAAGCAAATTCAAAGTAAAGGGAATGATATCAACTTATTAAAAAAATTGAAAACGAAAACCAGGTTATGTGGTGCTCTTTTCTGGCTGGAGCCAGGAAGATGCAGAAGAGAAGAAAAGAAAAAGATGGTTCCTGGTATGCCAGGAACCCCTAAGAAAAAGTAAAAAATATAAATAAATAAAATAAAAAAGCACAGAACTGAAAATCAAGGGCTTAAGAAAGAAGTTTGCCCAAAGGATGTTTTGAAAGGCAAGGAAAAAGCTTAGTTATGAAAAAGACAAGCTACCACAAAGAATATAGACGGATGTGTCCAACTGATACAAGAATAGCGAGGATGGTGAGAAAAGCTGGCAACTTCTATGCACCTGCAGACCCCAGATTGGCATTTGTCATCAGGGTCAGTATGAATGGTGTGACCCCCAAATTCTGAGAGGTGTTGTGGTTTCTTCGCGTTCACCAGGTCTTCAGTGGTACCTTTGTTAAGCTCCACGACGCTTCCGTTAACACGGATTGTAAAACCATATATTGCATGAGGATATCCTCATAACCATGCATGGTTATGGCAGAATCAACAAGAATTGATGGCTGCATCTTTTAGTAAATATGGCATTGCTGGAGTGGAGGGTGTAATTCATGAGATCAACACTATTGGCAAACCCTTCAAAGTAGCAAACAACTTCCGCTGGCTCTTCCAATTATCTTCTGAGTGAGGTGGCTTGTAGCAAGAGACCATTCAGGGGCCCCTTGTGTGGCTCAGTCAGTTAAAAATCCGACTTTGGCTCAGGTTATGATCTCAGGGTTTGTGGGTTTGAGCCCTGTGTCGGGGTCTGTGCCGACAGCTCAGAGCCTGGAGCCTGCTTCGGATTCTGTGTCTCCCTCTTTTGCTGCCCCTCCCTCTCTCGAAAATAAATAAAAAGAAAAAGACCATTCATTTTGTAGAAGTTAGAGATGCTGGCAACAGGGAAGGCCAAATTAATAGGCTTATTAGAAGTGTTAAATAACAAAAATTCAACTGAGTAAATTTTAAAGATCTAATGGGGTTTATTAATTGATTTACGAATGAGGCAGCATTCCATCTAACAAGTATAAGGGATCTCCAACGGGCTATAGAAAAGGAAAGGTTTAAAGGTAGAGAGGGAGTGGAAGAAGGGAAATTATAAGCAAAGAATCCATTGTTTTAGGTGGGGTTGCTCTCCTAGGGGGACTGAGGGGTACAACAGTAAATTTCTCAGTGCTGACCAGGAAATTCCCATGTTGGTTGGCTAAAGGTTACATTTCTAGGGGGTTGAAACCGTAGTTAGGTTAGGTGTTAAATCCTGGTTTACTGACCTGGGGCCTTAACCTAAGTGATACCACTTTTGGGTCTGTGGTTTTCTTAACAGAAGAATGAACGAAGGTATCTATCATGACTATTTTTGTAATCTGGCCAGTTAATAAACAGTGACTGCTTTCAAATTGAAATGTAAAACAAACAACCCCCCCCCCCCCGCAAAGAAAAACAGGTTATGTGACTGACCAAAGAGAAAATGGGAGAAGTACACACCTAATTCTTCGAATTTGTTACCTAAGGGAGGTATGGGTGTATGATTTACTTTCCATTAATTAATTAATTAATTATACCAGAAAAGGGAAGACACAGGCAGGAGAAAGGAAAGGAAAAAGTAGAACACCATCCTGGTGGTGGGTGCTAGCTGAGAGAAGGACTGGATACCAATATGGCAGCCTCATTCTCTCCCCTCTAATGGGAACAGGGAACTGCTTCCGACTTTTTGAGTACAGAGATTTGGAGAAGGATGTTGACTGAGAAGGAGGAGCATGCCTGGACCACCCAACTTGTCTGCAGTTCTAGATAGCCCCTCTTCTCTGTAGAGTTGTGTTCAGGTTGCCTAAGGCCAGTGTCCTCCCAGTTATCTGCCACCATGCGGTAATACCCTACCTACTATTTTAAGTTATTAAACTTTAAGTTATTAATACTGATACTTTAAGTTATTAATACTATAACTACTATTTTAAGTTATTAATCTATGCTTTTTATGGCAAAATAATATGTTTTTTCTCTCTATTATGTATATTATCTTTTTCTCTCTATTATATATATTATTTCTTTATTATATATATTATATATTTCTTTATTTTATATTTATATTTATATGTCTTTTCCTCCTCATTTGTGTAAATAGTTGGTGCTGGGGAAGTGTGAGGCAGGATAATATTTCTGGCTATGAAGTTCCAACAACGCAAGTCAGAAGAAGTCAGGAAAGATTGCCAGAAAAAGCCCAATGGAGGATTTGTGGGCATTGACAATGTGCTTGGGCCAGAAACACGATGGGAGGTGAATTTTCCAGGCTAGAAGGAGATTCCCATGGGGATAGGGGAGTGTAGAGAGGAGAAGTGAGGAGTCTGTGAGAGCAAGGAGATAAGGTCCTTGCCTGATTTCCAACCATGTAAAGAAGGGAATAATAAGACTTCATGGCGGAAATAGATGCTTGGAATTGAGACAAACGAAATTAAGGGGATCCATTCTTCTAACAACAAACATTTTAGAATTATAGAAAATATGGCAATGAATATTCTAATGTCCCTGTGCAACAGTTTTTCTGCAATTTATGCTTTAGAAGTTGACTTGCTGGGTACTAACCTTCAAACTTGCTAGATATTGTGAAAATGCCTTAAATATTAAACCAATTTGCCCCTTCAATCTCTTACCTTTCTTTCTCAAATTTAAACTATGCTCCATTTAGCAAAACTTCACTGTTCATTAATCATCAGGAATTAACATTAAGAATTTGAAAGTTTCTGTTTCCCCTACTTCCTCACCACTACTTACTTTTGAATTTTTTCCAGTCTGAGGACATGAAAGGGTACCTTGTTTTAATTTGCATGTTCCTATTACTAGCAAGTTACTTTTTTTTTTAAATATCTTCCTTGGTCATATAGAGATTCTTCTGTGAACTGAAGGTTCATATTAATTTCTTTTCTGGGCTTTTTTTTTTGGCCTTACTTTTAGGATATTTTTATGTATTTATATTACATTTATTTCTCAAAAGTACTGTAAATATTTTCTCTGTCTGTAGCTTGCCTTTTAACTTCATTTATGGTTCCTAATGTATAAAGATTTAACATGTTTATGTCATCATCAAACATAGAGTTTGTACTTGATGGCTCAGTCTTTTTTTTTTCTTCATAGACTTTATTTTTTAAAGTTTTAAGTTCATACAAAATTGAGCAGAAGATACACAGATCTCCCATACACCTTCTGTTCCAACTCATGTATGACCTCCTCCATTATCAGCATCCCTATCAGAATTGTACATGTGTTACAACTAATGAACCTGTTTGTATTTTAAAGAATCTTTCCTTACTTTACTCTTTTAAGATAGTCTCCTACATTTTCTTCTAAAACTTTTAAGGGTTGCTTTTAGCTTTTAAGCCTTTGATCCAGGTGGACTTTCTACTTGTTTATGGAATGAGGAGGAATTTAATTTTCAGGTATATTTTAAAAGTTGTCCCTTAATCACTTGAGGTCAGCCCATCCTACTGGTGGATTCACCTGCGGCTCTACTGAAAAATCCAGGATCGCTAGCGAAGCTGTTTATAGCAGGCACGAGGACCAGACATTGTGGGTAAACCACTGGGCTCATAGATCAGCCTCAGAAACCAAAGAGCAAACAAGTGGTGTTACTTAGGTGAGTGAGTGGTGTGACTTCTGTGGACATTGGCTAATAGGAAACCAGAAACATTCATTGATTGAAAAGGATATAACTGGCCTGATCTCACAACTTGATATTAGGATCTGGATCAAAACAACAAACCAACAGGCAAATGTGGCAGCAAATATGGCAGAACTAACACAGCCAAAGTATTTTTTGAAGAAAATATGGAAAACCTAGAAGAAATTAATTTCTGGATAATGTTTCCTCTCTGTAGTATCACTAATTTATTTAACATACACTATGATCTTCTTCACATTCTTAAGAAAACTGAACATAGCGGAAAGGAAAGATCCTATTTTAATTATTTAGTTGGAAAAAATAAAATTTATATTATTTCTCTCCACCCTGAAAAAGAATAAAATAAAATCAAGTTTAATAATTTGAGCAGAGATTAATTTCATTTTTTCCCAAAAAGTAAAACAATTACACAGAATTTCATGGTAACTTTAATATTTATACAGTTTTTTAAAGAAAATAAAAGGAAACCTTAATCTACATACAGCACTTATACTGATGATTTCTGAAGTAAAAGGATAATATCTAAATTAAAAAGTATAACCCAGAATCCAGTGTACTTTCTAAGATGAGTGTCAATTTAAGTATTTGAAATAGAGATCAATCTTTGTAATAAAATTAAAAATAAGTTAAAAAAATTAGCTGGGAATATCCCACATGCATTCTAAATCCCCCAATTAGCGTAGGTAATTTTTCTTATTCTTCCACAACACATGGCATTCTTTCTATGAATGACATCAGTTTGGAAATACCCTGTGATTTTCTGAGTTATAAATGGATATCTCACTATGAATGCCTGATTATATTATGATTCATACTTTCACTTATGTTTTTTTATACTATCATTTTGCAAAAGTGAAAATGAAACTGTTTCATTGGCCAACACTGCACAAGGGAGAAGAAAAATGAGTGAATGTAATAATTTACCAGATATTTAGGGATTATGGTCTGAGAATATTGTGAAAATAACTTCTTAAGGAAAAAACAATGTAATTATGATAAAAATTCTCTTAGAAAGTTATTCTGGGACTTAACAATGGCTATTGCCAGAGCTCTGCTTTATATAAAAATTTTACTTATGATTTCTTTTGGCTCTATATATCTATCATCTATCATCTATCTATCTATCATCTATCCATCCATCCATCTAAAATTCTTTTAAAGCTTTATTTTTCATGGAACTGGGTTATGATTCCCAGCCTTCTATCTGTGGAATTTGTTCTTTTAACCAGTACATTATAATAGAAAGATGATGATAGCTACCTAGCTAGTTAGGTAGGTGCTAAATAAGAAAGAAAGAAAGAAAAGAAGAAAGAAAGAAAGGGAAAGAAGGAAGGATCAAATGGAAAATTCCAACATGAATCCAGGTTTGAGAGACTTTAGTGATAATTCAAATTTCCTTAGGGCAGGGACACACCTGCTCATTGCTCTGTCAGCTTCTTGCACATAGCAACATTCACAAATATTTGTTGAATAAATGAACACAACAGAATAAAAGCAAATTCCTGTACTTCATGGTTTTCTGTGGAAAACCACAAGAAAAAAATATCTTCTGAGGTCTCAGCATTCTAGTAAACATGAAATATCAGGAATCTAATGAGATCCTTTTCTTATAAGGTCTTTAAAATATTAATGCTCCTGGGGCACCTGGGTGGCTTAGGTGGTTGAACATCTGACTCTTAACTTTGGCGCAGGTCATGATATCATGGTTGTGAGATTGAGCCCCCTGTTGGGTTCTGTGCTCACAGCATGGAGCCTGCTTAGGATTATCTCTCTCACTCTCTCTTTGCCCCTCCCCCCCCCAAATAAATAAATAAACATTAAAAAAGTACTAGTGCTCCTATCATGAGGTATGAGATTGAAGGCTAGAAACCTCAGTGTTGGGTGATTCTTTACTTAACATTACTTGTAGAGTGAGAATTTTGCCAAAGATTATAAACTTTTATAATGATTGATGTGATTAAAAAAATTTCTGTTAAATGTGATTACCTTCTTGGGCTGCCTGTTGGCACCTGGCAGTTCCTACCAAAGAATTATGTATTATGGATCAATATGTGTTTTCCTATAAATGAGTTTAATTTCTCACCTTCAAATCTTATGCCCAGACCAAATATTTTTTATACCTATATTGCCTTGATGCTTGTATTTCAAATTTACCAACTCCTTTGGCTTATGGCATTGAAGAATGATCTGAATATCACTTGTATTTATTTATTTATTTATTTTTAAATATTTTATTTTTAAATAATCTCTACATGGTGGGGCTTGTACTTATAACCCCGAGATCAAGAGTCACGTGCTCTACTGACTGAGCCAGGCAGGCACCCCACTATCACCTGTTTTTAACCATCATTAATACCTTATGATGGAATGGTCTAACAGATGAGTTAGCCAGTCACTGTTTGGATTTCTGAGAGGTCAGAACACAGGAGGGATATGATTGTATATGTATAAGGGATTAAAAATAATTCCAGAGCGCAGCACATTTATAAGGACTGTTCAGTAGGAAATATAAAAGTTACTTCTTCCAAAAATTGTCTGGAGAGCCCCCAAACACCATTTAAAAATATTAGAACATCTCAATATCAGTTATACCAATAACCTGAGCTGAAAACTGAGAATGGTTGAGGATAGCAGTGATATTAATAAAATGGTTCTTGTTTTAAGACAGTATGTTTTGTGATAGTTAATCAGCAATAGATTACCAGAACAGAATTGTTCGAAAGATTAAAGGATATTAATGAAAAGAAAGTCAAATGGTGAAATTCTTTTTGAAAACTTAAGGAAATTAAGAGCAGAAACATGGAAGTCATCTTACAGAGACAGAAGAGTTTATAAACCATTAAAACTTGACTTGTAACCTGGTAAGTATTTTTAAAAGAAATGATGTGTTAAACAGAAAGGGGTTTTGTCAGCCTGGTTAAGAAAGAATAAAAAACAGAGAATTCATGATGTATACTTTGGCAGAGAATTCTAGTGATATTTGTTCCCAAGTTTTTTCCTTTCTGATATTAATTGTTGACATTACAGCATTAGTTATTCTTTGCTTGATGCCATTGAACATCTTGTTTAAATCAACCTCCACTGATTCTGAATTCATTTCCACTAAGCAATATTTTGATTATAACTTGATTTCTGCTATCGCTTTACAAGGAAGGAATGCTTTGGGTAGAGGATGTCTAGGCAGTTGGATCTCTCATCAAATGAATGCCCCCCCCCCGCCCCCCGCCTGGCTTGTATAGAAGTTTCTTGAATCTAGGTACAGTTCCCAAGTTTGACCAAGTCTGGGACACTGGAAAGATTGAGTTTTCAAATAGGCAAGAATGAGCAGTTGAGTTTGGGCTGCAGTGGCTTCCCCAAGGCTCCTGCCACTTGGATGAGTCCTCCGGCCTCACCGCTGGTGGGGACAATGTGGAAGGGCACCTGGTAAAATGTGTGGCTCAGACTGGTGCACCAGAAATGTTACTTTCCATCCCAAAGTACTTTCCATCTGACAGCTTGTATAAGGAAGAAGCAGAGCAGGGAGGAAAAAGAGAGCCATTTGCTGAAGGAATGCTTTATTGACATAGTAAGCTCTGATAGAAATCTCTCCTGTGATGGCATATTGTGCCTTGTCAGGTATTCTGGTTAATTTTATGTGTCAACTTAACTGGACCACAGGGTGTCCAGACATTTGGCCAAACATTATTCTGGGTGTATCCGTGGGAGAGTTTCTGGATGAGATTAACATTTGAATTGGTAGACTGAGTGAAGCAGATTGCCCTCCCCAATGTAGGTGGGCCTCATCCAATCAGTTGAAGGCCTTGGTAGAACAAAAGGCTGAAATTCTCCTGCAGAAGAAAGAAATCCTTCTGGCTGACAGCCTTTGAGCGGAAGCAACAGTATTTTCTTGCTTTCAGACTCTAACTGAAACATCAGCTCTTCCTGGGTCTTGAGCCTGCCAGTATTCAGTCTGGGACTACATACACCCTCAGCTCTCCTATGTCTCCAGCCTGCTGACTGAAGATCTTGGAACTTGTCAACCTTCATAATCATGGGAGCTGTTTCCTTGTACTAAATCTCTTTCTCTGTCTATATACATCTGATTGGTTCTGTTTCTTTGGAGAACACTGACTAAATAATTGGGTGTCTTCATCAAATGGCATAGGACCAGAAAATTTTGCTTTTGCAAAGGAACTAGGTCTTTTAATGTATTTACTGGCAGGGGAAAAATATTTCACCCAAGCTGGGTTTTCTGTGACTCCGTGTGAATGTGTTTCCTATTTTTTTTCTTTAATGAGGATACATCCCGTCTCATTAACACTTGTCAAATTTATCCTCAGTAATGGAAAATTATATGCAGTAATGAACTTAAAAATTTGGTGTACTCTAATGTCAGAGATGCCTGTGGTATATCTCGCCTAGTTGGTTTTATTTGTGATGCTGCTGCATTTCCTTTAGCTTAACAGGCTCTTCCCTCAAATCCCCAAACTTGAGCCTGACTCATCTCTTCACTGAACCACCCACTACCATGTCAACAGCACCGCGGCTTGCAAGTCCTGCCAAAGTGTTTTTAAGAATGATTTATTAAAGGAAAATATACATCAACAAGTCGATATCCTCCACCACAACAGCATTAGACCGTTCATTAATTCCACAAGTGATTTTTGAGCACCCGCCAAAGTATCAGACTGGAGAAACAAAGATGAAACAGACACAAACCTTTTCCTTAAAGAGGAAACATAAGAAAACATATATGGAGGCTAAGAGGGAAGGAAAGGACCTGACGTTAACTGAGCATCTGTGCTTTACCAGGCAGGCACTCTGTTAAGGGCTTTACAATGCATCTTCCCAGCAGCTCTTCATGGTAGGTACCCTTACCCTTCATTTGTGTATGAGAACACCTAGGCTCAGAGAAGTCCTCCTGTTAGTTAAATATTATAGCTAGCATGCGCTGAGCCTCAGTGACAGGGTAGAGGTCAAGGCCCCCTCTTTCCGCTTCATCTTGTTGCTTTGCTCTCAAGCCACGCTGTGCGAGACGATAGCCACGAGCTACATGTGGCTCTTGTACGCTTGAAATGTGGCCAACCCAAACTGAGAAGTGCTCTAAGTATAAAATACAAACCAGATTTCAAAGATTTAGGATGAAGAAGATTGTAAAATATCTCATTAATCGTTCTTATATGTATTACATATAGAAATAATATTTTGGATATAATGATGTATTAGTCATCTGTTTCCAGAGGGACAGAACCCATAGTATTCTTCTGCCTATGTATCTATCAACAAAGAGAGAAAGAGAGGGAGAGGACGGCATTTAAGCCATTGGCTTATACACTTGTAGGAACCGGCATCTGAAATGCGCAGAGCAGGCCAATGGGCTGAAATTCAGCTAAGAGTTGATATTGCAGTCTTGAATGTGAAATCAGCGGGGTAGACCAGGCAGGCTGGAAACAGGCAGAGTAAGGGACCAAATTTTTGCCCCACCCCCACCCATTCATATGTGGAGGCCCTCATTTTTTCATGTGACCATATTTGTAGATATGTCCTGTAAGAGGTAATTAAAGTTAAATGAGGTCATAAGTGTGGGTCCCTAATCTAATATGACTGGTGTCCTCAGAAGAAAAGTAAGAACACCAATGATACATGAGTACAGAGAAACAGCCATGTGAAGACATAGCAGGAAGGTGACCCTTGGCAAGCCAAGGAGACCCCAGGAGAAACCAAACTGCTGATCTTGGTCTTAGACTTCCAGCTTCCAGAACTGTGAGAAATAAATTTCTATTGTTTAAGCCACCCAGTCTGTGGTATTTTGTTATGACACCCCTAGGAAACTTTCTATATTGCCATCTTGAGTTCGAATTCCTTCTTTGGGAAACCTCAGC
Organism: Cryptoprocta ferox; assembly: GCA_028646485.1. Taxonomy (NCBI): domain Eukaryota; kingdom Metazoa; phylum Chordata; class Mammalia; order Carnivora; family Eupleridae; genus Cryptoprocta; species Cryptoprocta ferox. The sequence continues at coordinate 18,109,068 of CM053573.1, forward strand.
CTTTTCTCTTAAAGCCTTAAACTGATTGAATAAGGTCCACCCACAGAATGGAGAGTAATCTGCTTTACGTAAAATATGATTTAAATGTTAAGCATGTCCAAAAAATATTGTCACAGCAATATCTGGATTGGTGTTTGACCAAACAATTGGGCACCATAGCCTAGCCACAATAACACACAAAATTAACCATCACACTTGGACTCAATAAAATATATTATTAAAGTCATTTCTACCTCTTTCTTTTTTGCTAGAAATGTTTGTTTGTTTGTTTGTTTATTTAAAAATGTTTATTTTTAAGAGAGAGAGACAGAGCACAAGCAGGGGAGGGGCAGAGAGGGAGGGAGACACAGAATCCGAAGCAGATTCTGGGCTCTGTGCTGACAGCTCAGAGCTTGATGCAGGTCTCGAACTCACAAGCCGTGAGATCATGACCTGAGCCAAAGTTGGACACTTGGCTGACTGAACCTTCCAGGTGCCCCGACTAGAAAATTTTAAATTGTATGTGTGGTTCACATTCGTCACTAACATTAGATTTCTATTGAACAGTACTGCTCCAGACATTTATGAAAATAGATAACAAGTCTCATAAAGGATGCATGCACAGGGTGCATGGGAGCATGGAAGAAGCACATTGACATCTGGTTGGGGCTGGTAAGGAAGGCTTTGCAGAGGTGTAGGTGATTAAAGCACAAACTCGAGCTGGGATGCCTGGGTTTGAATCTCTGCTCTGCCACCTCACCAGATAGGCAGCCCAGAGCAAGATATTTACCCTTTCTGTGCTTTGTTTACTTCATCTGTAAAATAAGGGTAGTAATTAAGCCTTGTGGATGGGGTTGTTGTGAGGGGTAAGTGATTTTATACATTTAAGTATTAAAACAGTACTCAAGACAGTGAATCTCCACGAATATTAGTCATGCTTGAGCAGAATCAGGACAGATGAGGGGTTGGATAGATCCTGAAGGGCATATTGAAAAAGGATGAATTTCCAATGAGGGGAACGTCAAACCCTTTTCTTTGGGCTTCATTTACTGTTTTACCACTGGAAAATCAGCAGCAGTGTCCAATTAGTTTATTCTGTGGCTTAGGGTTTGGCCAACTTGCACTGACTTTTTCATCATTCAATGAACGACTGTATATATGCTCAGCAAGGTGCCCTTTGGTCCTCCTGGTACCTAATCTCAGCAGTGCTCAGTTTGCTGACCGTGGCCTTCTCAGAACATTGGGTTTTTAGTATGATTGTCTCATGGGTTTCTTCCACCTCCTTGGATGCTTCACATTTGACTCCTTGGCACAGTCAGTCCTCTTCTGGAACAAGCTCAATCCTCCTCTTTCTCTTCTCATTCAATGTTTCCCCCACAGAACATCCCATTCACACTCATGCATGGCCTTAGTTACCGCAGATGAGACGCATGACTCACAAGTTTGCATCTATAACCCAGATTTTTCCACTGAGTTCCAGATCTGAATACTCAAATGGCTACTTGATTACCTCCACTGTATGTCTCAGAGACATCTCATATTCAACGTGTCTTAAAATGCATTCACCTGCCTCTCATCACATATCTCTTGTTCCTTTTCACTGTTTCCAATTTGTATCTTACAAAGCCAGAAACTTATGAGTTATCCCTTATCCTACTCCTTTATTCTCCAAATTTAACCCAACAGCAAGACTTACCAGTTCTAGTCCACTTAATCCAAGTCAGCCATCATTTCTCATCTAGATCACTGGATTACATCCTTGCATCTTTTTTGACTTCCCACCCCTTCCAATTTTTTGTCCACACTATAGCCAGGTTGGTATTTTTGAATTTTATACCTCATCATATAATTTATCTTCTAAAAATAATCAATGGTTTCTCATGTTCATTGGATAAAGTTAAAATCTCTGGGCCCTAACTACCACTCCAGTCCCATTTCACATCAGTCTGCCTTTCATTTAACCATTTAGATCTTTTGTCATCTCCTTGTTCCAATCACGTGACTTCTGGCCATAGGACCTGTTCCCTCTGCCTGAACCCTCCTACCAATATTCTCAGAAAATTATTCTCCTTCAGAAAATTTACCATTATTGAGATTTGTTCATGTAATCTTTTGATTATTGTCTTTGTTTCCCACTAGATCATAAGCATCAAGAAATCTGAAAGGGACCACATCTTTCTTTTCTCCCTATTGTATCTCTACCCTAGGAAAGTGCTGGCACATAACATAAGCTTAATAAATAAATGCATGGTCTCAATTAGTGCTCATATTGACTCTGCCTTCATGGTACTTTCATTCCTCAATTTATATGTACATCCAGAGAAGTTGAGTTCATTGATCAACATACCCAAGATTGCAAAACTGATAGGTGGAAGAATTTGGAAGAGAAACCAAGTTATGCTGTTTTTACTATTCCCTACTATATTTCAACCTCCTTGTTTCTTAAGCTTGGAGAATCACAGGAATCATTTGACTACATCCATCTCTCCCCACCTTTTTGTTGCTGGATTATACTGGGCATCTGGACTCTTAGTGACTGTACTTATTTCTGAACATGCATTTTTGTTTTGGGAAAATAACTTGACTAGCTTTTAATGAAATGTGATTAAGAAAAAATAACCTCAGATGGCCCCTAAACCAGAAACTCTAGATATTTTTGATTAGGTGGAAGAAAAATATAGATTCAGAAAATTGAAAATTATCTTCATTAATGAATAAAAGGATTGTTCCAGATATACTAAAAAAGTAGGATGCTGAAAAGTAGGATGGTTTAATTCAGATATATAAATAATACATTGACAAAATTTTACCATCTGTATGAGTAATAATCAGGATGACTTGTCTGGTTATGCTCTTTTTATTAACTTGGACCACATAATATTGCTGATCTTTGACCATTTGTGACCACAAAACAGCATTTTCTTATGGTTCATTTCCCTCATAAAGAGATATTTTCCTATCTCTCCTTTGTGTCCCAGAAAACATTTCATTTCTCATGGACCCATTGAAAAGAGGCCAACTTTGATTGACTTTGCTGAACTAGGACATTGATTCTACCTTCTTTTCCATTACAATGTCTTCATCCATCTTCCATCTGGCTGCTATGGGCCAGTTAGAAGGAATCTTCTATTTGATCAAGGGTAATGAGACCCCATGTAGTAAAAAGAATAGAGGAGCTCATTGAGATCCAAGAATCTACTGTAATCATAACTCTCTTAGAGAGAAAATGGCCTGAAGCAATATCTTCCTACAAACTTTGATGTGACTCATGGCAATTACTCATGTTGAGTGGAAACAATGGGCACAATGGATTGGACCAGGGATCAGGAGGTAGTCTATTAGAGAGGAGACCAGAAATCATGTTGACCAAGAGAGATGACTACATTTTCTGAATTTTCAGTGCCTAGTCTGTCTCTAAGAGGCCCTGCTGTGCTTTATTTCTCACCTATGAATATTAATGAATTTTTCCTTTTTGTAACTTTCTAATAAAACTCTTATTTGCCCTTGTTAAGGAAAACTTTTCCTCACAACCAAACAATTCCTGACCAAAGACAAGAATTAAATGGGATGATGTATGTGAGTTCTTTTCTTTTCTTTTGTAAACTATAAAGACAAATATGAAGAGCAGCTATTCTTTCTTTCTCTTGTGAAACTTGGCTTTAAGAATGGAAATTTATTTCATGTTGGCCAGTTAGATTGTGAAAAACCAAGCAGAAGAAGATGTTGCTTCAATGAGGTATGAAATGCATGTTATTAAATGGGTTTTATCTTAAGACAATAAGCATAAATGCACATGTAAACATCATTCATTTGCAATCCAGAGACTTTTAAAAATCATTCAGCTGGATTTCCCCTCTTTCCTTCAGAAAAGATTAGTTGAGCTCTGTTTATGGACAGCAAAGAGATCACCTCTGGCCACACTTTAAAATTTAGCTGTATATGGGTGCCTGGGTGGCTCAGTTGGTTAAGCATCCAACTCTTGGTTTTGGCTCAGGTCACGATCTCTCAGTTTGTAGGTTCAAGCCCTGCAGCAGGCTCCATGCTGGCTATGTGGAGCCTGTTTGGGATTCTCTCTCTGCCCCTCCCCCCACTCACTATCTCTCTCCCTTTCTCAAGATAAATAAACTTAAAAAAGTTTAGTTGTACAGCTCTGAAATCAATTGGCCTAGACCTTAAGTCTCATTCCTTATGAAAAGATTTCATCTCTGTGGCTGTGTGAACAAGTGTTTTCAGAAAAAATTTGTTGTTAAGGCATAGAGAACATATTGCATTTACAAAACGCATTTATTTTATTTATTTCACAAACTTTTATTGGCCTTCAGAGGGACTTATTCAAAGGTTGAGATGAACTTAAAGGGTAAAGATCTAAAATCAGAAGAGTTGCCTTCCTTCCTTCCTTCCTTCCTTCCTTCCTTCCTTCCTTCTCTCTCTCTGTCTCTCTCTCTGTCTCTCTCTCTCTCTCTTTCTTTCTATTCTTCATATCTCTCTAATATCCTGACTTTCCTTATCTATGGATAAGGAGATATGAGATTGACCTACATGCTTGTTCAGTTATTTAGAGCAGATATCTTCATCTTTTTAATGTGTTATCCCTGGTACCAGATGTCAGTGGGGGTATAGAGCCATTTTGGAACTTTCCCAAGGGTAAATGATGCGTGTGGAGAAGAGTCTATAAGAAGATTCATGTCTCTGGTTCAGAGCTCCAAGGACAATATCTCTGAATTGGGAGTAAAACTTGTATTTGAGGAATTATGTTTTCTTATTCCTGACAACATGTTGGATACAATGGAATATAGATTTTTAATGGTGATTAGAGAGGGACTGAGCTAAGAGGAAACTATTATGGGATAAAAGCACAAACCTTCATGAAAGCATGTTCCTTAAAGCTAAGCTTGAGATTTTGCCTAGCCTCTCATGAATGCTTGTGATCATTCAGTCATTCTAGGGTCAATAAAGTGTATTAAGATTCTGAGGGCTCCACTGGTTTTCTGTCTGCTCACCATTGCTTCAAGACTTCATTAAGCACTGCTGTCAACAAGGGGGCACTAGTAGCAAATGTTTTTACCCTTCAAATATCTACTATGTATCAGTTACCAGTTTGATAAAATGGGTAAAATGATGTCATTTTGTCAGATTTCAGGCACTGTATCAAAGACTTACTATGAACCATTTCATTTTAATCCTAAAAAACATCCTAAAAATAAAGTATTACTGAATATATTTTATAGATACAGAGGATGGAGTTTAAATAGGTGAGCCTGTCTTCCACCTCCATTCACACACAATTATTAAGTAAGTTGAATTATTAAATAAGTTTTAGGATTCAAATCCAAATTTATTTCATTGTAAATCTGGTGTTATTTACTTATATAGGCTACTGCTGGCAGATACCACTTTTTTAAATATTGTATTCAAGGTACAAAGATTCTGGTTATACTGGTAAGCCTGTTATTAATTGATCAAACAGGTTATGGTGGAGGAAAGTTTAGACATTAAGTAAACACAGTGGCATACTCCTAAAACCAATATTGCATTGTATGTTAACTAACTGGAATTTAAATAAAAATTTGAAAAGACAAAAAATGCAAATTATAATTAATTAGTAAAAAAAAGAAAAGAAAAGAAAAGGGGCACCTGGGTGTCTCAGTCGGTTAAGTGTCCGAGTCCAGCTCAGGTCATAATCTCATGGTTTGTGGGTTCGAGCCCCGCACTGGGCTCTGTGCTGAGAGCTAGCTCAGAGCCTGGGGCCTGTCTTCAGATTCTGTGTCTCCCTCTCTGTCTCTCCCCTGCTTATGTTGTCTCTCTCTCTCTCTCTGTCAAAAATAAATAAAACATAAAATGTTTTTTTAAAAAGAAAAGAAAAGAAGTGGCAGGCACCTAAACTTGACTAATGGGATGATACATGGCACCCTTAAGAAGGTGATCATGCTGGATGAGTAAGGGTCAGTCAACAATGATGGAAGAAAACCATATTCAAGGCATTGGGAAGGGTATATACACATATTGAAAAAAACCACATTACTTTTGTGAATTTGGGACCCAGGGTGGAAATTGAAAAATGGCCTTAGATGGGAGTAGAGAGATGGGTAGGGATCTGGTATAAGACATTATATAACACCCTTAAAGGATTGGGATTTACTCATATGTCAATAGGAAGACTTGGAGGATTTCATGAATAAGAGTAACATGATCAGATTTGAATTTTAAAAATATCACTTAGGAGACTGTGTGGAGATTAGGTTTGAAGTGATGAAGATTGGAGGCAGGGAAAGCAGATTTTGTTGTTAAGAAATAACTTATGTAAGAAAGGATGGGTGCTTCATATGATAGCAATAATATGGATGAAGAGAAAGAGGAGATTTGAAGGATGTTTGGGAATCAAATTCACTGAGTTTGGCTATTGGATGGAATGTGAAGAGGAGATGAATAAAGAAGAAAAACCACAAAGGCAATTGCTAGTTTTCTCTCTTGGCTGACTGTTTCATCAGAGGGGTGTCTGCATAGGAAGAACAGATTGTTGGGAAAATGTTGGGGCACCTCTATAAAGCACCCAGGTGGGGAGGCTTAGAGTTGTTCAAAGGGATCTGGAACTCTGCAGAGAGGCCCAAGTTGAACATATGCTTTGGAACTTATTGGCATCAAGGTTGTAATTCACATCATTAGAGAGGATGAGATTTTTTAGGGATAGTATGAAGAAAGAGAAAAAAAGAGGGTGGGTAGTAGAAACTCCAATATTCAAAGGATGGTTAGAGAAAGAGGAGCCTGTGAAAAGAAGGAAAACCCAGGAGGTCGAAAGTAATCCAGGGCTGACTATACTCCATAAAACAAGAGCTCATTAGAAATTCTGAAAGGGGTATTTGGGGAACAATTTCAAATTCTGCAGAGAAGTGAGAAAAGATTGAAAAGCATCATTTGAATTTAGCAACAGAAGGATGATTGAAATAACATTTCTGTTCACTTTAGTGAAAACTCTTGTTGATCACTCTCTTCACTGGGATAGGGTTTAGTGTGGCTAAACTTAGAGAAAGGTGCTAGCTTGGGGTTTACACACCACTCCAATCTCCGCAAAGAGGGAGCATGGTAGAAAAGAATTTCTTTTGGATCCCTGAAGTAAAATTACTGTAATCAACTTTATGTACTCTATTTGTGCGCTCCACTCATGGTCATCAAGGAATTGCTCCTTGGAAGGAAACTGTTGCAGGAATAAGGGTTTATCCTTTTCCACCTTCAGAGCCTTCTCGTGTATAATCTATATAGCAAATGCTGTATGGAGAAACTGTATTTTCAGTATCAGAAGTTGTGCGGGTCCAAATTATATGAATATGTAGATCAGTTTTAAGAAGATAATGTCTACCAAATAAAAAGAAGAAAAGAAAAAGACTGTAATTTCTACCAATCACACTGAGTGAGACTGCACTTTTATATTGTATGACACTGGGCAATGAATCAGATATAAAAGCTTTTAATCATTGAGCTATAAATCAGGTAAGTGTGTTTGGACACTGCCTCATATTTTCTGGGTGATCTTGTGTGAGTTACTTAATTTATTTTAGTTCCAATTTCCTTATAGGTGAAGTGACAATGATAATATTCACATTTTAAGATTTTTTAAGTATTTAAAAAGATAATACACACTGAGCATTTAAAACAGATTTTTTGCACATAACACTGCTCGATAAATGTTAACCACTATCATTTCTATTCTAGTTAACTTTTCTTCTCTGCTTTGGGACCCAGCTCAGACTGAGGCTTTTCAGACATTGCTCACCACCCTCCTTACGGTCCTCAACCTACTTTCCTTTCCTTTCCTTTCCTTTCCTTTCCTTTCCTTTCCTTTCCTTTCCTTTCCTTTCCTTTCCTTTCCCTTCCCTTCCTTTCCTTCCTTCCTTTCTTTAATATTTTTTTTCTTATAGCATTGGCTATGCTTAGAGGTCAACTACTTTATTTATTTTTAAAAAATTTTTAACGTTTATTTATTTTTGAGAGACAGAGAGAGACAGAGCATGAGCAGGGAAGGGGCAGAGAGAGAGGGAGACACAGAATCCAAAGCAGGCTCCAGGCTCTGAGCTGTCAGCACAGAGCCCAATGCAGGGCTCGAACCCATGAACTGTGAGATCATGACCTGAGTCGAAGTCGGATGCTTAACCGACTGAGCCACCCAGGCGCCCCGAGGTCAACACTTTAAACCAACTTTTTTCTTTGGATCCTGATGCCTATTTAATACATTTTTAATTTATTTTCTTCCTTTTCATTACCAACTCTTCAACATAGTCCACACTCACCTTCACTTTCCCATTATCTGTTTGTAAACTTTGAAAGGGAATTTTAGCCTCCTGACTTTGTTTATGGGAAGGTCATAAACAGTGACCTGTTTCCAGTGAAAATCAATGACCTTTTAAATTATCACCCTCTGGGGCTATTCAGCTGCATGTGATTCTGTTTAGAATCCCTTCTTTGAAAAATCTCTTCCTTTTCTTTGAGTTCCTCAAGAATTAGACTTTAGCTTTCTCTTCTTTTTGATACACTAATTTCTCCAGAGTTTCATCTGCTCTGAGTTTATGCTATAACCTTGATGATGAAAAGCATCAAGTCTACACTTGTGCTCTGAGGTTTTAACTTGTGGTCTGCCTCCGTATTTCCAAATATCTAGAACCACCACTATCTTCTCATTCTTTGGCAGGTAAGCTCAACTGTCACGCCTCTTTGGGGCTTTACTACTTTCCAGCCAATAAAGATCTCTTCCTTTTCTATGTTTCTTTTAGGCCGTTCCATTCAGAATGGTATCTGTCTTAAACTATGTGAAAATCACTATTATATATAGCTTATACATAGTCAGAGGACGGTACTCAGATTGATATTTCTTGTGTTAAACTTAAGTACTTGATAATTACTGCTTCTATTTTTTACAAAAGTTAGTGTGGCAGGTCAAACACAAACCATAGGTAAACATAAGAATAGACATAGTTTTACATCTAGAGTGGTGTAATACTTATTTAGGAATTTGTGGTGTCAAGCTAAGTTTATTTAATAATATTAAAAGGCATAATTAGAATGAGTTTTAAGTGTATTAAATATTGAGGATCACATAAAACAAACATACTAAACAAATATGTTTCTTCTTTTTAAAAATTATTTGGCCCTAGAATTTAATGTCATATGTTTCTTCATAACCCTGGTTAGGAAATGAATAGGAATTTTTTTTCTGGAACATTATAATGGGATATTTAGCAAACATTTTCTGACTCACAATTTGGAGACTGCAATTAATTCTCAATATAATTTCTTTAATTAAAATCCACTACAATCTGGTTTGTGTAGTTAATTTAAAAAAATCCATGGGTGGCAAGTTTTATGTTGAAAAATTATTTTGTTTTGTGTGGTATTGAGCAAAGCTTCAACTTTCATGTTTTTGATTAGAAAAGATCCAAACTCAATCTCAAAGAAATGTAGATTTAGTGAAATAAAAATAAACAAGACAACCTCCTTGATACAAATCCACAGAAAAAGGAAGCAATATTTCATTTATTTGAACAAAAGGACTACTACTCTTATTTCTAACTAGTATACCTATGCCAATGTCAGAAAGTACATAGACTTGCTTATGTATTGTCTGGTTGAAAAATGACTAAGATTCTATTCTGGACAAGGTCATTTGGAAGGCTTCTGGGTGGTGGTCAAATAATAAATATGATACTATTTGGGGCTGTATGGTAGAATACCGAAAGCTCAATTTGAATTCTTTTTAGCAGCTGAGTCACTGCAGGGCTTTGCAAGTGACTTTTTATTTTTGTGCCTCAGTTTTCTCTATCACAATTCAAAGGGGGGATTTCGATTAGAAAATATCATAAGTTGCTTAAGAATGAGAAAAAGTTGAAGTCAGACAAAGGGAAAAATAAAAATACTAATAAAGTCTTGTAGGAATTTTGCAAGCTAAGAGATGAAGTCCAAAGGTGGGTAAATTAACAATGCTGACAGACAACATCAGTATTTTATGGGAGTCTATCCAAAAGAAATGTGTCTCCAAGATGGCCTATTTCTCCTCCAGGTGCCACTTTATTTGATGTGTTGCTCCTGTGCTTTCATTTATTTACTCCTTTATTCTACCAAACAGATGTGTATTAAATACCATCTCTGGGATAGAGTGCTAGGGATTGGTGCCACCAGTGAAGTGTGTGCTGATGTGACAGAACTTGACTTTGCTAAATTCTTCTCTTTCATCCTCACCCAGGCCTTATTTCAAGATGGGAGCCATTTGCAGGAGTCACAAGATGTGGGTTAATATTTTAGGGAATGTGGGATCCATGGAATTTGCAGTACTGGGAAAATGTGCTTCTGGCTTTTGAACCCATCATCCTATTTCTTTTGTTGCCTTTATGCTACTGGAAACAACAAAGAATTCAAGACTAAGAGGCAGAACTTGGAGAGTCCTTATTTTAAATCCCTTTGCCTCCCCTGGAGAAGGACGGCCAGTGGGAGTTCCACTTGTGTCCAGTGAGAGGGAGTCTGCTGCCAAGACTATGCTTAACGATTTTGTGATTTATGTTCAGGTGGTAGTTGAGATTTAGAAGATGGGAGACTCAAAAGAAAATAGACATAACCCTGGTTTAATATTTTTCCCTTCTTTCTTGAATCACCTGTGTCTGCTCCTTTCAACTCATGGGATAATCTTCAAACAACTGCAGAAAGAATGGCTTTATAGATAGGCCCATTCTTTTCAAGAAGAGATTTTTTTTTATTCCAATTGTACTTTCCTCCGTATCCTCTCTGCTTTCTCTCTCTCTCTCCCTCTTTTTTTATTGTTACACTCTGTGTACCTTCAAAGATCCATTCCTTTCCTTTATAAAAAATTTAAAAACTTTAGAGCTTTGTAAATAAGCACAAAAATGAACAATAGCATGGTTTCTCCCTTTATAGTTAGGTTTATGAGAATGTAGGAGAAAATGACTTGGTTGGAAATAGATTGATTCCATGAAGCTAGAATAGGAAGGACAGAAGAAAAGAGAATTTCTATGGCATTTTCATATGACACATGAAGTCCAAGTTATTTCCATAGGGATTTGGCAGATCTGAAGGATACTTTATACATAGGGAGGACACTGACTGCCATATCACTGGTAACCTCCTAGGTTGTGTCCCTACTTCTCTAGGCTTCTCTGACCCAGTGTAAGTTACAATCAGAGGGGAATTTCCTTATTTGAGGTCTTGTCACTTCAGTGACTTTCTAAGTAGAAATGAGAGAACCCAGAAAAGTTTTGAAAAAAGTTTTAGTTCTTCCTGGCAATTACATGTTTTTTCCCACTCAGTATGTCATTTGGATGTGAGGAACTCTTATTACCTTAGGAACAAATATGGAACAGTTCTCTGGAAAAGTGAACTTGATTTTGGGTCAACAACAGGAGAATATTCCCTTTTTTCTCCAGTGGCTTCACAATAAAATGTATGTTCAATAGAACCAAGGAGAAAGACTACAAATGTTGCTTTTCAGTCATGTGTGAACGTTTGTATAAGTACAATGAAGATAAAATTTGAGTAGTTAATATAAAATCAACACACTCTTTAATTTTCTTAATACTTAAAAAAAGTGTATACTCTGGACAGATATCTAGAAATTTGCTTCAAATTTCCACTGGCTGTCTTACATAGAAACAGATACCATCATATTCCTTTTCTAAAAAGTGAAAAAGGGAAGTGATAATAAATGTTTCATGTGCCACTGATTATAGGACTCAACAAGATTGTGTGTAGTGGGTAGATGTGTAGGTGTGAATGAGACAGAGAGGGAGAAAGAGAGAGAGAGAATGAGAGGCAAAGATAGAAGAGAAAATAGAGGTGTTTGGTGGGATTAGGATATTTGTTACAGCAATTTAAAAAATTCTACAGCTATGTTTAATTTCCTATAACACATGAATAAGTTCTAGTCACAAACTTTTAACTCAATTTATTATTTAGATTTGACTTTTGTGTTTTCCTTTATCTGGTTGGTAAGATGATCACTCTCTTGCTACAAATGATTCAGTAAAATTAAGATAATGATTTTTAATACTATTAGATCAATGAATTTGACCAGAATCATCCTCTGAAAGGTTTTAAAGCAGTCTAAATTAAATATATTCAAATATTTTGTCAAAAAATAATGAAAAACAGACTGGTTAAAGGGACAGTACCAAGATAGATACATTTAAAATTTGAAACCATTCTCTTCATATTGAAATATCTATTAATACGTTTATTTTCATACAGGAAAAGCAATTTTCCAGAGTAATTTTTTTTCTAATTTTAGAGAATTTTTAAAGTTTATTTATTTATTTTGAGAGAGAGAGAGAAAGAACACAGTGGGGAAGGGGCAGAGAGAGGGGGAGAGAGAGGGAATCCCAAGCAGGCTTTGTACCACCAGTGCAGAGCCCAATGTGGGGCTTGAACTCACGAACCATGAGTGCATGACCTGAACTGAAGTCAGACACTACTGACTGAGCCACCCAGGTGCTCCTGCTTTTCTAATTTTTAAAGTGTTAGCTATTAGGGCATGAAGCTGACCTCATTTCTGATGCCAATAGATATGTGACATGTTAAACTCAGACATCGATTTTCTTCTTTTCTAGTTTAACTCTTGAATTAAAAATTTGTTTCATACTGATTGCTGATGCCAGCATGCTCCTATGCCTAGCATGGATTTTGAGGTTTTGCAATGTTTTCCAATGTAATTTAATATAAATAGCAAGTTTACCAGTGAGTCCCTTGATATTTGGGGTTAACATGTAGCACAACGTTTGGTCCATAGTAGATATTCAGTAAGTGTTTGTGGAAAGAATGAAGTTTTCAAACTGACTATCCTAGATGGATTGGCTAGCTTTAATTTGCTCCCTAAAAGTACACTGCTTTCCTAAACTTATATACTCTTTTGTAACTTTCTGCTGTAAGTCATAACGAAACCTAGGCCTCTTAAGTATAAATGTACCTGAACTGATCTATCACTAATTCTACAAAAATAATTGAAAAATTGTCCAAAGATTATTCCTCTGGATAAGTATATCACATATTAGTTGGTATTCAAATTAAGTAGTACTCCACCCATAACAATTAAACTTAACAAAGTATGCCAAATTAAAGTGAAAACAAAATATCTAACCTTGCTACACATGACTGTTGCTGAATTAAGAATTGAGACAAGCTACTGTGTGCCGTCCATGTATTTGCCAAGGTCAGGTTCAGTTAACAGCCAACACCATGGAGCAGTGCACATAGAGTGCTGATTAGAAGGACATACCCACCACCCAGCCCATAAAACACTTGTAGGCAGTGAGAACTCCCAACACATATTAGCGAAGAAGCTATTAACTTATACAGGAGCAACTCAACTCCTGAATTTCCCTCTATGTCTCTATAGAGGTGATATTTGTGACGCATAGAGCCCTAATATCCATAAATATCCAAATAACTCCAATAGACTATTCATTTATTGATTTAAATTGTATTTGAACCCAAGTTGGTTAACATATAGCGTTATAATGGTTTCAGGAGTAGAATTTAGTAATTTATCACTTACATACAACACCCAAAGCTCATCCCAACAAGTGTCCTCCTTAATGCCCATTGCCCATTTAGCCCATCCCCGTACCCAACACCACTCCAGCAACCCTCAGTTGGTATTATAGACCATTTAAATCTTATACTTTCTAGATTATGAAAATGAACAACTTTTCCTGGAACATTATCTACTCTTTCAGGGAAGGTAAATCATCAAATGTCTTAAAGATACAGTATTACACCTCCCTTAATTGATGAGCCTGTGCCTTGTCAACTACAGACTGCTCTGAGTCTTCTTGTAGATTATAGAATTCAAGGAGATTATAAATATCACTCATTCACTCATTCTTTAAATCATTCACCAAATATTGGGAGCCTCAATAGGTTTGTACTGGGGGTAGAGAAGTAAAACAACAACAACAACAACAAAAAACCCAAACTGGAAAACAAATCAGCCAAAATAAAAAACAAATAAAACAAGAAGTAACTGGTCTTCACAGATGAACATGAAAAAGTTCTTATGCATAAAGATATTGTTATGAAGGAAAAGCTTAATACACTGTTATCAGATATAAAAGTTGGAGGGAACAAATAAGGAACACAGAAGTACACAGCATGCTGGTGTGTGTGTATGTGTGTGTGTGTGTGTGTGTGTGTGTGTGTGTGTGTATGCTTCCCAGCTATTCCATGCACATGCAATGCCCCCTTTAGGAGAATGTCACTGACCACTGTCCCCCTCCTGGCGGGGCTGAGGAACCCATGGCTGCCCCCTTCGCACCTTCTGTTCCCTTGTTTGTAGCTCTTCAGTTGTCTTTACCATGATTAGAAATGACCTCTTTGGGGCACCTAGTTGGTTCAGTCAGTGGAATGTGTGGCTCTTGATATCAGAGTTGTAAGTTACAACCCCATGTTGGCTGTAGAGATTACTTAAAAATACAATCTTAAAAAAAAGAAGAAATGACCTCTTCATGTGTTTCTATTAGTGAATCATATACTTCATGAAGGCAGTGATAGATATTGTTCATCTTTCAATCAGTAACAGTTTAATTGAATAAGTATGTTAATTGATTTGCTGAAGGTTGAATTTTTTAGAGGAGGCATGATACAGAGGAAAAGCTTTACTTTCGTGGGGACAAGAAACTGAATTCCACTCTTGGGCTGACAGTAACAAGTTTGTGGTGGGAGCTGGAAAGGACATGGCATGTCCTTGGGTGGCTGCTTTGGGCATGGAGTTATGGCAGCGGCTCTTTGTACCCTGCGTCTCTTCCTCTTAGCCCACCTCTGATTTCAGCCCAGCTTTGAGTGACATACTCTTGGAGTTCAGACTCATCAGCTGGTGGCTGGGAACTGGCTCAGAGAAGTACAGACTTGGGGTGGCAGGGATATCAGTCTCTGGGAGCAATCCTTAACCAAGACTTAAACCAAGACACCAGCGTAAGTAGCAGAGGCCACTAAGCACTAAGTGGCCAGTGCTTTTCTGCTCCAGATTTCCACATAATACCCAACACAACTTCTCTGCAAGCAGACACACTCTTCCTTATTTATAATTAAGTCCAGCCAAGGACAACTTGACTGATACTTTTTGTTTTAGAATATCTGTCTTTTATTTGCTATGTAAGATTTATTTCATTTTAATATTTGTCTCATTGGGTGTCAGGGAACCCTGGATAGGAAACACGCACAAACCCAGGTGATAGCTCAATGGACAAGCTCACCCAGCTCTAGTTGGAAACCTTTATAATGACCAATGACAGATCCTATGAGTTGCAAGATTTCAAGAATCCTCAGGAAGAAGAATGTATGAGTTTAGTGTTACCAAAACCTTCAGCCTTCTGGAATTATGCTGTCCTTTCAAATACAAATTCAATAACTGATCTCCTCCTGCACAAAGGTGCTAAATGATGCAGTCTGTCTAATACTCCCCTGGGTAGGGGAGTGGAGGAGAATGGGCACAAGATGCTCTCAGCTCATATATTCTCCCATTTGCTGTTCCTATCTCCCTTTTATTCACTCTGGATCTGCATCCTGCTGTACTTGTCTCCTGCCCACACCAGTTCATTCCAAGGCACAGTCACCTGTCCTCTATTTCTCCTTTGTAGAGCCAGTCCAGACCTGCTACAGAGAATTTTACATGAAGGCCAGGTGAAACTGGCAAGGAATTATAGCATGAATCAGTAAATAACCTAAATTTGAATAAGTAAATAACCTTATCTCAAGTTTATCAGCCATTTCTGCTCTAGGGAACTCTAACCATATCATACTTCCTTCTGGGCCACTGGCCTGCTGCCATTTTTGTGGGTCTGCTCTCTCACTCTAGGATCTTTCTCCCCACCGTCTTTCTCCTAGTCCCAAATTCACCTCCCACCGATTTCAAAGAAAACCTTTTCAAAATGGACATTATAACTGCATGCAGAATTTACTGAGAATTTGTTCAATGGAAGAATTTACCATCTTTTTTTCAACCTCCTTATTTCAGTCTGCCCCAGACTTTGCCTTTTGAAGTCCCAATATGTCCTCTCAAACAAAATACCAGTTTGCAATACATATTTAGCAATCCAAGAATTGTTAGAAACTTTGAAAATCACAGATTTTTCTTTAACTGTTTAAAGATCAAATTCTTAGGTGGTTTCAAGGTCGAAACATTACTCATAGCTCCGTGACCAGGGGCTTTTGTTGAAGGAAGCAAGACAGGAGTAGACTTTGTTACTCTTCCCCAGAACAGAAAATCCAAGGTTCAGAATTTACATTATCTGCCCCTCCTCATGGCCAAATCCAGCTCCAACTGCTAATATGGGCTGTGGTCCCATTGAAAGCCCTACACTATAGTTCTGGAGGATGTCTCAGGTTCACATCATGGGAAAGGACCAGAAGTAAGAGAGTCAGAAAAGAAATTTTTACAACTTCTACCAAAACATATATCTTTGAATGGGTTTGGGATGCTACATTGACTGACTGTCTTCTAGTGCTGCATCATGAAGCCAATATTGTTTTCCCCCAATTCAGCAAGCCAGACTCTAGTTTCTAAGGATGGGGGGTGAGGTGCGGAAAGCAGAGAGCTGATGGTACTAATTTAATTGGTGTTATTCATATCTTCATGTTCTTTCTCTGAGTACTTTTCCAGTGACATTCTCTTTCTCCGTACTTTCTGGGACTTCAGTGACACACAAGTTAGATATTTTGCTATAGTTCCACAGGTCCCTGAGGTATCTCCCTCTTCCCTACCCCTGCCCCCAGTCCTTCTCTTCTCTGTTTTCAGACTGGAAACTTCCCATTGTTCTGTCTTCAAGTTCATTGATTCTTCACTCTATCCTCTCTATTCTTCTGTTGAGACCATCCATTAATTTTTTTGTTTTTGTATTCTATTTTTTAATTCTAAAATTTCCATTGGATTCTTCTTTATATTTTCTGTCTTTGCTGAGACTTTCTACTTTTACTTTTATTTATTTCAATCATGTTTATAATTGTTGGAGCATGTTTGTTGGATTGCTGCTTTAAAATCATTGTCAGATATTTATTTATTTATTTATTTATTTATTTATTTATTTATTTTAGAGAGAGTGTGAGTGAGGCAGAGAGGCAGGGGAAGAGAGTAAGAATCCCAGTAGGCTCCGTGCTCAGCACGGAGCCCAACGTGGGGCTTCATCTCATGTCCCTGGGATCATGACCTGATCCAAAATCAAGTTGGATGCTCAACTGACTGAGCCACCCAGACACCCCCATTGTAAGATATTTCTAACTCTGTGTCATCTGGGTATTGGTGTTTGTTGATTATATTTTCTCATTCACGCTGAGATTTTCCTGGTTCCTGATAGGATGAGTGATCTTTGATGAAATATAGATGTCTGGATCTTATTTAAATCCTCTGTTATAGTAGGCCTCCCCTGACTCAAATCTGGTAGGTGAAGGGGGGCACAGCCCCATGACTGCCAGGAGGGGTGGAAATCCATGTTTTCATTGACAACTGGAGAAAATGTTACCCTCATTACTGCTGGGTGTGGGTTTGGGTGAAAGGTCAGGCTTTTTGCTAGGTCTCTGCTGATATTCCCCTGGCTTGGCGGGGGGAGGCGGGGCATGGTGCCTTGTTACTGCTCCTTACATGCCCTCCGCCAACACCATGGAGATGAGGAGGTCCTTCTTACACTAGGCAGTGATCAAAGTTTTGATTTTCTTCTAAGCCACCTCGGACGCTGCCCAGTGAGGTGAGGGAGGGGCAGGGATGGAAATCTAGCTCCCCACTGACACTAAAGGGATGGAGTTTGTTGGTTGGTGGATGGGACCTGGCATGGTGAAGAGCCCTGTCCTCATATCCAAAAAGGAGTCTGGGATACCTGAAGCAAAGAGAACCCCAAACTCCAAACCCCCAAACCTAGAGAACTTACCAGTGTCTTTCCATGGTTCTCAAAATCTCTAGCCAGACTTCTTTGTTCAGGATCCTTACATTGGTTTCATGTATAATGTTTCAGTTTGTTTGTTTGTTTGTTTATGCTCTAGTTAGCATAAGGAATAAAGAAAAGTACTCCAGCTCCATTTTTCCAGAAGTAGAAATATCTCTGATGTCAAGGTAGAGTAACTTTGAGGTCGTGCACAACACTACCCTATCCAGACAACCTTTGAGGTTTTAGAGGCTCAGTGGGCTCTCCTGAGACTCTCACTTTTGCTTATCTGCTTTGGTCTTACTGCTGAACCACTCAAAGCAGTATCTGGCTGTGTAAAAGTCGTGCCTCCTTTTGCCCAGCCACTACCATGTTCCAAACCCATTACCCGACTCCACCCTGATATCCTTATGTATGTATCTTCTCATGTGCTTCTACTAGGTCCTTCCCAGTTTCTAGTCTATGTCTGCATCTGTTGAAAAACTGAATGAAAATTCTCTGTAGTCTGGAGAATGAGTACCAAAAGGGATAAAAATAATCTCAATTATGCTATAATTTGACATGCTCTAATATTTATTTAAGTCAAATTTAAATTTATCTTTTAGTGATTTTGTTTTTAAATGGGCTTATTTGAATTGTCCAAAACAACTGTTTTCTCAAGAGAAAAAGTTTCATTCTCTTTGTAAGAAAACTGTTGTATGTATGCTATATTGCTGAGTAGTAGAGAAAGACTAAATAATATTGGAAATAATAGTGTAAACAAAAAAATCTCTGCTTAAATACTGTCTCTGTCTTGTTAGAGAATTACTTGCATAATTATTTTTAATTCCAAATGCTTCCATATTTGCCATCTGTTTTTTTCCTGGCATTGAGAGTCAAGAAAGGCAAGGCAGAAAGTACGTGAAATAAAATGGTTACTAATGAAGAAAGTGTGTTTAACCTTAAAACCCTACTATCAAACACTAATAGCAATTAAACTAATATTATGGCTTCATGAATTTCTTTCAAAAATAATTTCCCCCCTCTAAAATGTCTTGAACAAGCCACTTGCTACCAGCCATAGTCTCAAGGGATGTGTACTGACTGGAAATTTTGAGCTTCTAGAAAAGTGTTTATTAAGTTTTTGAATAATTGTATTAAATACCAACAATAAGCAATCATCATTTTCATGTTTGTTGAGCAATTGCTCCTCACTGAACCACAAACTTGGGATACAGAATTCAGAATAAAGGGCAAAGTACAAGAAGTTCTTTGCATGGATAATACATTCGTAGATACTAAAAAACAAATAAACCAACCAGTCAAGCAAACAAACCCCAACTAAAAACAAATTGAACATGAAAATAGCATTAGAACAAGTTTAAAATACCTGGGGGGAAATAAATCATAACAACAGTGTGTATTAAACACAATTTTTTTGAAGAGTTTATGTCCACCTTTTCTCTACTTTATGCATCTTTTCCCCTTTAAACTTAGAAGGGTTTAAGGGGAAGAGGGATAATATATCATTTTTACTTTTCCTTCACTTACAAAGGAAACATAAGAGTGTGGAAATGTCTTCAGGACTCATATCCTCCAACTACCTGTCCAGTGAGGAAATCCCTTTTAAGGATCATGTCTGTCTAAACTAGAGCATGGACAGAGAACTGTTCCCACTTTGATGCATGACTTTTTTCCCCCCTCTAGCTTCAATTGTTGGAGAGTCTCTACTCATACTGAGCTGAATTGTTCCTCTGTGTTCTAGTTTGGTCATAGGGAGTAATTCTAGGCTCTCTTCCATATGACAGCCTTTAAATGCTTTTTTCTTTTGTAGGTAAAATATTGTCAGGTTCCTCAACTATTCCATTTTGATAGTTATTCTAGACATTTTAGCACTATAATAACCCATTCCCTTTAATGCTCCCTATGTTACAAATGTATCTACTAAAGTATGATTAGAAAGTCAATTTAGGAAAATTTCAATTCAGTTCAATTCAGGGAATAGTTATCAAGCACTGTTGATGTGCCAGACACTCCGTTGGGCCCTGCAGGCTATGAGAGTGAACACGACCATCTGTCCTCCTGAAGATCACAGTTAGCAAAGACAGAGACTCAATGAGTAATTACAGCTGTGATGAGGGTTATGGAAGAAGTTGTAAAGTTGTCTAAAGCAAAGGGAATTTAATGAATCCTGGAGAATCATGGAAGCCTTCTATGATGAAGAGATGTTTAAGTGAAGGCATGGGTAGAAATTAGCCAGGATGATAGAAGTTCAGGCAATGGAATTGGTACATGAGGAAGCCTTCAGGTTCCCAAAGTCCAAAGGAAGACATTGTTTAGGAGGAGGATTCCAAGGTCTCATATCAGTGGAGAGTCTTGAGTGGCCGCCCCCCACTAGGTATTGGGAAAGTCCATTGTTCAGAAAAGAGCAAGCCCTTGACTCTTCTTTCTGTGTGCTCTCCCTGGCTTTCATACTGACCCCTCTACTTATTTACATCATAGTTTTAACAAGTGTCCTGGTTATGTGAACATATTATGTCAGAAATAAATGCTTTAGAGGTTTTACTTTTGGAAAAAGTGCTCAAGGCAGACAGTCATTCTTACTGTTTGGTTATATTTATGTGCACATGGCTAATTAGATAAAGACCAAAAGGTGTTTAATAAATTTAGCATAAATGAAGTCATTGGTGACATTCCAAAGAACTCCTAGTGGCTTGGTGGGAGAGGAAGTCAGATGGCAGTGGGGTAGAGAGTGAATAGGAGATTAGCTAGTATATACAGAGAATTCAGACACTCTAAAGAATCTTGGGTGTAGAAAGAAGAAAAGGGATAGGATAAATATCCAGAGGAAAAGAAGAATAAAGAAATGTCAGGTTTTTTTTTTATTAAAAGGAAAGATGATCACAAGATTAAACATTGCTGAAGTACACTACTATTTATGGAAAAGTGAGAAATATGGGAAAAAGTTTCTCCCAAAGGAGGCCTTATCTGTGACCTTTGGTTGTTTCCCATTTGGCTTAGAAAGTAAATATAAAACATAAGTAATAGCATAAGAATAGGATATCGTATAAAAATAACTTTTATTGAGAACTAGGTGTGTGATGATAAAGGGAAGAAAAGAGAAAAGAAAATTAGTAATATACATTGAGGTGACAATGCTTTCAAAATGTGGTAGCAAGCTAGAGATCAATGTGGGCTGGAGGTTTAAAAACAGAAGAGATTTTGAAGTTTGTCTCCTTGACGTTCAATCAGTTTAACTTTAGGCAAGTTATGTAGCCTTTCCAAGCTGCTGCTTTCTATTTGTAAAAAAGGGATCATGATGCTGAACTCATACGTTTTGTGTTTGTGAAGAGGAGAGGAGATAGTTATTGTAAAGTTCCTACTTTGATTAACATACAATAAATGATAGTTCATATAAAATAATAGAACATGGGACTTGAATGGCAGAGACACTATTACTCTATCATGGTTTGCACATGGTAGGTATTCATAAAAGACTGGAGAGAAAAAAGAAAAAAGTGAAATGCACAATGTAAGCAAACATATGAAGCTAAAAAATATATGTGAAGGCAGATGATCCCAAATTAGATGGATCTAAAGGTGGTGCCCTAAAGATTCATTGTGTTCATGATATTAGGAAAATCTGGGAGATCAGGGTACTTGGAAGCTAACTCATAAATGGTAATTCATGATATAAGTGTTAATTACATTATCTTTTATAACAGGTATAAATCTCAGTCCAAAATGATCCAGAAATGTAAAAAACATAACTTGATTCTTCTACATAGCAACTAGATTTTTCTTTAAAATTTTTTTGTTGCTGTTGTTTAGTTTCTATTTTATAATCATAACTTTACAATATAGCTAGACTTGGAGGAGAGTAAGGAAAATATGGAACCCATAGTACTGCAGTGAGAACCAAAGATTATAGGATATTTCAATCAAATGAGGGTGAAGGGGTGCTCTCCTATGCTACAGAAGGAATGGTCTGATAGTTAAGATAAAATACAGCCAAACTTATTAGGTTTGTCCACAGTCAGCCAAGATGATCTTCTTGATGGTCTTGCCATTCCAGGACCCAAAGTCTCCATGGCTTCCACAATATTCCTGCCCTCTTTCACCTTGCCAAAGATCATATGCTTGCCATCCAACCACTCAGTCTTGGCAATGCAGATGAAAAACTGGGACCCATTAGTGAGGGTCTAGCATTTGCCACGGACAAGATGCCAGGACTTGTATGCTACATGATGAAATTCTCATCACCAAATTTCTCCCCATAGATGGATTTGCCTCCAGTGCCATTACGGTGTGTGAAGTCACCACTCAGGCACATAAATCCCAGAATAATCCTGTGAAAGCAGGAGACTTTGTAACCAAATTCTCTGTCTTCAGTGATCAGAACACAAAAGTTCTCTTCTGTCTTTGGAACTTTATCTGCAAACAGCTCGAAGGAGACATGGTCCAAGGGCTCGCCCTCCACCACGATGTTGAAGAACACAGTGAGGTTGCACGTGGCTTCAAAGGGCAGCATCTGCAAGACCTCTTTGAATCTTCAGTTTCTTAGGCAATCAGACACCTAAACTGTCTCTCTTTTCCCTGGCTTGTGTCTAAGTTCCAGGGAGATTTATGCAATTTCCAGATGTTATTTGACCTATCTTATTTTTGAGTCAGCCATCCACACAAATATTTGCTGACCAATCCATGGTTCCATTTGGTCCTTGCTCACTCGTCCATATAGTAAACTATTGAGACAACTCTCATTCTTGTCTATCTAAGGGTTCAGGTCGAATGAACCTCTCCAACATTTTCATGTCAGGCTTGAAAATGGAAACATAAAGCTTTTATGCTATTCTCTGGTAAGGGACTTCTCCTGGGACATATCTCTGGCTTCATTTGCCTTGATGCCTAATTTGTGACTTTATCACTTACATGGGTTTATGATCTAAGAGAAGGGGCAAATATCCATATTTGTTCTCTGTCTCCTAAACCACATCGAGGTCTTGCCTCCTCACTGAAGTTCTAATATGGAGAGCAGAGTCAATGCTATCTCTCTGTAAACCACCATACGTTGTCTTTCTTCTGCTGTCCCCCAGCCTAGTAGATTATTTTTCTAGTATTCAGGGATGATCTGTCCCTTTATAATTTTTGATAGCTTCCCTCCAGATTCATTTTTGCCCCTCAGATAATCATTCTGTGGCATTATGATTTTGGAAAATATAAACCAAGAACTCGTAGGAAGCTTCTGTTTTCCACTCTACCCTGTCATACCTATATCCTGAGGAAATAACTAGAATAGACAGATTATTTGCCTGAATTAGGTGAGCAAGTGGAAAAGGGAAAGTGGGAACTTTAGGAAAAAATCCATTCATATTTCAACATCCTGTGATAATGACAATACATTGCATTACCTTACAATTTGCTACCTAACTTGTAAATTGATAGAAGCCCTATATTGGTTATTGAAATTTGCTCAGTCTCTTCCAGCAATGTACTTCAGCACATTTTTATTCACCTGAATTCTTTATCTACCTTGTTTGGAAAAAAATTCTGTACAAATTCCTTTAGCTTACCCAATGAAAATTTACACTAGTTAGTTGTTAATGTCTAGCAATCACAATTCTGAGATTAGAGTGGCAACATTTTTGGATGCTCATTACAGCTCATTTTACAAAGGAGCTTACCCTGATCCAGACTTTCTTCTTTTGGAAGAATCTTGAAAAGTCAGTATCGATTTTTGCCCAAGGTTTCTTGGTCACTTCCCAATGGCATAAAATTACTTTTAGCAGTTTTGTGCTAAGTAGTATAACATATACTATTTTTACTTACTTAAAATTTTATTCAATATAAAAATCAATTAACGGGTTGGTAGATTCCCACTTTTAGTCGATGCCTTCATGGAAATAAATTTCTGATCTGTGCTTTGTAGAATTGACAAAATAGTAGGATGAATTTCACTTAATTTTTCATTTAATTTTTGAATCTAAGGAGTGTTACATGGGTTTGTAATCACTTTTGTTTCCCAGGAAGTTTCTCTACTAGATATCCTCTCCACACCAACCTTAGCATAAAAGTTAACATTCCTCAGAGATACCTGTAGGATCTGATGTTCTAGCATCAACATTTTTAATTACACAGCACAATAAAATTGGGGATTGTCAAGGTGATGACTCATGGGGTAAGTCTTCAATATTGCTTTTCTAAGTGTCAAAGTAAATATTCTAGGTTTCAAACATAAACCTCCAGTTTATAGAAGGATTCATAGTTAAGGGTCATACAACCCTTCGGGAAAGTTCCTGAAGAAGCTTGTGATCTATACTAGTTGTGAAAGCCCAAGGATGAGTGCAGCTGTAGGACTTCTTGCCCCCATGACAGCAGCAGGTATGTTGTTAAAATATACTTCTATTCAAAGTGTGTGTGATGTTATTCTTGAACAATTGATGTCTTCGGGCCATCTGGCATTTTATGGCTAGGCACTGCACCAGCACCATGTGGTGAAGTGCTAGGGGCAGGAAATTGTGGTTTATTTCATTGTTTTGCTAACAAAGACTCAGAAGTCAGTAATTGCTTGACATTTCTGCAAGTGTCTTCCAGTTGGAGAGAACACACTTAGACAATGAAATAATGAAAGGATTGTGCAATGAGTTTGTGTGTGTGTATGTGTGTGCAATACACAAAGTCACCCCAGGGGTATGTGAAGGTCTGGTTTTGTTTCTGGAGAAGATATAGAGTGATATGAGTGCTAGCACACTTCTGTTCAAACTGAGTGAAGTAATTCAAGGAGACAACATCTTAAAAGGTTAGGATTTCATTTTTCTGTTTTCTTCCTGACTCAGATACATGATAAATAAAAACAAGGAACACCTCTTGAATTCTCCCTGAGTGTATCTGATATTAGTCCTGCAGTTTGGACACATTCATGTAGGATAACATAATAAGAATCCTAGGTGTCAGGGCTTTCATCAGGAGCATTAGAAAATTCCAGGCATAGACTTTCAAAACCGTCTTACCTGTAAGGTCTCCCAATAGGTGTCAGTTTAATGTCTGTGGTAGTGTTTGTAATAATAAAAATCATTGCTGCACTTGGCCAGAACTTCACAGACTGGCCTTACCGTACAATTGTAAGTCTTACTGTACAATTATATTTAATTTTTTTATGTTTTTTAAATTTATTTTTGAGAGACAAAGAGAGACAGCATTAGCAGGGGAGGGTCAGAGAGAGAGGGAGACACAGAATCCGAAGACAGGCTCCAGGCTCTGACTTAGCTGTCAGCACAGAGCTTGACGCGGGTCTCAAACCCACGAACCGTGAGATCGTGACCTGAGCCGAAGCCGGACGCTTAACCAACTGAGCCACCCAGGCGCCCCTGTACAATTGTATTTAAAGTCAGAGTGATGGACTTGAGATTTCATGAGTCAAAGAGACCAGGATGATTTGGGCCCTGACACCTATTAAGTCTGAAGAGGGAAATTACTAAACCCACTAAACCCATATCAGTTTCATTATGAAATCAATAACAACTTACTGAAAGCATTGTTTTAAAGATTAGTTGAGAAAAGAAGTATGAGACCACAGACCTGGATTTAGGGTTCAATAACTTTTAGTTGAATCTTTTTAGGTAAATTTTCAATTAACTTTAAAAAAATCCCCATTTCTAATGCCTTTTTAAATGAATAATGACTCCTAACAGAGGTTAGAGTACAAGGGGGGTGCCTTTCTATTTGATTTTTGATTGTATTTTTTGAACTATGAATATCATTTCTCCCCAGATTTTTAGTATTATAGAAAGGGTAAGAGTTTTTGATTTGTGTATGTTTGAATTTTCCATTTGTTGCAGCCTCTTAGATTTTAGGAGATGGGTTTCTGTTACAGGAGAAGAGAGGTTACAAGAAAGCAGTAGTGATCAGCTCTGCTTCAGCAAAGTACAGAGAGTGTGAATTGCCTAACAAGGTGCAGGCTTTGAATAATGTTGTCTCTGAACTCATTCATCTGTGGCAACATATTGGCTGGTCTTACTTGGCACAATCTAAAAGATAGTCTGCACTGATCAGGTTTTTTTATTTTATTTTTTTTTTAGTGTTTATTTATGAGAGAGAGAGAGAGAGAGAAAGGGAATGAGTGGGGAAGGGGCAGAGAGAGAGGATCTAAAGCGGGCTCTGCGCTGACTGTAGACAGCCTGATCTGGGGTTCGAACTCAGGAACCGTGAGATCATGACCTGAGCTGAAGTTGGATGCTTAACCAACTGAACTGCCCTGGCACCCCTGCACTGATAAGTTTTCAACTGGATATTTGGACCACATGGACATAGCCAGCCTTCAGTTTCCAGAAAGTTCTCTGGGTCATTTGGCATTGCTTTACATTGGGCAGGAAAGAAGCTAGTCATCCGAGCACTTGCTTTTGAAAAACTCTCAGTCCTGAGTAATTGAAGAACCACCCACTTTTATTCTTAGAAATCACTTGATCATTTTAACATTCAATCATCTATTTCTTCATGCATTCAAGTTTTATTTATTCAAACATTCATATATTCAAGGAAGAAGTTAAATCCTGGCACAGGTAAGGCATTGGGCTAGATCACCTATTCTGACTAATTCACCTGGACAGATGTTCAATGTGCTTAGCAGGATTGTGGGAGTCCTAGTTTGTATGAGGATTCTCCAGAGAAACAGAACCAATATGTTTGTTTGTTTCTTCCTTATAAGAAGTTGGCTCATGCAATTATGGATGCTGAGAAATCTAAAAATCTGAAGTTTCTAGGCTCAAGACTGAAGAAGAACTGATATTTTAGTTGGAATCTGAAGGCAAGAAAAGAGCCATTATTGTGGTTGAAAGCAACTGGGCAGGAGTTCTCTTTTACTTGTGTGAGATCCAGCCATTTTGTTCAAGTCTTCAACTAATTGGATGAGGTCCACCCACATTATGGAGAGCAATCTGCTTTACTTAGTCTAATCAAATGTGAATCTCATTTTAAAACACCTTTATGGACACATGCAGCATAATGTCTGACCAAATATCTAGGCACCCTGTGGCCCAGTCAAGGTGAGATGTAAAACTAATCACCACACTGTTCTTACTGTTGAAATGATGAGTTGAACTCAATAAAACATCATATTATAAATCGAATTTGTCTTTAGAATGTTTATTTTCCAGAGCTTGATAGATCTTCTTTAGAGAGTCTGTCATTTCCTCTCAGAGTAGGATTTATTTTAAGTTTTCTTCAAAATTCCAAGTACTCCTAAAGGTTATTGACCAGTGTCCTGTTTTAGAATCCTCCTAAAGTTTGTCTATTTAACTGTTATTAAAATATTCAAATATAAATCCAGCCCTAGGAAGGAACAAATGTTACTTCAACTTTCTTAAACTCATCAACGTTTTGAGGACTTTAATATTTAAGACCACATTTGTCTTATATTGCATATGTCCTCAGATATTTCAAACTTTCCTGTGTGCAGAATTTCCACTGGAATGATTATCTTTATTCAATTGCCATAAAAGAACTCCCACACCAAGAAAGCTGCCTTGGATTTTTATATATTTTAATCAGGTTCATAAAAAATAGGTCCCTTGCCCTTTTGTAGAGAGAAAAGAGCAATAAATGTATTTAATATCTTTCAAAGAAGTGTGAACATCAAGTGAACTTCATGCATCCTGATTCTAATTGCCAATCATTCTTGCTCTTTTATGGTCACATTACAGATAATCAGATTCAATCAGAGGTTACCTTTAAAAGCAAATCCTTGGCCCAGCCTACTTATTTTTTCCAACTCTCTGTCTCTCACCCTCAGGCCCTCTGGGTCTTCTGTTCTCACGGCTAACTTCAAGATTCTCACATGGGCTCTTGCTGTGGCTCTGGGATTTGGAGTCACTCAACCTTAGTATCCAGCAATACTTCAAGATTAGAAGAAGTAAGTGTGACTTAGGCTGAATCATGCCTTCAATGAAAATGTGTGTTAACCCATACGCCCTTTCATTTATGCTCCTCATCTAGTTAACGGTGACAACTTAAATCAGGCAAAAAAAGGTTGATAAAAATTAAATTTCTTCTGTGTTCAGATACACAACCAACCATGCCCAAATATACATATATATATATATATATATGTATATATATATATATACATATTTTAATCCTTTGCTCCAAGGCTGGCCCTAACTAAAGCTAGAAGAGTTAGCTATAATGTGGTGTCACTTGGAGTGATGTTCCACTTATCACATGGCAAGAGCTGTTCTCCACCCCTCCTCTACCAAAAAGCTTTGATACCCTGGGATAAACTCTCAGTTCTCATGTGGTGCCATGCACACCCTGAATTCTCCAAGTGGGAGTGTTTTCATTATCATTTCTCCACTGACTTGTTTTCCCTGATAAAGTATCTACCATTCAAAATCCCACCAGAGGACACAACTCTTATTCTTGAAAACTATATTCCAGAACAAGTCTTCACAAATCTCATTAAAGAACACTTCCTTCCCCTATGCCTTAGTTCAGTTAACACCTTAATTGATGAATTTTTCATTTCAGTGATCAGAAATCTTATACCCTTGTTTTAGGTCTCTAGTGTTTGACCACCAGACTTCCTTCATAAATAAATTCCATCTGCCCACAAGGCAGGCATCCAATGGCTTATAGCTAGTTGAATTTCATTTTGAGGGCTAAATTATGGACAGATCTTTCTTCCCGAAATTAGTTAAGACTCAATTTGTATAGAATAAAAAGTTGATTCCATGAAATCAGATATTAGATTAAAATGCTTTTGGAACATTTTAATATAATTATAAGATAATTAAACTTAAATTCAGAAATTGAAAGGATAAGTTTTTAATGGAACACTTATTCTCAGTAAGACTATTAAAAGATTACATTGCATAAACAATCTGAAATTTCAAATGTAAGTAATAACATAGATTGGAAGTTCTTCCAGTGGAGGTTCTTAGACATCATAATTTTCTGAAACTGGTATATATTATAGAAAGAATTAGTTGCAGATTTTTAAAGTTCTAAGAGAATCCATTTAATCTCTATCTCTTGTGTATTATGATGTAGAATGTATTCATGTCCAGATTCTTTCTTTAGGGGAACTGCTTGACTTGAATAAGACAGAATATAACTAAATATTGATGGAAAAGTTTGAATATTTTTGACAGTTGAGATGGCTTCAGGCTTTCTACAACATTTATGACTTTGTTTTTGGTTTTATAGCAGTACTTGTGTAGGTTTTGTGTATCTCTCATATTAGCTCTCTGGAATTGAGAGATGAGGTGAGGCCTGGAAAACTCCCCCAACAAGGTCAAGTTCCTGTTGACTAATTCTGTGATTGCCAAGAAGAGTCTCTGAGTCCTTGAGGCCAAAGGCTGTGGTACAGTCTCTGCTTGGAGCTGAATGTGGTTTCTGAGAGGCTTCAGCTTAGGGGATGAGGAGAGGCTCCAGGAGGCCTTCAGTCACACATTGACAAACCAGTGTGATGGGGGGAAATGGTGGTGCTAGAGAAGGGTCTGTGGGTGGGACGAATGTCTGAATGACTCATGGGGGAGGGGAGCATTAACAGGACTCCCCATCAGATGCCATTTGCTATAATTTTCATACGATACACTTGGAAAGCCCCCCTCATGGAAGAGAGGTTGCTGTCATTTGTCTCTTTCAAAAGTGCTCCAGTAGAGAAAAGCATTTTCATTTTCAAAAGTCCTGACAATCCCTGAAAGGCTGTCTAACTCGTCAGTGTATCTGAGTGCATTCCCTCACCCAAAATATTGTTTATTCTCCCTCTTTGAGACTTGCCTTTCCTCCTATTGCAACTTGAACCACAGGAGGTCCAAACTGGGGTCAGCTGTTCATTACTTCTTTCAGCTGTGTCTTAGCTGCCCAAGGTTAAACTCTCTCCTTGGGTCTTTATTTTATATTTTAAAAAGTATTTTAAACACTAAATGAGCTTGGGGAACTTGCTTCCTCCATTACCCTGCCATAAATGTAATGACTTCTTATTATAGGAATGTTGGTAAAGTAAAAAGAAAACAAAATTATTTATGGTCTCACTAGACCGAAATAAACCATTGTTTATAAACACTAATTGTCAGTGTTTTTATTTTTTTAAATCCAAACTCCGCAGCTCATACCTTTTGCCCCATATACAGCTGCCTCATTCCTTTCAGTGTGGACATTTATCATATATTTATAACTGTTTTAAGAGTTGTACATTTCCACTTTAGATAATTTGGCAAGTGAAAAAATGTATATGCAAGAAAACATACCCACCACCAATGGTCATATTCTAGCATATTTCTCCACCAGTCATGGTTCACAGTTAGCAAAAAAGGTTTCTTTTACAGCCAAAACCTTTTAATAAACATTACCTATGAAAGCTGAATAGAAGAGAACATTTTAGGGATCTATCAAACCTTTTTAAAAACAATGTCTTCAGAGTATTTCCAGTCTATTATTTGGTGAGGAAACAAAGCATATGGACCATTAGTGAGAAGCCTGTATCCCAGAGTGATTTCTTGTACACAATCCTGTCTTTTCTCCCTTCCTTTCGTAGACTTTGTTCTTTAATAAACATCTTGTACCCAAACCACATCTCCAGGTCTGCTTCCCGACATTCATATCTATGACACTCAAAAGAAACCAGAAAACTTGTGTCTCATTTTGATTTTCCTCCAAAGTCCTGCAAATATGGATTCCCTGAAAATGCACCAAAATTTACAGAAAGAAACGGTAACTTGTATTCTTTTAGGCCTTTTATATATTTCTTACAAGCTAGTAAGCTAGGTTTTATCTGTATCTTTACAGATATTTATCTTTTATTGTATCTGTATCTTTATCTTTTATTTATTTGTAGTTCATATGGAATATGTCAAAACACAGATGATGGTTATTTTTCACATAATAAAGAGTACTGAGTACCTTACTGAGGGCAAGGCACATATTAGATGCACTTCCTGGTACTGCTAAGAAATAAGACTGAATGAATAAATTCTATTTATGTTATAGTAGCAAGCAGGTTACAAACGCGAGACCCTTCACTGAAGTACAAGTTTTAAATTCAGACTCCAGAGAACCTAATCGTGTCATAGAGCACATCTGGAATAAGGTTAGGAAAACAAAGATCCCAACTTCTGACAGTGTTTTGGCAGAATCACAAATGTGATGAATTTCAACCTTAGGATCTTTGAGTTAAAAAGCGTTTATTTAATGTTCCAAATGACCCTGCATTTCCTCTAGATTTATTAACAAAAATTTACAGGAAGAAAGATTCTAGTAGCTTTTCACTGGCCATGGTCACCCCAGACAAAATCATTTACTATGTCAATTTCACAGGAGAAATCACAAGTGATGATTAATTGATCTAATTTTCTATGTGATTAATAAAGCATTCTGCTTACTCTTCATGTGTGATTTTTTTTTTCTATAGAAAAATCCCCAAGGGAGTGATTTTATATTGTATTTTTACTTTTCTCCATTGAACATTTTTTTGAGAAAACTTTTTGTTGAGGTATCACACATGCAACAAGGTGCACAAATCTCAAGTATACAGTGAGATGAATTTTCACAAAGGGAATACAGTCATGCTACCAATGGCCTGACCAAGAACTAGAAACTTAGTTGTACCACACAGCCTTCTTGTGCCCTTTCTTCTCCTCCTTCTCCTCCACCTTACTCTTCTCCTTCTCCCCCACCACCTCCTCCTCCTCCTCCTTTCTCTTCTTTCTATTTTAATCACCTAGTACTCATCACAACAGGTGCACTTTTTAATCCCCTATTGCGCCCACCTATTTCACCCATCCCCCCCCCCCCACACCTGCCCTCTGGAGATGTGAACTTTTGATTCCCCACTCTCCTTCCCCCCTTGCCTACCCTCTTATTTCCTACTTCCCTTCTGTCCTCTTTCCCTTTTTCCCTCCTTCCTTCTCTTACATCTTCCATTCTCTATTTTGTTTTGTGGAATTTTAAAGAGAACTTTCAAGGTATAATATAAATGTGTGCTACAGAAGAGTTTTCATTATATTACTGAGATATTACATATCAAACTACCATTTGATCCACTGTTTCCCATATTTAAATGTGTGTTCATTGTTTTAATAAACTTGTTTTAAAACACAATAGTTATTGTGTAACTTTTGAATACTATTTTAAAACTAATTCACAATGGAGTTTGTGTAAAAATCAGCAACCTCCCATTCATGCTTATGAGATCCCTGAATCCTTATCACTGAAATGGAGATGTGGGGAAGTGGTGCATTGACAAGGCCTAAGTTCTGGCAGCTTTGGATATTTTCTCTGAGGAGACCCGAAGACTGAGCATTATTTCTCCTAACACTGAGCTGCTTCTTTTCCAGGCTGGTATTGTGATAAATAACATGGGCAATTAAATGCCCTCAATATTCTCTCAGGGTTGATTCTGGTTACACCAGTGAGTAGAGATAAAGACATTAATGAAGTGAAGCAATTTGGACTCTGATTAGTGAGGGGTGAGGGAGAAATACATCAGATGGTTTCAGTTACAGCACGGGGGTAAAACAGAGGGAGTGTGACAGTGAGGGTTTGATCTCGGAATCAGCAGCTTTCGCTTGAAGGATACATAGGAGAGGGTCCTACCATCCCTTTGCCCTGTGAAACACCAATGCTTTTCAGGCAGCTTACATTTTTGTAGAAATGAGAAGCTGGCAGGATGCCAAAATAGGAATTTGCATCAGGGCCAAAATAGTGTCTAGAGGACAATTCAGTCTCTTTTGTAGCAATTTGGAGCCATTTTTCAGTTTCAATGTCTGACATAAGCCATGGTGACTTGTTACCTGCCTACTTCAATTTTCATGGTGTGGGTTGGGACTCTGATAAAGAGGGTCATGAATGAGCTTATGAATATGAGTTAGGACTCCTATGATCTGAGAGGTCTGACAACTTAAGTACTTTACATTATTTATGGCCATTCTGTCACCAGTGTTAATATGCCTGCATAGGAGACAGTTTCAGGGTGTAGCGACTCTTATCTAATAGCATTGATTGAAATTGTCCTTTTGAAAATATGAAGCAAATGATTAGCAAGAGGATCAAAAGCTCTGATATTCCTCTTCTGCCTTCTCTCTCTCTTTAAAGTAAACTCTTTACGTGGGGCTCCAACTCATGACTTCAAGATCAAGAGTTGCATGTGCTACTGACTGAGCCAGCCAGGTGCCCCTGATATCCCTCTTATGGAGTGTTAGTTATGGGTAGAGAAATATGGAAGATAGGATACAAAGGCAACTGTGAGGGAAGATCCCAGAAAAGTCTTTATTCAAAGTTAGAGAGTTTTGATTTTTATTTTTTTAGGCTTCACACCCAGCATGGAGCTCAGAGCAGGGCTTGAACTCAATGACCCTGAGATCAAGACCTAAGCTGAGATCAAGAGTCATACACTTAACCCACTGAGCCATCCAGGTGCCCATAGAGAGCTCTGATTTTATTTCTTGGCTGAGTGGCACCCATAAGAATAACTAAGAAGGGGAGTGACACTGTATCTGTGAAAGAAGACGTTTAATCAGGCAGAGGTCTGCAGGATGTAATGGAGAGAGATACCTAAAGAGGGGACAGTCAGTTGTCAAGGCATTAGGCCAAAGTCCAACTTCCAGAAAATTATTACCAGCCTTAGAAAAGGCTGGGCCTGAGATAAATCATTAGATTCTGGAAACACACAACCTCTACTCAGACTGGAGGACATACCCTTAAACTGCATCCTCAATCCAACTAGAGGATACCAAATACCATCTTGTGCAAACGAGAACAAATCTGTTGACATGGGACAAAGCACAGCCAAGGGATACCAGGACTGGTAGCATGTCTAGTGCAGGTATCTGAGTAGAGAAGTGTTGAGGGTCCCCACAAAAGGCCTGCAGCTAGCACTGAGACCCACCAGCAGAAAACTCAGTGGTGTCTCAGACCGTTGGGGTCTGATGCCATCTGGTATAGTCTGGCCAAAACACTAGTCTCAGCTCCTCTTCCGACTGACTGGGTTTTGATTCCATTTTTTAATCATCTCGACCTCCCCAATCCTGCATGGGTGTTCATGCGTGATCGAACCACTTCCATCAGTGACAGATTGGCCTCATTGCTCCCTGGTAGCATCTCCTGCTTTCATAGCTGAAACAATCCAGGAGATATGGGTGTGATATGTCAGTAGTAGTGCGAAGGGAGGAAAAGGTTTGCATTAGAGAGATCTGGAAGGTTGAATGGACAGAATTTGGTAATAGATTGGGAATGGCCATTATAAAAGGGAGAAGAGGCACAGACAAGCCTAGGTCATGTTCAAACCCTTGAGTTCTAAAGCTAAGGATAGTGTGAAGCTAAGGATAGTATGTAAGGGAAGGTTGAAGACTTGAGAATGTAACTGTGGAGAATGTCTACAATCATAGGTCTAAAAAGAGGTCTAAAAAGAGAAGGAGGCTGGGAAGGAACTAGAGAATGAACAGAAAAGGTGAAGAAGAAAGTGCTGTCATAGGAATGATAGGAAAAGGAAGCTCTAGTGAGGAGAGGATCTATTGGATAAGAGTGTGCTAATTTAGCACTAATTCTCCAACTGCAATAATTCCATTGTTGTTGGAGAGTGTGTGGATTTTTTTACCCAAGAAAGTGAAAGAGTCAAATTTTAATTTTAAGAAGATGATTTTGGCAACAAAATAAACACTGGGTTAAGGGAGAAACTGAGGTCCAGGTGGCCAGTTAGAAAATTAGGTAATAAGAACAACCCCAGAACCCTTAAGCATATATAAAGCTGGATAGAAAATAATCGTTTTCACTTTGAGAAAGAACTTTCTATTTTATTTTCTTGCAGTGAAAAATGAGGTGAGTGAGATTTGGTAATTTAAAGCGAATGTCTTCTGTTTATAGAATCCAGGAAAATGGGTTGCAATGAAAATCAGTGTCACATATGATTAAAGATGTTTTGTGTGAGAAAAATAGAAAGATGTAAAGAAACTAAGGACACAAAAAATATAGGATTTCTAAGAAACAAAGGTTGTCTTTTTGGATAATTGTTCCATGTAGCAAAAAGAGAGAAGAACATTATTCCCCATCCTTGAGAACATGACAGTAGAAAAGAATGGTTTTTAAAAATAGTTTTTCTGGAGACTCTGGTTCCATAACTTCTGACCATTTCAGATACTCGTGTTTGCAAATTGAACCTACTGTATCCTAGGATGTCCATTAAACAGACATTTTGATACATGAAATGATTTATTGGGAGCTGCATTAGGGCAAAGAATAGAGAGAAGTCTATAAAAGTACAAACTTCAGGGTATAAAGTAAAATGAGCTGAACATTTGAAGGTATTTGGTTCCTGTTTATATTATTAAATCCTTCCTAGTTTAAAGGAAAAGAGGAAAAGTTGATGGTAAAAGAAAATCAAGGGAAGTGATCATATGAGGAAACGAAATGAAAGGGAAGAGGCTGATGAATTAAAGACACTTGGAAAATAGGTCAAATGGAGTATATGAGTCAGACGTTGTGCTGGAGACTGTATGTTCAGAATTAGGATAAAACCCTTATCTGTTGTAGATTAATAATCATAATCATAATTATAATAGTAAACAGCAGTAGCTAACATTTGTCAAGCATCTGTTATTTACCAACTAGGGTTTATGTGTTTATAAGTTTTCATTTATTTATCACAATAACCTCACATAATGCTCAGTGTTATGGAGGAAGCACAGTGAGATTAGGTAATTTGCCCAAAGTCACACATTGAGCTCACTCTATCATCCTGCCTCCTGAAATGTCAGGAAGACACAGGTTGTGTCAGGCAGTGTTGGCTGGGTTATGTTATGGTAACAAATGACTTTTAAAATCTTAGTGGTATCTAACAATAAGGTTGTTGTTTTTTTTTAAAACTTTATTACAGGACACTTGGTCTGCTTCATTTCTGGACTTTTCCTGAAGAAGCAGCCCTCCTCTAGGACACTGTTCATCTTTAGGCAGAGGAAATAGAAAGCAATGGAAGAAACATGTGATGGCTCCTACAGCTTCTACAGGATGTGGAACACACCATTCTTCACACATTTCTTTGGCTTAAGTAAGTCACATAGTAAGCCTGTCAATGGTGAGAAGTGCAATTCTTCTTTAGGGAGGGCCTTTGGAGTAAGAGGTCCCACAAGGAGGGATTTTTGCCTTTTGTTGTTGTTGTTATAAGAATCTTTAGCTTTGCAGGGATGCAAATCAAGGAATAGTTGATTTGACATCATTTCACACCAATAAATTAATGTTATAACCCTGAAAATAATTCTTGGCAGTCAGTATTGACTGGGGAGTGGCAGAGTAGTAGGGAGTCGTGCAAATGGGGGCCTATGAAATTGAGAGTAGCTACTTCTCACCATGACCAGGAAGGGCATCCTTGCTGACCAAGGCACCCAGGAGGAAGACTGAATTTCAATAATATGTCAGGTCACACACGACTGAAGGGAAGGGTTTACTGGGTTGAGAGCTGGTAGGGAAGGGTAGATGAAGTAAGGAGATCACGATCTCAGGATCTGGTAAAGGCTGAAGGCTTAGTTCAGTTTTCAATGGGGGAAACCAATTTTTGAGGGGGAAGGGCATGCCCTGAATGCCTTTGTCTGAAAACCCCTCCCCTCCATGAATTCCCAGGGAGTGTGCTATGAACTCGTAGCGATGTATGCAAAGAGGAACAATTATAGACATTACTATTTATTAAAATGTAGAGCGATAATGCGCTCAACCAGATCTATACGAACCAAGCAATTAGAACGTAAACCGTTGCACACAGTTAGGTAGAGCAGACACATGAGAAAGGAGAAGGACAATTTAATTCTTGAATTAATGTTAAACTCTAGCCTGAATTTTTTGGGTAAATTGCTCATTTTCATGCAAATAAATCTGTTTTAAGGACTCTAAAAATATTTTCACAATGATGTAAATTGTTCTTGATGAATACAATAAAAGTAAGTAATGATCACCTTTTTGGAACTTTGAATAAATTCAGGTGAGGGTATAACATTTAGAAATAAGACAATTTATTTTCTTTTCCAATGCGAAAGAACTGTAAAACTATGCAACAAACTGGAGCATTTGGGAAATGGAGACAAAAATAAGATTTAATCTCATCACTCATATATGCAAAAGTTCTTATTTTTTGTGTATTCTTAATAGTTTTTCCCATATACATATAAAAGCTGTGAAATTACAGATTCCATTTTCCATAAGCAATCTTCCGTACTGAAGCATAGTCCCTATGATTATAATGGCTGCAAAATAGTCCATGGCATTTATACAATTTAATTCATTTAGTCTCTTTCCGTTTTCATCATTTTTTTAATTAAATTTTTTTTATTATTTATTTTTGAGTGAGGGGGAGAGACAGCATGAGCAGGGGAGGGTCAGAGAGAGAGGGAGCCACAGAATCCGAATCAGGCTCCAGGATCTGAGCTAGCTGTCAGCACAGAGCCGGACGTGGGGCTCGAACCCACGAACCTTGAGATCATGACCTGAGCCGAAATTGGATGCTTAACCAACTGAGCCACCCAGGCGCCCCTCATCATTATTAATAATGTTGCAGTAGATGGCTAGGTAGAACATATATATTAAAATTTTTGTTAGTGGCTATTGAAGCAAAATTCCAAAACTGGGGTTACTGGGTCAGAGGTTACAAATGCTTTATGACTACATGTAAATTGATTTAAAAAAATGACTACCCCAATTTAAAATGTGAATGCAATTCACTACATGCTCACTGGGTTTAGGAATTATATTTAAAGCCCACATACATTGAAAAATCATTAGGAAAATATGGTATTTTGTGTTAAGTTTTATGTTTGAATACTTGTGAGGCTGAATATTGTTTCATGTGTTTATTTACGAAACAGCATGGATCATAATTCATTCATTCAATCCTTTCATTCAGTCACTGCACAAATATTCTTTTGAGCACCCACAGTGTATGCATGAGGCACTCTCTCTGTTTCTGAGCACACAGCAGTGGAGAAAACAAAAATCCCTGTCCTTATGAATTTTGTTTTCTAGGGTACAGAAGACAATAAACATAACAAGTATTAAAATTGTGTTGTATTTGAATATTGTAACTGTTATGGAAAAAATAAAGCAGGATAAGCATAAGAAATTTGTTGGGAAGAAGTTGCATTTATGAGTAGGGGTATCAGTGAGAAGTAAATGCTGGAACAAAGACTTGAACAGAGGTGGGACACGTCCAGTGTAGATATCTGAGGAAAGAGTACTGAGCCAGAAACACTGGGCTATCCAAAGCCCCAAGGGGAGGCATGTCTGATGTGCTGGAGAATCAGGCCAGTAGGTAGGAGCAGGATAAACAGAGAAAATACAACGAAACCCAACAGAAGAAAAAGTTTCAAGGAAGAGGTTAACAAAGCCAAAATTAGCCGAAATATCCAAGGAGAAGAAAATGAAAACAATACAACCACATTCAATGAAGATGAAGTCGGCCACAGCCCCTCGCGTGGTCACAACCCAGCTAAAGAGAGGCACTAAATGGAGTTTAGCTGTGAGCCCAGAATGAGGAGAATACTGATGGTTTATAAAGAGCTTGCAAGCTTTGACATGTCCAATGTGGAATCAACACGCGTCATTATCAACTGGGATAATTGGGAAACTATCCCAGGCCCGTCCCCCAAATACGAGATCAACATTATCAAGGCATGGGTTCTCTGAATATTTTTTTTTTGAGTGACTGTGTTGGGCATTCAGATTTGGAAACCACTGAGTGAGTATTTTCTCTTTTGGAAATGAAAATGTATCGAAATAGTTCTTTAAAAAAAATGAAAAAAGTGGTTCTGGCTATACCACAGAAGAGCCACGAGGTGGCAGAAGAACTCCATTCTGTAAGCCTCTTGGTTGCTCTCTTAGCTCACCTTTCTCGTTCCTCCAGTTACCGCCCTCCCCTCCCCCCCATTTTTTTTTTCTGGTTTGTTGCCTCGAAATGTGTAGAAATTAAGTTCCTTAAAAATATTGATGCAAATAGTCTACATAGATCTCAATATTAAAAAATGTATAGAGAAGAAAAATACCTAGCGTATCAAGTTAGTGAACTATTCAGAATTTAATGCCATCAAATATAACTTTTTGTTTTATGTTGAAGCAAAACGTGTTAACTGAATAAAACTAGATATTATAAGGTCAAATCGCCATAAGTAGCTTTTTTTTGCTGTGTAATAAATTTTGAGGCACAGATTTTAAAGACTTATTAATATGCATTATATATGCTAAATTTATTCTTAAGAAAAACCTTAATTTTTGTTTTTATAAAGCTAAAAACTTCGAATGGTAATTTTATACACTGAATTCTAATGAGAAACGTCCTGGACTCTGAATAGTCAGGGGCTACTGGATTCAAACATATTCTGTTTGGATCCAGATCCCACCTCTTTGGAGATTGACCTTGAGCAAATTTCTTAGCACATCTCAGCTTCCCTGTAAAATGAGATAATAATGCCTAGGCCATAAGGCTGCCGTGAAGAGTCAATGATGTCACAGGCAAGTGCTCGATGCATACAAAATTAGGAAAATAAAGTAAATTAAAAAATTCCTTCCTCTTTCCAAATTTTTCCAAATGGCAATTGCTACTTGTGTTTTAAGGCAAGGCAGAATGCCGAATCATAAGCTAGATGTTCAAAAACATCATGCTGCTAAAAGATTTCTGAGTTGAAAGCCTGTGTTCACTGTTCTGAAATATCTCTCTACTTCCTGTTAGAAAACACAATATTCTTGAACATGCATTTTTTTGGCTCTATGTTTTATAATTATACATTTGTTATATAAAGGATATAATGACTTATGGACTATGGTGTCATTCAATACATTGTAGAAAAAGGAGAATGAAGAATGTGTTTTATCAGCAGGCAAGGATTGTCCTTTTTATCCTTTATCCTCTTTATCCTTGCATGTAATTTACTAAAGAGCTGACAAAGTCATAGCACAGGTGGCCTCTCACCAGATCATTCTGCAGACAGTGAAAAAACTGATACTAAGCCTACGCTATCCAACATGGGTCCCTGTGAGAAATCTGATAAGTTTTTATACAGATTCTTCATTTCTATACTATGAAAGAATGGAGTTGCTTATAAGAAGGAGACATAAAGACCTGTGTTCTAGACAAGGCTACAGGTAAAGATGCCATGAGGATGCTTGGCTGCCCAATATGTAAACGCTGAAATGGCTTCAGGTTCATCTTCCATTTGGCTGCAAAGGAGGAAGTCACTGAAACACAGATTAAAGAAAAGTTCTGAAAAAAAAACATGAGACACTGAGATAAGTATAGGGAGTTTGTGTCGCTGATCAAAGGGCCAGCTATGTGAAATACATGTAGTGATATTTTGATATATATGATTTAATTGTAAGTAAATATTGTCATAACTATCTTTAGAGCTAAGGATTGAAAACCTTAAGAAGATTTTAAATATATAGTTAATTTTGTAACAGTACCCCGATGGACCTGGACATAATGTTTCTTAAGTCCATTTGGTGGACTTAAGGACCAGAGGGGAACACTTTCAGGAGAACTTGGGGAGTAGGGGAGACCCCGGATTTCACTGAACACCTCTTTATTCCTAAATATCAAATATTGCCTGTGGTGGCTGGATTCTACTACTCAGCTAGTTTGCAATCATAAAAGTGGAAATTACCTTAGCAGATTGTACAGAGCATGTTCTAGATGTAATTGATTAAGAGCCAATGTCTTGCTTCTGCAGTTGGAAAGCCTGGAATAATCTCTTCAACCTCTACTATGGAAATTCTCTCTGTTCTCAAGGTCTCTATCATGAGATACTTCCATCATATTTTTCCTGATGGTCTGAGTCAAAATGTTTTTTCCCTTTTCTGTGTCCACATAGCCGTTAGTTTATCAAGTGGTGTCCAGAAACGCAGCTGCTTTTTACTACCTCTGACATTGGCGTGTGGTTTTGGGTTTGGCATTTTTCTCGACACCCAGTATCAAAGAAAATCAAAAACATTTTCTCCTCTCTGTGCACTCTCTCTCTCTGTCTTTATGGTGATGAAATGGACAAAGTGTAAAATTTACCAGGTTAGCCATTTTAAGTATATGATTCAGTACCATTAAGTATATTCACATGGTTGTACAAACATTATCACTCTACTCTACAGTTTTTGTGCATGTGTGGAAATTTTAGGGTTTAAAAAAAGTTTTTTTTTTAATGTTTATTTTTGAGAGAGACAGAGCGTGAATGAGGGAGGGGCATAGAAAGAGGGGAGACACAGAATCTGAAACAGGCTCTGGGCTCTGAGCTGTTAGCACAAAGCCTGATGCAGGGCTCGAACTCAGGAATGGCGAGATCGTGACCTAGGCTGGACACTCAACTGACTGAGCCATCCAGGTGCCCCTAGTTTTAGGTTTTTTTTTTTTACATATAAAATCATATAATCTGTGACTAGAGATGAATTTACCTCTTCCTCTCCAATTTGGATGCCTTTTATTTCTTTTTCTTGCCTACTTGCTCTGGCTAGAACTTCTAATGCTATATTGAATAGAAGCCAGATATAAAAGAACAAATATTAAATGATTTCACTTATTTGAAGACATAGAAGGGTCAAATTCATAGAGACCGAAAGTAGAAGAGTGTCTACTAGGGACTCTGGGGAGGGAGTAATGAAGAGTTATTGTTTAATGGGTATGGAGTATCAGTTATGGATGATATAAAAGGTTTGGACATGGTGTATGAGCTTTTGGCTAAGGCTCTACCTTGAGAGGAAAACATTCACTATGTGCTGCTCTTTTGTTACGATTATAAAACAGGAGTCTGGCAACCAAGGAGTAGAAGTAAGATTGGTTCATTTAACTGTCACTTCCAGAAATTCACTTGGGGAGCAGATTTGTCCTCACAATCTTAAGCTGTTCCAGAATACAACCCGGTAAGGCTTCCCCTGGATGAAGCCATACTACCCCTGGTCACTCCTGGATCCTCATGTCTGTGGGCCAGCAGACA
Source organism: Cryptoprocta ferox (assembly GCA_028646485.1). Classification (NCBI taxonomy): domain Eukaryota; kingdom Metazoa; phylum Chordata; class Mammalia; order Carnivora; family Eupleridae; genus Cryptoprocta; species Cryptoprocta ferox. The sequence goes on from CM053573.1 coordinate 18,150,862, forward strand.
AAGACAGGAATTAGTATATTGGGGGGAACTTGAGTCTGATTATCAGGAGGAGGTAGGGCTTCTGCTACATAATGGGATCAGAGAAGAGTAGGTCTGGAATTTGGGAATTCATTGAGTTGTCTTTGGTCTTCCCCGTTCAGTGACAGCTGTGAACAGGAAATTGAGTAACCTTGGCTCAAGTAAGTCAAGAAAAACAAAAGCTCAGATTTCTAAAGGATAAAGGTCTAGATTATCCAACCAGAAAAACAACCAAGAGCTGCCAAAATACTACCCAAGGTTGAGGGAACTTGAAAACTGATGATGTGGATTGATGGTGGATATCAGTCATGGCCTCAGGCCAACTGTAGCAGCCAGGATTGTTACATCAATCCATCGTATTAGGTCTTTGCTGACACTGTGGCTGGTCGTAGCTTGAAGGGGATTCTGTAACATTTTGGACTCAAAAGAAGGCACTCCAGGAACTGTGTAATGCTACAGGAAGACTCTACTGGACATAATACCATCTTTTAGTTCATCTTCTTCTGTGGCCTCCAGTTCTATGCAGGACTTGACTAGAGCTGCACAAATGCCACGTGACAGAGTTTTCCCCTTGTGTCTTCACTATGTTCCTCTAACTTCCTCTAACTCTAGTGCCTTGACATAGGACATTTTAGAGAACCTGCTCAGAGTCCTTAGAAGGCCCTGGGAGATTGAGCATCAAGCACCAACTTGATAAAGTATTCTTTTATTGAATTTCTCTCATTCCTTGTTTTATTACCTTCATCCTTCATTCCTGCTCCCTAGGCGAATCACTTCCCAAAGAAAGTACTACACCCAAGACTTTGTCTCAGGATCTCCTTCCAGGAGAACACAGGCTAAGACATAGTTGAAACATCCTATGAGCTAATAGATGGGGGAAAAACTCACTGGGGACAGAATAGCAGAGATAATGCCCATCATGGTGGGCTTGATCAATTAAGTGAAATAGGAAAATTAAAAGGCTCTTCTCAGGACACAGGTGAATTACCTTTCAGTATTCTCTAACAAACTCCCATCACACAGTTAGTTTCCTTCATTTGGAGATTGTATCATTAGCCCAGTGATTGACTGACTAGAATTAAGTATAAAAATTATGCCAAAGAAGCGTGGTGTATATTTTGAAGTTATTAATTGGCATCCCAAGAATGAGAGAATACACTTCTGCCTTCTAGAACTTCTTCCTGCTGGAAGCCTGATAAGGAGAATGATAAACTCCAGGATTAATAGCCAAAGGAGAAGTAGAGTACCATTTCATCAATAGTGAAATGTGGATTTATTAAATCTCTCTCAATACAGGCTCATCAGCTCAACCAAAGCAAGAATGCTTTTCCCCCCAAATCTAATACTGTTCAATTACATGCTCATAGAGAAAGAAAGGAGATAAAGAGGGAGAGAGAGAGAGAGCAAGCGAGAGATATTCTGGAGAGGAGTCAGGCTTTGCCTGGGTCTGCTTACTTTGCAAATCTGGAAGGCAGGAGGAAAAAGAAGAGAGCTTTCAGCAGTACTTTTTAAGGACATGTTAATATTTAAAGTACCTAGTGCAACGTGCCCATGAACATCTCCATTACTGAGGATTAGCTACTCCTCTCTTGTGAAGAGTTAATAAGGGTGGGTGGAGGAGCAGAAGTGGGTGGGGAGGGAGACTGCAAGTGAGAGGACCACAGCCACACCCTGCACCCCAAGGTACAGGTGGTGGTTGAGGAGAGGAGGAGGAGGTGTTTCCTTTACTCCAAATGTTAGCATTTGCTGTGTTCCCCCTTGTGTTTGGGGGATTTCACCTCCATCCCACAATGCTTGATCTACTGCTCAAGCTCTTAGTACCTAGTGTGTTAAGCAATTTCCTGAGCCTGGAAGATTTATGTAAAGTAGTTAATCAATAAGGGATTCTTAGCTGAGAGCAGAGAAATCTGTAGTTCATTTATATAAGGACTTTTTCTGGATCATAAAAAGACTAGGTAAACAAGATCCTCTGAGATTTACCTGAGAATGCAGAACATGTAACTCTTCACCTGACCCTGTTCCCGTGTTAGTCACAGAAGTGCAGTTTACATGAACTGAAGATAAAAATGAATCTACTTTAGCTTCTCCTTCTCCTTCTCCTTCTCCTTCTCCTTCTCCTCCTCCTTCTTCTTCTTTTTTAAGGAAGGGGAGGAGGAGGACTATATCTGGGCATTTTATCTGTAGAATCCTTTGAACTGGAGATTATTTATAATTACTCAGAAAAAATTACCATTATGTTCTAAGTAAAATCTCAGTTGTGTGTAACAGCGCCTCTGTGAAAATGACTGTTCAGCCCAGTCAAGTTCAGAACATAGGTCCAAGGCAGCTCAACCAAATAGGACTACAGCATGGCCAGATCAGCCCATGATCCTACGGAACTGTTTGCCTTGGCAGCTGTTAGGTGTCTGTGGCTAAACTAAATACAGGAGGTAATGGCGACCATCTGAAAAAGGGAATCTCCTGTAGTTAGTGACTGGCAATTAATTGATAAAGTTACATCTGCAGAGTGCCTTTGAGCATAATATGATGCCAGAAGTTTATTTGAATCAGACTATGCAGGTTGACAGTTGAAAACTGAATTTGCCTTGAATATGTCTCTTTTTCCCCCTTTAAGGATTCTGCTAACCCTAGAATCACATCTGATTATGGAGAAATATTGTTATTTTGGAAGGAATCTGGGATTTGGAACTAGAAAAATGCTATGGTCTGAATGTCTGTCACCTCCAAAATTCTTATGTTGAAATCCTTAAAGCCCAATGTGATGGAGTTAGGAGGTGGGCCTCTGGGAGGTGCGTTAAGTCATGAGAATGGAGTCCTCAGGGATGAGATTAATGCTCTTATAAAAGTGTCTCAGAGAGCTAGTTTGTCTCTTCCCCCATGTGAGGACACAGTGAGAAGGCGCCAACCATGAACCAGGAAGATAACCGTCACCAGAAACCAACCATGCTGGTGCTTTGATCTTGGTCCCCAGACTTAAGAATTGAGAGAAACAAATTTCTGTTGTTAATACGCCAGGCTGTGGTATCATGTTATAACAGCTCAAATGAACTAAGAAAAAAAAATGATATGCAGTCCCTGCTATGCACCTGGCCAGCTGTGTGACTTTGGGTAACTGATACAACCCTGTTGTGCTTCCATTTCTTCATCTTTAAAGTAAGGATTTTAGGGGCTCCTGTGTGGCTCAGTTGCTTAAGCATCTGACTTTGGCTCAGATCATGATCTCATGGTTCATGAGTAAGAGCCCTGAGTTGGGCTCTGTGCTGACCGCTGGGAGCCTGGAACCTGCTTTGGATTTTGTGTCTTCCTCTCTCTCTGCCCCTCTCCTATTTGTGCTCTATCTCTCTCTCAAAAATAAATAAACATTAAAAAATTTAAAAAATACAATAAGGATTTTAGGGGCATCAAAGTTGGTTGGGTCAGTTGGTTGAGCGTTTGACTCTTGATTTTGGTTCAGGTCATGATCTCCTGGTTCAAAGGATTGAGCCACTTGTGCCGACAGTGTGGAACCTACTTGGGTTTCTCTCTCTTCTCTCGGCCTCTCCCCTGCTCACACTCTCTCTGTCTCTCTCAAATTAAAAATAAACATTAAAAAAATAAATTAAGGATTCTAACAATATCTATGTTATACTATAGAATATCGAATGATGCGTATGAAGTTATTTAAAAATAGAAAAGTGCTGTGGACGTCCAAGTCCCAGACTTTCTTTTCTTCCTGGGAAAACTTGGGGATCCCCACAACATGAAATGGATGTCACAGATTGGAAAATTTACCTTTTCTTATGCCTGTCCTTTTGTCTGCCTTATTCTTTGTCCCATTTGGAGGGCATGATGCCATCCAGCTGTGCGTGGTTGTACACCTCAATAACAACTCTGCAGAAATTGAACTTAATGTATGCCGCGATACGTGTCTGAAAATCAATGAGCTGTGAGAAGGGAAATGCCGGTTCTACCTTACTCCCAGTGAAATCAAGATGAAACAGCTGTGCCCATAAATGAGGCCATTTGAAGAGTTAACATGGAAGACAGCCCGACATAATTGTGAACTTCTGTGGAATTACTCACAGACCATGCTCTAGAAATTAATAAAAGTACTAAAGAAGATGGTAAGGGTATACAAAATGAAAGCCAGATGAATGAATTAGTTTTCCCGTCTGGTTCAGCAGCATTGGTTCCAAAGACTGCTCGGCTCTGCTGGTCTATGGCTTAAGTGGTATTTTGAATGATTTATACCAAGGCTATGTAGGAACTCAAAGCCAAAGAAGGATAAAAATAAAGGACGATTGCACTTGTGTTCCTGATGGTAAAAACACACTGGAAAAAAGAAATAAACTGGTAATTAAAAATAAAGAATTCCTTATGTTTGTCAATAACTTGAAAGCTAGCACACCATGTCTGTCAACATTGCCAACATTCATTGAATTTCAAAAGAGCTTCTCATCTACCGTAATGTTTGTTTGTTCATTCACTCATTCATCTAAAAAAAATTACAGTTTCTTCTATGTACCAGATACCAGACTTAGTTAAATACACTCCTCATTTAATTCTTAATAAGAACCATTCTCAACAGGTATTATTATTATTCCAAGTTTTTAGTCAAGGAAATTGAGATGCTGAGCTGTTAGTAACATGTCAATGTGATCAATTTAAACAGAAATGGAATTGAGATTAAAATCCAGGTTTTTTCCCTTTAGTATCCAATACACCTTTTACTGTAATACCTATTAGGTGTGCAATTGGTATGTTTAAGTGAGTTAAAAGTTTTTGAATAAAAAAAAATGTAAAGTGCTTCTTGGGGTGCCTGGGTGCCTCAGTTGGTTAGGCATTTGACTTCAGCTCAGGTCATGGTCTCATGGCTCGTGGGTTCAAGCCCCACATTGGGCTCTGTGCTGACAGCTAAGAGCCTGGAGTCTGCTTCAGATTCTGTATCCCTCCCCCTCATGCTCTTCTCTCTCTTTCTCTCAAGAATAAATAAACATTAAAAATGAAAAAAAATGTAAAGTGTTTTTAGCGATTTCTTAATGGCCTCTGAAAATTGGAGGGCACTTACACTTACCCGTAGTGCAGCCAGCGTTGGGGAGGGGGGTAAAAGTCTGTCTTCCTACTTGTGCCATTGAGCTATATTCTACTGCATGAATATATCATGGTTCATTCTGCCAGGTAGAAGATAATGTCTTTATCTTACTCATTTCAGTTACTACGTAGGCCATGATTCCTTATCAGAAACCTACATGGGAACCACCTGGCAAGTGTGATAAATGCATATTCATGTGTTTTATCCCTGTCTTGTTGAATCAGACTTTCTGGGCTTAGGCCAGGGAAGCAGACTGGTTCATTCCAACATGTGCTCAAATTTGAGAACCAGTCTCCTAGATGATCCTCTACCCAGAGCTCACCCAGAGTGGTTGGTGGCCACGCTGCTGAACTTCTCAGAGTCTGATTCAGCTTGTAACTTCCAGGCCACTACTTCTGGGGCCACTACTGAGCCAGACCTTCCGCATATACTGCATCACATGAAATTGCATCACATCAAAGCTCACATTCCATGATGCCTCTTAGTTCACCCAAGTCTGACTCTGAGTTCAGAGTTGGCCTCCATAGACACTAGGAGTTCTGGCACATTTCCTATCACAACCTCTGTCTGGGCTATGGGCTCTGCTTCTCTACTGCCTTCAGTATCCTGTGCTACGAACCCGATGTGACACCTGGATTCTTTTCTGGTCAACATAGGCCTTTAATTCTACAGAAGAAAAGTCTTACCACCAAGTCAATAAAATAATTTTTGTCTGGTTGATTTAGGTATTGAAATTAAAGATGTAAAAATGTTTATTTACTCAGTTAATGATAAATTAGCTTCTTGCAGGAGTCATGATTAATCTTGTTCTACCTGGAAGCAAGTTCCAATGACTCTGCTAACAGAATCTATCAACGGTGGAAATAAATGCACCAAAGGCTGCTTTATTGTAAGTTCCTTAATTTCATATTCTAGTTACATATTGACATCCCCGAATAAAAATTGTTTGGATTCCACTCTGAAACATTTGGGGCGAGTCTCAAGGAGGTAATTTGCATTAGCTAAACATGGAATCATAAAACGATTTCCACTACTCTGACAAGGCAAAACATCTTTTAGTCTGTGAGATTTAAGTACTCATTTAACATGAATATTTAAAGAGCACTCAGTCATTAACCAAAACATTTATTTTCTGCCTCCCATACATGAGTAGGTTAACATTTAGTGCAAGCAATGGCATAGCTGAGGTTAAGTGTAACCTTCCAGAAATTTTCACTATCAATGATTTTCTAGCTCAGAAAGTATTTTTGCTGCCAACTCAACTAACCATTGGCAGTCAGAAAAGCCCTTCACAGTTCTCTGTGTTACTGTTGGCAGTTCTTTGCTTGGACTTTATTTTGTTCCCGATGGAAGCAACAGGACAAGGGAGGCATGCTCTGTACAATCAAAGTGTTGAGGGTTGGCTCTAGACACACCTGTGGTGAATGGAGGGGCAATTTTATGTCTATTACCATTTTCAGTTCTGAACTTAGGTGAAAGTGTACTAATGACGATCATGATAGTCCAAACTGAGTCTGAATCCTGACTCTTCCTTTTACAAGGAATCTGAGAGTTTAACTTTGACTCTCCTCTTGTTTGTACATGGAGTGCCTTGGCTTGAACTATTCTTGCCACATTTTTTTATACCTGGCTAATCCTAGGTGAAATGAGTCCTTATGCTTCATGAGTCAGGTTAGATACTAATTCCTCATGGAAACCTACTCTCAATTCTCAGGCCAGACAGGTGACCCTTTTCTTTATACTTCATATCACTCATCATATTTACTTCAATTGCGTGTGTACATATCTGCACCTTTCTTTTATCTTTGAAGGCAGGTAACTTTGTAGTACAGTACAACAAGGATATACGGATAAATATTTGTGGGAAATTTGATCTATAAAATATGTCCCACCTGCATTTGATGGGACTGACGGGGCCCTTGGTGGTCCTGCCTTGCTTGGTCATTGGCTGGGAGTGTCATGAGTAAAGCAGGACTGTGGCTACCATCACCTTCATGAATGGGTACTGCCACCAAGACTGTGACCTAGTCTCAGATGCCGAGGCAGAATGTGAAGCAGCTCACAGACAGAGATGGTAGTTAACACACTCCTCACAGTTGGGCAGTGAGTCCGTTCTTGATGGGGGTTCTGGCTGGTACATCTCTGTGTTTGCCACGGTGACAATTAAGGATTTAGGGTATAGAGTAATTTTTTTTTTAGGGATGCTGCATGTTTATCGAATTCTTTTAAAGAGTAAGAAAACTTATGAGCCACAAGAGTGGCCTTTGTGGCATTGAGGCACAGGCAAATGTTTGAACTGGGAGCCTTTGTGTATCTTTCAAAAGCTCACCGTACCTACTTGTTGCCAGGATTTTAAGAGTGTGCGTGTGCGCGCGCACGCGCGCGCTTTTCCTTCCTTCCTCTACCTTCCTCAGTCATGCCTCTTGGCATAACAGATTGCGGGAGTCTAATTGAGTCATGTGGTCTAAATCTGTCCTATCAGAGCATCTGGGTGGCTCAGTCGGTTAAGTGTTCGACTTTGGCTCAGGTCACGATCTCATGGCTTGTGGGTTTGAGCTATTGCATTGGGCTCTGTGCTGACAGCTCAGAGCCTGGAGCCTGCTTTGAAACCTCTGTCCCTCTGCCCCTCCCATGCCCTCTCCCCTCTCTCTCTCTCAAAAACAAATAAACATTAAAAATAAAAAAATAAGTCTTTCCTATGAAAGAAAGAGGTCATGTAGCCAAGCAAGCTTGTGGTTACAGAGAACTTTGTCCCTTGCATTGAGAGCAACCAAATGCCATGAGTATAACAAAGGAGAGTAGTATATTTTAAGAGGCATAGTGCATTTCATAAAAATTATGAATATGCATAAATGTCACTCTCAATCTTATTTTAGTATTCAACCAGAGATTAAAAGTGTGTTACTTTCCCAGAAGGTATATAGCTAGAGCATCTTTCTATAAAGCTACAAGTCACATGGTAGGAAGTGGAGACACTAGAGTCAGAACACAGAATTGGGGTTATCCCCAGGGCTGGGTTCAGTGTAGACAGATCAACAAGCAGGGCATTTGGGGAGTGTTGGAAGCTGTCTGGCTGCTTGGGGTCTACCCTAGCTCCTCCTTACTAGTCAGTTACTATTCAGAAGTTGTAAATGTGTGCAGTGTTTTGTAAAATGTGTGCAATGTTTTGCTAAAGTAATTTGAGAGAGGACTCTGCTACATGTTTTAAAACTCAACTAATTTTCAGAGGATAAGAATGCAATAAAATGTATGCAACATATGAGTTTAATGTAATTAAGGAATACATTTGTATTCAAGATTTGAAAATTGATTCAGAATTTTGTAGTATTCCACAATTGTGTAGTTGAGGCAGACAGTGCTTGTTAAGAAGACACTGCAGATCAGACAACAGAGGTTGGGCACTGACAGTTGAGTCTGCACTTGGGGTCTAGGGTTAGCTTTGGAATGGAAGACAGCCTTTGAAAGGGGAAACGTGTCAGATCCCTTATGAGGATTGTACAGCATATAAAAACCAAGTGAGTTGTTTTCCAAGTGAGCAGTTCTCTAACCAGACTTCATAAGTCTGCTCATGAGGTAGAAGATCTGGTAATGAAACACTGTGATTGCCGAGATTAGTTAGGAGCTCTTATTTTGAGAGTGGAGTGACCTCCAATCATGATACCTGCTAACTGGGGCAAGGTGGTGTTCCACATCCTTGGATTCAACTTGCATCTTCCCTGGTGATGGGAAGGGGGAGGCTCACTGGTTTCTGTTTTACTGGATTCACTCTGACTTTTAGACATTTAGTGGAAGGGTTTCCATGTGTCTCAGACAATCTTAGCTTTTTCAAGAGGGAGAAAATAATGGTAGAAATAAACATAATAAAATCCTTTTTATGTTTCACATTTTGTCAGATTAGTCATTTTGTGCTCATGAAAAATACCTACTAACAGGACTTAGAATAGATTTATCTTTTATTTGTCTGTATAGTTCACAAAATACTTTTTTCCCTTTGGTTTATAATACTCCCAGAATGATTCCTAAAAATAATATAAGATGGAATGCAAGGGTACTTGAGACAAAGAAGCTTGTTAAAAGATGATTTTAATTTATTTGAGAGACATGAATTGCATCTGAATTTTCAGTTTTTTAAAATAAATTCGCTACATGTTTTGAATTACTAAAATAAATGCAACATCTGAAGTGTCCTTAAACCCCCATTCTTAATTTATTCTTTTTTCCCCTTCCCTAAAGGACAACTTTATTATAAATCTAATGTATGTTCTTGCAGTCTGTTTTTCATTGCTTTACACAAATGATGTATTCATGAACAGTATAAAATATTATTTTGGTATTATCTAAATTTTTTCACAAATTATGGCATATTTTAATACTGAAATACACTTTTTCCACTTGTATTTTTTGGGCTACATCTGTGTTGATGTAGCTCTTTTATTTTTTTAAATTGCCCTGAAGAAGTCTATTGTGTGGCATGCCACATTTTATTTATCCATTTCCTCACTAATGGGACATTTTTAAAAAGTATGTCACTTAAAGACATTCATCAATCTAGCATTTATTTAAGAGGATTTTCTGAACTAGTACTATGTACAGGGTGTTCCAATAAAATGTTTCAGTTAATGAAGTCTGGCCTATGCTATTTATAGGAATTGCCAACTTCTAGAAGGTTTAAATACAATAAGAGACATAACTTGAAATGTTTCCTGAATATATTTCTATTTTATTGTTTCAAACGATTCTTTTTTAAAATTTTATTTTTTTAATTAAAATTTTTTTATACTTATTTATTTTTGAGAGAGAGAGGGAGAATGAAATGAGAGAGGGAGGGACAGAGGATCTGAAATAGGCTCCATGTTCACAGCAGAGAGCCCAACGTGGGGGATCTAACTTACGAACTGTGAGATCAAAACCTGAGCTGAAAGTTGGGTGCCCTGGTGTCCCTGATTCTTTAAGTTATTTATTTACTCTTGAGAGACAGAGACAGAGAGAGGGAGAGAGACGGAGACAGCAAGAGAGCACACGAGCAGGGGTGGGACAGAGAGAGAGAGGACTCCCAAGCAGGCTATGCACTGCCAATGCAGAGCCTTACTCAGGGCTCAGACTCATAAACTCTGAGATCATGACCTGAGGCCAAGATCAAGAGTTGGATGCTTAACCCACTGAGCCACCCAGGTGCCCCTGTTTCAAATGATTCTTAAAGATAATGTCAAGTTTTATGTACACATGTTGTACTTGAGGAGAATGGTGTTGGGGTTTAGGAAATGGTAATTCTAGTAAGTGACTTCCTCTTTCCTGTGATTCTGGCCTACTAGCACAGTAGATGCCAGAATGATGTCAGACATAGTATTTTTTTCTAACCTCAAAATACAAGGTGATTTGGTCTTCACAACCAAAATGAAGCTTTATACTTCTCTTCCATTGGTTCTTTACACCTATATCCTGCCCCCCCCCACCATAATTAAAATACTAGCAACAATGAAATTTCTTTTCTTACTTTAGTTTTGATTTTTCACTTCTAGAGGCTTTTAGAGTTTGGGTTTGAGGAGCTATAGCTCATGAAAATGTCTCTACAGAAGACCAGAATTGTGTTTAACAAACTGCAGGACAGAGCCAGTTATATGATTAGTTTAAGTTGAGATACTGAAGGTGTAAGTATTTTGGAATGCACTAGACATTTTATCCAATGACATATTTTATCATCATGACCTTCTGATCCATATATCATAGCTATATATAACATGTATATGTCAACTCTATGAATATTTAAAGTGATTAGAATGCCTAGTACCTTAACAAAGCAAAATATAATAGATAGAAATATCTCCCTCAAATCTATAATTTTATAAAATTCGTGGCAATTATGAGTAGAGAGGCATTTTGAGTAATTATTTTAGTTTTAGAACTGTTCCCATTAGGAATTTACATGAAATACAATGTTAATATTCTTTCAGAATATAATGCATTTGCAAAGTATGGAAGCACTTTCTATTATCCTTATACACAGGAGATCTAGGTAGTGACATTATGTAGATAATTTTACCTCAACAGAAATAATACAACCATAGACACTGATGATGAGAAGGGCTCAAGAGGTACTTCAGTTCATTAGCATGAAACATTGCTGCGTATCTTAAACTTCTTGTGTCAATCCTAATTTGTGTGCCTCTAATAATCCTACTTAAATTTCTGAGGAAAAGTTTTTGAATTTCGAACTGAGATATTTCTCATTTTACCTAAGGTAATAACCAGAGACTACATGATAGAAATTAGAAGCAATACAATTTTTAGATAGATGTTAGGTGGCAGGCTTTAAGCTTTTTGTTTGTTCTTCTAAACATTAGTCTTGCAATCATATTATCATATCACAAGAATATAACATGAACTAGTTGACTGGGAGATCCTTTGTGGATGCAATTATACTTCTGTGGTTAGTGTTGAAGAGATAGAGACACATTATTCATGTGTACCAAACTCTTAAAAGCTACCTCTGGTCGCACTTGAAAACAGATTTGGCTTCTAGACAACTTTTTTAACTGATGTCTCATGGAAAGTCCCTAGTGCTTGCTCCTGTGTGTGTGTTTTTTTAGCTTTTAATTTTGAAATAATTATAAATTAACAGGGAGTTGCAAAGATAGTACATAGAGGTCCCAGGTACTCTTTATCTCATTTCCCCAATGGCTACGTCTTATGTAACTACATTAGGATATCAAACCTAGGAATTTGACGTTGTTACAGTATATGTATATGGTGCGATGCCATTTTATCACATACGTAAATTCGTGTAAAAAACATCGTGATGAAGACAAAGACTATTCCATCACTATAAAAATCTCCTATATGCTATCTCTTTATAATAGTTGTTACCCCAACACCATCTCTAACCCCTGAGAATTATTAATTTGTTTTCCATCTCTATAATTTTGTCATTTCAAGAATGTTATATAAATGGAATTATAAACTGTGTGACACTTTTATCTGATGGTTTCATGGAAAGTCCCCAGTTCCTGCTCCTTTGTTTTTAATTTCCCCCTAGTTGTCTTCAACATTTCACCCATGTATAGTTATTTTTAGCTCTGACATTTTATCATATTAGTCAAGAATCAAGTGCAAAAATGTAAAGTGACTTAATCACTTTGCTAATTGCTATGAACAGCTGGGGTTTTTTTTGGACAAAGTATCTATTATAAATGTATAGTTACTGCTGGATTTCATTCATATGGAAGGGTGAAATATGTCTTCTTTTCAAGAACATGCCTTGCTTATGACCATATCTTCAGGGTCTAGTATAGTCTTTGACACATAGCAGGTCTTTAATAAGTTTTGTGGGAAGGATACGTGAATAAGGACCTTCTTTTTATTTCTAGGAGGAAGAAGGTTGAAGGCTTATGATGTTCTGTATCTGTGTGAATATTTGACAATTTATGCTAACTTCCCATCAAGAGGAGAATCAGATGATGAAAATACTAGTGATGACTATCACCTGCTTACTTTGTGATTGCTTCCTCTCTGTTCCACAGGTGCATTACATGTATCTCTCAGTTCAGGTAGACTCTCCCATTTGTAACTGAGGGGTTCTGACCTGATGGAGCATGGGTGGCTTCCCCTACGGTTTGTCTCCAAGTTAGAGTTCAGGACATTCTCCTGAATACATCATCCTGACACATTGTCCACTTCTCTGAGTCATGGGGTGTCTTCCTTGCCCATGACCTCAGGAGTCCTGGTGTTCACCTTTTCTCTTCTTATTGGTGATTAGGTTAGTTCATGTTGGTTGTCAAATACAAAGAACAACCCCAATTGCCTTAGCTTAATAAGCTTTACAGGAGTATTTATATTATGAGTATACTATGTGTGGTAGAAATAAGGAACTTTCCCATAAGTATTGCTTGGTTTTCTGCTCTGTGATCCCCTTTAATCAGATCCTCTGGACATCTTCCAGGTCCCACTCATTGTGAATGCAGCCAGAACAAAAATGAGAAAAAGCCTTCAAAACAGAGAAATATTTATTAAGAAAACAAACGAATCTTCGCAAGTCCCTCCCCAGTTAGCACTAGTGATTATCCCTACCTATTGCATTAATAAGTTTGTCAACCTCAAAATATATGTGAATGGGGTTGTATTGTAGGAACATGGATTATTAGATTGAGGAATTTTTAACTCACTGTTAGGTCATGGTACATTATTGAATGCTATGCATTGGTGAATGATATGAGCAGAGTAGTGTCCTAGGAAAAGCTAATCAACTGGGGGTAACATCTGGGAGGGGAGACTATAGGTGGTCTGACAAACCATAATAAAGCTTGAAATAGCTAGTGGATAAAAATGCAAATTGTTCACAACACAAGTGAAATCTTCTATTTGTAGAATATCTTTACTTTATAAAATGCTTATTGTATTAATACATTATTCTTTTTTTTTAAATTTATTTATTTATTTTGAGAGAGCGAAAGGAAGAGAGAGAGAGAGAGAGAGAGAGAATCCCAAGCAGGCTCGACTCAGCACAGAGCCTGACGCAGGACTTGATCTTACAACCATGAGTTGTTTATGATCTGAGCTGAAATCAAGAATCCGATGCTTAATCGACCTACCCACCCAAGCACCCCAATATATTAGATATTCTTAATGTCTGAGCGAGTCAGGGTAGGTTTTAAAGTTGAAAAGACAGAGAAGAGGCCATGTGCCTTGCTCAAGGCCACACATCTAGGATGAATGTAAGTTTGGGGTTAAAGTACAGGTGGGAATTAATCACCATTGATTAGTTTTATTTGTCTTATTAAAGCTTGGCCAGTGCATTAACATGTGAAGGGCATACTGTGTTGGTCAGTGCAGAAGTGGGACTGGTTGCCTTAGGAAGGGCTGAATCACAGAGAATTAGAATGTTCCTGAAAAGCTGAATAGAGACTTTTTAGTCAGAGATGTCTTTGACTCAAAAAGTGTAGAGAACATTTCTTATATTCAGGTAAAATAATGTCAGATAATATGTCTGAAGTCGCCGCAAGCTTGCTGCTATGCCTAATTATGCACTGAACCAGGTAAACAAGCATGATCCTTAATTCTATGAAAATTGGCAAATGTCTCTGTGGACACATGAATAAGGTATATTTTGAAAGCCCAGCTGCCTTCTGCACAGATTTGTCCATTGAAAATCTACTCAGAGCATGTAATGCATAAAAACCTCATTTCAATTTGTGCCCTATCTCTGTTAATAACAGTATCTACTAAGACCCTCTTATAAAAGGCTACAATGTTAATATAACCAAATTATTCCAATTGACCCACATGAGACATTTTTCTGTCTGTTACGTGAGTGCTGGCACCATAATAGACGTGTTAATTTAATGAGCAAATTATACTAATTGAAATAAAGACCTAGGGGTGTAGAAGTGGCAGAATAACATTTGCTAGTCATCACCAAAATATTAAATTCCTGACACAGAAGATCACCTTACCTATTATAGAATTAAAAGCAAGCTATTCATGCAAAAAGGAAAAAAACAGCAATATATGAAAGACCAATGGCAAACAAACGGAATTGATAACAAAATAATTTTATAATAATTCAGAGATGAAAAACTTAAAAAAAATCAAACATGACTAAAACAAAAATACTAGGAAGTTAAATAAAGGTGGATAAAAAAGTTAATTTAATTTATTTTTTTATTAAAAATTTTTTAATGTTTATTTATTTTTGAAGGAGAGAGAGAGAGAGAGAGAGACCCAGGGAGGGTCAGAGAGAGAGGGAGACACAGAATCAGAAACAAGCTCCAGGCTCTGAGCTGTCAGCACAGAGCCCGATGTGGGGCTTGAACTCACAAACTGTGAGATCATGACCTGAGCTGAAGTTGGATGCCCAGCCTTCTGAGCCACCCAGGTGCCCCAAAAAATTAATTTTAAAGAGAATAATAATGCAAATCTAAAAGCCTAAAACATTTATTAAATATGATAAATACTGTTAAAATAAAAATCCGTATCTTAGAGTCAGCAGTTTGGTGGGAATAGGGGACTTTGGCTGTCATCTGGTTCTACCCTGTCTTGACAAATATTTATTTAAAAAGTCTTTTTAAGGACCTACTCTGTGCCAGGGACTCTGCTGAAAAGTGGGACTACAATAATAAGAAAACAAGCACTGGCCTGTTCTCATGGAGCTTAGATTTTAGCAAACATTAGTAAAGCCGCCATATAATAACAACTATAGGGGTGCCTGGGTGGCTCAGTTGGTTAAGCATCCAACTCTTGATTTCAACTCAGGTCATGATCTCATGGTTCATGAGATAGAACCCCACAACAGGCTCTGTGCTGACAATGCGGAGCCTGCTTGGGATTCTCTGTCTATCTCTCTGCCCTTCTCTCTGCTCGTGCATGTGCATTCTCTCTCAAAATAAACTGAGAAATAGAAATTGTTTAAAATAATAATAAATATAAAATATTTAACAAAATATAAACATAAAATTTTAAAACATGAACAAGAAGGCACATGATAAAGGGAGCTGATCTGGTTTAGGTCAGATAAGGCTCCCAGCAACAATATCTATACAGAAATCTGAAGGCTGAGGCAGGTCAACTGGATAAGGTTGGAGGAGAATATTGAGAGCATTTCAGGACAGAGAGCCAATCTATGGCAAAAGACAGCTTAACGTTCTTTAAAGACCTGAAACAAATCCACTGTATAGGAACGTGGAGAATGAGAAGGCATGATGAGGACATAAACTTGAGCAATAAGAGGGGACCAGAAAGTGTGAAAGCTCTTGGAAGACACTGTCTGGGCAGACACTCAGTGATGCAGCATTGGATACACACTAAAGGGTCTCATACATGGCTGTGGTATCGTCAGACTTGTTTTGAAAAAAAATTATGCTATCAGATAGAGAATGGATGAGAAATGGAGCAAAAATGGATGTTGTCAGACAGGTTAGAAGACTCTTGAGAGACTGGGAAGGTGATGGCCTCTTAAACCAGGGAGATATTGGAGGAAATACAAATAAGTGGACAGATCTGGAAAATCAACAGAACATATTTTATGGGATGTGTAAAAGGGACATATAAATTTGATATTTAAGGTGCTAGCTTGTACAAAGTTGGATGGACAATGGTAAGGAATACTGAGATAAGGAACATGGGAAGAAGAGATTTCAGAGGATCTGGGAGACTGGGCAGAGGGTGGAGAGTTTAAGTTCAGTTTTGAACCTGTTGAATTTGAAGTGCTTTTGCCAAGGCCACCATGTTGCATAATCCCAGAAGGTGCCATTCATCTACAATTCAATACACACATTACCCCCTGGAATGGTCTTTGTAGTGCTGCTATTTCAAGCATTCAAGTAGAAATGATGAGTAGATAAATATGGGTCTGGGTTTTCAAGGAAGGATTGGGACTGAAAATATTTCATTGAATCCAAGATGCCACCATTTAAAAAATGTACCATTATTGTATATGCCACTAAGAAAAATACAGCTACTAATATGGCATGCCATCAACTGCAAGACCCAGCTTTATTTCAAAGAGGTTAAAACGTGGAAAAGTAAATGTCTCATAATTGATGAAATATAGCATCATAGAAATAAATTTGGGTGACATAAGCCTATGGTGATTTTATTTGTACTCATGGATGAAATGCTTAGGGAAAAAGTGTGGAGGGAGAAGAAAAGATGGCCTAGTACACAATGTGAAGGAAATATATTAATGGACGGGATAGAAAAGGATGATTCAAGAAAGTCAAAAGAGAAAGGTCACTGGCGAGGCACCCAGTGCCCTGAAACCCAGGGAGGAAAAAATTATATTTAAAAAGGAGATACATAAATTGTGCTTAATGCTACCAAAAACACCTATGGAATTTATTAAAATGGAAACATTGGTGACTTTGGAGGGTGCTATTTTGTTAATTAGATGGGACAGAAGTTATACTGGAGTGGGTGGAGAATGGCAGGAAGGTGAGAAAAAAGAAATCAGTGTGTGAAGACAAATTTTTTAAGAAGTTTGGCCATGAAGGGCAGGGGACAGAGGAGTTGTTGGGGGAAGTGAGCTTGAGTGAAACTTTCTTCATAAGGTGAGAGAGATATGGGCATATTTAAAAGTTAATGGGAGGGACACCAGGGTGGCTGAGTCAACTGAGTGTCCCACTCTTGATTTCTGCTCAGGTCATGATCCCAGGATCATGGGATTAAGCCCAACATCAGGCTCTGTGCCTAGCATGGGGCCTGCTTAGGATTCTCTCTTTTCCTCTGCCCCTCTCCCTGGCTTGTGTGCTCTCTCTCTCTCTCTCTCTCTCTCTCTCTCTCTCTCCTTAAAAAAAAAGTCAATGGGAAAAGCAGAGTATACATGAGGAGGAAGATACAGCTAATTGTATAAATTGATGACTGGAGAGAAAAGACAGGATCCAAAGGTGGATGGATTGGTCTTTGATACCTTCTTATATTTCACATAGGCACAAACAGAGAAAGCAGATGAGACCCACCAGAACTGGGTTTTGTTAAATGGAATAGAATGGAAATATGGAATAGGAAAGAATGTTACTAATATTATGGCTCATGGAATCTAAGGTGAAGAGGGACGTGAGGAGAGGGGAGGTCTGTGATGTTAGAGGTGTTGATGTGTCTTCTTACTCCATACAACTTCCCTTGTATGTTCAGCCTGCCTTAAACAAATGGATCCTTCTCATTGGCTTTGAAATGTACACACATCTATCTCATCTTAAAATGATCCCATAAATACAGTGTAACAATGAGTCTAGGATGATACATCATTGGGGTAAAAAAGGAGAGCCTCGATTTATGGATTTTATAGAGGAACTATGGGTTGATGGTATAACCATGGTTGTAGGTGAGTTAAATGGAAGAAAGAGAAAGTCTTTAGAAGGAAATCTTCAGACAATGATGTTAAAACATTTGAATGAAACAAACCCCTTGATATGAGTGTTGATGCCACAGGACGTAACTTGGCAGGAATGGGATGGCTATGAATGGGAATTTGGTGGTGGAATCAACAGGGAGAGGGACAGTGGACATAGCTAAATGGCAGGAACTGCAAAAGGGCAAGTTTTGTTTTTCTTTTCAGTTTCAGAGTTTGCAACTTAGAAGATACGGTGTGTGTGGAATCAATAACACAGAGAGAGAGAGATGGGAGGAAAGACACAAATATATAGGGGAGGAATCTAAACCTAATAAATTTGATGCAGAAAGGGACATTATCTCTTCTTTTCTCACCTCATTTAGCAGCAAAGCTTCTACTGTAGCCAAAAGATGGAACCAGTTCCTGGAAAGATTTGTCTTGTCGCTTGAAAACAGGAGTCAGGTAAGGAATGCTTGACCATTACCTGCACACAAAGGGACCGTTTTGGGGTGGGTCCTTCAGCCCCGAAGCTCTCATTGAGTGGCCAGTTCCCTAGGTGAGTCCCAAGGGTCACTTCCCCCTCCTGTGTTGGAGGCTGAGAGCAGTCCTATTAGTGGACCGTTGGGTCCTGCTAGCCTTCCAGCTACATCATGGGGAAGAAGAAGAGATGACTGGAAGAAGCAAATTTTTGACTCTTAACGTGGTCTTCACAATCTTATATAACAAGCTCACTGAAAGCCCTTGATAACTGCCTTTCTCCTTTGATACAGATTTGATACTTTGTACAGTGTAAGGAAGAGCAATGGTAGAGACTTAAATGGGTGTGCACAACCTTGAACTCCCCTGGAGAGGTAGAGGGTCACCAAAATGGATTTGCCAGTCAGTCATATTTATGGTTATTTTCTTGAGAAATCAAATTCTCACAAGAGCCACTATTATTTATTCTTTAAGATAAGACAAAAAATTTTCTGACTTAGAATTACTTTGGATAAATTATTTAGTGACTAATGAGATTTAGTTAATTCTGGCTTTAGCAGCATAGCACTGGAAACACTCATAGCCCTCTTTCTGCCCCTCCCTGAAGCATAATGAGATTGATAGGCCCAATTTAATGTAAAAGTCATAGATCCCTCCTTGAAATAGTATTGGTAGTTGATTTCATTTTTATTCCTATTAGGATGAAAAAACAATTTAGTGCTTATACTGTTGTAGCATAAATTCAAGGGCAACAATCATTTTATAATATAAGTAGACAAGTTTATGCATTATTGTTTTATGTTTCATCCTATTTCAAACAATTTTATTATTATTTTTTTAATGTCAGTCTTTTGAATTTGTGCATACATATATGCAAGAAAGGAGGGGAAGAGGGGGCCCCATTGTGCAGTTGATGTGCCCCCCACACCCATACTTTTGTACTACTTGGTTGAACAGAATTACAGTGGTGTGATTGCTTTAGGAAGTGCATGCTAATGCTTTTTGCCCACAGACCCAACACACCCAGCCTTGCTTTACCAGTGAAAGCATGGGATCTGCAGTGAGATAATTAGTCTGCAACTCACTAACTTTCTGATACTGACATGATGACTTAATTTTTTGGAACCTTGCTTTTCTTCTCCATAAAATGGAAAAAATTCTACCACTATTGTACGTTGTTTGGAAGTATCATGGGAGATATGTACTTTAGACATTTGCACAGCAGCCGACACATTTTAGATGCTCAAATGATGCGCTTCCTTTTCCCATGTTGGAATAAATACATTGAAAAAGCCACAACAGATTATTTTTCACTTTTAACAATATACTGGGAAGAGAAAGTACTTATAAGTTTTTATCAATATTATAATAGGGAGAGAAATTGCTTAGTATTAATCCGATCATCCTATTCACTTTGTTCTTGAAACTTGACGTGATTTATTTCAGCAGGAATTTTTTTTTCTTTAGCACCCTTCATTATGATTTAACAATACTGGATCTTCAGCGCTGCTAACATTTATTCAGGGAAAAATGCCAAGTATTTCTTTAGTAACATCAAAAAGGAAACATTTGGGGAATAGTTTTATTTTTTAAAAATATATTACTATTATTTTTTTTTTTTTGCAAGAAAAAAGGGCATTCATCTGTGCAAGTGTGTCTGTGCAAGTCCCATAACATTTAAACAGACCTCAGGGATGAATATGTTACTAAAATTTCTTTTGAAAATGGCATGCATATTTAGTTATTTTAGAAAGAAGTTTTTTTCTTCTTTTTGGCTAGCTTTCCCTACCATAAAAAAAAACTAAAGTAACATATTTAGAATTTTATTAAAATATCATAAGAAGAGTTTCATCCTTAAGAAATTTGGAATTGCAAAGTTTTCAAAACACCTGGTTGATTGGTTGATTGAATGCTTAGATTTTAACTCTCTCTACATAACATAATCTTGCATTATGATGTTTATCAGGGTAAGAAAAAGATTAGAAGTTTTCATTGTGTTTTAAGGCTCCTTTAGGAACACATTTTTATTCCATTTTCTTCTCTAGGCTCACACACTCTTTTAAAATAAAATTGCCCTGTTTGTGGTTGGCAAGTTTGTTGTCGTTGTCGTTGTTGTTGCTCTCAAGAATGTATTCTTGAGAAAGCATTCAGAGTTCCTTTGACAAGGTTGACTATTTTTTAATGAGCACAGTAAATTCAGAGTGAGTAGTAGGTACTTTTGTGAATATATATAAAAACAGACTTACTTAGAATTTCTGTTTTGTCTTTACTTTAGTCTATGTGGTACTTGGAAATTGATCTGTTTCTTCTCTCCATCATATTGTCTAATCTCAATCTATACTAAAAAATTTTAGAGTTCTTCTGAGGCATTTTGGAGATTATTGCCTAGCTTGAATTTAAGACAGCAGTAAGAAAATCTCCAAATATACCAGCACATGGAGGAGTGCTAAGGACAGTTAACATTAAGTATTACTGACCATATTATCTTTTTTTTAAAAAAGATTTTTTTTTGTTTATTTTTGAGAGAGAGAGAGAGACAGAGAGAGAGAGACAGAGCATGAGCTGGGGAGGGGCAGAGAAAGAGGGAGACAGAATCCAAAGCAGGCTCCAGGCTCCGAGCTGTCGGCACAGAGCCCAAGGTGGGGCTTGAACTCATGAACCTTGAGATGGTGACCTGAGCCAAAGTCTGAAGCTCAACTGACTGAGCTGCCCAGATGCCCCTTATTTTCTTTATAATCCTTTCAATACTGGTGAGGATCAGGATTGTTATCATCCCTGCACTGAAAAACAGGAAACCAAGTGTATGACCAGAGAAGCTATGAACACTTCGATAGTTCTAGCCTTGGATACTGCAAAGCTAATGATCTTACCTATAACCTTAAGCAACTCCAGACAGCATGTGAAATCTTGTTTCTGGCCAGAACATTGTCTAAAATGTGTCCAAAGGCCTAAGGAGTGGGGGAATGGAGCTAACTTTCAAGAAAATATCGGTTAGGGTAAAATTATTGATCACTTCTTTTCCTTTCTTGGAGATCTCTTCTTTTTGGGTTTATATAAACATGTCTCACACTATGGCCTTATTCACTATAGGTGTGCCCAGTATATTTGCCATCTATAAGTAGCTCAGTAAAGCAATTATATTCTAAATTCTTGCAATTTAACTGGAGGTCTATGGACCAAAAGCAGGGAGTACTGTTAGAAATGCAGAATCTCCATCCCCACCCCAGACCCATGCAATCAGAAACTGCATTTAAAAAAATCCCTGGGTAAGTGGAATACATTGGTCTCCACCAATATCTCAAAGTGAAGGTGAACACACACAGCTTGGTGCAAAATAACCCACTGTGGTACACTTTAAATTTTATTTATTTTTATCTATCGTATGTAAGAAAGTAGGCGGTGGTGGGGGGGGAGCCTGGGTGGCTTAGTTGATTGAGCATCGGACTGGATCTTGGCTCAGGTTATGATCTCATGGTTTGTGGATTTCAGCTCTATGATAGGCTGTGCTGACAGCGTGGGGTCAGAGGATTCTCTCTCCCTCTCTCTCTGTCCCTCCCCTGCTTGTGCTCTCTCTCTCTCTCTTTCAAAATAAACAATGAAGCTTAAAAAAATAAAATATGTAAGGAAGGGATTAAGTTTATGAATGTTTACTCCAAGGAGTGACTCTGGCGCCCCCATATGGTCCTACAGGTGATAGTCAGGATACTTCAGGATCTGAGAGGTCAATAGCTCCCGGGTTCCTCAGAATTGCTTCCACTTGTTCATGTACTTTCAGCGTATTGCAATAGAGTGTAATTACTCTGTGCCTTTTTAAGTGGACATATCTAGTTTTAACTTAACTGAGTCCTCCCCAGTGGACGCGATTTAAAAGATTCTCCCAGACAAGCCGTAGACCAAAGGTCATGCTAAAATGGTGGTAAAGTGAACAATAACATGTTCAGGATTGTTAGCTTTATTTAATCCAATTAGAAACTCTTCATAAGCTCAATGATGACATTAAGAAAGCAATATAAAACCAAACCAAACCTCCCACAATGTTCTAAATAGATCTTACAATAAATCAATAAAATTAGGAATCATTGTGATTTTGAAATATGGAATTATATCCATTACCATTAGCAATGGACTATCCCTAAGTACATATTTGCGTATTGTAACTTTATGAAATACCTTTTTCAGTTTTGATGGACATTAAAACTACTGTAAAAATAAACTTAGAATACCTTTAAATAGCTGACTCTTTAAGGGTTAAAGCAAGCAATCACTTTGCTCTCATTAAAATAACATGAAATAGATGTAAATTATTTTCTTATATAATAAATTGTTAAACATTTTAAACAATTTTTAGAAAAAACTGTTTTCTACACTCTTAAATAACATATAATATATTGAAGATCAATATTTTGCTTTTATGTCATCTAAATTTCTAGGTTTTTAGTTTCATAATTACATAGTATATTAATTTAACAATAAAAGCATATACATTTAAAATTTTATACATATATAAAACAAACTCTCCAAACTTTCTCTATTTTATCCCATTTAAAGTATGTCTATCACAGAACTCCTAGGAGGAGTTAGGAGGAAACCTGGTCAGTATCTCTTTAAGGAGAAACTGGAATATGAGGTGCTTACCACTTAATCTTCCATTCTTAATAAAGGGACTCACATTCAGGTCTTAAGACATTCATTTTCTCTTCCCTCCTTTCCTTTAAGTCTCTGATTTATTCTAATTCTCACTGATGCCCTATTTGGGTGATGATGACTCAAAATTAGCATCCTGAAATCTGTTACTGGCTTGTGTTCTCAAACTAATTGCTTATTTTGATGACAGCAAAATGATTGACTGTAACTATCTTTACACTTTTGTTACTTTGGATTACAATTAACCTAGCTTCCTTTTGATGTGTTAAAAGATTTTCTCAACGGTTACATTTGTCGAAATGGCAATATAATAGGAGAGTTTAGGTGTGTGATGAATACTGTACATACTCTCATATTTCTGTTATTTGTTGGGCATCAAACAAATCCCTTCTCCTCTTCTCAGCGCTTGTCAAGACTATGTTTCCCAGCCTTCCATGCAGTCAGCGTGGTCCTTTGCTTGAGTTCTGAATAGAATGAGAGCCAAAAGACTGTCTCCAGGCTCAGGTCTTTTTCCAAGAGGATGTGTCTCCCCCATGCCTTTTTCTTTCTGCCCCTAGGCATCACAGAACAGCTCATAGATATGGACAATGATGGCAGAGTCTTCGATGGAAGGAGACTGGAGCTCTGGGTCCCTGTGTGGAGGAAAGCTTCCTGCCAGCCAGAAACACCTGCCTGGACTATCAGGGGAGTGAGAAATAGGGACCTTCTATGGGTTTATTTCTTGCAGCAGTTTATACTATATTAACAATGTGTTTTAGTACAGTATGTTTAATAGAATATGCTCAAGGCAGTTTGTTTTAGTTTGCATTACTTTAAGTTTTTTTTTCAAGTTTCACAATATTGTGTGTCTCTGTTGACCTTGCTTGGAGTTTTATTTTACTTTTTTTCTGTTTCTGGGTTGTGATTTCTGGTTCACACACTGGTGGGCAAACTGATATTTAAATCTTATTTCCCATCACATTTGATAAGAAAGCCTCTTGCAGCTTCTCTGTCTGCTTGCTTACGGTTTTCTGCTAGGCTTGCTTAATGTACTGATTTGCACAGTGGGATAAGCTAGAAAACATATTTTAAATCTGAAAGCTTATATTCTGCTGAACAGAGCAAACATTGTGGAAAAGCACTAAAATGTGCAAAATCTGTCAATTCTCCACACCCCTGTATTGTAAAGGCTCTTGTTAAAAACTCAAAAATGGCAGAATGCAGATTGCGTTTATGAAAAGTTGTCTTTCTATGTACCACACGTAATACATTTGAGGCTTCTGCCAGAAGAAATTATATGCTGAACATTACCCATTTTAGGAAAAGTCATACACACTTGACCACATTCATAACTATTTTATACTCTGCTTTGCAAATCTTTTGTTATTATGGAGTCTGGAGAGTGACCATAACAGTTTGGAAAGTACACAAGAGTACATTCTGGGCCACTTACTGTACTGCCATGTTCCTCGGCTCTTGGGGATATAATTCAGACCCCACTTCTAAGGTTCAGAGACTTTTCCCCACACGAATCATAGAATTATTAGGCTGGGAAAGGCCTCAAGACACTACCTGATGCTAATTCCTGCACTTACATTCATCACAGTATGTGAAGCAAAGTGCATTTTTCAAATTTGCATACTTAAAATCATCCTTACACAAATTACTTGACACACAAATGTACATAGGTAACAGATCAACAGAAAAATAGTGAGACTGTGAGAGACGAAAAAATAATTAGCTCTAAATAAAATATTTCCAACACTAGGAAGTCAGGGATAGAAATCACTTACCTGGACTAGGAATAAATGTGATACTCAACATTTCTTAACATTTTATTCCATTTGATTCTTAAAACAAAACCTGCATACTCGATTAATTTGAAGCTTAGAGATATTTTGTAGCTTACTTTAAGAGAAAAAAAATAAGGATACCTGGGGCTAAAATTCAGATTTTCCTTATTCTGCTCCTGTGTCATTTCCTCCTTGTGACCCAATACCCGTATCTTCCTCACAGTGTGGTCTTCTCCTTTTTCAGTTGTCCCTAATTAAGGGAACTAGAGCACAGCAGGGACAATTTCTGTCAGTGGTACTTCTCTAGGTGAGAATGCTAAAGATTTTGCAAAACCAACTGTCTTGGGAACAATTACTGAGTGAGTGGGAGGTCTACAATTCCAGAAACGCAGAGGCTGGTCAAGTCATTTTCTTTGCATTTAATGGCCCGGTGTGAGTATGCCACTCAATAAACTTGCTTTAGAGAAAGCGATCTAAGAAGTCCTTCCTAAAATTATTCTCTTGATGCTGACAAATGTGGTTCCTGATACAGTGAAAACCAAAAGTAGCATCATATTTAACATTTAAGCAGACACATACCTTCATTTTGATGAGTAAGCTGTTTGAAAAACAGGGAAAGCTACAAAAAGCATTTGATTTAGGTCTTCCCTTCAATATATGAACTAGTTATATGAAATATTTTACTTTTTCCTCTTGTTTTTTTAAGAGTACTTTGATTATATTTATTCCTACTAAATCATCTTGTTTAAAAGTAGATTCATGATTTTAAAAAGTGGCTTATTTTCCAGGATTTGTCATCCATGAAGCAAATGGTCTGATATGTGTATTGCTAAGGGTCTTGGGAAGTTGTGAAGTCTCAGTGACATTCCTAGGTTATATAGCTGGGAAATTTTAATATATTGGAAAACTTGAAACCGAAGCAAATTTTAAATCTTTGTCTATGCTAGTCAACTGGTAAATGTACATTGCCTTACCCATTGGGCTACCAAATGAATGGAAGCAACGTTGATTGGATCCCACATAATCAAGAGTTTCTTAGAACCTTTAGAAAGGCAACAAAAGGAGTTTGTATCAATTAGGATGCTTTAAGAACAATTAAAAAAAAAAGACCTCATTTCAAAGTGGCTCAAGGTTGAGAAAGTTTATTGACTCCTATAACTGGAAGTCCAGAACTCTAGCAGTCCAGTGGCTCTGTCTCCTTTCCTTGTCTTTTTCTTGGCTCTGTTTATCCACCAGTGCCATTACTAAAAAGCATTTTGTACTTTGGGGACAAGGCATGACATGACACCTTCAGGGGAAGGTGTTGAGCACTGTGTTCCACTATTCAAGAAGAGTCTGTCAGGCTACTCTGAATTTGACCATTTAGGAACATTAACTGTGCCTGGGGGAATGGAGTGAGGTGTTTAGCTTAAACTAAAAAGGATCCATTTCTGGTGCCTGGTTGGCTCAACTGGAAGAGTGTGTGGCTTTTGATCTTGGGCTGGTGATTTCCAGCCCCACGTTGGATGTAGAGATTATTTAAATGAATACATTTAAGAAGGATCCATTCCTGGTGTTGAGCTGGGGATGGAGGTAGTTAGCTTCTTCCCAATCACAGGTCCTATGTGAGAATGAAGGGGTGAATGGACAGCCAGCATTGCCCATGGCAGATTTATTGAGAATGACTAAACCAACAGTGTGAAATGAAATGTATTCAGGGGCACCTGGGTGGCTCAGTCGGTTAAGTGACCAACTCAGATTTGGGTCAGGTCATGATCTCATGTTTGTGAGATCCAGCTCCGAGTTGGACTCTGCAGTACCTGTGCAGATCCTGCTTGGGATTTGGTCTCTCCCTCTCTCTCTGCTCCTCCCCTGCTCATGCACGTACTCTCTCTCTCAAAATAAATAAATAAACTTAAAAAACAATAAAATAAATATATTCAGTGTATTAGGCTGCATATTTAATCATAGTGTAAAGTAAAGATTTACAAATAACTACAGCAATGACTGTAATGCCAGTGTGGGGTAAATCTACCAGTCATCGCTTCCCAAAATATTTATTTCTGAAGATTTTACCTATGAATTTTAAGAAAAGCGTTTTTCTTTTATCTCCAATGAGCATACTTTTCCTGTACCCTAATGCAGTGTTTAATCTTTCTGAGTAATTTTACAATGATTTAGATATTCTCTTTTTAAATATTATTACCATCAAACTAAATAAAAATATACCAGAACTTATTTTTTAAACTAATTAATCACAGACTGAAAGGTCTCCTTTTCATACAATAAAGTATTCTTTCCTTTCTACCTTTCTTTCTCCTTTTCTTCCTTCTCTCTTTTTTTCTCTTTGTTTTTTCTTTTTTCTTTCTCTTTTTCCTATCTCATCACTCTCTTTTTTTATGTTGATCGTACATATTTAGAGAATTATATGTTATTGCTGTTTTATGACATTAATAATAATATTCCGGCAAAAATTCTAATAATTACAGATTATATTGCTCACCAAAAATTCTTTTAGTTTGATTTATTTCAGAGGTTGCTGTAACAACTCATTAAAAAAGATACTTATAAAGGACATTTTCTAAGTTCTTGGATATGCAAACGTCTTAGTTGCCTCCAAGCATGAGTGATAGGTTGGCTGGAAATTGTTTTTTTAAAGTCCAAATCAATACTCATCTTAACTTTACAGACATTGAATAGTTTCTTTTGAAATACAGAATTGTGGAGGAGGACTATGACATTGAGATGGTCCTCTTTTTTTCTTATTTTTGTTATGTTGCCTGGTTTTCTGCATGGATGGCTTTCATTTTTTCTTTTTTCTTTATTCTTGTTATTATCAAGAATTGTTTCAGCGTTTATTTCTTACTTAGTTTGCCTAATATCCGGATAGCCTCTTTTGATTAAAGTCTCAGCTCTCTTTAGCTCAGTGAACTTAACCTTCATTTTCATTTTCTTTGCTACCTCTCCTGCCATCTTCTACAGAGAGATTTTCTCCACCAAATCACTGCTTTTAGGATTCTTACTATGAACACAGGGGAACTCCTGGATCAATCCTATACCTTCCTTTTAACTTTCCACTCACCATATTGACCCCTTTGCTATTTTTTTCTATGTTCTGTAAATATTTGGGGGGTCAGGCTAAGTCATATTTCTACTTTCTGTAGCAGCCAATCTGCTGCTTGCTGCCTCCGCTGATTACTATTTGGAACCATAATCTCCTCTGCAAGCAACTTCGCCTTATCTCAGGCTGTTCTGTTTTATAGATGCACTACTCTTTCAAATTTCACGGACATGGGGTGTCTGTAGGTTAAACGTCCCTATCGGCTCAGGCCATGATCTCATGGTTTGTGAGTTTGAGTCCTGCATCAAGGCCCTGTGCTGACAGTGTGGAGCCTGCTTGGGATTCCCCCTCTTTCTCTTTCTGTGCCCCTCCCTCTGCTCCCCCTCCCTTCTCTCTCTCTCAAAATAAATAAATAAACTTAAAAAAAATTTTATGTACAATACAAATAAGAGAGTTTCAAAGTTTTCTTCTGTTTCTATCAAGAAGGCTATTTCACAGGTCGAAATTAGCTTTGATACTTCAGATAGGCCTGCATGCTTATAAACAAATTTAAACATATTTAGTGTTAAATATGTGTTAAAACATGTTTTATTTTTAAAATATGTTTTATTTTTCTGTCTGTTCATCCTTACAGAAGATATAGTTTATCCACTCGTGAGAAGTGAAATAGTTCTTGCTGAGAGTATATGTAACCTGATTTCAAACGTTTGAATTCAGAGACAGAGAAAGTATATTTTTATGTTTAGTTGAATTTTCTTTTAGGATTAGGATTGAAGTTGTCTGTGAGGGGAAAGAATGCTACCATCTTGCAAAAGAGGCATTTGCAAGGTAGAGAGTTTCATTCCTACAGGGTTTTTCCTTCTTTCTTTCTTTCTTTCTTTCTTTCTTTCTTTCTTTCTTTCTTTCTTTCTTTCTTTCTTTCTTTTAAATTTTATTTAAATCCAAGTTAGTTAGCGTATTGTGTAATAATGGTTTCAGGAATAGAATTTGGTGATTCATCATTTACATATAACACCCAGTGCTCATCCCAATGAGTGCCCTCCTTAATGCCCATCACACATTCAGCCCATCCCCCCACCCTCTCCCCTCCACAGGGTTTTCAGTGGTTGCCTGTGGTTGTCCAAAATGACCTCCAGCATCAGTAAGCTCTTCTCGCCACCAC
This sequence comes from Cryptoprocta ferox, assembly GCA_028646485.1. NCBI lineage: Eukaryota > Metazoa > Chordata > Mammalia > Carnivora > Eupleridae > Cryptoprocta > Cryptoprocta ferox. The sequence continues at coordinate 18,179,866 of CM053573.1, forward strand.
GTTGTGACACTTCTATGCTCCATTTCTTTGCAGCAAATACAAGCCTGGAAGGACTGCTGTAGCAGCCTGTTTTGAGTGACATTTATTATATTTTCCAAGGTGTCTTTTGACATTATGATTTGCTATTCAATTCCCAACCCATTACTCTAAATTAGGGTGCTAGTTGGGTTCCCATCTCCTTTCTCCCTGGGCTGTCTGCATCTGTGTATCTGTTACCCCCCAGGCTGGTGCGTGTCTTCATATGGTCTTGACAAAAGTCCATGCAGTAGAGATTCCTGAAGATTCTGGCCTGTGTACACTACCTTTCTTCTTCTTTAAATGTCCTGTGATAATATCTATTTGTTCCCATTTTTTCCTTTTATTTCTTTGGTCATTCCACTAGAGTTTTGAGAGGTGAAAGAATTATGAAATAGGGGAGTTATTTTGTTATCTCTGTCTTTGTCCTAAACTTCTTTGGTAATGTTTGGGTCTGCGTCTTTCTGTTTCTGTCTCACAATATTCACTTCTCAGCCCCATCCTGGATGGGTCATTTTCCGAGACCACAACTAGATTTGATTCTCAGTTTTTTGTCTGTGACTGTTTGAAGTCATCATTAAAATGGATTTTTCCTTCTTTAATTATATGGGATCTATCAACTGTATGTCCAGGATTTTCTGTCTTACCGTTTCCCTGACTGTTGCTATTGTACACAGCTGTGCAGAACAGAGTCTATAGGATTTCTTCATGTCATTCTTTTTGAATTCCCTGAAGTCACTCCTGTCTTTGGTGATAGCTGGATTGTATAACTCTTCTTGCTTCCAGGAAAGAAAAGAAAAACCATCTTCTGGATGAATATTGCCTGGAACACTCTCACTCCTCCATTTTCTTTTCTTCTGCTCATTACACAAAGCTCCACTTCAAAGAAGCTTCTGCTATTGGTGGTAAGATTAGCCCAGCAGGCAGAATCGTAGTGTTGCTATTTAATTGTTTTAAGCCCATTACATAAGAGGAGGATGAAGTTAGGGAAAAAATCCCCAACAACTTTTTTAAGTAAAATAATTCAGTAATATTGTTGACAAAACAAACTTTCTCCACAAGAGCAAGAGGTTCTCAAAGAAGAGTTTCCAACAAAGGAGGGTTTTAATCTATTCTCACATGTGAGTTTAATATTTTTACTTATCTCGTGACTAGCGTTAACTAAAATCTACTTGAGGGGATCACATATTTCATATCTTTAAATAGATCTGAGATAGGTTTTTCTTTTTAGTACCATGAGGCAGTTGGTGGTGATGAGAGATGGTAATGTGAATATTTACAATCCATTTTGTTTCATTACAAGTCAAATCATCATGTAAACTAGAATTGCATTATTGCGTTTTCTCTATTCAATGAACAAAAACAAGCCAATGTTACAATTTTGTCCCTTAAATATTTACTTTCTTCTTCATATAGAGGCATTAATATAATCAGTGATTGCAGCGAAAATGGAGATGGAGCAACTTCTCAATCTGCTCCTCCTTCAGTGCCATGAAATAATCCACAGCAAAGAATTGGCACATATTCTGGAACAGATCATAGTGATGATGATGGTGATGATGATCATGAGGTCATACTAGAGCTTCTTCTTCTCCCAGATGTCCAGCCTACTATTAGAGAAGCACCTCAATATTGTAGAAGTATTTTAGGAAACAGATGATCTCATCGTTGCCCTGCCTGTATTTATGAAGATGCAGTGCAGAAATATCTTCTACTTCAATGTCTTCTCTTCCTCCAAATTCTACTTTGTTCTACTTGTTTTTAACCTATGTGCCTCATGAGTAAAGTATTTTTACTCTAGACACCTAAGTACATTCAATATACTACAGTTTTGTGTAGGAAAAGTTTGTAAACCACCAGAGACTTTCCCTAGGATGGTGGCTGTGGATATTGGCTGTGGCAGCACCATAATTTGGATGGTTTTCAAAAAAAAAATCTGGTAGCTGGGAGACAGTTCCTTGTTTATCTGTATTTTCTCTACAATTTACGTTCCTGGAAAGTATCAATATATTTTGCCTTTGTATCCTTTTCTTTTGTTGTGAAGTAGTAGAGTTTCATGCCTAAAATACTAGCTTGAGATTTTACTCTTTGTAAAAGGTGATCTCCCAACTGTGTTAACTTCTTTACTTTTTTGGATCTCTGCAGTATTCTACCATTCCTGCCAGTCCTAACTGTGGATGTTTCTAAAACCAGAACTTTCACTTTCTCCTTGTTTCTCTCCCCTCATTTCTTGCTAATGGAGCTGATCTATTTTCATAGACTGAGTGCTCACCATAATACATTCTGTGCTTCTTTCATTCTTTCTTTTTTATTTTTTTAATGTTTATTTTTGAGAGAGTGAGAGAGAAAGAGAGAGAGAGCGAGCGAGCAGGGGCAGAGAGAGGGAGACAGAATCCAAAGTAGGCTCCGGGCTCTGACACAGGACTCGAACTCACGAACCATGAGATTATGACCTGAGCTGAAGTTGGATGCTTAACCGACTGAGCCACCCAGGCGCCCCTCTGTGCTTCTTTCCTATTGTCTGTACTCACCCATGATTATCACAATGAAAATAATCATTGCAAGCTTTGGCCACTACCTATAAAACTAGTTTCATAGTATGCTCTTCCAAATCAATAATCTCTTCCCAATTCTTTATTGTATCAATGGATAATATGTTGAAATCTTATTTTTTTCAGAGAAGGTATGTTTTTTGAGGTCAGAAGCCTATACTTGGGCACCTGGGTGGCTCATTCAGTTGAGCATCTGACTTTTTTTTTTTTAATGTTTATTTATTTTTGAGAGAGAGAGAGAACAAGTGGGGGAGGGGCAGAGAGAGAGGGAGACACAGAATCCAAAGAAGGTTTCAGGCTCTGAACTTTTAGCACAGAGACCGATGCTGGGCTCAAACTCATGAATCGTGTGAGATTATGACCTGAGCTGAAGTCAGATTCTCAACTGACTGAGCCACCCAGGCACCCCGAGGTCCAACCAACTTTTGATTTCAGCTCAGGTCATGATCTAGCGGTTCATAGGATCAAGCCCTATGTTGGGCCCTGTGCCGACAGGGCAGAGCCCACTTGGGACTCTCTCTCTCCCCCTTTCTTTGCCCCTCCACCTTGTGTGCACACTCAAAATAAATAAGTAAAATTAAAAAAAAAGAAAGCTTGTTCTTACATTATTTTCATTTCTTCCAGATCCTTGTTACTCAAAGTGTGGTCCACGAACCAATAGCATTGATGTCACCTGGAAGCTTGTTAGAAATGCAGGATCTTGGGCCCTACTCCAGACTTTCTGAATCAGAATCTGCATTTTAACAAGATCCCCAGATGAAAGCACTATATCTGAAACTTTAATGTGAATACACATCACCTCGTATCTTGTTTTAACAATTTCAACAAGATTTTAGCACACACCCAAGTTAGGCTGATACCATTGAATTTTGGATCACACTTTGAGTAGCAAGACTATAAGACAGTCCTGTCCAATAAAACTGCCTATGATGATGGCAGTATCCTATGTCTGTTGTCCAATAAAGTAGCTACTGGCCACATGTGGCAAATGGGCACTTTAATCAATTTAAATTTAAGTTTACATGGCTACATATGGCTACATTAGACAGGAAATCCTGGACACTTATTGGGAATTTAGTAAATATTAGGTGTGAAATAAAAAAAAACCCAAAACCTTAATCTTGTGAAAATAAAAATTCATTTCAGACTCTCTGGTACTTATATGAAAATAAGGAAAGTGGACTGGAATATGCGTCGAGTTCCTAATAGCCACACCTGTCGCCTGACAACAAATTGTCTTCCATTATAATCAACAGAGTGTGCTCTGTTCAAGTCACTTGGCCTATTTGTCAAAGTGGTTTATTTATTTGCACCAAGAAGCTGACATGATTTTTCAAAGTGCTGATTGCCACAGACTTGGGCATTATCAGAAACAGCATCACGCTCCTATGGGAGGGTTTTCATGCTTTCTCTTTCAGCACTTAATTTCCATAGCTTTTTGGAGTTTTTTCCTATTTAAATGTACCTATTTCTCTATTTCCTACTTAAACTTACAATAGAAAAGCCCAACATGTTATAAAGGAACTGGTAAAGCTTATTTTTCTGATAATTTTTTTTAAGTTGGGAATGATGCACAGAATAATAAGAAATTTTGAACAACACATTTTAGAGCATTATGATGTTTAATGTGACTCAGTTATTTTAAATACGACTATTCATATGATTTTCTGAATCATATGAATATTTTCAAAAAAATATGCAATTTTTAAAAAAATATTCATTTGTGAAAATGCTAATTAAATTTATTTTAAAAGTGCACTCATATTTGTAATGACTGTCATATGTGCTTTCATGTAAATAATGTGATTTTTGTTTTTGCCAATGGCAATATTTCTTTTCTTTTTTTAAAAAATATAGTTTATGGTCAAGTTGGTTTCCATATAACACCCAGTGCTTATCCCAACAAGTGCCAATGACGATAGTGTCCACTATATAAAACATATTCGCTCAACAGGTATTAATCTGATTGGAAATCTTATGGGAATCAAAGAGGCAATAATGAAAGGTGAGACTGATAGACACTAATGTGAAAGGAAGAAATGGGTCTAAGGGCAGTCAGGAGCTGTGCCTGAAGGCGCCCCATGCTGGCTGAGTCTGGACCCAGGTTGGAGCCTCTTTGATTCTCTTGGACTGCCCAGCTCCTGGTGTCTATCCCTGGAATAGAGAGGTGAATGTTTTCTTATTTCTCTTTCCCGACACTCAATCTCTGACTCAGAGCAGGGCCCAGAATTGTTATTTAAAACCATTGCCAATGTCACATCTTTCCTTTTTCTACTACTTTTGATTACTAGTTCCTTAATTTACAATCTCAGGGACAGCACAGTTTCCATAAGCTTCTTTGGTCTTAACAAAAGGCATAGTAGAAGATATGAGTACCAGATCTTAAGTAGATTAAAGCAGAGCTGTTAAGTCCACACGCTGACGAGATCTGTGAGTATTAAAGATACCCTGGAGCAGAATGGGAGCTTACTTTAGAAGTGTCATTGTTTTTGTACTTTGAGGATTTGTTGTGAGTAGTTTTTTTCTTTTTTAAACTTACCATTTAGAAAGTGGGTCATTAAGGATTGTCATTTGCTGAAAGAATTAACCCTAAGTGTGGTAAGTTCCTTGAAAGGAAATGAAGTTATTTTTCAAAGTTAAAGCGTGCAAGTACTTTAGAAAATGTTTGGAAAAGAATGAAAAAGGTTTACATTGAGTACATTTTAGAAAAGACATGATGTAAGCTTCTCTTCTGCAAGCAATGCTTGTCTACTACTGCCCTTACCCAGAAAAAATACTCTTGTCAAATTCCTTTTGTAGAAATGAAGCCTCCTTCCCATTAGTGCTGCAATTGATTTACCTTTCCAGGTAAGATGAATTTTATGATAGGACCTGATATTAATATGATGGCTTGTTTGTTCTTTTTGTTTTTAATAGTCTTCTTTATACTTAGTATAAATACAAGGTTAAATGAGAGTATGAAAAAGGCGATGCTTCATGGTTTTTGTTTATTTTTGTTTCATCTTTTCTGCAGAATCTGAGTGTGACTGTAAATAATGATTGTGTTGTTACGCTGATCAATATTAAATTAGTACCTTATAGATAGAGATTATTAACATTTTTCATGGCAAGATCATGTTTGTTTAATACATTATCATGTTGTTTTTCTTTGGAATTATTTCCAGTACTTAGTAGACATTGTACTTATTTACTGTGCTAAATAAATGAATACATAAAGAATGAGCAGATTGTAAGACTGAGAGTAAAGTATAGCCAGTTATTAGCTTAAAGAAGGAGTTGTATAAGAGGTTAATTTTAACAGATTTTGGTAGAGACGAGAAGTATTTTTTATTCTCCATAACTTCCAATCAACATTCATTAGAGTGAAATAAAGGCAAAGTGATTTATTGGAAAGTTTGTATCTACATATCTTTGAGCCTCTGGATGAACAACATAATTTAAATCTTATCTCTGTTCCTAACACTGTTTACCAGCTACACCTCTTCCTCCGGAATATCTTTTCTGATGCTTAGCATTTGACATAAGATTCCAATGACCTTGCTCACTGGCTTCAGTGAATCATTGCCAGAGAAAACTTTTATTTTACAAACAGAAATATTCCTCCCTTAAGGTGAGTAGGAAGAATGACCAGGCTTGAATTTGGGGGCTTTGTAAAAAATTCTACACAGTTCAATCCTACTACATTATAATATAATATAATATAATATAATATAATATAATATAATATATTTATTTATTTATTTGAGAGAGGGAGGATACAAGTAAGTGAGGGGCAGAGAGAGAGAGAGAGAAACGGGGCTCACCCAAATGTTTACACCCAGATAATTAACCAACTGAGCCACCCAGGTGCCCCTATAGTATATTATTTTAAACATTACACTTGTACCACATTTATTTCAGACTAAATAATACAGTTTGGTAAGAATTATTAAAGTTTCCCTACTTGTGGCCAATTCCAAGGAAAACTGATAAGCTTCTATTTCATCAGCTGGAGATTTTGCTGTAATCATCAGCAAAATAACTAAAATTTAGTGACCCAAACTTATATGAAATGAAGAGAGCGACTTGAAATAAGTATCTCAATACTGATTGTATCTCTCATCAAGATCACCAGATTCTTGCTCAAACCTTTGCTGCCATTTGCCCGTGGAAACATAAAATTTATAATCTGAGAGGCAATTCTATGAGAAGGAATTGGTAGAGCCTTTGAGAATAGTATACACGTGTAATCTATGTTGATATAAAACCTAAATTTTGATTACACGTCTTCCTATTTCTATCTTACGATGAAGGAACTAGAAATTACAACTAAGTAGTCTTCGGGGAAACGTCATGGTTTTATCAAATGAGCAATATATACTTAGATCTGATGTTTTGTTTTGCAAATTTCAATATATCCTCTTTTTAGGTTAAGAAACAAGAATTTAACGCTCTATTGCAAGCAATGCTTTAGGTGCAATAAATTCAACCATTCTATTTGTCTTTTTTTTTGTGACTGCCTTCCAGTTTTTCAGTTAACTGATGCCTCTTTTTGGTTTATATATTTTATCAAGAGGTTACTTAAGAGACCAAACCTAATCTTACACTGTTATATTCCCTGGATCATCTCACATTTTAAACAGGGGATAGCACCTTTTCTTAACTTATTCAGAGTGCCCTGTTTATTATCCCTCATATATTCATGGTAAATCAGTCTGCATTTTCACACAGGGAGGATGAAACTAAGTCAAGCATTCTATATGAACATATTCAAATTGTGCTGTCTTATTGTCACCAATCCATCTCCTGGCTTGGCCACTGTTGGACACTGGCCAAAAGAGGGGCTTATTCAGTGCAACTCTGATACTCTTAATGAAACATTCAAATGTATTGAGCAGCCAGATATTTTGTCTAAACAGGACAATCATAATGAGGGTTAGCATATACAAAGTGCTTAGCGTGTAGACTGTGAGTCATTTTACGTACATTCTATGCTTTAGAATTAAACTCCAAATCCCTACTCCGTTCTACACATCAACCAGGGTGCTGGCCAGAAAGAGATGGCACATTCATTCTGGGTAACTTGAGGAAACTTTATGAAAGTTCACATCTCTAGGCAGGGTTTAAGGGAAACAATTGGGACAGGACTGCACAGTACAGAAGTCTGGGGCCTGCAAAGGAGGAAGGCCATCTCACTCCAAAGCCTGTAGGTGCAAGGGGAGAGAGTGGTTTATGGGAGTCTGGAGGGGATAGGAGCATGGAGAGGGACAACTGATGGAAGCTGTGACATTTATAGAAGAGTACAGCTAACCAGTTGGGATTTAATGGGAGAGTAGTTGAAAGAATACAAACCCCTACTTTCTCTCTCCTCTACCTTCCGCTCCCCCTCCGTTCCCGTACTGGCCCAACCCAACTGAAAAGGATCTTTTTACTGGAGTAGAAGGTGACCTCCTGGGCACATGACAGAATGGAGAAAAGTGTAGTGGGAATTTGAAGCAGCCAGCAGAAGACACCCTGCATAGTCTGTAAGCACAATTCATATTCAGCCCAGTCTCTACTGCTCGTGCCTAGCTCTTGGATCACTTCACCTACTATTTGTTTCACCGCTGACTTTGCTCTGGCCTTCACATTCTTTCTAAAATTTAAGGTCCCCCACGCCTACAGCCTTTGCACCTGCTGATCCACATGCTCGAAATGCTCTCTTCTAGAGTCTGGACTTGGCTTCCTCAACATTTATATCAGGTCTCAACTGTCACTTCCTTGTGGATTCCAACTCTGCCCATGCCATCTACAACGTGCCTGGCATGATATACATCATTCCCTTCATTTTACTGATAACATATCATATCATGAAGATGCTCTTGTTTCTGTTTTTGTTTGAGTTTATAGGGCAAAGACTTTCATATTCTTTTTTCATCACCGTGTTTCTCAGTGGTTGGGACAACTCTTGGCATGTAGAAACAATCCACTATTTTTAAATGAATCTATATATATAATTAGGTCCATAACAATGTTCCTGATTTTACAAATGAAAACCTGAGGGATAAGTGTGTCTAAGATTATACAACCAGATGATAGGACTAAAGTGAAAACACAGATATTCTTTTTTTAAATTTATTCATTTTGAGAGAGAGCGAGAGCAAGTGGGTGAGAGGCAGAGAGAGAGAGGGAGAGAGAGAGAATCCCAAGCAGGCTATGCAGGGCTTGAACTCATGAGCCATAAGATCATGACCTGATCTGAAGTCAGATGCTTAACTGACTGAGCCACCCAGGTGCCCACACAGATATTCTTAATGCTAATGTAGGAGATCTGAACCACTGGGTTACCCTGCTTCATAAGAGGTTGACAGGATATACTATGTCTTTGTTTATGGCCTGACAACCTTTGCAAAGCTTTAAAGGATGACTGCCTTGTAAACTAGGAGATATGTTAGCAATGGAAGATTCTGAGTCAATGTTCGTAACAGAGTAGACAGGAGAATTTAGAATTCTTAATTCCAGGTTAAAGTAAGTGTACAAAATGGTAGTTTCGGAATATGCTTTTGGACTCTAAACATTTTCCAATCTACCATATTTCATATGGAAAACAACTCCTGCTCTGCACTGCTTTTCTTGACAGTTGGGCAGAAACAGAAACAGCTCGTTTGCTGAAATGCTAGCTCTTTTGATTAGAAAATATAAAAAATATGCAAATTCAGCTCTTGTGGAAAAGAAAAGGTACAATTCATATCCTCGCCTCATTTTATATTTCAATTAAGCTCACTTCGCCACCCTTTTTCTTGCCTTTTGAATCAGATCCAGTGGGAATGTGAAAAGTGATGTCACCTCTGGTCAGAATGGACATTTTTGCATTTTTGTAGTCTTTTCTGCTATTCTTCCCTGGCTTTTGTTACACGACATGAAAACAAAAGCTGATAAAGACGTTGGCATGATGGAAGGAAGTGGAAGACAGTAGGAATGGAAAGAGGGGAATGGAGCAAAAAAAATGCTTTAAGCATTCACAGTGGTAGTTTCCACAGTTTTCTTCTATGTGTAATTCTTCAGGGAGCAGCCTCTTTCCTCCTGCACGGTACACACTTCTCATTCACATCCACGGCTCCTCGTTTTATGAAAAGTTATGTGCAGAAGGGGAGATAAACACTACCTTAATGATCAGAATTTCTCACCTTGACATTTACTCTCACAATTTAGAAATTTGTTTTTGGTTGGCAGTGGGAGCTAAAGCACTTACCTCTATAATTATTCCATTTTATTCATTTTTGCTTCCTAAGCTTCCAGCCCTATTCTACTTACCAAGGTTGTGTTTTTGTGCAAATTCTGTCCCAGTTAAGCTCCCGGCAATAGATGTTTATATGCTCAATGGTAGGGTATAGAGTTTTCCAAAATTCTGTCCTAACCACTCATCATGGTGAGGAGTCTACGTACATGCTTGGAGAATACCACTCTTCACCCAGTAGCTTACTGGTTTGGTAATGAACATGATTCTCTTCCAAGAATTTAGCAACCCTTGATCTTTTTCTTAGTGTCATTAAACATAGGATCCTCGACATAACATATTTATTGCTTTCAAACCTCACAGTGATGTTGAAAAGAATATTGGACCAAAATATAGGAGAGCTTGAAATAAACCCTTTGGGTTTTTAATTATTATTATTATTATTATTATTATTAATGTTTTTATTTACTTTTGAGAGAGAGAGAGAGAGAGAGAGAGAGAGAGAGAGAGAGAGAGAGAGACAGCATGAGCAGGGGAGGGTCAGAGAGAGAGGGAGACACAGAATCCGAAGACAGGCTCCAGGCTCTGAGCTAGCTGTCAGCACAGAGCCCAACGCGGGGCTCGAACCCACAAAGCATGAGATCATGACCTGAGCCGAAGTTGGACGCTAACCGACTGAGCCACCCAGGCGCCCCAACCCTTTGGGTTTTTAGATGCAAATAAATAAGCCTTGTCTGTGAAAGGAACACACAGAGAAGATCATCTTTGCTCCACTAGAGCATCACTAATTAGAATAACTATAATTTTCTAAAGGTCATATGACATTTTTTCTCCTCAGATAGTAAATATAACTGCTTATGGTCCTGTTTTATTGAAAAAAAATCTGGCATGGAGCAAATTATTGCCAATCTTGTCTCTGGGGACAGGCTAATGCTAACTGTCTTAAATTGATATGACCATAAGAGGTCCATTTATTTGTTTGTTATATTTTTTAATTCCAAGATCGAGAATTAAATAGAAATCATGAATTTGGAAGTTTAAGAAAAGCTGCATTATTTGAATGTCATCTCAAGGAAGGAGAATCAAATGAGACTTGGGAAAATGAGTTACCATGAACAACTTTACCAATTTAAGGTGTTGTTATTACTCTACTAACTGAGTCACTTATTGCTGGACTGTGGGACCAGAGTCATTCTACTGAGTTTTCAAGGATGATGTCTTTGGATGTGAGATTGTTTGCTTTTGGCCTAACTGGTAGATGCATTTGATTTTTGAGGCTATGTTTGCCACATAACCTTTATTATTACTACACTACAAATGGTCTATGTGGCTAATGGAATAGAACCTTCTATGCTTCTCCTGTGATTCACGGGAGGTGGTGGGGGGAGACAAATTTCACTTTACCAACAGCTCATGGCTGTCTTCACAAGTACTGTTCCCAAGCCTGAACTGAATGCTATAGTTTAAAGGGGAAACTGCATGGTCTAAATCAAGTCCCGCCCCATCCTCTTGGTGGATTTTAGAGCTTAGCTCCACTAAACTTTAGAGTTTAGCTCCACAGGCCTTTGAAGCTGTGAAGTCAGAGGCGGCTGATCCGCTCGAGGTGTTGAGAGCCCTCTGACTGCTGGTGAGATTGAGCTATAAGTCCAGAGCCTGGCATATGACACCCAGTCAATATAGTCTTAATTGAATTTACTTTGGAAATGCATACTAATTTTTTAAAGCAAGTTGTCATAGGTTTATTTGGGAAAACAATAAATTATAGGTGAAAATTGGAGAAAGCATGACAACAGAGTGGTGGGAACAGACAAATTCAACAAACATCATGTCAGCCCACTTCTGAATTTTTAAAGTCAGGATAAGTCTGAGAAGATAGGTTATATGTTCTTTAAGCCTGTCAGAGTTTGAAGCAGACTAGAGGATGAATGGCTGGGATAGCTAACAGGTGACAGGAAGACAGTCTCTGTTGGTTTATTTCACCCTCCCTTGGTACTGGGAGTCCTCAGTGAACAAAATATTCAAGAAGCTCTCCAGTCCAGGGGTGCCCGGGTGGCTCGGTCGGTTGTCTCCAACTGAGGCTCGGGTCATGATCTCAGGGTTCCTGGGTTTAAGCCCCGCCTTGTGCTCTGTGCTGACAGCTCAGAGCCTGGAGCCTGCTTCAGATTCTGTGTCTCCCTTTCTCTCTGCCCCTCCCCCACTCACACTTTGTCTCTCTCTCTCTCTCTGTCTCAAAAAAAAAATTAAAAAAATTAAAAAAGAACCTTCCCAGTCTGTAATCTCATCAGGCAGGGCACTGCCTGTCACCACAATTTCAGGAAACTTGTTTATTATTATTATTTTTTTTTTAATTCAAAAATTTTATTTGTTTGGAGAGAGACAGAAACAGCGCAAATGGGGGAAGGGCAGAAAGAAGGAGAGAAAGAATCTCAAGCAATCTCCACACTGTCAGTGCAGATCCTGATGCAGGGCTCGTACTCGTGGAACCGTGAGATCACGACCTGAACCAAAACCAAGAGTTTGATGCTCATCTGACTGAGTCACCCAGGTGCCCTGAAACTTGGGTTTTTCAAACCTCTTGAACCTAACTTTCCCCCTTGCATGCAATGTGCCTCCCTTCAATTCCTCAAGCAACAGGAGAGGATCAGCGGCTCACTGGAAACTCCTTTCCATCCACCTTTGGTTTGTAAGTTTTTGTTTGCCACTCTTCAACTTATTTTTTTTTAATCTTTAAATGTTTTTTTTTGGAGAGAGAGAGAGAGACACACACACACACACACACACAGTGGGAGTGGGGGAAGGGCAGAGAGAGAGGGAGACACAGGATCAGAAGCAGGCTCCAGGCTCTGAGCTGTCAGCATAGAGCCTGACGTGGGGCTCAAACCCACAAACCGTGAGATCATGACCTGAGCCGAAGTCTGGCACTTAACTGACTGACCCACCCAGGCACCCCTTCGACTTATTTTTCTATCTTTTTGTCCCCTTACTCTTTTTTATACTCAGTAGTCATTTGGCCAGGAGGACTTATCGACCCACGACCACTTTTTAGTGGTTCTTCTTTCTCTGGTTATAATTCATGGAAAGCACTGTGTTCTACTCTTGATTGGAAACCCCTTCTACTTCATGTTTTGGTTGACATTAAATGAGAGGGTCTCCTTGTCATGAACATCTGATTGGATCCACTGTCTCAAGAGTCCATGGGTATGTTTTGGCCTCAGAGTGGGAACTGTAACTGATACTTTTAAATTGGAATAGTCTTGGGTCATGTAACCTATGACACTTCTTACAGTTTTTTCCCCTCTGTTTTCTGTTTTGTCTCCATTTTTCCCATGCTTGTTTTTCCCAGTCAACTCCATGACACATTGATTTCCTCTTTAAAATTTTTAAACCATTTCCTACCCAGTCATACCGATATTCGTACTCTACCCTTTGACTAGTATTATAATAATTATTGTAATGTTTAATAATAATAATGGCTAACATTTATTGAACATTTATTCTAGGTCAAACAGTTAACACACTGGCCACAAATCTCATAGTTAATAATTGATAGAAAGTTTTCCAAGACTGCCTGAATTCAGAGCCTATATTCACTCTTGAAAAAAATGTATGTATTTAGTTATTTTCACTTATACAATGCAGAGTTACCAACTATAGTCGCCATGTTGTCCAGGAGATCCTCAGACCTTACTCCTCTTGTAAGTGGACGTTTGTACCCTTTTATCAACTCCTTGTTTCCCTTTCTCCAATTCTCCCTATTTTTCTCACCTCTCTAGCTTTTGACATCCACTTTTCTACTCTCATAGCCTATATTTTTAACTGTGGCATTGTATTGTCAGTCCCACCAATGAAGTATTTATTACCATATCCTGGTTACTTTGTCCCAAGCTTAAGGGGAAAAGTAAGTGAAAAGCATGAACTTATTTTTCTTTTTATTTTATTACATTTTTGTCAGCTGAATATAAAAAAAAACTGTTCTGGCAGAAATGAGCTCGAATCATGGGGATGATAATCCTCATACGTGGCTTCAGCCTCACCAAGGTGGGGTAGGAAAGAGACTGGACAGGGACCAGGTGCCAAGGAAACCCTTGGACAGCCTGCCAAGGGGAATGAGTCAGATTCTCTGTTGGGGCCCATAATCTGGCTCTTTGCTCTGAAGTCTTCAGGCAAGCACACAGGCCAGCTTGTAATCTGCTGCCTGCTCAGAACCTCTCATTTTTTCCAGGGGAAAATGTGACTTGAATTGATTCTGTCTTGAACTCACATTTGCACCACTGTTGAATAAAATGACTGAGGTATGGGTTTCATGTAGTGAGTCCTGCTTGGAAAAGTCACCCCATTTGAGTATTTGGTTCACATAAAGCTCTTAAACTTCCTAGAAGTAATTTCCCCCAAATTATCATGTTATATGGTGAGAAACATAAACAATTTAGTGACCAGGATATCATGAGATTATAGTTATAGGAAAGTTTAATACTTTAGTGACTTTGTTATGTGATTTAGTCATATTTCTACCAGTTGTCTTTCAACTCTACATTAATTATAGCCAATTATATTTTTTGGGGGAAAATACAGCAGTTGTGATTTTTTTCAGTTCTTTGATTTCTGTGTTGAGAGTCCTCAGCTTTGATGCATTCTTGAAATAACTCTAATAAAGCAATGTGTTTTATTCCCTGTTTAATAAGATAAAACCAGCAGGATGTCCTATTTTCAGAACTGTTTGATAAAGTATCCCTCTCCCTGAGCTGAGAGAAAAGGCAATGGATTTTTCTTTTTTTCATGTTATGAGCTCTAGGATGCAAAGTCCCTAAGTATAATACACTGTTCTTTATATGACTTTCTCACAACATCCTGTTTTCTCTCTTCTAGTTCTTTTGAATAATTCTCACAGTTCTTGGTGAGCTGCTAATCAGTTTAGCCTGTGAAATCTGGGGTGGAACAAAGTACATTACTGCAGGAAGATGAGCCTTTTCTGAGTAATATAGCATGGCTATTTGGCACTTTTCATTGACTAAGAACTGAGATTTAATAAAATTCTTAGCAAGCTACAGTTTTTCTTTGCTTTCTTACATTAATATATTAATACTAATTAACAAAGTTAATATATACTACACTCTGAAGTTAAATATGCATGCTTCTCCATTTATAAGAGCAGGGCTTAGTTTTTGGGTCTTTTATTAATATATGTGAACCACTATTAGAAAGAGCTTAGTTTTAACTTTGCAAATGCCATTATAGTATCTGAGCAATACCCTGTAGGATTTTATCACAGAAAATTATGAGTAAATGACAGCCAGAAGCACACTATCTTCACTTACGTGGTTTCTGTAACTACATACGCCATTTTGAAGCTATGTGTATGTCCATTTACACTTCATTATTGGCTTTCATCATATTGACTGTGGCTTAGCTGCTATGGGTTTAGAGGTGGTACATGACAAATAGTAAATAGTTTTGAAATTATTTATAGAAAAAAAAGGAGATCTTACATAGACTTCAAACTCTGCTGGTATAAATGAAATTGAACCTCCACTTTCTTTTCTTTAAAAATTTTTTTTAAATGTTTATTTATTATTGAGACAGAGAGAAACAGAGCATGAGTGGGGAATAGGCAGAGAGAGAGGGAGACACAGAATCTGAAGCATGCTCCAAGCTCTGAGCTGTCAGCACAGAGTCCGACGTGGGCCTCAAACCCACAAACTGTGAGATCACAACCTGAGCTGAAGTCGGACGCTTAACTGCCTGAGCCACCCAGGCACCCCTGAGCCTTCATTTTCAACACCATCTTTTCCCTGATGGCTAATAAGTGACATGTTTGGTGTTGGAATATAAGGAGTATTTTTACTGTAATTTTAAGAAAACTTTTCTTACATTTCTACATGTCAGAGGAAGCTCTTATGCTCTACTTTCCTTAATGACACCTGATTTCCAGACCTTAATTCCCTTCCTTTTTGACTTTATTTTGGGAATTCACAAATTATTATTGGTTTTGTAAGAGTTCGCACCCTGATTTTATTAATGATATGAGAGTACTCATAAATACTTAAAGATACTGGATATATGTTCTTTTTGGCATACGTGATGATGGCTGGAAATTTGAGCATCAACCTATTGAACATATTATAAAACCCTGTCCTTTGTCTTCCTTTGTAAGGGCGAAGGCTTTGTGAACTTACAAGCTGTCTTGTCATCCTCAAATCTCCTTGAATTGAAGTTCCCAAACTCTGGTTTGCATAGGATGATCTGGAGTCCTGGCACCTATTCTTAGCGATTCCGGTCTGGAAGAAGTGGGGCAGGTCCCATGAGTCTGTATTTTTAACAAGTCCCCCAAATCATTCTGATACCAGTAGTCCACCTTTGTACTTTGAGGAAACTGACCTGTGTCATGGCCATTAACAAGGAATGTGGAAACCTATGGCTTTACAAGCAGTCTTGGGGAGTTCACAAATTATAATAGGGTAATGCTGTATATCCTCAGTAAGCATTCTTTAATATGAACATTTATGTTTTATAAAATGAATGATCAATTATCTGATTTAAAATTTTGTTAAACAGGTTAATTTGAGATGAGAAACGGTACTTATAGAGTTTATTTTTTTAAAATCTTGCTTTGAAAGCAATTTTGAGAAGACTTAATGACAAAAAAATGGGAGCATATTCAATTATTCTTTTTTTATCCCTGAAGTTAAAGTTGAATATTTTTTTTGGAAAGTTTATTAAAATAAAATACCATTAGAAAAGAAATGAATTCTCAGAATTTATCTCCTTTAAGATGACTTCCCTGGTTAGTATCAATGGCAGTCTTACTCTAGGTTTTGTCAGTTTGGGAAAACCTAGTGAAAACGATCAAAGATTCTTGGGTAAGTTATTTAAAAACTGAACTGTGCTTGACTGAAAGGTCAACACCAAGGAAAAAAAAAAACACTACTTCAAACTTCAGTTTAATCAGGAGACAAGTGGTCTCAATATGGGTCATTCTTTTAGGATCTCTTGCTGGCTATAGATATTTTTTTTTTTTAAATTTAGTGCACAGAAAAGCAAACCGCTTAGATGCTATTTTAAAGCTGACCCTATCAACAGGAGAAAAAAAATTGTAAATTCTTCTGACCTCCCTTACTACCAAAATCAATATTCTTTGTCAACCTGGGAAGGAAATAAAAAACATTTGGGTGCAATGGAAAGGAAACTACAAATTTCAAAAAAGTGACAAACTGAAAAGCCTACCCTGGCTTGTGTATTTCCAGGCCACATCTCCTGAACTGTAGGGGGTTCAGCTTTGGTGTAAAGATCTGAAATTTTCAGATCCGATCTCAGTAGATTTGCCCGATAAACCTCCAGTGACTTCAATGGTTTTAAAAGGCTCCTTGTGATCATCACAAGTTGGATTCATCTGCACTTTCAAAGTAAAAATTTATTTATTTACTGAAATGCAAAGTGAATTGGCCCGTTTTTGATAATTATACATTGACAGCTATAACACATTGATGTTAATATCTTGTTTACGTCTGTGAGAACTGTGCTATCATTATCTCTGTTTCTGGAGGAGAATACGAAGGATCACGAGGTAGGAAGTAATACGTCTATGGCCATGCATCTGAATTTTGAGCTCACGTTCTTAACTGCTCTGTAATATGTGCAGTGATGTTGAGTTATGGGAATTATCTACATTTAATTCATTATAGTGGAAATCTCTAAATTTTGAATATGCCTTAAATGCTTTTGAAATATTTGAATCGAAATAGGTACTCTATTAGTATATTTAGAAATACGCTATTGCAAATTAATATGACTATCATTAAGACGTGATTCTGATATGTCATTCCTCATGTTAAAAATGTAAATTAGCCACAGATATTCTGGTCATTGAGCTTGATAGCATTCCTCATATTTTCTATGTCCTTGCTGATTTATTGGCTAGTTTCTATTTGCTAAAAAAAGACATTTTTAAATCTTCAACTCTAATTGTAGTTTGTCTGTTTCTCCCTTTTATTCTGCTAAGTTTTGCTTTTGTGTGTTGGCAATCTGATATTAAAAACATACATACTTTTATTAATCTGCCTTTTGGTGAGTTGACCCTTTTATTGTTAGGAAAGAGCTTCTTATCCCTGGTAATAACTTAAGACTTGAAATTTCTGTTGTATGGCATTAATACAGTATTGCGTCTTCTTATTATTACTGTGTGTGTGGAATAACTTCTTTCATCCGTATATTTGCAATCTAGCTGCATTTGTATATTTAAAGATCATTTTTTTTAGACTGAATATAATCGAGTCTCACTTTTTTCCCACTCTGAAAACCTGTACCTTTTCATTGAATTGTTCTTCTATTAATGTCTAATCTAATTCTTGATATCATTGGGTTTGCGTCTATCATTTTATTATTTGATATTTTTATTCATCTCCTTTGTTTTTCATTCTCTCTTATTTCTTTCTTGCCCCCTTTTTTGATTATTTAAAAATGCCAGAAATCTGTTTTACTTTTCCTTTCGGCATTTTAGATGTAAGTCCTGTGTCATTTTCTTAAGCATTGAACTAGGGATTATAATGTATATCCTTAACTTTTAATGGTTCATTTAAGTTAATGCAACTTTATGGATGTAAACAACATAGGTAATGAAACCACATTGGTGCACATCCTCTTGGCTTTTATGCTATTGTTGTTACCTAAACGGGACTGCCAGATCTTGTGAACACCAAAAGATGATATTGTAATGTAAGGTTTTAACAACTGTATGTATTAAAAACAAATTAAGAGAAATAATACAAAACAAACTTGTAAAAAATTAAACCAGCTATTTATCATTTATCATAGTGTTCATTTCTTTATCAGCATTTGACTTTTCATCTGATATCATTTCCTTTCAGGCTAGAAAATTTCCTTCATCCTTTCTCAGGTTACAGATCTGCTGGTGACAATCATTCCCTTTTATTTAATAGAAAATGTTCATTCTGTCTTTATTTTTGAAGTATACTCTTACTGGATGTAGCATTCTTGTTGACAAATGACTTTTTTTTTCAGCACTTTGAAGGTTTCATTCTGCTGGCATCAGGCCTCTGTATTTCCTTAACTGTTGAATCACTGTTATCCTTTACATATGTGTTACTTTTCACTTTGGTTTCAATATTACTTTTACCCAACTGATTGATTATAATGTGCCTCAGCAGGCCACCTTTATGTTTAATTTACTTGGTGCTAATTAAGTATCATGAATGTCTAAATGTACATATTTTTTTAAATTGGAAAAATTTGTTGCTATTATCTCTATATAATTTTTTTTTTCTGTCTATTCTTTCTGTTCTTTTTTTCTGGTATTCCTACTAGACATATGTTTGACTGATGTTATCAAACAGGCCACTCAGCATATGTTTATTATTGTCATTATTTTTTTTTAGAGACAGGGAGGCAGTGAGAGTGAGAGGCAGACGGAGAGAGAAAGATTCTCAAGCATTCTCCATGCTCAGTGTGGAGCCCAACACGGGGCTTGATCCTAAGACCCTGGGATCATGACCTGAGTCGAAATCAGAGTCAGATACTCAACCGTCTGAGCCACCCAGGTGCCCCACCATGTGTTCATTAATTTTTTAAAAATGTTTTGTAAATTTATTTTTGAGAAAGAGAGAGAGAGAGAGAGCACAGCAGGGGGAGGAGCAGAGAAAGAGGGAGACACAGAATCTGAAGCAGGCTCCCAGCTCTGAGCTGTCAGCACAGAGCCTGACATGGGGCTTGAAGCCAAGAACTGGGAGCTCATGACTTGAGTGGAAGTCAATGCTTAACCTTCTGAGCCACCTAGGTGCCCCTTAAGGTGTTTCTTGATAAATCTTTTAGGCTGTTTGTTTTGTTTTGTTTTGTTTTGTTTTGCATTCAAGAGATATCTAATGCTGTAGCATTTTTGCGATCTGTCTTAAATGATTTCCTAATATAACTTTTACTGGACTTGGAAATGGAACAACATTGTACATTTACTACCATACATATGTTAGTTCACTGTTTTCAAGTGATACAAAGCAAAATATATCCATTCACCATGTAGATTTTGTACCAATTTCTTTACCATAAATTCTTTTAATCTACATATGTCTATGTTGTTATGTGTCATTTGATGACTCAATTTTCCCAATGAACTACTGTGAATCCTTCCTTTCTATACCATGATATGACATCATTTGACCTTTACTTGAACTTACACAATCAAAAATATGAACACAAGGTGAGAAATTGAAATGAAATGAGAGAGTTATTTTTTTTTTAAAGATATTCATCCAGATCACCCAGGAGATGTTTATTTAAAAGAAAATACAATTACAAAATATTATAAACTGAAAGCCCTCTGAGACTACACTTGTAGTTCCTATCTGTCCAACACTTCAAGTTTGAGAAATTCTGATATGGTATTGCTTTTTAGTTAATTAGACTCCATTTGACTCATATGGGAAGGGAGGAATGAGAGAAGAATATGGATTTTAAGGCTAAGAAGTGAAAAAAAATTGAAAAGTAGGAGAGAGAAATAAAGGAGAAAGCAAGAAAAGGTAGTCTTTTAAAAATTAGGAAAAGGGAAGAAACAAAAAAGTAAAGGGAGAAGAGAGAAAGAAGAGATTTACTTGCTGTAAGAAAAGATGAGAACAAAGAAGTCACATAGAGAAGGGAGAAGCACCAAAGTGGAGCAGGTACAGCTTGGCGGTTGCTGGTGGTAGAAGGAGGAGGGAAAAGTACAGTTAAGCATTTAACACTTGGTCCTAGTTTCTGTTTTCATAGAGAAGAAATGGCAGGTGACTAAGAATTATTTCCTACAGCATTCCCTTTATACCTTTCCCCACTTTGTGCTTATCCTTTTTTCTCCTTTCTTCCCTTCTGCCATCTTAGAGAATTCTGGCCTCTCCTCTGACTTCTCCCTCAAGGTCCCATTATTTCTTTTCTTTCCTTTTCTTTTCTTTTCTTTTCTTTTAGGTTTATTTATTTTGAGGGAAATCTCACATGAGTGGGAGGAGGGGCAGAGAGAGGGAGAGAGAGAATCCAAGCAGACTCCACACTCTCAGCACAGAGCCTGACATGGGGCTCGATCTCACAAGCCATGAAATCATGACCTGAGTTGAAACCAAGAGTCACTCACTTAAACGACTGAGCCACCCAGGCACCCACCATTCCCATTATTTCCTAAGGAAAGTGGAGGTGAACTGTAGATGAGCCATGGGAACATGGCACCAGTCTTAAGGCGATAGTGGGATCCCAACTACACTGTACTGTAGATTTATTTTCTAACATGAATAGTGTGACAGGAAGGTGACTCCACACTGACTGTATAGCAAGCACTTGAACGTAATAACATAGTTTTGGGGAAGCATTTGTCTAAAAATCTGCCTCTCCAAGTGCCTTTCTCCCCAAAGTGAATGATTTGTGTCAGTTAGTTGAGCAGAGAAGCACTGGGATATTTTATAGGGAACCCCAAGTTGCTTAATACATGTGGAAAGGCTTAAAAAATCTAAATGTATATGAGAAATGAATACATATATATATGTCTTAGGCACATGCTTGAGATGATATGAGATAAACTACTGTTTTACTAGTGCAAATAACACTCTAAGAAATTAATGCAGCTTCTCAAAGTAACTTAGTTGATAGAAAATTTCACATTGTTCTAGAGCAAAGATTTTTGTTCCCAAGACCCTTTTATACTATTGAAAATTATTAAACACTCCAAAGAACTTCATATTCTTTTTTTTATCATATGGATTAAACTTCCCAAGTTAGAGATTAAGATAAAGAAATTAAAAATATTAATTTACTAATAATTTAAAAATAAACACATTCCATGTGAAAATTAATAAAATATTTTTGTGAAAAATAGCAATTTTCCAAAGCAAAATTTAGCAAGGAGAGCGAGTGCCTTCTTAATACTGATGTCACTATGCTCATCTGGAAGGATCTTGGACCATGATCTGCCTAGATGGGGAATAGCTCTAAATTAGATTTCTAAAAGTCAGTTATAAGAAGCTATTTGCTTTCTAAACTCTTTAAGTGTCTTCATTGACCCAACTAGTTTGGAGTTTGTAAAAAAGCATTCTTAGTATATGATTGGCCCAGAAAGCTGATTTTGATTTAAATTGCTTTAATAATGGCAATCTTGCACAATAGAGAGCATGTAATACTGTTCTTCCATTTAAGTCAAAGGAAATTTCACAACTAATATTGATGATATTTTCTGAGACCAGCTTTAAATTCATGACATTTTGGCAAATGGAACAATATGATATTCACTTTTCTAGAAATACGTACGAGGATGGATGTCACCAAACCACTAATATTCCCCCTCAACTCAGAACCCTTTTTACACTCTGTGTGACTGTGGTTGTCATTTTCATCTTTCATTTGAAAGGTTCCACCTTCACTGAACCAAGTTACAAGTTTCAAAGTTAAAAAAAAAAAGACCTCATAAAATATTTGCAGGTAATGTGCAGCAATAGCAGCCTGAATTCTGATAAATAAATTATAGTTTTCTTTAAAAATGAATTATTCTCATAGGAAATAACATCAACAAAAAGAATGTTTCCACATCTAGTAGGTCCAGGAAAACCTAATATGCCAAAAGGCTACGATCACCATAGGAAGAATTCAGAACAATTATAATGGATGAAATTTTCCTTTTCCAAATAGTCTGAGATAGGAACACAGCTTTTCCCAAAGCATTGATGCTCTGAATTGTTTGTTGCTAGGAAATATGAATTAAAGCTAGAACAGTAGATACAATACAAACCATTTTGATATGTTAAGAGTGGCACTATATGCAACTCACTGGTTTCTGGGTTTTCTAAATGACACTTAATTATTCTTTTTTTTCTATCTTCTATGATGTCTTCCTTATTTCCCCATTTCCATCCATTAGGAAGGCTTTAAGTGCCAAGTCTGAGATTCACTGGGACTTGTTGAGAGAATGGATGAGGTACTGAAGATAATTACCATCCCATCTTGCCTTTTCTACCTTGGAAGCTCATCTGCTTCTGGGTAATCTCAGAATTTTCTTATTCCAACCTGGATAAGCCATGGGAGTAAAAATGTCCACAAAGGTGGTCTATAGGAGTCTCATAACATTTTTATTTATTTTTAAAATAGTTAATTAAAATTTTATGTTACGATTAATAATTATTTATTTTAGGAAATGCATGGGGACGAGGTTTCTGTGTTTAGCTTCCTCTTGCCCAACACAGAACCATGTCCTGATGAGACTATTTGAGTTCTCTGGAAGATTTTGGGTTATGATTGTCAGATAAAATACAGATAAATTTGTACCTCACTATAAAATATAGTTAAATTAGGGGCACCTGGGTGGCTCAGCTGGTTAAGCGTCAGACTTCAGCTTAGGTCATGATCTCATGGTTTATAAGTTTGAGCCCCGTGTTGGGCTCTGTCCTGAGAGTTCAGAGCCTGGAGCCTGCTTTGGATTCGATGTCTCTCTCTCTCTGCCCATCCCCTTCTCAAAAATAAACATTTAAAACAAATGTAAAATGTAGTTAAATTAGCATTTCTGGTAAGTTATGACTATTTTTTTGTGTGCAAGTATGTCCTAAATATTGTATGGGACATACTTATACTAAACCTTATCTGTGCTTCATAGGAAATTTAAATTTCATTGGGTGTCCCCCTTCTTCTGCCCTCTTAAATCCATCTAACTTACTCTGGACTGAGTGTGTCCAGTTGGTGGACTGGATTTTGCCACTGGAATAGACTACCTGGGAAAATGATAAGATCTAGTAAGTGTATATACTACTTTGGTGTTGTGTAGGGATATGGAAAGAATAGTACCTAGGGACACTAGAGAATGACTCTTGCCTCCTGGCGTTAAACTTGATATTTGCTGAAAATTAAATTTGAGTTTTGTGCAGAAAACTACTTGAAACTTCACTTGACATTATTATTAAAAATAGGATGACCAATTACCAGTACTAAATTTTATTTGAAATACAGGAATTACCTCTATTATAACAACTTTGGCTGAAAAGCTTGAGATTTTGTGGCTATGTCAGGGCTTAGCGAGAAAAACATGATATGTACCATCAGAACAAAGTTGGAAACATGGCATCAAACTCTTCACCATCCTTGAGTCTTGACTCCCACTTCTATAAAGTGAAGATAATTTAAAACCTAACTGATAGAGGAATAGTGTGTATTAAATTAGATAACACAGATAGAAAACTTGTATGGTGATTTTTTTCCCCTTTAGTAAGGGGAATTCTGATGTTAGTATCAAAACCCTATTGAACCAAGTCAGTTTCTTAGCCATATGGAAAATGGGACCTCTAAGTTTCTCCCTTCTTACATCTTTTCCTGCAACACTTCAGCCTGATTAATTTCATGGTATCTTTTATCTTCAAAACCATCATAACATTATTAAAGTCTGACCACTTTATTGGAGGAGATCACTTGGGTTTATCATGGCTCAGGGATTGATGGTTTAGGTAAATGACTCTTTAACACCCAGGAATGTCAATGAACCCATTTAATGATGTGAAATGACTGGCACTCATTTTTATTTAATGAGAGAGGCTTAGTCTTCTTGTAAAAAAAAATGCTTTGTGCATCACCTCATAATTTAGCATTTCTATGATAAAGGCACACTTATTTTATATGAATTCTATCTTCCGATTGAAACGTGATAGAAAGAGACTGTGAGTTACTGTGGGGTAGTATTTTAATACATTTTATTATTATTTAATAATAGTAAGGCTAACAGATTAGTAGACGATTGCCATTAAAAAGAGTTTGCTGGGGCACCTGGGTGGCTCAGTTGGTTAAACGTCAACTCTTGGTTTTGGCTCAGGTCATGATCTCATGGTCCGTGAATTTGAGCCCCATATCAGGCTCTGTGGTGACACAGTGGAGCCTGCTTGGGATTCTTTCTCTCTCTTTCTCTCTGCCCCTCCCCTGTGCTCTCTTTCTCTCAAAATAAATAAATAAACTTTAAAAATATTTAAAAAAAATATAGTTTGACATCCTCTTAGATCACAAGAGAAGGGAGCATGGCATGCCTTGGGGGACACATAGGGAGCCACCAAGTTTGGTCAGGAGACATATGGAGATGGTTTCCAGGAGGAAGAGGGAAGAATGGATGAGGCAAGGCAAGCAGGCTTGGGACTGATTAGTTTAAATAATTTTAGTGGGCTCTGGGATATAGGCACTGCCCCTAGTTGTCTGGTACCTGTCCGTGGGCTGATTAGGGCAGGTGGGTAGTGGCCCAGACTGTGATAGTTCCAAAAAAAATTGGTTGGGGCTGTGGCCTCTGGATTGATTGGTTTGCATTTGAGAAGTGCACTCCTAGGTGAGTTGTTTACTATCTCTAGGGATTCACTAACCCTGGGAGGGGCAGGCCCCATAGGGTCAGCAAGGCCCTGGACACTAATGCCATTAGGGTAGAGACAATAAAAGGTATCCCCAATATATACAGAGAGCCTGGATATTGACAACATATGTCATATGTCATATGGTTCTGCTAGATTTTTAAATGTTTTTTAAGAGAGAATTTATCTTTAGAAATAAATATTTCAATTTTTAAAGATGTGTGTGATTTGCTTTGAAATAATCCAGAGTTGGAGTGGGGAGTAGGTGTTGAAAATGTATTTATACTCCATTTTGTTCTAAAAAATAACGGCAGATGATTCTCTGCCTTTAAACGGTTGTAAATGTTTTAGTCAGTTACATTAGCTTTATGAGTCTCATTTCCTCACCTCTCAGATAGGAATAGCAATATTTCTATACTAGAGAAGACTAAAATGTAAACAAAATTTATATTATTAATAATGCTTGGCCCTGGGCAACATATTATGTCTTAATGTCTGACGTGCTTGTGTCTGGTTATGAAGCAATACGAACATAAACATTCATGTCGACAAGCATTCAACTCAGAAGCAGTACTGTGGTTTTGGTCACTGACAATTTCATGATGCATTTTCACTTTTTTTAAAAAAAAATTTTTAATGTTTATTTATTTTTGACAGACAGAGCACAAGCAGGGGAGGGGCAGAGAGACAGAGGCACAGAATCCAAAGCAGGCTCGAGCCCACGAACCATGAGATCATGACCTGAGCCGGTCGGATGCTTAACTGACTGAGCCACCCAGGCACCCCTGTATTTTCACTTTTATCAAGGTCTGCTTTTCTAAGTGGTGATGACTTTACGTTTCTTTTTAGTCCAGAAGTGCAACTGGTCTAGTTAGGCCATCAGGCAGTAATTTCAGACTCTCTGCCTTCTATTTTCACACATGTAAGTAACACATTTTTGATTAATTACTTATTTTTCTATGAGAGGCCACAGATACTAATGTGAGAGTCCCTCCGAGATGGAGTTTTAACATAGGAAAGATTCTCTATCCCCTGAAAAGGAAATACCATGAATAGAAAAATATCTCTCTAGAAAGGAAACCAAGATGCTTTGTGAATGTAAAACACTTTTGGAGAATCAGCAGGGGGCACTGAGATTCCACAGCAAAAACATATCCCTGCAGCATTCATAAATTATTTTCCTTTTGCCTTAACTCTGAACTGATAACACCATAAACTCTACGCTCTTTTATCTTCACCACAGCTGATAGTGTATCTTTTCTTTTAACCCCCAAAGTGTAGGTGCACTTAACAAATTTCTTTATCTGCCAATTAAAAAAAAAACCTTCCAATGAACTCATCTGCATTCTTGTTTGCTCCTCATTGGGCATTCAAACGCAACGCTATTTTCTTCCCCTTGACAAACATAGAGTAATTAGGATTTTTCACAGACAAATGATTACCTAATAAATGACCTTGTGCGGGCAGCTCTATTAAAATGGAGCAGAAAGATGTTTACTACAAGTGGTGGCCAAGAAGGAAGGTCCAGGGACAAGACAGGTTCTGCATACCCAACAGCTTCTTCAGCTCCAAGAATAATGAAGGCACTTACTGGACTAGCAGATCTGCATTAAAAATAATTATAAGCCTGACAAGACACAAACTATAAACACAAATTATGATTGGCTATTGTAACAGTTCATTAATTCCGTGGAAGTCCAAGGGTAAGGTAATAACACTTATATTCACATGGGACATTGGCAAGTAAGGGAAAAAAATCAAAATATATAAACTAGGGAAGGATGAAAAGAATACTGATCCATTTTCATATGTTTTCTCTGATTTTAGTACATTTAAAGAATGAGAAAAAGTATGAACTCTAAGTGGAATATCTTTGAAGTATATTTTTGTGAAGATATAATTTTTTTATAAAACAAATTGCTGCAGGATCTTTGACTGAAATGTTGGACATGGCTACATATTTTTTGCCTCTGCCCTTATTTGTAAACCTTTATAAACTACTTAAAAATATAGCCTTTGCTTTGGGTCATACTGGCTATGGCTTTAGGTAACTTGTAGATTCATCGTGAACGACCTCAGGTCATAGAATTTTAGAGCTAAGAGGAACTTTGTCAATTATCTCAGCCAGTCCTTTGATTTTATAAATGAGGACTCTGTAGGTATAGAAAGATCACTGAGAAAGCTTTATAAACTGGAGTTACCACCATGGTAACTGAACTGGAAGTAACGTTCCAGGTCTCCTGAACACCGATGCAGTCTGCCATGTTGCTTTTCTGTTACACAGTTTATGTGTATAACATACACCACATATTGTATATTTTATTATATAACAGTTGTATAACATGTATGTGTATATGCACACATCTATGAATATTATATGTGTATATTATATACACACATATATTATACATACATATTATATATGCACACACATATATGTGTACATATATGTATATGTATATTATATATTCTACATACATATTATATTATATATGTATACATATATACATACTATTTCATTTTTAACAATTTTGATAACAGCACGATTCCTAAGGAAAAGAGGCAAGGATTAACTTCATGTACATTTGGTCATGTCCCTGGACCTTATAAGTGGAGGATGCTTTAGATTAATTCACAAGAGTAGGGGCACCTGGGTGGCTCAGTCAGTTAAGCATCTGACTTCGTCTCAGGCCCTGATTTTGTGGTTCGTGGGTTCAAGCACTGCGTTGGGCTCTGTGCTGACAGCCCAGAGCCTGGAGCCTGCTTCGAAATCTGTGTCTCCCTCTCTCTCTGCCCCTCTCTCGGTCATGCTCTGGCTCTCTCTGCCTCTCAAAAAATAAATAGACATTTAAAAAAATTTTAGATTAATTCACAAGAGTAAGTATCTGGGACTATTAGGAGTGGTCCAAAGAAATGAGCATACCACGTAGGGTTTTTTTTTCTGTTGGAACAACTGGGGTCCTGTTGCAGACAAGTGATGGGAAGAAGGAAGAAGACATCCAGCAGGAGAGAGCTGCTTTTCAGTAAGACTGGCATTGCTACCGGTCCGGACACCTGAGAAGAGCAGAGTGAAAGATGAACATCTCAGCTCTACACTTAAAGCATGGCAGTTCTCTACCAGCAGCATAATTTGGAGCTGGGTGCCTTGTTTGCACTTGGCTGGTTCAGTCCATCCCTTTCCCCTTCTCTTCAGTATAATTAAATCAATTTTATTAGTCAGGGTCTGTGATGACTCAGGGTGGCTGTGTTAGCTGCCAGTGCAAATGGTTTGTGTGTTACATTTCGTGCTGGTTCTCTTTCTATTAACAACAATGGAATTTTCAGGCTTCATTACAAGATTAAACTCCTGATAGAATTAAAGACTGTTGATCCTTTCTAGGCACTTTTTCTCCTGGGGACCACCACCCTGAACACTAGCGCTCCAAACCTCAATTACTCCAGGGGTGCATTTTCCTCTGCTCGCAGGGAAAAAGCATCACAGTGCATCTCTGAACTTGGCAGAGGAGGTAGACAATGCACAAATGAATTCTTTGAGATAAATGAAAGAATCTTACAGAATAGAGTATATAACCACTTCAAAATACCCAAGAGCAACACAATATTAACGGTGACTCTAGGGACATGGAGAGTTGAGATTTCTTATGAAATGGTAAAAGATGCCTTTTAACTTTGTAAAACAATGATTTGTTTTTCCTTTTGGGTATTGAAGATGCAAGCCGACTTTCTTTTTAGTGGCCTAGGGATTGGTTTTCTCCTCCCTGGTTGCAAAAAATTCTTTCAGGAACGCTAAAGCATTATTTGTTCTTTTTATTCTTGCCACACATGTTGGGCTGTCGATACCTTTTTGTCATGGCGTATCAAGGGACTCAGGAGTCCATGGCTAACAGATATATACCCTAATGAGAGCCAAAGTGCCAACTATTCATTTATTAGACAGGTTTGATTGAACTACTCTAATTGTTTTCACATATTCTTTCCAGTGGATCAAAGGTAGTTCAATCAGAGAAAATGCTTCAAATGTTCATGCATGAAAACATGTTTGAAGAAGGTATGTTATTTAATGCAACTTGTTAAGTGTAAGTTTGGTAATCTCCTTGAAGAATATTAATTCAAACATCTCATTTTTAATGAATTATCTTTTCTCAAAAAGCTTAAATGTGGGCCTCTGAATCTATGTTAGATTGAGGAGCTCTTGGCTGAAACTCCCTGGGCTCCTTCCTGTCCCTTTCATCTTATTTCTGTCAAAGTGTGAACTAATACATTAGAAGAAGGGAAGGAGTGCCTGGGTGGCTCAGTCGGTTGAGTGTCTGACTCTTGATTTCGGCTCAGGTCATGATCTCATGGCTTGTGAGTTCGAGCCCCACATTGGGCTCTGTGCTGACAGAGCAGAGCCTTTTTGGGATTCTCTCTCTCTCTGTTTCCCCACCTCTCAAAATAAATAAAATAAATGTTTTTAAGAAAATTAAAAGAAAAAAGGAAGATTGATCAATACCTGGCATATATATTCATTTTACATATAATCCCATGTGAGAGGTTGGAGTGGCCAAGCAATTTGGCCAAAATCACAACGTTGTAAGTTGCAAAAGTGAAACTTGAATTCAGGTCTCTCTGATGTTAAAATCCACGCTGTATTTCCCTCTTTACATTACACTTCCGTTTATGTTCAATTCAGTGTACCAATAAATCCTTTTGAAAAAAAGATCTTAAAAAATAAAAATTGTCCCCATTTAAAAAATCCATGTGTTATTTTCCTAAAAACTCCCCAAGACCCAGTGTCTTATCCCAAACAATCAACAGTATGATATGGACTCACTTCAAAGCCAGTAGCATGGAGAGGATTTATTTATTTATTTATTTATTTTTGGTGTTGAAGACACACAAATAAACTGACGGTGTGACAGCCTTCCTCCTGCCTTTTGGCTTTGTTCCTTGATTGGTTTTCAGCCTGGCTTTCTTTGTCTGTTGTAAGCTGGTCAACAAAATCCATTAGGTTTTATAGGAGCATGGACATTGAAAAGATGTTGTAAACATATTAGAAATCATGCTAGAGAGATGTGACTGGGTAATTGCTTCTAATTCTTCACTTCCTGATTAAGACTTCTTGCAGTGTGACACTGTAGCTTCTTGCCTTAAGAGGTGATGCCTAGGTCCTGTCTTCATTGATCTAGGGCAGCCTTTTGCCTTGCTTTTGCTGAAAGAACGTGGCAGAATTGAACTGGGCCAGTTCTCAGCTTAAGGTTCAGAAAGTCGTGTAAGCTCAGCTTGCTTCCTGCCCAGCTACTAGGAGGGGAAGCCCAGACCAGCCTGCTGGATGATGAGAGACAAGGGACCCCCTCACTCATGCTCCAACCAACAGCCAGCCACAAGCACTAGTCATATGAGTGAGCCTATCTCAGAAGACCGAGTCCACAGCTGGCCTGTGCACACATAGATAAACCCCAGTGAGAACGAACAAGCATGGCCCCACATCAGCAGAACTACCCAGGCCACCTGTAGTTTCATGAACAGTAAGCGGTTATTATTTTCGGCCACTTAATTCTGACATTGTTTGTTTCGCAGCTATAGCTAATAGCTGTAGATTCATGAGCAATAATAAGTGGTTGTTGTTTTAAAGCCACTTCTTTCCAAGATCATTTTTTGAGATAGCCATAGCTAGCCTATAAAGAAGGCTAAGAAGCAGATAACTGAGCATTGTGTCAGGGGGCAGGAGGGAGTGGGGCGTCCTCTGGGAAACATAATGGGAAAGCAGGGAGAAGAGAGAGAGAGTTAGGCCTGGAAACTAAGGATAAGGTGAACTGCAAAAGTAGCTCAATTAATTTGTGTGTATTGCTAATTCTGAAGATGAAGATAGTCAAAAATATGCATGCATACTTAAAATGTTAAACAAAATAATGTCTAATATTCAGTAGAAAAATGTCAAACAAGTATTAGCATTAGACCCAAATGTTTGACTTTCCCTGAGATTGAAAAACAAACTCACTCCTTTCGTGTTATTGGAATTTAAGTGGTCTGGCCTTAAGTTTTTTGCTATTTCCTGCCATCAGTTGTTTGAAATGGCTGAATAAAGTAAAGCCTTTTGTTTTAGCGTATAAGCTTTATGTTACTATTCTCTTTGTAGTTGAAATGAGCAGTGGAAAATAGCCTTTCTCTGAAGTTGGTCTTTTAAAATATGCACCACTGTTCCAAACAGCCGGCTAATTTTCGAGTTCATCAGATGTGTATTTATATGGTGAATGTATCTGTCACATAAACATTTTGTCAATCACCGCCTTCCTTCTGTTCTGACACAGGACGCTCGAGCACCATCTAAATGTGATGAATGTTGTGCCGGTTCCAAGTGAGAATTAATTATGGCAACGACAAGTGTGCTCCCAAAGCCACCCATCCTCTGTGACAATACTCCATTAACAGAAGCAATTGTTGAAATTTCACATAAAGAAAAAAATAAGCCCATAATTAATTTAGCAAACCCTTTCGTTTGGACTCTAAATTGTTTATCCTTTGAATGAAATTTTTGCCTGAATCAACTCAGTCATGAGTCTCAGGTCTGAATCTGATCAGAATGAGGAAAATGATCATGGGTTCGATGAGGAAAACATTTATTCTGCTTCTCTGTCTCTTTTGAGACTGATTTAAAAAAATATATAATGATATATAATTCAAAAGGAATTTGAAGATTTTTCCTGTAGATTTGATCCAGGTAAATTTGAACAGAAATGATGATTAACTAACATGTTTGATATCTTTGCAGTATGAAATTGTACAATACCTAATATATCTAGATCTTTATATTTTCTCTGGGCTTATTTTCTTAACAACTTTTGTGCTCCTGGGAGGTTATTGTAAAGAGGATAATGTTAGTTTGTGAACATGACTGGATATAAATATAATAAATTGAACAAGTAGCCTGAAGATGATAAATGTATAAACCTAGCAATTTAAAAATAAGTTTAGAATGACTATAGAATGTTAAATCATATCCCCATAGGTCTCAATATAAAATGGCTATTCAAGCATTGCATGCACACCCTTGAGAAGAACAGCTGAGAATCTACATGAGACTCTTTATAGACGCACTGAATTGGTTTAAATAAAAAATGATGATGATAATAATAATAGTAACAAATGGCATGTAAAAAAGCCTTTATGGCTCAAATATTTGGCCCACATTTATCTTGAAAAGATTTTCAATTTTTATTCTGAATGTACACAACAGACTATAGATAAGGCATCATAAATTGGCAATATTTTACCTAAAAGAAATGGCCATTTTGTGTAGTTCAATCTAATAGAAGTATGGACAAGCAAATATAAGGATGAACAGAGTCCTCTACTTTTCCCAGACAGAAAGTAATTAGATGCCTGAACACGCTAGGTCTACTAGATTAAAAGGAAGAGAAGCAAATCAAATGGAAAGAGGATAACAAGGCAGATCCAGTGGAAGTGTGGAATAGGGTGAGTGTAGCTTTCTGACGTTTTGGAAGAAAGAGTGGCTACAGAATGAGGTTGGTGGGATTCAGATACAAATTATCAAATATAGTCAAGAATAAATCAATGACCTACAAATAAGACAAAGCGATGGGTAATATGGAGGCAGAGAAACCCAGCAGAATGCCCTGAATATTCTAAAGAACATTTACAGATAATTTACAAATCTGTCTCATTGTCCTATATAACATGTTCATCACTAAAATTTTTGTTGTTGTTTTGTTTTGTGAATTGTAATTTAATTTTATTTTAAGGGAAGAAAAATAGATTTTATTATTAATTCTTTGAATGAGATGAAGCATCTGAAAAGTTGTTAATTTAACCATTTGGAAATTAGTTACTATTTTCTTTAAAATTACTAAGTGGTATATTCACATATCTCCATTACTTAAAAAATTTTTTTAATGTTTATTTTTGAGAGAAAGACAGAGAGCTAGCAGGGGAAGGGCAAAGTCGGGGGGAGACACAGAATCTGAAGCTGGCTCCAGGCTCTGAGCTGTGAGCTGTCAGCACAGACCTGGACATGCGCCTCGAACTCAAGAACTGTGAGATCATGACCTGAGCCGAAGTCAGACGTTTAACCAACTGAGCCACCCAGGCACCCCTATCTCCAATACTTTTTAGTGAAAGGATAATGAAGGGAAGTAAAAGGATGGCAATAAGGTATTCTCCAAACTTGACATTATGTCTGTTGTCCCTGAGTGAAATTAGGAAAAATCAAATTACACCAGGGAAGGGATTATACGGAGACCCTGAGAAAAGTCCCTGTGTGGGTGTGGAGATCTCCTGAAACCACCATTTCCTGGGAAATACACGCGAGAGAAACTATTGCTTATTTTTCCCAAACAGAATGGATCAAGTTCTCTCTGTTCTTTCTAAAAACAGGGGATGGGAACATATATTGTCTGCTGGCTATTGTTAAGATTATCTCTGTTTAGAAATTGGGGCTGCTTGTTTTCTATTTTTATAGAGAATAGAATGAAACCTGACCTCCCTGGACCTTAGAGTCCCAAGGTAGGTGAGTCATAACCCATAATTTCTGCTTGGAATAAAGCAAGGAGACTAT
Source organism: Cryptoprocta ferox (assembly GCA_028646485.1). NCBI lineage: Eukaryota > Metazoa > Chordata > Mammalia > Carnivora > Eupleridae > Cryptoprocta > Cryptoprocta ferox. The sequence continues at coordinate 18,213,505 of CM053573.1, forward strand.
TAAGATCAGATTTTCCTTTGCTGGGAATTATAGATAAAACCCTCTGCTCCTCATTCACCTCTGTCCTCAATATGAGCAAAGCTATCTCTGCCCCTTGGACCAGATATCATCTCTGACTGTATCTGTCCTCAGATGATATCCAGGAATTGGCCCAGCACCCTATTTGGTAAATTATGTAAAGGTTGAATTGAATACTCGCTTTTTCGTATCCTGAAATTTTGTCTCATTCTGAAAATAATAAGTATGATCTGGTCTGGACAGGTAAGATAGCCAAGTTTGACAGATCTGTGGTACATGAATTAACTTTAGGATTCCTGTCAAACACTGCAAAGAATGTGCACAATTTTTTGTGAATATACTATTTGTTTTTCTAAGAAAAGATCTGTAATATTAGATCTTTAAGGGTATTTGAAATATAAATACATAAGTACAAAAATAAAGAATGAATGATTTAATGAAAATGGTAGGCCGTCTACAGCATGAGCCCAACATTATTGCCAAAAAGAAATTTAGAAGCACAGCAAGAACACACTTGGTTGGAAATTATCTGTAAAAACCAAACCAAACCAAACCAAACCAAACCAAAACCATAAAAATAAAGATCCCTAAAATAGAATCCATTGTGTATTCCCTGTGTGAAGGAAAATTGAAAACCTGGCCTTGAAAACTGAAAAACAATCATAACTTTTCAGTGTATCTCTCTAACATTTTATTAGAGAGAAGACTCTGACTCCATAACACAAGAATCTGTGCATATGGTTGTCATTCCTTGAGGACACCGACGTGAAGATCATCCAACCCATTCTCCCTTCTTGTGTCCATACTTGCCAAACAATATTCTGATAACAAGTTGTCTTTCAATGTAGACATATATGCCCACAGGTAGATAATATACTACTTAGTGGATATGAGTATCTGCTTTCCTTGTCACTGAACTTCTCACTGTAAATTAATAAATTGGTGTCTGGCTTATATATCCTTTCATGAGTCTGGTTATTATCAATGTGTTCTATCTCAGCCCACTGTACCCAAAACACAAGTTAGACGGTCAGGGTCTAATAATTTGTGTTGGTGAAACTTACCTAAAGTTCTTTTCTACTTTCTGAAGAGGGATGCAGTCATGGAACAACAAGAACGTCTGGTAACTAGTTTCTTTAAAGTTTAAAATAGGTATACAATTCACAATTGCTAGTCAGCTCCTCAGATTTTGAAGGGGCCTCAGAAATTGAAGATGGTTTAGTAGACTAACACATTGGATTAAAATTTGGAAACCATTTTTTTTTAAAGTTTATTTATTTTGAGAGAGAGAGAGAGAGAGAGAGAGAGAGAGAGAGAGAGAGAGAATGCACATGTGAATGAACAAGGGGCAGAAAGAGGAGAGAGAATCCCAAGCAGCATCTGCACTGTGAGCGCAGAGCCCAGTGAAGGGCTCCATCTCAGGAGCTGTGAGATCACGACTTGAACTGAAATCAAGAGCCAGACTCTTAACCGACTGAGCCACCCAGATGTCAAGAATGGAAACCATTCTTGATGTATACAGAATTTTCTTATAATTCAACAGAAACTAGTTAAAGTGAGTTGTAAGTTATGTAAGGTTCTAAAAACCCCTGAATATATAGAAAATACTAGTTCAGTTGAATTCTCTGATCTTCCAGGAAGTGCCCTTTATCTGCAAAATGTTTTCTATGTTATTGGATGTTAAGGACTAATGTGGTTCTCTATAGTAGACTATGAGAAGTAACAAGGAAAGATTAGGCACAGGGCAAGTAAACTTGCCGTGGGAGCAGGCAGCCAGGCACTGTGGGACATGTCCTGCACCAGGAGCACTCAAGGCCACACCACACAGGACTTAGCATCTGATACATGTTGGTGGTGGTCAAAATACCATTTAAAAAATGCTCTTACATTCGCAGAACAGGTACAATAATAATGTAAAGAGGTTCAAATGAGAAATTAAGAGAGTAGTCATTCATGATTAATAAAACTAATACAATTTTTATTCTACTTGTGTGCATGTTTTTACACCCCCATCTGATTCTTCACATGTGTCAGCAATCTTATATTACCATGTGGAAAAAAAGTTCTAAGACCAATGCCAATTTGATACCACTACAGTTGAAAATGAATCATAAAAGTGTTGTAATTTTTTAAATAGGAGGATTTATGGCAATTTTGAGTAGCTTTTCCACTACTGTTCAACTGTGCCTCAGTATCATAATGCATGTCTCATATGTGCCTGAGGATTGGCTCCTTCGCTCCTTGGAGTGATTATTTTGTCTATGTGAATTCCATCTAAGATAAGAAAAAGAAATCATTCTCCAACATCTTAGCTTAGAAACAGACTTGGGGAAGTTTCTGTATGTAAACAATCTGTCAGTTTCTCAGGGGCATCAGGGGAGAGAAACTTTTTGCATTGCAGACATCTAAGGAGGGTTGTATGGCTATACTGAAGAGGGAAAGTTTGTTTTTCATGCTCATGACTGGTAATTTCCTGACTGCTTCATTCTGAAATTGTGTTCCACTTCATGCTTTAGAGCCAATGACACCAAGGGCATCGTGGGTGGCTGGGGAATGATAACTTCCTGAAATGAACTTAGGAGAAGTGACTATAACGTTTTGGGGAAATCGCAGCCAAGGAATTAATGCCTTCTGGAGTGAAGTGAAAAACCATGGATGATTTATATGTCATTAGAAAGATCAGATGAAGCCAAATTAAGAGGAGTGCTGTTGTCCAACTTATCCCACAAGGACTCAGTCAGACACCTCAGTTTAAAGTAGAGGGTATTGTTTTGAGCCGTTGGCTCTAAATAGACTCCAGAAAATCCTTGTTTGAAAAAAGAGCAAAAAATGGGAACAGATATGCTGAAAAAAATGAAAAGAAGAAGATCAGATGATTGATTAATCATTCTTTTCTTGGGGTGCGATTGCATGAATATTGATTTGATAGCTGAGCCTTTGTTTTATACACTAGTCCAGAACATTCATCAGTTACTGCACAAGTGCATATTGAGTTGTTTCTATATGATGTGGTTGCACACCTTGGGTTGTAAACTTCTGGAAGGCAGAGTCTAAGGATATCCTCATAATGCAATGTCTATCACATCAGCACATGTAGTTTTATGTTTTAAGATGATGATAATTTTGATGATTCTGATGACAAAGTATTTAAAAGTCCTCTTAAAATACAAAGTTGAAAAATGACACAGGAAAGAAAGTGAAAAATAAAAAATGCACATTTAGTTTGCATTATTATGTAGGAAAGAGAATGGTTACCATTGAGGCAAGGCCACGAAGTATAAAAATACTTTGCGTCATCTGTAAAAGTTTGTTGGTATAATTTCAAATGTTGCATAGTAATCCTTTATATGGTGGTACCATAATTTACTTAGTCATTTCCTTAGTGATCATCATGCCACATATATCTTGTTACATAAACCTTTACCAGTTTAAGCTTTACCTCAGCATAGATTCTCAGAAGTAAAATTTTGACTCAAAGGGCATGGTTAACTTTATGGCTCTTTGGGTCTACCATCAAACTGATTTCTAGAAATTTGTACCACTTGATACTTAAACCCACAGTGTATGGTGAAGACCAACAAAGACTTAAATGACTAAGAAGGAAAAGAAAAGTTACACCCAGTATATACCTGCTGCTCCAGGCACAGTGCTTTCACACATACTGCATTATTTAAATATCACAGCTACTGTGTGGAAAGTTTTGTGGTTGAAGTCAAGACTTGAAAAAGAGCCAGAATGATGCATAGCCTAGGAAAAGGAGAAAAAAAATGAGGAAGTGCCTTCCAGATGGCAGAAGCTCGTGGAACGTGAAGTTATGAACAAATACAGTTCTGTGGTCTTTGAGGTAACCCTGAAATAGTATCCTAACTCCCTCTGTGTGTTCTGAACCAATTGGAAAATAAGATAGTGATAAGGCAGAGAGGTACAAAAGTTCTCCTTCTGTGGTCAAGGGTTTTCTAAAACGAAAATCCCCAAATTAGTCAGCAAAAAGAAGCCTTCACATTCTCCCCCACCCCACTTCACTACCGCTCCGCTGGGGCAGAACCCTTTACAATTTAAGGCATGGAATAAAAAAAGAAATGTGTGTTTCCTACAGGTCGGCTCATTCACAAGGGAGGAGATAGGAACCAGGCTGTGGGTGCCTTGTTTCTCTTTCCAATCTCGGCAGTTGGCAACTTATTCCTCAGTGGTGAAAAGGGGTGAGTGAGAGGTTGAGGGAAAGGTAAGATTTCAATAGCTAGAAGAGTTTTCTCCACACTGATGACAAAGTCAGCAGGAGGGAATGAGCCATTTCCCTCTGACTACAGGGCAAGTTGAGCATTAGTGCAGACTGGTCTGGTTAAGGTTTATGCTTGGAATTACTAGAAGGCCAAATGTGGACTACCTGAAGTATCATGTTGAGGTATCAGCTTTTGCCTTTGGAGATCTCTGGTGATTTCTGAGCAGCAGAAACACAGCATAACCTGTCTCTTTCATATTGTATTGTCTCTTTTGACTCCTCAGCTTCATGAATTCAACACCCGTGAAGACGCAAGGTTGTAGGTAATGATGCTGGTTTATTTTGGACCGAATCCTTTCTCTCGGTGGCATTGTCTTCCACCATGTTCTTCCTCTGTGGGCCAAAATCAACAAAACAAAAATTGGCAATGAAATAATCCCATTATGGAAATCATTCAAAAAATATGGTTCATAATTATAAATAGTGGTCACAGATAAGGCAATAAAATTACTAATTTAATCTTTAGTGTGAGGTGGCAGGGTGCCTCTTGTGCCAAATCATTACTATTTTGCCTATCACCAAACTTCTTCTCTGAGAAGAGGTAATTCCATGGACAATTCACTGTGCCTGTCACGTACACCTCATAGATCAGAGGCAGAGACACTGCCTCCAGGGGGGGACATCCGGGTGGGAGAATGATGGAGTTTACAGAAATGAAAAGGAAAGTGATGTCCACCCTGAGTTCATGGTTAAATTTTAAGTGACCCTCAGCAGCAGACCATGCCTTCACATACGGATCCGATACCGAGTCAGGTGAGGGTTCCAGTGGATGCCTGTAAGAGCCATAAAACATCAAGACTTTGTGGCCACAGAGGATTATCTGTGCTTTAGGACCCTTCTGCAAAGCAACATTCCTCCAGGCTCTGCACCCTCCTGTAAAGAATCAGGACAATGCATTACACAGAGACCCCAGAACAGTCCAAATCAGGCGACAGAGTATCTTTTCCCCATAGATTTAAATATATTATTGCTGAATATATTTGAGGGTATTATTTTCCCAAAAGATTAAACAAAAAATGTTTTTTTTTTAATTTTGGATAGAGAATGAGCAGGGAAGAGAGGCAGAGAGAGAATCTCAAGCAGGCTCCATGCTCAGTGTGGGGTTTGGTGGGGGCTCGATGTAGGGCTATACCCGGGGCTCTATCCCAAAACCCTCGGATCATGAGTTGAACCAAAGTCAAGAATCAGACGCTCAACCAATTGAGCCACCCAGGTGCCTCTGTTGTTGTTCTTAATCTTTAATCCTTAATACCAGGAAAGCCAAGGCACCATTGCATAGAGTTGTTATTCAGGGTGCCGGTTACCCTGGGGGGGCAGCTGCAGATGCAGTGTGGAGCTGGGCTGGGAGTCACCCTCAGCAAGGCCGACTGGAAGGAGGACAAGGCTGTGCATGCATATTGCTGCCTTGCTGTGCTCAAATGATGCCCCCCATGTTTTCTCCATATGAATGTTCTTCAGTACGTGATACGTTTGTCTGCATTTGGCATGTTCCTAGTGTCATTTACATTCTCCCTGTGGCCCTAGCCCTTGTTCTGCTGCTTTCCCAGAACTTTCCAAAGCCCGCTCTTGGGCTTCAGCCTATCTTCCCAGAGATCCTTGGGCCAACAACTACTCTCCATCACAGAACAGAAAATGGTTTGTGGTTTGCAAATAAAATGTTCATAATTTGCTAGAGAATGTAGCATCTTCTTCTTCCTCTTCCTCCTTTTCTTCCTCCATCTGACGAAAGAAACAACAAAACCATATTCTTTTTAATCTCAGTTCATTGTTAGAGATAATTTTGCAGAATACCTACAAATGTGGCAGCGTTTGGGTGCATTGTTTTAATATGACAAGGGGAGGATCTTACCTGAAATATAACTTTGTATTAACAAGAACTCTTAAAATATTTTTGTCCCTGTATTTGTGAGGTGCGTACATAGTTACAGAAACTATGGCTTCATGATAAAGAAGCCCAATATATACCCTTCACCTGGTTTAGGACAGCCAAAAGTCCAAAATGTTTTTCTTTGGGTTTCACATAATGTCAGGGAGACAATACCAACACCTGATCTTCACACCCCATCACACAAGAGAATTTGACGGCCATTGAGCACGGAATTTTCCCGTTGTACTGCAATTACAGGAACACCTGTGCTACCTAGCTGTGCACTGAGCCCCATGAAATGCAATGTTCCAGAGCTGTCAAAACGTCTCATTTCTTGCCTTTAATTCAGGGCCGTAATTGTAGTCGATCTGGTTATTATGTTCTACTATGCTTCATTTATAAGCATACAGCAGAAGGGCTAATAATTTTAGATTAAATCCAGAGGGCTCTTGTAAACATTCACCTAGGTCTGTGTACCTTTCTTTAAATAAGACTTACGGTCTACTTGCAAAAGAAAAACAGGGTTTTCTGTAATGTGAAAATAATCCTTAAATCATGAGGATGCTTGAGCAGAACATGTTCATCAGGATTCAAATGTATATATTTTTTGATATATTCAGCTCTAAGGTCGGAGTCATGTAGTGTAAGCTCTGTCCTAATGCAAGTAGCATTGTAAGGTGACTTCATTCACTGGCTGATGTGGTGTAGTTGCAACTTCTGAATCAATTTACAGTGGAAAGGATATTGTCTGATGGGTGAAATTATTTATATGACAAATTTAAGAAGTTCTAGAGATTTCAGATTATGTATTTAATAAATTAGTTTTACTGAAATCAATACAACTCTTAAGAATCTAACACTCTAAGAAACTTCCTTAGAAACAGTATGTGTCATTTGCACATGTAATAGCTGTCAAGAAGATGGAATCAACTGGTAAATATGACAATAGAGGTGGACTCCAAAAAGATCACTGTTCTATGATGCAGGTATGTAGTAGGTACCAGATTGACATTTGTTGTTAACTTCTAACATACACTTTGCCCTCTATATACTCTTAATATAAAATTCTACTGGGCTATGGGCCCTGTGGGGTTGGAGTTGTGCTTGCTTTCCATTCTCAGATCTCAGCAGATCCTATCATGCCCAGTAGGCCCCAAATTATGGTGATATTTGATGAATTGAAATAAGACTCATATTTGGTTATTGAATATTTTTAGTGAATCTTTACATCTCCGAATTCTCTGACACTTGACTTTTAACATTTCATGGGTTTCCAGCTAAATTATTAGATTTGCATATGGTGAACGTTGGGGCTGTGGTACAAAAATTACCCTTTGCACCGTGTTGGCATGTTGCCCATGCTTGCCTCTGACTGTAAGGCCATACTGTGCTGTACCTGTGTTTGTGTGTCTGTCAGTGTCACTTAACTAACTGAAACGCAGATGCTGGGTCTTTCTCACTTTTATATTTCCTGTCTGGCACTCTTTGCTTTGCAAATAGTGGGCTTTTGAGCTTCATTAATTAACGTTTAACATTTTGGTAATGGTAGGTATAGTCACTGGAAGAAAATGTTTATTCTGTTCACTGATGTAGCTATCAGAGAACTTTTATGAGAAGATTTTCGATTAATCATAGGGCTTTTAGAAGGTTAATTATAGCAATGCATGTTTTAGATTTAAATATATTTCAAGCTTTTTTCGTATATGGTTTGTCAATGTTGTAGAAATGCTGTAAGATGTGAATGTTAGTCTATAAATTTAATGAATTACTTGGCAAAATCACCATTGTATTAAAATAAGAGTTAGATTCTGTTGCTTAGCCTTATTATATCTTGTGTTATTTTATTTCTATTCTTAGGTTAACACGCAGTCATCAGTGCCCTTTAAACAATGGGCTTTTCCTATTGCTCTACCACTGGGGAGAGCTGATGCTTCATTAGAAATTGAAGTTAAACTAAGGCATGAATTTTCTCCAGTTTTTTATTTTTTCTTTTTTGAAGCTATTGGTGCAGTTATGGCACTAGATCAGATTTTGTGATTCAGAGGAAATGGATTGATTCATATAGAGATGGAATCTATGATATTGGCCTTATTTATGCCATTTATTGATCAACACATTCAACTTTCTAAATGAGCAAAATGAGAAATTGAGAAAACGGAAATCATTTTCGAGAACATTGTGTATTTACCTTAGGTTTTCTAATGCTGTGGCAAATTTCAGCTGCATGCTTGGTACAAAGATCAATTCTGAAAGTAGCACCTATAACATAACCATGTTATTTTGTTCACTGTTCATGGGGGAGTAAGGCTATTATGCTGTCATGAAAGAGGTACCCCAAATTTCCTCTAAGTAATGGATATGATTTGGCCAGAAATAAAAGCAAATCCATGGAATGGAGAAATGATGACAATGTTTATACATAAATTTTATATAGTGCCAGAGTCCAGATCCAACAGGTCCGGGGTCCCTAAAGGATGGACAGTGTCAGCACGAGACAGTGATGAGAGAGCCACAAGTTTCTTTCTTCATTACCAGGCAGGCATCTCTGCTCTGTCTGCTTTGGTGATTTTTTTTTTTTTTTTATTGGTCAAGCAATAACATGACATTAGAAAATAGAAATTTTTTACAGTGACTAGTTTTTTGTGATAAGATGTTTTAATTATCAAAAGTGTACAGAGACAAGTTTTACAGACGTACTTTTTTAGAACCATCCCATTTATTCTTGGCGTCAGTCCCCCAGATTAAGAAAGTAACAAACCTATCTTATTTTGTACGGGTTGGTTTTTTGCCAATAATTATGACTTTGTTTTTAATTAACAAGTTACAACCAAGTCATGTAACATACTTACAGTGAAGTTGAGTAAATCTTATAACCAAGAGTATAACAGGATGTTTTTAGTAAAAAATAGGATAACATACATATTATTTAAGTTAGTAATGTTAAGATTTAAACATAGGTTAAGTTGTATATAGATAGGCTAGGAGTTAATTTGTTTGGCTCATTAACCACAAAAGAAAGAATATTTGTTAACAAGTTGCTTGAGAAAGCCCTTTTTTTGACGTAAGTACAATGGGGGCCCTATGTGCGTTGGCCTTGCACCTGGGTTTTTATTTTTTTATCCATCCTCATAACTGAAGTCAGTATAATGGAGGATATTTGTAGAATGTGGACCTGGGGAAGGGACCATGTTCTGACCTTGTCTTTTATTTTTTATCTCCAATTTAGGCTCCTTTTCTCCAGGCCAGACTTAAAAGCAATTCTTTTGTTTTTAACCCCTTCAAATCTATGTTTCGGGTCTGCAAGACTCATTAGAAGACCCTTTTGTCAAACATCTACAGTGCTTTGATCTGAAATCTCTTATGCAGAGACAGGAAAATGTTTTTTCTTATGGGGTAACTGTGTGGGGAATATTGGTCTGATTTAGAACATTGTGAGGCCTAATCAATAACAACAGTCTCATTCCCGATATGAGCCAATAATAAAAGGAGATACCAGTTTTGCTACACGGCAGGAGCTGTGCAAATGTCTGCCATTTCCTCGCTGTGACTGTGTCATCCAGTGAGGCCGATGCGGCTCCCAGCAATATAGTTAAATAAAATATATGTAAAATACTTCTAAATTGAAATGAAAAGACACTTACTGTGTTTAGGGAATTAATATGTTATGTTGAACCAGCCCTTCCCATTAGTTTGCCATCTTCTTTCTCCTCATTAGGCAAATGTTGTCATTCATATCTTTTTTCTTTTTTTTAGAGAGAGAGCTTGAGAGCAGGGAAGGGCAGAGAGAGAGACAGAGAGAGAGACAGAGAGAAAGAGAGAGACAGAGAATCTGAAGCAGACTCTGTGCTGACAGCGGCGAGCCTGATGTGTGGCTTGAACTCACTAACCGTGAGATCATGACCTGAGCTGAAGTCAGACGCTCAACCAACTGAGCCACCGGGGTGCCCCTCATTCATACCATTTCTAATTTTTGAGTTTGTAGTAAGAATGAAGATTATTCTAGAGTCATTCCTGAAGCCATGTGTCCTGTGAAAACAAAGAACTATCAGTTTCGTGAAGTGGCTATTTGAGTTCAAAGGCTGGGGCACCTGGCTGGCTCACTTGGTTAAGCATCCTACTTCAGCTCAGGTCATGATCTCACAGCTCCTGACTTCTAGTCGTGCAGGTTCTGTGCTGACGGCTCAGAGCCTGGAGCCTGCTTTGGATTCTGTGTCTCCCTCTCTCTCTGCCCCTCCCCCGTCACACTCTGGCTCTCTTTCTCAAAAAATAAACATTAAAAACAATAATAAAAAAAGAAAAAAACCTGTTAAAAAAAAAGAGTTCAAATGCAAATAGGACTAAGTCACTGTCATTTAATCCTTCAGGGGGTCCCCGTTGCCCTCTAGATAAGCTTAAAGCATTGTCGTAAATGCCCTCCTGCCCCTCCAACTTGGGCTTCAACTCTCTCTTCTGCTTCCTGTCTTACCAACAGCCTCTCACCTGGGCTTCAGCCAGATTGACCTATTTCCCAATTATTCCAATGCCTTGCGCTCCCTTTTTCCCCTAGGCATTTGTACTTGTTTGGCTTGCCCAGAGCACTTCTGTTCTATTTTTGCCTGGTTAATTCCTCCTCCTTGAGGTCTCAGCCTAGAAGACACTTATTCCAAGAGTAGCCTTTCAGCCCCATAGTCGTGGTTAGTTCTCCTGTGATGGACTGTCCGGTGCAGAGTACTTCCACTGCTCTAGTACCAACTGCTCAAGGGAATATGGGTTGCCTGTTTACTCTCCTTTCTCACGTGATTTCATGCTCTGTGAGAGCAAGAACTGTATCTTCCCTCATTCACTCATATCCCAGTAACAAACACACTCAGTGCCTGGCAATTAGAAGGCTCTCAGTAAATACTTCCTGAGTGAATGAATGACTGAAATGCATCAAACCCATAGAAAACCATGTTTTCTTCTGAAAAAGTTCCCATTACAATTACAGGTATAACTAGTTGAGCTTGTTAAGATATTTAATGATTGCTACAAGTATGCTTAATTTTGAAGGGTTAAGACTGAAATTACTTAGCTCTTTTGTAGACGGTTGTCTTCTTTTTAATGGCTCACTAATGCTGTTTTTTGAAGTTAGAAAGAAAAAAAAAATCCCTCAGTCCCACTCTGTCATTTGCTTAAGATGAGCACTCAGTATTAAATGAGCAGAAGTGGTCGCACTTCACCTAATTTGCTCACTTTTGTAGTTTGACATCAAGGGTCTGTTTATCGAAATAGACCTAAAGGAGCTCATTACTCAAAGCTCTCCCTCCCACGGATGACCCTCTGGCTTTGGCTCCCCAGCCACGGTGATGGAGCGGAGCCACACTACAGTTAATTTTGGAGCTTATTTTTGAAATAAGACTTTTATTATAGTCTTCATTGTATGAATTTCTTTTGTAATAAAGGTGATGGACATTTTTATGTAGATTTCTAAAAGAGGGAGCTGAGGAGCCTACGACCATCCATGACACGGGGGGAATGGGTGTTAAAGGCCACTGGGATCCCCACATTAGAACTGTGCATTAATGGAGTACTTTTGACATGACTTTCTTTACATTGACTTACTACTTGTAACATAAAAAAAAATATTTGTTTCTCAAATACTGTGATTTAAAGGAAAAGAACATTAGACTGGAAATTCCACCTCCTTACTTGCTCTTATCTTTTGGGCAAAACTGGAATAAAAGATATAAAAATAATTCACCTGGTTAAAAAGAAATTATTTTGAATTTTTCTGCCGATGGAAACTTGTACCCCGGAAGCAGCATTTGCTTAGCACCTCAGGGCCTCTGTCCATTTCCATCTGCTCCACACTGCATGACATTAGTGTCCTGGGCGTACACAGGGATGGCCTCGCCTCTCTTGGGGTGGCTGTCCATCGTTCTCTCCTCTACTATATAGGATAACATACTCAGATTACGCTGAGATTATCTCACCTTTTAAGGGTACTGTGCTCAGTGAATGCCCAGCACATAGACAGGGTATTTTGGTGCACATGGGAAAGTCAGCCTGAATTCCTGCATTCCTTACAAGTGTACTTAAAAACCTGTCATCTTAGTCTTGCATGATGATACATAATTGATAGAACATAATTAATGGAACAAGTAATGTAAGTTAAATGAGCTTTTTATAGCCACTGTTTTCCACAGTATATAACAAAACGATGCTTTTAAACTACTGTATCCGAGATTTTCATTTTGTTGACCTTAATTTTGTATTCTCCTATTAAAACACCATTGTTCTTATTGAAAAGAATTTTCTTATGTTAGTGATCAAGAGGTAATGCCAATAAACCATCAACTGAAATTTTATTTCTGAATGAAGGTGAGGACTTTAGGATGAGAAGTGGAGCATTTTTGGCTTAAATATAACTTCTTATGGGCAAGCATAAGTGTTTAAAATGGACTGCACTGATTGTTAACTATATTAAAGTCACTATTACTAGATAACTGGCATTTTGATATATCTTTACATATTTTAACGGACCCAGGATGCCAGTTTTTTTACTTTGATGTATTAAATTATCAGCATTTCTTGAGCTATGCTTCAGGGAATGCTAGTGTCCTGAGAACTGTTAATAGGTGTTTGGGGAAAAAATAGTCCATTGGCCAAATTAGATTGTTAAATGTTGCAAGCTAGATCACCGTCCTAACTATTTGCAATATGCACTGGCATTTTAAAGTCTGGCTTTATGAGCTCCCAAAGTAAACAAAACAAAACAAAACAAAACAAAACAGAATAGAACAGAACACAAAAACACACAAAAAATGTTGACCTAATATTTCCAAAGCTTCTAAAATTTTTTTAATTAATGGTCATATATTATATAAATTTAAAGAAAACACACAATTGTACAGCTTAATGAATTATTCTTCCCACCCTCATCAAACCTTACCACCCCATCCCCTTGGTAATCTATTTCTTACATTTCTTTCCCACACAACCGCCACAGGAATTTAGTTTTGTCTTTCTATGTATGTCTTTAAGCATTTAAAAGTCTTTCTCCATACAAATATAATATGTATAACATACAATATGTTTAAGGTTTATAAATATAAATAATCCTCTTCCTTTCCTCCCATAAAAACCCTGAGTCCACCTCCTGTCATGGGGACACCAGTGGGTTTCTACCTAAGTCTTCGTATCCCGAATTGCAGTTCCTTGATCCCATAAAAACACTTTACCTCTTGAACTGGTTTCTGGTTTTTAGCTGATACTTGCTTGGTCTTTTCCCCCTTTGGCCACTCCTGTTACCTGGCTTGATCTTTTTTTTTTTTTTTTTGGTCTCAGTTTTATTTGTTTCCATCTCTCAAATCCTTTAATCTCTTTCTTCATTTCTTTTTGATTTTAAGAAACTTTCTCCAATTGATCTTTTATTTCTCTTAAGGTATTATCTTGTGTTTATTTGCTCTTGTGTTTCTGTCTTTTGTATTGTTTTTATTTTTGAAATATTTTTCTTGTCTTTTTAATTCTTTCTAAACTCACTTCTGAATTTCTCTTTTTCTCCAGGAGATTATATATATATATATATATATATATATATATATATATATATATAGTATCTTGTATCATTTCTTAATGTCCTTATTATATGTCTTTTTGTTCACTTAAAAATGCCTGTTTACAGTTACCTTTTTTTGTGGGCTTTTTTTTTATGGGGTGTACTTTCATTTTTCTACTGAGATCCTATGCCACTCATTATTTTCTATTACTCATTTTTTGATGAAATGTGTTTGCTGAACTTTTAGAACAGGAGTGTGGTGCTGGGGAACTTTTCCAATTTTGTTGCACTAAAGCTCTGTTTCTGATATTTCTATACAGTCTTCAAAATGGGGCGTGTACTTCATGAGAACTCCTGAATTTCTCTCTTCCTCCAATGTCATCTGGACATTTCATTCTTTGTCCTTTGTGTTTATTGTTCTTATTCGGCTCAGTTTATATTTCAGGTTTGATGCTTGGTGTGGGCTTTGTATTGGAAGGGAACATTGGTTGGTTTTGAGAGTTTCTAGGACACAGTCTGTTTCCATGCTCTCACATTTTACCCTGGGCTCCTCATTCCTGCTACTCTAAGTATTTTGTAAGGAGAACAGAACTAAGCAAATGCAACAAAGTGCCTTATTCATTGCCTTCCATCCACCTCATTAGCCTGGTTTGGATTTTGTACATCCATAATGTAGGGGAGGAAAGGCAATTTTCTTTTCACCCTTCCAGATTCTTGGCACCATAATAAAAGACAGATTAAGAGGAGAAAGCCAAACAAAAGTTTAATAACATGTCTGGTTCCTGTAAACATGAAAGATACCCAGGAAAACTGAATAACTCTGGACATGAAGGAAGCTATCACTTTAAATGCCATCGTCAGCTAACAGCAGCAAAAAAGGATGTTGGAGGTATGGTAGTATAAGACCCAGTGATAGGCGCTTTCCAGGAAAAGCACAATAACAAATAACCAGGGTAAGGTTGTTAGGCTGATCTAAATCATGGCTCTCTTCCTTTGATAAGAATTTCTAGAGATTTAGTCACCCTTCTCTTCTTGAGATGAAGTGGGAGATATCCTTACAAATGCAGATTTCCCTTACCAATGTAAAAGTCTCTTACAAAAGGGTAGCATCTACTCTGTTTACAGAGTTTCTCCAGTGTCTGCAGCCTCTTAAAAAAATAATCAGCCCCAAATAATCAATATTTTGGGGTGGCAAATTTTTCTCCCCTTCGGGAGTGACCAAGATGGTGTTAATGTTCCCCTCAGCTTGACTAAACTTTGGGCAGAATTCTTCACTCTAGGCCCCAGCTTCCCTTTGCTTAGAGCATTTACTTTAGAAAACTTGTGTGGTTGGACCTTGAACAACCAGGGTTTGAACTTAGGAGAACCACGTACATGTGGATTTTTTTAGATGAATACCGTAGAGTGCTATTATAAATGTATCTTCCTTTCTTCATGATTTTTTCTTTTTCTTTTTTTTTTAAAGTTCTGTTTATTTATTTTAAGAGAGACAGAGACAGCATGAGTGGGGGAGGGGTAGAGAGAGAGAAGGAGAGAAAGAATCCCAAGCAGGCTTCTCACCATCGGTGCAGAGAGTGATGAGGGGCTTGAACTCACGAACCAGGAGATCATGACCTGAGCTGAAACCAAGAGTTGGATGCTTCACTGATTGAGCCAACTAGGCACCATTTTCATGATTTTCTTAATAACATATTCTTTTCTGTACTTACTTTATTGTAAGAATATAGTATATAATACATGTAACATACAAAATACATGTCAATCGACTGTTCATGTCATCTGTGAGGCTTCCAGTCAACGGTTGGCTATTAGTAGTTAAGTTTTTGGGGGAGTCAAAAGTTATATGCAATTTTTAGTGGGGAGGAGGAGAGGGGTTTCATAACCCTTGCACTGTTCTAGGGTCAAGTGTGATTGTAAATTTTTTCTGTGCCCCTTCGAGATGAAAGTCTTTTAAAAAGCTTCTTGCTAGTTTTACAACCTAGGACTGTTTCCAAGGAATCCATGCCTTTGAGGTAAGAGTATCAAGGATGATGTTCTCTAGTTTCTGTGAGAAGTTTCCTTACTCTAAGTTCAGGTAGATAGTGACAAGTTTACTTTTCCTTTGAATAAAGGAAATTAGCAGATGGCCTTGAATCTTCCTACCCAGTTCATTAAAAAAATTTTTTTTTATGTTTGTTCATCTTTGAGACACAGAGGCAGACAGAGAGAGACAGAGAGAGAGACAGAGTGTGAGTGGGGGAGGGGCATAAAGAGAGAGGGAGACACAGAATCCAAAGCAGGCTCCAGGCTCTGAGGTGTCAACATAGAGCCTGATGCGGGGCTCAAACTCATGAACTGTGAGATCATGACCCGAGCCAAAGTCAGATGCTTATGCGACTGAACCAGCCATGTGCATCCCCCTACCCAGTTCTTAAAGGCACCCCCACACCCCAACTCTTGTTTGAGTGGAGCTGAGTGTCAGGACTTGATTCTGCTCTCTCCCCGGTTGCTGGCAAGAACGCTGGGAGAAACACAATTCAGTTTGCTTATTTGTCTGGAGTGAGTTCTCTTTCACAATAGTATTTGATAATGATAGGAGCCATGCTAATGCAGTTGGTGGTGTTACAGATTAACATATTGAAAAATCCAGTTGAACATGTGTCTAAAACTTGGATTTTAAAGTCTGCCTGTTTGCTGTTAGTAAATGTGGTAGGATTCTGTTCACATGTATAATGGGATATGGTTATGAAAAACAAGCCTTTGATCAAATGGTATATTTGCTCACAGATGAAAGGAAGAAATATATTTGATGTTGGGATTGAAAAAAATGAAAAGCTCTCAGTTCAAACTCATGGGCAAAGAATGTTGGTTTAAAAAACAAGTTAACACGTTTGTTACTGCTTGTTCGAAAGTGTTTGACCTGCACTCTTCAGAGAGCACTAGTAACTGTGTCTTGTTTTCACATAGCACCTTTTCTTCTGGGAATTCCATAGCCCTCTGGACTAGCAAGGATTATTACTGCCATCTGGCCAGTGAGGAAAGTGAATCCACTTAAGTGAGAACTTTCAAGGTCACATGATCAATTAATGGTAGTTTTGTGCTATTTTCCATCATTCGTAGACTTCCTCAATGACAAAGCTCATTTTGGAAGAAATATTTCAATGTGATGGCTTGAGAAAAATCATTTGAACCGTTAAGGAAATTACTTTTTAATCGTAGGTGTAGGAAAAAAATCAGTGACAAAGGCTTCAAACAAACCCAAAATGCCTGTCCTTGAGTATTAGAAGTCAATGTTCTGGCTTATCATCCTTCTCATTTTTAATTTGCTATTCTTGATTTTTGTTTCCTTCCCTGCTCCCTGATATGCTGATTACTTACTGGGTATTTGTCTCTGTGTACACAACTCGAGAATGTTTGTGTTGTTGAATGGTGCTTCTGCAGTTTTGCTTTTAATTGAACTACAGATGTTATACTTACAAAAGTAATAATAATCTCATTAGATTCCATGAATGTGTTTGCAGTGTGAAAACCTAAGAATTGAGGATATAAAGGGCTTTTTTTTTTATAGACAATGAGATATTACTGGAGAAACAGACTAACGGATATTTAGGTATCTTTCAATAATTATAAAAGTTTTGCAGCAGTCAACGGTGCTCAAAAGTGAAATCAGAGGGTACTTTACAATTTTATTTGATTTCAAATTTTAGGAGGATTTGTTATTACTGACTAGGCCTATTTTGTTTCAGAATGTGAGTCCTTTACTTTTTACGGTCATACTTATTTTGAATTGCTTGGAAAGGATTTTAAAATTTTGAAAAAGTGGGAGTACTGGCTACACCGCCTATATTCATGATGTTTGAAAAAGTGTTCTTTTGGGGCGCCTGGGTGGCTCTGTCAGTTGAGCGTCAGACTTCACCTCAGGTCATGAACTCATGGTTCGTGAGTTCAAGCCCCACATTAGGCTCTGTGCTGACAGCTTGGAGCCTGGAGCCTGCTTTGGATTTTGTGTCTCTTTCGCTCTCTGCCCCTCACCCACTTATGCTCTGTCTTTCTCTGTCTCTCAAAAATGAATAAACATTAAAAAATTAAAAAAATGTTAAAGTGTTCTTTTATTTTTAAGAACCTCAGTAGCTTTGCAACATATTTTGTTTTTTCTTCAGCTTATATGATAACTATTCTTCATAGTGTAGGTAACTTAGATTAGTTTTTTCCAAAGGAGCTCCGCAGAGCGATCTTTGAAGAAAGAAGCATAGCATTTCATCAGGAGCTTCTGTGCATCACTGCAAATCCTCCACCATTTTCCCAGAAACTGCTGCAGCCACCACTTCTGAGGAAGGTTCTGAAACCTTAGGGCAAGTGTAATTAGACAGCATCTCCCCTCAAGCTCTGGACACATATGTCTCACTATATCCTCCATGGTCCTCGGACACTATAGACCGGATTGTTTGGAAAGCTCACTCTGTACTCACGCCTGCAAATTCTGGAAATACGGGGGAAGGTGATACCGATGAGACCACCTTAGACCAGTGGGGTCTGGAGAGAAGTCTGAATGAGTGATTGCCCATTCAATCTCTTCAAGACTCATAAGCCATTTAATAAGCATCTCATAAGATGCCAGAGAAACCCGCAGAAGTTACCCACACCAATGACAAATTTGTAATGAAAGCTTTTACTAGTTTTTTTTTTCTCCTCTCATCTCTCCTACCTACTCCCCAAGATTAAAACTCAGCTTTTGGGTAGAATGCAGGATGGAATGCGTGTCTAGATCCTTTGGCAGGGGCTCTCATATCTGCCTCAGTCAATTCATGACGTGTATTTATCATATTTGGAGGCTCTGAGAAGTCCTGCAGTAATAAACCTGGTTAGCTTTGTGAATTTGAGAATTTCTCAGAGTTAGTGCACCACAAACCCCACTTTCACCACATGACACCTGTTTCTATCTTAACACTGAGAAAAGTTGGCCTAAAGATGAGCAATGAGTATCTGTGGTAAAAGCATGGATACCATTGGACAAGCTCCAAGCTCTGCTCCCATTTCGGTGTATTATCAATCGCACATAGAAGTGGGGAAGGCTCATCCTGTTTCTTCTTCTGTTGTAAAGAATCAATCTGCCCTTAGAGCCTTGACATCATTTTCAAGGTCATTATCCCAAGGGCTTATGGTTCTGATTTCAGCTGTTATGGTCTGCCTCTAACAACTCATAAAAACCATAATGTTTTAGACTAAATATTAATCAATAAAAATGATACTTAAGTGATTGGAGAATTCTTTAAAAAACGAGATTGTTTTTGCCCTCAATAAGCTTAAAAATAAAAAAATTACATCTATACACTGTAAAGGTTCCGGTAGTCTTTTATTAGTAGCCATAAATATCCTTTTCCTCTGCTTCCAGCCACAAGGGAAGATTGCAGTGTGTACAGCTCAACAGCAGCTGTGGCCGGGGAGCTTCTTTTGACCAATGAAGATGAGAGGAAGTGACATTGTGCCACCCGCGGGGGAAAGCATTTGATTTCAGATGCTCAACTCCCCAGGCAGCTGTTTCTCAGAAATTGTGGCAGCAGTAGTTTAGATGAAGAAAACATAGACTGAAGCAATCAGAAGGTAAGGGTTCACGCGGAGGAGGGCTTCCCTGAAGATTCACCTGGACCGGCTAAAGCCTTAGCCTGAATGAAAAACTGCATTGGAATGTTGTTTGGCACTGCAGCTTGACTTAGCCTGTCCTAACTCATGTAATCAAGAAGATAACAGAAAGAAACAACTAGGTAGTACTTGTTGAGAACTGTGCAGGGTCTGAGACTGTATCTTACAGTCAGGCTAACAAGCTAGACCACTGCAGTCTAATGGATGCTGGCAGAAGACAGAACACTTGGGGCGCCTGGATGGCTCAGCTGGTTAAGCACCTGACTTTTTATTTCAGCTCAAATCATGATCTCAGGGTCATGAGAACGAACCCTGTGTTGTGCTCTGAGCTGAACATGGAGACTGCTTAAGATTCTCTCTTCCTCCCCCTGTCTCTCCCTCCTTCTGCCTGTTTCTCTTGCTTGTGCGCTCTCTCTCTCTCTCTCAAAAATAAAAAAAGACACAAAACTCATGGGTTGGAGACAGAAGCAGTGGCTGGAGAATCAGCACTTGCACAAGCTCCCTGAGCCCCAGTTCCCACAGGGCAGCCCAAAGAGTGGAAAACTGTACACAGTGGGTGTGTTATGGGACAGGACTCTGAGTTTAGGAAGTCTGATTAGTCTGGTTGGTGGGCCTGTTTGATCTTCATCTTGCAGAAAGACATTATTACATTAGCAAGTATGTCTGATTTGTCTCCAAAGGGAGTCACTATCTCTGTCTTCCAAGACTGGCAACACACCCACCCTTGGCTCCAGGTCTTGGAGATGCTGTCTTTCCAAGACTGTTCATAAGCAAACTTGCTTGAAGAGATAGTCTAGCACGACAGCCAGTGCCTCTGCTTTAAAGATGTCTAGAAACATGGGACACCCAAAGAAAATTGTCTCCTCATAGTACTTGAGGTAATTTCCAAGTAAGTTATTCATTTATTTATTCATAAATATTCACTGGGTATTGACTGTGGGATGGGTGCTTTTCCAGCCTCTGGAGATTGAATAACCAAGATAAAAAAGATTTCTGTTGTCAGGGAGCTTATATTCTTGGGTGGAGATCCAAATGATAAATACATGGCAATTGTAAATAGTGATAGTCATTAAAAAGAAAGGCAGGATAATAAAATGGAGAGTGATTTGAGTGCAAGAACAGACAACATTAAATGGCAAGGGAAAGTGTCTCTGAGGAGGAAGCAATACTGAGCCAAGACCTAAATGACCCGCAAGATCCAGCTAAGTTAAGATCCAGGGTAAGGTCATGACAAACCATGGTGGTATGAGCTTGATTTTTATGGGGATCAGGAATTCTGCTACTGTTATCACTACTGCTACCAATTATTACAACTACTCTGATGACAACAACAGGGTGGACCTCTTCTAATCATTTTACATGTTGACATGAGAAGTCTAAGGCTCAGAGAAGAAGGAAGGTGCTGAGGCCTAAGCAAAGTGAGTAGGAGGAGAAAGGGGAATGAAAATAGGATCAAAACAATAATAATGGCCAGAGGTGAGCTGACAGTTTTCAGCTTGTAGGGGGATGTCAAAGCTCTCCAGGAGACGTGGATTCCAAGCAAGATTTAAGTAGGGCAGAGAGAAGGTGATGAGGATTTGATGGTTCTGGAATCTTACAAACAGAAAGGGTGGGCAAAGGGAAGAGGGAGAGCAGGGCAAGGAATGACTAGGGACAAGTTAAGGGTATACTTGTGATTCCATTTATAATTAAGGTTTATGGCCGTGTGGGCTGGTTGTGGAAGACTGAGCTCGAAAGAAGATTTAAATGGATTTAGGAGGGAAACAAAATCTTTTTGAGTAATAGGCACAGGATTCACAAGGCACAAATGAATCTACTGGTGGCAGAATTTGTTAGAGGAGATTCGTTTCATGCAGAGGTATTAAGAAGGTCTGGAGATTTTGTTGAAGTATTATTGGGGAAGCAGACATATATTTATCAATTTTGAATTATTTTTAAAGGCTCAATAGTAATGATGAGATACAGCTCAGAAAACTGCTCTGATTTCTGACACCTTTCTGGAAGGGTAAGCATCCTCTGAATTATCCTCCATCAGTTTTGCTCCAGAGCTAGCTGAAGACAAATTTCGGAAAGCCACAAATTGATACGTTATAAATTTTGGCTAAGGTTTGAGCTGGTGATAATTCAAGCAGGAATGTGTATTACTGTTGAAGAGTTGGTCAATAGCTTACTGACGCAATCCTTTTTCCACAGCTCTTTCATGAAAAAAGGTCATGTACTCTACTTCTATGGTCGCTGTAAGACTTCATTAAGGAAAAGTCTGTATTCAGGGAAAATTGCAGGCAAAGAGAAACCCCTTGTTCAAGATTTCTCACTCTTTGTCATTGTCATTATCCTAAAGGGAAAGGGAAAGGAAAAGAAGTGTTTTTTATTTTATTTTATTTTATTTTAGTAAGAATGCTTAATATGAGATCTACCCTCTTAATATATTTTTGAATGTTCAGTATATAATTGTTGGCTATAGGTACAATGTTGTATAGTATCTTTCTAGAGTTTATTCACTTTGATTGACTGAAAATTTATGATTAGTAACTCCGCATTTCGCCCTCCTAATAGCCCCTGACAACCACAAATTCCAGTCTTTGATACTATGAATTTGACTATTTTAGATACTTTATATAAGTGGAATAATGTGATATTTGCCTTTCTGTGACTGGCGTATTTCACTTAGCATAATGTCCTTAAGGGTTATCCATGTTGTTGCATATTACAAAATTTCCTTCTTTTTAAAAGGCTGAGTGAGGTGTGCCTGGATGGCTCAGTTGGCTGAGTGTCCCATTCTTGATTTCGGCTCAGGCCATGGTCCCAGAGTCATAGGATCAAGTCCTACATCAGGCTTTCTACTGAGTATGGAGCCTGCTTGGGATTCTCTCTCTCTTTCCCTCTGCTCCTCTCCGACTCACATTCTCTCTCTGTGAATAAATAAATGAATAAATAAATAAATAATAAAAGAAATCAAAGGCTGAATACTATTCCATTGTAGTTATATACCACGTTTTCTTTATCCATTCTATCTGTTAATGGACATTTGTTTTCACATCTTGGTTGTTGTAAATAGTGATGCAATAAACACAGGAGTGCTAATATCTCTTTGAGATCCTGATTTCATTTTTTTGGGTTATCCCCGGAAGTGGGATGCTGGATCATATGGTAGTTCTATTTTCAATTTTTGGGGAAACCTCAACACTATTTTCCATTGAGTCTACACCAGGTTTTGTATTCTTACCAACAGTGTGCAAGGGTTTCAATTTTTCCACAACCTTGTTAACATGTTGTCTTTTTTTTTTTTTTGATCATAGCAATCATGACAGGTGTAAGGTGATAGCTCATTGAGGTTTTGATGTATATTTCCCTGATGATTAGTGATGTTGAACAGCTTTTCATATACTTGGTGGCCATCTGTATGTCTTCCTTGGAGATATGTCTAGCAAGTGATTTTTGTTTTCTTGTTCCTCCGGCTCCACATGGGCTGATGAGAAATATAGTAATTTAACTAACACTGAACATAAGTCAATAGTTGTAACTGAGAATGACCGTTTGGAAGTTCATGAATTCTAGTATTGTTTATGGTTTATATAATAGCTTTGTGGTAAATTAGGAATGGTTCTATATGTTTATCATGAGTACAAAAAAGAAGCAAGAAACAGAAATCTTACTATTGTGAATACTTTTCATAGGCTTGGTATAATACCTTTAATGAGTATCTCATATTCTCCTAGTCATTTGCACTCAAAGTATTAGTGTGGATTCCCTCATTTCCATCATTTCGCAAATCCAGTTTGTCAAAACATTCTGCTAAAATTTCCTTCTTTGTATCATCCCAATATCCTAACTTAGGACCTAATAACTTCTTTCTGTAATTGTTGTAATTGTCTCCAAACTGGTTTTTCTGCTCAAATCAATCCTTTTTTTTTCTTTTTAATTTACAGCACCATCATTTTTTCCTGTAATGCTTTTGATCTCAGGGTACCCGCCAATTCCACCCTTAGTGGAAACTTGTATATCTATATATGGAGAGATTTATTACAAGGGATTGGCTTACTTAATTATGGAGGCTGAGAAATCCAAGATATGCACTTGGCAAGCTGGCGTCTCAGGATGGCCATTGGTATAGCTCCAGTCTGAGTCCCTGTTCAAGCTGGAAAGCAGAAGAATCCTGTTCCAGCTCAAAGACAATCAGGCAGAGAGAAAGAGTTCTAGCTTATGCCTTATTTCTACCTTGTTTTCAATCAATAGGTTGCATGAGACCCACCCACATTGGGAAGGGCAATTTACTTTACTCAGTTTACCCATTTAAATGTTAAAACTTTACACCCTCAAAGACACACTCAGAATAATGTTTAACCAAATATCTGGGCACCCCGTGGTCCAGCCATATTAACAAATAAATAAATCATTGCACTTCCTGTGGTAACTTCCCTCATCTCCCCTCACTTCTGTGAACTCCCACAAGCTATGAAACAGAACATAACTCCTTCTTAGCTTTATGCACAGTCAGTGTATTAGTGTTAGTTATGTACATCACCTGTGTTATCTGGTTGATAATAAGTACTTAATATACATTATTATTATTATCATCCTTGGGTGTGAATATTAATATGAAATCTCAGATTCTTCCTCTCTGCTCAGAATGCTGTGAAAGTTCAGCTTTAGTGAAAAGCTGCTAGAAAACAAATTGAACTTCTCTGTTTTTGAACATTAGCCCATGTGCGTATAAATATGCATAACAGTTTCTAGACCTGTGGGTCAGAAACCAGACTTTTACTATGAGGAGAAGAGATACTGCTTTGCCTGTAGCCTATGGGCAAACTCCTTCTATTTTCAAATCCATGCAGGCTTATAATCATTAATTTTTAATCTTTGGCTCTATTTAAATCAGCATGACATAACTAGATATAAAATAGTCAGTAAAATAAAGAAAAAATGATATAAGATTCTTTTTTGTTGAATTATTTCAGTGATAATAGTCTTCACTTGAGACACCATTTTCATGCAGGAGACCAATTAAAAAAACCTTTGAATTAGCAAGGAATAAATCTATAAAACAAATAAATCTAAATTTTTGTGCTAAATGTAGGCCACCAGAATACCAGAAAATCAAATCTTTAAATTACATTGCCCAGGGGATAATTTTATGTCAGAGAAGATTCTAAATTAGGTTTCTGGACTCTTGGGACTGTAACTCAAACTTATTGGCATCCTCAGTGTTCTGTAATCATATTTTTTATCAGTTTAGGTGTTGAATTTTGACAAATACACATTAACAGGTGTGATCTTTTTTTTTTTAAGGAGCCATATGGCAACTGACTGGTATTTAAGTGACACAAAGGTGGTATCAACCAATAGTTCCATGACACAATAGCCATCTACTTGAGTCTGCCTGTGTTTTGCCATCTTCGTAATGAAGACAAATTTTAACAGTCCTTGCGTCTGTGATATGTGTGGCAGCTTGTTTTCTGCCAGTATTTAAGCTCTCATGAACATAATTATATAGGAGGTAATGTAGTTTTACTCTGTGTTTATGTTTCCTCAATTCACTACATTTTGAAGAAGTCTTAAATCATTTTGTTTACTCTTATACTGCACGCAATCTACAACTTTTGCTACAACACAAAGTATTATGAAGCTCTCCTAAGTAAATCAGACTTCGCAGAAAATAAGACCCACAAAGGAATCCGTATTTATTTTGTTGATTAAATTAGCATATAGGTACCCACTGATTTATAGGCACCTTGTCATGTTCTTAGAATATTCTTGTGGAAAGGAAAGTGTTGAGACTTCAAAAACATATTTATCTTGTATGCTGGTTTCGTAAAACAAGAGGCAGTATGTACACCAGCCTTTATAAGTGAATACACCATTGTTGTTAGGGTTTTTTTTTTTCTTTTTGACTTCTTTCAAGGAGACTACTTCAAAAGGTGTTCCTGAAATTTTGAATCTGATTCTCTAAAAGCTCGGATATCTCGTTATCCAGAAATGTTTATTTTAATGACAAATTTTACTGACCCTAAACAGAATTTGACTCACAATCTTACATATTAATTAAAAAACCTTTTGAGAACTGGAATTCAAGAATTTTTATGTTTACACAAATGATGCACAGCACATATGGCATTGGTAATTCCAGGATATTTCCATGCTTATTCAGTATGAACCAGAAAGTCTCCTCCTCTGAGCATAAGGCATTTTAAAGTTAGTGTAACCACCTGTCTTATAAGAAAGTTAAAGACTGCATGGTACCGCATCTTCTTGACTTGGGAATGTTACAGTTCAATTCCTTGTAACCCCAGGGGGGCCGGCCCAGTACTGTGTGATCTGTAAGCTTCCGATCTACAAATACAGAAGAAATTCTCAGCTGCTGCGCCGTAGGTGGCATTAAAAATTATTCTTTCAGCTCACACGTCTGGTGGAGATGATTAAGAAGTTAGATCCTGAAGACTTATAATTATTTGATACTTTCTTGTGCCCACTCATTACGATCCATTCACAGCAGGAGAGAGACAGCACAACAGACTATATCGAACAGATTTTGCACCTAGGTGTCTTTCAGCGGATACTTAAAAGTGGTGCATGACTCAGAAACCTATTCATATGGTCTCTTGTATTAGTCCATTGAGACAAACACTTGCAGTGTTACTTTAAAACTTTTTTAAAAACATTCACCCATGCAAAGCTTCCAATTTTCTAGTTATTTTGCTGTAACATTTTCCATGCTGAAATTGGAAAAAGGAAAATATAATATTGCCTGTATTTTTGTTTCTAGTTTGGATGGGAGCCTATTCTCACATCTAAATATGAATCTTGCTTTTTTTTTTTCTTCATCCGGTTTACAACTGTAGTCATGATTAGAGGAATAGTAGAGGTAACATTTACTGATCATTTGCTATGTGACAAACATTGGTTACTGCTTCGTATACATTTTCTCACTTAAACCTCACAGCTCCTCTATCCTTAAGGTTTTATATTTAACAGAAGTGAAATTGAGGGTTAGAAAAATTAAGCGCTTGGTGGTAAAGTTTTAACTCAAGTTTATCATGTCAAAGCTGATGCTTTTAAACCCTCTGCTTCCATAATAGAAATTTTTACATAGACGAAAGTTGTGAATGCAAAAGGTTACTATATTTATAAAAACTATACAAAATGGATGTAGAAAAAAAGTGAGAATATTTGCCTGCTGAACTTGACTTCAGGTACTTTGGTAAAAGGAGAATTGGTAAAAGGAAGTGCAACAGGAAACATTTATTGAACATTTTGATGCACTATGAAGGAGCTCCACTGGTAGAGATACTGGTTCAGTACTATCCATATTGAAGCAACATGAACTTGCATCTTACGGAATCAATGGGGGAATAGTACAGGTTTATATTTTGTGAAAATAGAGAAACAAAAACATGATTAAAACCATTATGTTATTTGTGGTCAAAGAGGTTGTTTAGAAAGATGGATAGCACTAAATGTCTTTTATCTTGTATCTAAGACTCAGGTTTTCGATCATTACTAGGCTCATTTTCTTTTCCTATAAGAAATCAGAATTAATTCCAACCTGAAGACTATCAATTATATGATCTCCCATCATCATTGCATCGAAAATGAAAAGTTGTATTTTTCAAGAGTGGATAACACTATTTCAGTTTCTTGCGAAAAATAAGAAAAAGTTAAAAAAAAAAAGCATAGATTGGAAAGAAACCACCAAAAGTCCTGTTACTGACCGTAATAATAGAATGTCAGGATGAGGGACATGTAGGGTTCTGTTGGCAACGACGGTTATCTCAAATTGCCAACTTAAGAAACTGAATTACCAACTAGGCTGCAAACATATTACTAAAGTCTTAGAAATCTCACAGCAGTTCTGTATTTATTAAGTATTAGAAAAGGGGAGCCATACAATTTGTTATAATTAGAGGAATCTCTCTCTCTCTCTCTCTCTCTCTCTCTCTCTCTCTCCCATACGTACACACACACACATCCCTTCACTTCATAATATAGATGTAGGTTCTGTATTACATTAAAAAAAGGAAGAAACTTTTAAGTTCAATGAAAAAACTCTAAATTTTGCATAAGGGCAAAATCGTATTTTTCTGGAGCTCCTATGGTTTGGGTCAAAATCATATAAGGATCAGTGTTTGTCTGGGGATGGGGGCAAGGAACAGGGACTGCAGAGAGGAAAATAGTACAAAAGGACATGAGGAAATTTTGGAGGATGATGGATATGTTCCTTGTTTTGATAGTGGTGATGGTTTCTTGGGTGTATACATATGTCCAACCTTCTCAAAATTTACATTTTAAGTATCTGCAGATCACTGTATGTTGACTCCACATCAACAGAGCTGTCCTAGAAAATGATATAAGAATAATGGTAGATAAATGGACTGAATTTCTGAGTTGAGCCTAAGCTGCCTTTGTATGTATAAGACATGGTACATATGTGCGTAGCTCCCTCCTGTGTTCCCCGATGACATCAGGTTTTGTTATTCACATGCATGTCTCCCCAGCTGGTTGAGTGGACATTTTGAAGTCTTAAAACTCTAGCACTTGGATAAGTGAACTACATCAGGAACCCTCTTACGTGTGTTGTAACTGACACCACCAACCCCTATGTTTTATATGGTAGCTCACATTTTCTCAAGTGCTTTTACATCTGTTAATCCATTTGGCACCTCATGACATCCTCTCGAAGAAGTTTATCATATCCCATTTTACAAATAAAGTTACAGAAATTCAAGAGATTTAAAAAACTTCCCAAAGTCATAAGGCCAAGTTTTCACTACATAGTTTTACCTACAAATATGTTCATACAGATGAGTTTTCTCTCCTTATAGCCTCAACCTAATATTGAGCTCTAGACTAATCAATAAAATTATTCATTAGTATTACTATCCTTTTGCATCTATGTCCTCAGATAATATTTTCTGTGATCTTTTTATCAGAGCTGAGTGATGACAACCAATTAACAAATGGAGAACATTCTGTTATCCCACTTGGAAAGCTTGTCATTGTAATAGGATGTTATAATGGAGCTCTTGCTGCCTTTTTTTTAAGCAACAAAAGTGAACTCTTTGTCTTATGACAAAGTTGGGAATCCAGGAGACTACACTTGATTTAAATAATTTCAGCAGATTTGATCTGCCCTTGGTTCTCTTTTTCTTTGATCTGCTTCCTTTTATACCCACAGGAAGGGTGCCTGCACGTGAAGATTGTAGCAGCTCTGTACCTGTGATTCTGAAGAAAAATGGAAGAGTTCTCTTTGCCTCCGTATATCATTATTCCCCCAAAGTACCGCATTAGACACTTCTTGCTCGATCCTTAACTAGTTTGCTTGTCCTTCCTCAGTGATGCTGTGGAGTATGGAAAAAGCTGCACCTTACTTTTATTTTATTTTATTATTATTTTAATATAATAGTATTATTATTTAATTTAATAATAAACATGAGAGACAGAACATGAGCAGGGGAGGGGCAGAGAGAGAGGGAGACACAGAACCAGAAGCAGGCTCCAGGCTCTGAGCTGCCAGTACAGAGCCTGACATGGGGCTCAAACTCACGAAACATGAGCTCATGACCTGAGCCAAAATCAAGAGTCAGATGCCTAACCCACTGAGCCACCTTGTGCCTCTGCACCTTATTTTTTTAAGCTTTTTATTTTGAAATAAGTTTAGACTTATAGAAGAGTTGCAAATATAAAACAGAGCTCTCAAATACCTTTATCCACCTCCCTATAATGTTACTATCACACATAATATTAGAATTAGTAAATTAATATTGATACAATATTATTACCTAAAGTATAGGCTTCAGAGTTTACAAGTTTTTCCACTCTGTTCCATAATCCCTTCCAAGATCCCACATTGCATTTAATCATTATGTTTTCTTAGTCGTCTCCAATCTGTGGGTCTCTCCATATTTCCTTGTCTTTCATGACTTTGACAGCTTTGGAGACGACTGGTTATGGATTTGGGGGGAGGGTAGAAGACAGGTGATGTGTGCTTCTCTTTGTGTCATATCAGAGTGTTCATGAAATCAACAAGAATTATCACTGGTGATGCCAGCCTTGATCACTTGGGTAAGGGGGTGTCTGCCAGGGAGCGCCTGGATGGCTCAGGTCATGATCTCACAATTCGTGAGTTCGAACCCCGCATCAGGCTCTGTGCTGACAGCTCAGAGCCTGGAGCCTGCTTTGGATTCTGTGTCTCCCTCTCTCTCTGCCCCTCCCCTGCTTGGCTACTATCTCTCTCTCTGAAAAAATAAATACGTATTAAAAAATTAAAAAAAAATGGTGGTGTCTGCCAGGGTTATCAGTTGCAAAGTTACTCTTTTTCTCTTTCCATGACCTTTTCCAGAGACCTGCACTCTTCCAGTAAAAATCAGAGAGTAAATATTTTAGGCTTTGTGAACCATATGGTCCCTGTCACAAGGACTTAACACTGCTGGGTAGTTGGAAAGCAGACATAGACACTACACAAGCATGTCCCAATGCGTGTTCTAACAAAACTCACTGACCCTGCTCTTTTTATTAGAAGGGATCACTAACTCAATATAGACGTAAGGGGAGAGGAGTTAAAGTATACCTCCTGGAGGGAGTGATATCAAAGAATTTGTGAACATTAATTTATCCCAGTAATTACTAAATATTTTGAAGGAGAAAGTTTGAGGCTATACAAATATCTTCTTCTTAAAGTTTCTTCAACTAATTTTAGCATCCAGCATGGATTTTGCCTGAAGCAGTTACTGTGTTTTTTAAAATTTTTATTCATTAAAATTTTTTTTAATGTTTACTCATTTTTGAGAGACAGAGAGAGACAGAGTACAAGCAGAGGTGAGGCAGAGAGAGAGGGAGACACAGAATCCGAAGCAGGCTTCAGGCTCTGAGCTGTCAGCACAGAGCTCCATGTGGAGCTCGAACTCACAAGCTGTGAGATCATGACCTGAGCCAAAGTCAGACACTTAACTGACTGAGCCACCCAGGGGCCCCAGCATTTACTATGTTTTAATGATGACTTTCTATTTCCCTTATTCTTTCTACCTTTATTCATTGGAATTTTTTTTTTTTTTGAGAAAGAGTTGTTCCTTCTTCTCTGTTTACTTATTCTAATCATTTCTTTATATTAATATGTCACCTTGGATATTTATTTTATTCCTCGAGAAATAAGCCAATATTTCTTTCTTTACTTTACTGTTCACATGATTACAGCTTTGCCATTGGGAGCTCTTCCATGTTGGCTCCTGTGTCCCCGTGACCCGTGCTTACCCTTCTGGGTTTCAAGCATGTCTTCGGTTTCTGATACTGTAAGATTCGCCAGGGGCATCTCGTCTTTCCCCTGCCCCAGTGCAGGAGTCAGCCCTGGTTCTAAGGAGCACAGGGCCCTTTTGCTGAACAATGGTATTTAATAACTAATACCTCGAAGTAGGTGTGTTCATCGCCACACTCATTAGAGTGTCACTGCTTCTGGTCCTTCCAGTGGATAAAGCTACGAAATGTTATATGTTTACAAATCCATACATAGACATATATCTGGATTTATTTCCCTATCTATCCATATTTATTCAAATAAACATGAATTCATTATCACTCTCTACAGTTTCAATCTGGAATCACGGTTATATTCTAGCATTCCCGTTTTTCCTATTTGTTCCTCTTTTCTCCCACAGTGAGAAAAATAGCTTTTCTATATGGACCACAAGAGAGGGGTTCAGAATTTTTAATGTGTAGCCCTATGGGAAAGAATTTACCTGCTAGAGTACAGTGTTCGCGTGCAGTTGTTTTTGTCTTTAGATTTAGAGGATTAAGTCAAAACACTGCTTTTGGAAGTAACTTAGGAAATGTTATTCTTTACCCCTTCCGTGAGGGTATGTCATGCACACAGCCACTTTCATCTGTCACAGTCTTCATTCTTCCCAGTGTTCCCCTGACATCCTGATTGATTGAAATTTTAAAAAGCTATAATGCAGTAAAATTCAGTTTGTGATGTACAGTTCGTCGGTTTCACGAACGCACAGCCGGATCTCCACCCCTCGAATGCCATACCGAACTGCACCATCACCTTAAGAAAGCTCCACATGATGCAACCACTAATCTGTTTTCTGTTCAGAGTGTTGTTTGTTTTCTGGAATGTCACATAAACAGAGTCATACCAGAGGCAAACATTCTTCACCTTGTTTCTTTTACTAAGCAAAACACATTAGAATTCATCTCTATTTTTGCACGACTCTAGTTTCTTCCCTCTTGTTTCTGAATAGTGTTACACTGTGAAATGTACCACAATTTGTCTATTCATTCACCTGCTAACGGATGGCTGGGCAGTTTCCAGTTTTTTTTGTGGCCGTGAATGATGCCGCTGTAAACATCTGTGCGCAATTTTACATGAACATACGTTTTTAATTTGCTTGGATGAATATCCAGTCGTGGGGCCCCTGGATTGGATACGGAAGTGTAAAGCTACCAGGAAGCGTGGCATGGAGATGAGGAGTAGAAGAAATATGATAAATAGAGGGAGAAAACCTGTGGCAGGTTTCCATTGTGAAGCAGGACTGAACTTGGTGAGGAAAAAAAAAAAACCATTAAATCAAGATCAGAAATCTAAAGGAGAACCATGACATATATATATATATATTTTACCCATTATAATATAGTGCATCAGCTTATGTAGAATCATCGGAAACAAATAGTTGTTGAATGATGAAGAAGTAAAAATGTATACAAGTGATACTCAGTAAACACTTAACATTATTTCTATACATAAATCATTTATACTAATATCCTAAATTCTGCTTTTCTTTATACATTTACTTATAAGAAAAAAGCATATAGCATCTAACAATTTATTCTATTTAAAAAGTAATATGGTGGGGGGCACCTGGGTGGCTCAGTTGGTTAAGTGTTCTACTCTTGATCTCAGCTCTGGTCATGATTTCATGGTTCATGGGATCGAGCCCTGCGTCCGGCTCTGTGCTGACAGCATGGAGACTCCTTGGGATTCTCTGTCTCCCTCTGTCTCTGTCCCTTTCCTGTTTGCACTCTCTATCTCTCTCTCAAAATAGATAAACATTAAAAAATTAAAAAACAATATGGTAATTGTTCATAATGTGGCAATTAAGAGTGTTTAAGAATTCAGACTTTGAATAGAGAGATTTGAGTTTGATTTTTGGATTCACCCTCATGGGGAACCCTGGAATATGTAATCTCTCTGAGTCTGCTTTTCTGTGTCTACAATATAGGGATCCTAATAATACTGCTTTCAAAGGTTATTGAGAGAATAAAAGGAGATGTAGATATAAATAATGCCTGTGTCAAGGTGAACTTTCTGTAAATGTTGGCTGAATCGCTCTTGTTATGTTACTAATTCAACCCAGAGCATTCCTATCTGCTTTGGTACACTGTGCATGTGAGCAAAAATCACTTTTTTTTTTTCATTTTGGCTACATGGGTTTGGGAACACTTGCTTGCAATGTCCTATTTGTATTTGAATGAGGTCCTATGCAGCTCACCAATCATATAGAGATAGATATAAAGGCTGAACATATTAACTAGTAATTATAAGCTTTGATTGGAATGGTCTCTTTGATACGGTAGAAAAGATCATTTTGAGGCAAATGTTTTATTAAAACATTTCCTTAGGCAGATCTGTTTCTCTTGTGAAGAAAAAATATTGCCTATATGTAGATCGCTAAGATAGGCACATTTGTAGGTAGAGACACTCTCTCTAAAGGATGTTTCTTCTGCTGAATTAAGGAAAGTGAAAGCGTACACATTTTTTAGACAAATTTGTTCTTTTTTTTAGACAAATTTGTTCTTAAAGTAAAATATATATGTATATTACTTAAAATATAAAAATAACACAAGAACTTGGACTTTATATATTTTTACTCATTTTTAAAATTCTTTGTTTCAAACATATACAAAAATAAACCAGATAATATAATGCCCCTCCTTTTCTGCCCTTGCCTCTACCCCCTGTGCTCCTCACTCTTCCTTAACCCCCCCACCTCATGTGTTCAACAATTGACATTAAGAATAATCTGCTTCTGGCTAGTCTTGTGTCATCTATTACTTTTCACTCATTTTCCTACTCCTGGATGTTTTGAAGCAAATCCCAGACATCATATCTAGTCTGGATCCATGTTTTTAGTCTCAGGGAAATGAGATTTTATAATTTTTACAGACATAAAACTGCCTCATGTTATGTATTTCATTTTAGTCAAAAGCTATGTTTATATTTTATTTTTTTTAAGATTTTTAAAACTTATTTTGAGAGAGAGAGAGACAAAGCACATGTGAGCAGGGGAGGGGCAGAGAGAGAGGGAGAAAAAGAAACCCAAGATGGCTTCGTGCTTTAGGCAGACCATGTGCTGACATGGGCCTTGATCTCATGAACTATGAGATCAAAACCTGAGCCTAAAGTCAGAATTGGACACTTAGCTGACTGAGCCACCAGGCATTCCTATGTTTATGTTTTAAAGAAATGCAATATGTTATTTGATAGGATCATTCTTAAGTCTAATGTCAGTTATTTTTTAACCAAAATATCATAGTTGAAAAGCTTTGAAAAAGTTTACAGATACAATATTGGTTTACAAATCAGCATGTCATCTTTTCAAATGAATCTCTAATAACAATCTAAAGGCCTTATTGTGATATAGTTAGTGTCACATAAAAATATTATATATAAGTGCATTGAAACTGTTACATTTTTAAAAACCCTAAATATGAATTTTTATCAGAAATATTAAAAAATAAATCCAAAATTAATTATCTTTTTGTCCTTAAATGGAGTACATTCTTTTTTTTCTAAAAATCCATAGCTACTTAGAAGATCATGGAGTTTGACCTTTCAATTCTCATGATTATACTATCCTGGTTGTAAGTCATTTTGGGAATCACTTTCTTGGCAGTAATTATATTTCCTTTTGGAATTTTATGAAATGAATATTGGCAATATTAGCAATCATAGGACATTTCAGCATCCAGAAATGCATCAAGCTTAGTGCTAAATGTTTGACCAGGATAAATCATGGCATTTGAGTTTTAGAGTATCGTGTATTGTCATTGAAAATATGAAAGCTGTCCAAATAGCAATTATTTCATATAGTTGGGATTTAATGCAGCAAAGAATTATTTTGAAGGGCATAGAGATTTACTTTGCTTTGATATGATAAATAGTGAACATATGCATCATGAACTAGTTCACTTAAAGCACATATTTTAAGAAATATTAAATCATCTTTCATAAACACTCAGTATTCAATGAGATATTAAAAAGAAGAAGCTTCACATTTGAATTTGCACTTATATTCATCTTCCTTATAACCAATTTCTCATTTTTGGGACAATTTCCATACATATTTCCAATTCAAAATATCTTGTGAGATGTAAAAGACTTATTTTTTAAAGATATTAAATAACACCTTAGCACAGGATCATCTTTTAATTTTACCTTAAACCCTTGATAGTTGTGTGTATGTAATTTTGATGATAAAATGCTTAGTCAGTAAAGAATACAGTTTTGATTTTGATAGTAAAGAGAAAAGCAAAATGATTATTTTGAAATCAGAGTAAGAGAATGTATTTGCTAATTTAACCGCATTATTTTAAAATCTTTTCTTTAAAAAGTCTACATTTGTTGAAACTAGTGAAGATAGTAAAGTAACTTTAGATTTCTCTTCAGATTAACTTTTTAAATTAACACTTTGATCACTACAGACCACTATTTCCAAATTTCTATTTATTGCTAAAAATAACATTGTGTAAATTAGATCAGCTAGATAAGACCATCTGACTTAATGAAATAAACATTTGAAACATTTGAAATCTCTATAAATTAGAGATCGCTTAATTAAAAGTTCTTGATGTTGATCACTAGAATTGAGGAGAGAAGATATTCATTTTTGTGATTCTATGCCTTTAAAGTAGAATGGTACAGAAAAGGATGGTACATGGAAAGAATGGTACATTCTTAGCACTATTAATGTAAACTTATTTCTAGATAATTAGAATAAAAAATCTTTCATTGTGTTTATATTATGTTCAAATAATTGCAGTAACTATTATGCTGTCGAAAGATGAGAACACAGAACATCGCCTTCAGAGATTTCAACTTACTTCTCACTTTTTTGGAGCTTATATTACACTAAAACCAAAATGCCTAAAATCCCACAATCTTTGGTATGATCCTGTCACAGACTGGTTATTTACCAGATTTCCTCACCTAGTAAACTGCAATTGGTTCGCTGCCTTTAGGTTTTCTGGACATGTTTATTCAGTTACTCTTCACTATATTATATATTGAAGATCTCTGTGCTACATTGTATGTCATATGCTGTGTGCATGTTAATTCAGCTTGATATGGGTGGATCATAGGAAATGAAGTTGGGTCAGTGGAATGGTTTTTTAAAAGGACCAGAGGGGAAAAGTGCCAGAGGAGGAGAACAGGAATGTTGTAAGGAACATGACGCGTCAGATGTCCATGTCTGTCTGGATGTCTCAGGCATGAACTCAGGGCAAGAAATGTGAGATGAACACACAAGGCTGAGACACTGGTGGGATAGTGAGACAGGATGAGCAAACCCTGAGCAAAGGTTGAGCAAACCCTGAGCAAAGGTGAAGGTCCACCATAGTGTGGAATGTATGTAGAGGAGCACAGGCTCATTTTAGGTGCTAACCTTCTCACAATATTTCTTTTCTGCTAAGTAGAAATAATTGATTTTCTAAGTGGTCAGCTATCCCTTAAAAGAACATATTTCAAAGGTAACAATTATTCTAAGCAATTAATCATGGGCCACTTTTTTTCTGCCCTGTTTGTTTCTGACTTGTTTTTGTCTACTAGACCATGACTCCAGATTCCAACTTATAACCCACTTCCGAACCCTCTGCCTTCAGGATACACCAGACCTCTCTGTCTCCAGCGTTGCATTGTCCTTGGCTTTGTTCTGTAGTTTTTGCCACTTCTAGTTGCTGTAAGGACTGCCAGCTTTAGCTTCAGTCCTACAAAATCTTGTCTCCAGCCAATGCCTTTCATGGCCACCTTCATCCATGGTGAAATGGGTAGAAGTCATGTGGAGATGCAAGAGTAGCAAAAGAAAAATGTGAAAAAGTGGACTGAGTTGGAATTTTCCCATAAGATATAGTGTTCATTTTTAGGACATTTAGATTTTAAAATAGCTTTGAGGAAAATGACATATGCTGATTGTGTGTGTGTGTGTGTGTGTGTGTGTGTGTGTGTGTGTGTGTTGTCAATATTAATCAAACTGAACCATTAGATTTGTGCTTTTATGCTATTGGTATTTTCCACCTCAATAAAAATATAAATAAAAAACAGGTCTGCAAAAACATGTGCAGTAAAATCTTGGATTGAGAGCGACTTGTTCTGTGAATGTTCCTCAAGTTGAGAAAACATTTTTAATGAATTTTAACTTGATAAACTTAAGCAACGTCTTGCAATACAAGCAGTATGTGACCCCAAATGTCACATGATCACAACCGAGCCAATGGTTCTTGAAATTCATTTTGATATACATTGCTTTGGCTTACAAGCATGTTTCTGGAACAAATTATGCTGACAAACCAAGATTTTACTGTATCATGTAAAACCATTCATGCAAAATGATAATATACATATATTCATTTATAAAGAAGAAAGCAAAATATGTGGGTTCTCACTATCCAAAGGTAACCACCATGCTCATTTTGGCAAACATTCCTTCAGGAATTCCTTGTGTATTCCTTGTGTATGTGTACATATAGATCAGTGTTTCTCAGCTGGGTCAGTCCCTGACCGCCCCTCCCCACCCCGCCCCAGGAGATATTTGGCAATGTCTGAAGGAATTCTTAGTTGTCACAACTGGGGGATGCTACTGACATCTAGTGGGGAGGGGCCAGAGATGCTTCTAAACATACTGCAATGCACAGGATAGGGGTGCCTGGGTCACTCAGTTGGTTAAGCATCTTGACTCTTGATTTTTGGCTTAGGTCATGATGTCCCTGTTCATGGGTTCAAGCCCCATGTTGGGTTCCACGCTGAATGTAGAGCCCGCTTGGGATTCTCTCTCTCTTTCTCTCTGTCCCTCCCCTACTCACATGCTCTCTCTCTCTCAAAATAAATATATATTTTAAAAAAAGTGTTACACAAAGCCATGCAACAAGTAGAAACTACAATCTAAAGGAAAATATTAACAAATACTATAAATTAAACTGCCTTAACACAAGATTATAATTTTGATTACTTTACTTGTAGCAGTATTGATCATAATATATGATAAATCTCTGTGAAACAAATTGTGCAAATATCCTAAACATTATGAAAATAAAACAACATTTTGACATAAAGACTACTTCCATAAAATATTTTTGAAAGAAGTCAGTGGATAGTGGGTGGTAGTAACAAATAACAAAATTAGGGATCAGTGAGATAGTCCACTTACCCACGTGGGTGTATTTCAAAATTTATTTGAAGGGGTTTGGACATCATCCCTTCTTTTTAAAAAATTTTTGTTTTTGAGAGAGAGAGGGAGAGAGAGAGGGAGTGCGCTAAAGGGGGAGGGACAGAGAGAGAGGAGACACAGAATCTGAAGCAGGCTCCAGGCTCTGAGCTGTCAGCACAGATCCCGATGTGGGGCTCAAACCCACAAACTGCAAGATCATGACCTGAGCCGAAGTCAGTCACCTAACAGACTGAGCCACCCAGGCACCCCTGGACATCATTCCTTCTGATGGACCATTAAAAAACAAGTAAAATCAAACAGAGATCTGCACAAATTAAAAAATGTAACCAAGTCACCTAGTAAGTTTTGCAAGAGGATTCTTACTTTACTACTCACTGGACATGCGTGTGCAGGGCTGTTTCTTAAGCTGGAATTATTTCTCAATTGGTCTTAACAAGGCACAAGGAACTGAGACGATTTCCTTTGAAAAGTATTCATTTAGAAATGGCCAAGCTTGGGAGTGGTGGAGGCCTTCAAAAGTCACTTTTGGAGCAAATATTTGATCTAATACTTAGTAAAATACATTAACACAGATGCAAAGTATGAGGTGCTATGGTGAGGTGGTTTCAAGCACAGACCCTTCAGTCTGCCCCATCTGGGTTTGAGTTCCAACTTTACCATCTATTAGTTCTGGGACCTTGGGCATTTTAACTTTACCTCTATGTGGTTTAATTTCCTCAAGAGTGAAGTGGAAACTTGATATAAATGTTTTTGTGAGTTTTAAATGGGAAAATGTTCATGAAGCACTCTACTTAAAACAATGACACCTAGGAAACATTAGTTTTAATTAAGATACGACAGACATTTGATTAAAAAAATGATGCTCCGTTTTTAAAAGAAGTTGTACATGTTTTGAGTTGGGAATAAAATTGAGGTCAGCATTGGATGTGCTTACTAAACTATAAGTAACTTACCCAAACCCACAAAGTTCTTAAGTGCCAGAGGTGAGCATCAAACCAGGATTTGTCTGGGCCAAATCCCCACTCTCGAGCAAAAGGTCGCATGGGAGTGGCTTCCCAGTTTTAAAAGATAAACCAACGCATAGTAAAAATTTTAAGTTTATTTGAGTGAAAATTGATTTGAATCGGACAGCATCCAATCTAGCAGATAAAAGGGAACTCTGAGGAGCTATACGAAATGAAAGACTTTTATAGGCAGAAGGGAGCAGGAATAAGTTTTACTAGGCAAAAAAGTGGGTTGATTTTTGCAAAGTTACCTCTGTTTAGGGGAAGGCAGAGGTCTATCAGGTAGATTCCCTATCTAGTGCTGATCAGGAGATTCCTGATTGACTGGTTTAGGATTTTATGACTGGGAAAGCAGAAACTGTGATAGTTAAGCCTCAGTTTGGTGACATGGAGCTTAGCATAAGCAACTCCATTTTGAGCCCGTTGTCTTGTTTTTAATGTCAAGCTCCTGTTTTTTCTGCACACTTCTTCCCAGCCCAGGTCTGCGGCCCCAGCCTGGCCAAAAGATTGAAAAAGGAAACTCCCTATTCAATCAGCCTAGAAGTTTCAGATATGCAGATTTAAATGCAGTTTAAATATTTTATAATAGCAACATTATAGAAGCCTGATAAATATTTTTTTTCTCTTTCTATTTTCTTCTCCTACTTTTCCTTTTCAGCTTTGACTTATTTCTATTGTTTTTGTCTTGGGGTAGTATAATAATTTATTTTCTTGTCTGTTTTGCTTTTTGGACTATGAACTTCTTAAGGGAAGAATCTATATCTTGGTCATTTTGTCCATTCAAGGAGATCATTCTCCTTCACCCTTGCTCCACACTGGGCTTCAGGAACCTCTGGGACATTATATAAAGCCTGAACTTCTTTCATGGCACCATCAGGTACAGGGGATAACCTTTTGTGTTTTCCGGCCTTCTGAGACATGGGGAATTTTCTGACGCTGTCTCAGTCTGATCTGCCCTGATACATCCTTCCAGCAGCTCTACTCTGAGGTTTTATTGCTTCCAAGGGCTCCATCCAGGAAAGAGGGCAAATAGAGAAGGGTGCTTTCTACTTCCAAATATCTCAGCCCTTTCCACCTAGCCTCCCTTCACGCTCAGACTGGAAACTTAGCCAGGCATGTGTGCTCTCTCAGGGACCCACAACATCCGTTCTCTTTTCATTTCTCCTCTTTCCTCCGCTCCAGGTCAGGGAATGTTTATCACATCCAAATATTGGCTCCTATTTGAAAATTTACACTACCCCATCACTCAGAGTATGTACTTGAAGCTGACTGCTTCTCTGACAGAAGCCTGGTGTGGGAGGAAAAGAGTGGGGCTGGCAAATTGGGACTTACTGTGAAAAGCAAGAATAAGTCATGTTTTGTTGCAAAAGCCTGCAATTCTGAAACACTTAAAGCATTGATTTTCACTTTCCTTCCTTAAATCCCTACACTTCCTTTTAGTCACTGGAAAGAACTGCTTAGAGTATTAAAATGAGATGTTTTCAGCCAGAAGATGTCCTTTCAGAGGAAAGGGTAAGCTTTTTACACAGATATATGTGATGAAAGCGATTCTTTCGCTCAATGTTATCAATTATTAACAATCTGCATGGGAAATATAAAATGTCACAGGATGTTTGAAACTGGCTAGGAATTGCCTCAATAGGGTTTAGTTTTTTCTTTCTTTTC
Organism: Cryptoprocta ferox; assembly: GCA_028646485.1. Taxonomy (NCBI): domain Eukaryota; kingdom Metazoa; phylum Chordata; class Mammalia; order Carnivora; family Eupleridae; genus Cryptoprocta; species Cryptoprocta ferox. Next base: position 18,253,904 of record CM053573.1, read on the forward strand.
TTTTTTAAAAGTTTATTTATAGAAAGAGAGAGCATGAGAGCAAGTGCGGGAGGGACAGAAGGAAAGAGAGGGAGAGAATCCCAAGCAGGCTCCACGCTGTCAGCACAGAGCCCGACGCAGGGCTTGATCTAATGACCTGAACCAGTGAGATCATGACCTGAGCCAAAATCAAGAGTTGGACTTCAACCGATTGAGCCACCCAGGTGCCCCTAATTTTTCTTTTTTAAAAAAAGTTGGAGACTTAGGAAAGTATCATTTAAGTTAATTTTCATAAACCAACAATTTCACCGTATCTTTGCAGATATAAGCTGGGCCTTCAGTTCCTATAAATTGGATGTAAGTGTCCTCCCTCATTGTTTAGTTCAAGATCACATGCATTTTTAAAATATTTATTTTTGAGAGGAAGGGGAGAGGCAGAGAGAGAGGGAGACAGGGGATCCGAAGCAGGCTCTGCTCTGTCATTGCAGAGCTTAATGTGGGGCTTGAACCCATGAACCATGAGATCATGACCTGAGCTAAAGTCTGACGCTTAACTGACTGAGCCACCCAGGTGCCCCAAGATCACATGTATTTTTAAATCCAGATAGTAAATACCTAGTTTTGCCTTCTACAAATAATCATTCACCATAGGTACTCAGTGGTGTTGGTTCTTTATGATGGGGCTGCCACACAAATGTCTTGTATACCGAATGTCGAACAGATGTTCCCATTATTTTGACAAGTTTTCTAAGGTGTTTGGGGCGCGTTTTGACAAATGGTCACAATGAGGCTGATTCAGATGGATGACAGGCAGCTATAGCACAGCTGTACCAACTGATTCTTAGTCATGGAATGATTCGAAATGGCTAAGGGAAGCTTTAATCCAACTTGACAGTGGGAGATCCGTTTGCCCTGTGAACTGTGGGTGATTGTTAATGGGCTGCAAATACTTGTTAGAGCCTAACTTCTCGGGAGCAAATCAAATAATTACCATTGTCAGCTCCTTACATGGTTCAGATAGTATCTGCAAACCCTGGCCTGCATGATTGTGCTTAACAGTGTGTTTATATAAAAATAAAGATAAATTTTATATGAGCCATGTCAAGTGGAAGAGTCACAGCGTTAGGGTTTCTTTAGATAAGGGTGTGTGTGTGTGTGTGTGTGTGTGTGTGTGTATGCACATGTGTGTATCAGAAAAACTCAATCAGAAAATCTGTGTCCAGGTTTCACCTCTGTAACTACACAATTCATTTAATACAGTGTTTTCCAATCTTTATCATGATTGACTTTCTAAGGACAATTTGTAGACTTTTTCCCCCCTAATTAGCCCATTCTCCTTGAAATTTTAATTTCACAGATATATTGCATATATGCTTGTGTACTTTAATTCATCCATAATTGTATATTATTTATGAAATATGTAAGATTTTCAACCTTCTCTGCAAAAGCCAATTTTTGCCTTTTGGCAGCGAAAATCACTCCTACTGAGAATTCATAATTTAATGCTTTGTTCAATAATGTAGAAGTCATTTATTAAGTACCTGCGCTATATCAGAGATCATAATATGTGTTGAGGACGTAGAATAGAATAATACTCTTGCCTAATAGGAGTTTATAGTCAGCGAAGAAGTTTCCACTATGCAAAAGCAATTACGACCCTGGAAAGCTCTAACAGGACTCTGTGGAGGCAGATGGCAGGAAAGATCAATTCTGGAAAAGTCAGGGGACAAAGCAAGAGTAAGGGAATGAGTAAAACTGGGCTTTGAAGCCTGAGGAAGTATTTGTTGGATAAAGGTGGGGTTCAAGTCTTTCAGATAAATACAATTTACGAATCCTATCACAATCTTTCAGTTTCGTTCCTGCCTATAAATAAACTTAAAATAATACCTACATTACAGGGCTATTGGAGGATTAGAGAAATACTACACGTGAAAATCCTTTGGAGATTATAGAACGCTAGATACCTAGATGCATTTAAGCAATTATTAATATTACAATCTCTTAGTGATTAAAAGATCTATTATTCAAAATACTAATTTAATCAGATGTTCTATTTGTAGTGAGTTCTGGTAGCCTGAAAATTAAATATAAAATCTTTTTGGTTGCAGCGCTTATTGAAAATAGAAATCTTCATAAATTAGAACGGAAATGTATATGCTGTATAGCAAAATATAGCAAAATACATGGATCACAATTTATATATTTATGTATAAATAATTACGAGCTTTATTGCTGCATGGCAAATTACCCCAACACACTGCAGCTTAAAATAACATTCGCGGTTTCACAATTTCTGTGGATTGGGAATCCGGGTGTGGCTTAGCTGGATACATGTCACGCGGGGCCTTTCTTGGGATTGCAATCAAGGGGTAGGATGGAGCTGCAGTCTCCTCTGAAGGGCTCCACATGTGCGATGAGGGTCAGGCAGTGAATTTGCTTCTAACTTCATTCACTTGGGTGCTGGTAGCGTTTAGTTATTCACAGGCTATTGAAGGGAAGGCCTCAGTTCCTTGCTTACTCTTACCCAGAGGCCGCTCTTAGTTCCTGGACATGTAGGTCTTTCCTTGGGGGAGCTCACAATAAGGCAGGTGGCCTTTCTCAGAGCGAGTGAAAGAACCCAAGAAGCAAGTCCCATTCTTTTTGTAACCTCATCTCAGCACTGATATCCCATTACTTTGGTCATATCTTATTCTTTGGAAGAAGTTTATTACATATACTGTATGTAAGTATATGTATGTAAGGAAAGGTAGAAATACCTGGAAGCAGGAAACACTGGGGGCTGTTTTTGAGGTTGCCTGCCATGTACTATATTAATTCTTTATTCAATCCAGTGGTGATGACTGTTGAAAATGTGTAATATTTTTATTGTCTTACAAAATAGTTTAGTTCTAAAGTATAGCCAACATTTGATTATTGCTGGAAGATATCTAGTAATAGATAGCTCATTGGTAATGAAGGCATAATTTCCTCTAGGAACAGCTGTGATTGTAGAGAAATCTCTCTCCATACTTTCTCAAAGAGACATTCGACAACTGAGAGTATTTGTGCATTTCAGCACTTACGGGCAGATATCTGAGGCTACTGACCGGGTTCTAGAAGACTGTAGGTTAGAGGAGACTGTCTACGGGGAGACTGAGTCAAGTCCCTGTGTTTCTCTGAGGGAGTCATTCTTTTATTCCAACATTTACTGAGAATATAGTAAAAGTACTATAGTACTCACAGTTCCAATACTGAAATTACATCAAAATAAAAGAAATTTCACCTTTGTGCTGTCAATTCCAAGCCAGGGGAAGCGATGTCAAGAACCAGGGTCATAGAACAAACTGCTCTTGCACAAGAGAGGGTTACTGGAGAGAAGGAGGCTGTGGTACCTATTGGCTTATTCAAATGGAGTTCTTAGTATCTCAGTGTCCCTACAGCGACAAAGAGATGACAATACAGTAGGTGCAGAACACTCACTTGTACTTGTAAACAGGGGCTAGTGTCAGGGGATACCAACCACTAGCATTAAAAACATTAGGAGTCTTAGGGCGACTGGGTGGCTCAGTCAGTTAAGTGGCAGACTCTCGATTTCATCTCTGGTCAAATCCCATGGTTTGTGGGATCAAGCCCCACATGGGGCTCTGCACTGACAGCGTGGAGCCTGCTTGGGGTTTTGTCTTCCTTTCTGTCTGTGCCTCCCGCCAGCTCTCTATTTCTCTTAAAATAAATAAACATTTAAAAAACCCATTATGAGTCTTTAGTAATAGAATTATTTGCAGAGCTGTTGAAATACTGTGTGCCCCTCCTTATTGCTGCCCTTCTCCTTTCCCCACAACATGGGGAAAATAAAGAGGTATTTCCCCTTTATCTTCTGCTAAGAGAGAAGCGATGAAAAGCAAGAAGCAAGTGGAGAGTTTGTATGTATCACCTGGATTTGGGCAGCCTAAGGTGCTGCACTGGGAGGTGTATCTAGATCTGCTAGAGAGAGAGAGGGAAGAGCAAGAGACAGGCTGTACTGTGTTGGAGTTGACTTCCACTGGTGGTAAGCGAATGTCTGGTTTTTTTGCTCACACTCAGTACATCTACTGGCAAAAGCAAGCAGCCTATGGGCTGAGGCAGAAGCAGAAAACAGCTAGTAGAGGGCGCTTTATTTGAATTGCAATCAGAGGCTCCCAGTGGGAGAATCTGAGAAATTCCCTTAGCCCTTGAGAAAGATTGACACTTGGGTGCCCGCCAACCCCCAGGACACTCTCATAGAGCCTGACAGCATTGGGCCCCTAAAATCGTCCCCAGTCTCTTGCTAAATCCTCTCACCTCTTGTGTCTGACCCTGAATGGGTCGGAACCTGAGCTGGTGAATGAAAGAAGAAGAGTAGAAAAGTAAACTGGGGGAACAGAAGATGCTCAAGTTGCCTCTCTCCCCAAGAATCTTTCAAGCCCCAAGCCACTTCAAGCTTTAGGAAGGGAGGAGCTTTCACTCTAAATTAAATCACGATGCACAGTGATGATTTTTGGAGGAGTGAGTAGGCACTCTTTTGAGGGTACATTGTAGGCATGATAACTTTTGCCAGAGAGATTGGAGGCACCTCACATGTAAGAGAAGTGACAGAGACGCCTTAAGGAGAGGAAGAGAGTTCTAGGTCCAGACTCCAACTCCAGGGTCAGGCTGACTTGGATAGGACTCCCAGCGCTCTGCTCACCTCCTGCACATTCCTGGACAGATGACTAAATCTCTTGAAGACTAAGCTTTTTCATAAACCACTTGGGAATAATAATAGACTGACTGCATAAGGCTGTGATGGGGATTACATGTGGAGTGGCTGCAAAGTGCTAGGCACAGAGGAAGGCTCAATAAATGTTTCTTAAGTAAGGGAAGTGTTTGAAATTGTGGTGTAATGAAGGGTACATAAAAATGGCAGGTAATATCCAGTGTAGGCTGTATTTTGCCTCAAATATTACCCCATCAACATTTTTTAATTCAGTCTTTCTGTGCTAACTGTTGCTTTCTCTGAAACATTCCAACTTTTGCTAATAAGGTGTAAACCTTTTGCTTTCCTGAGAAAAGATATGTCATTGAAATAGAGCTTAGCCAGAAAAATGTTATGTCGCACACTTCACAAGTCAAAGGCATGCAAAATAATGAAATCTATACAATTACAAAGGAATGAGTTCTTACAGGGTCAAATAGCACTAGTACATGAAAGCTAACACCTAGAGAGGATGTGAATAAGCCTATTGAAAAAACATTTACATTTCCCTGCAAATCATATAAAATCTAGCATCTGGGAAATACATGTGTATCAATGTCATTTCTTGTTCAACAGATGTTACAACAAACATAGTCAGTTAAAAATATTAAAAACCCCTTGTTTCCAAAATCCTAGTAATATTTTTTCCCTGTATAATACCCCACATCCCACTTTTGCATTTTTACAAACTTCAAATTATAGCTTTTAGTTACTGTTAAATTACAATATATTCATGTTTCCATAATGTCTTTATAATCATCATTTAAAAATTAAGAAAACATTAAAACCATTTAAACTTAAAGTATGAAACTAAATAGAAAAAACTCTCTTAATTCCAAAATGACGATTATAACCACCTGATATATTATTCCCTTTTATCAAATCCAGTCTTGTCTTCCCTATTATATATAGGTATGCTTTGAACACTGTGGTTATTTTCCTTAAAGTAGATACAATACAGCTTGCTGCCTTTTCTACTTAGTTGTCTAAGAAATAAATGTACTAATTTCCCAGAAGTGTAGTGGTTTTATTTTATTCTCATTGGCATTTAACTTCTGGGCCCAGAGTTCTGACTATTCCTAAATATGTTAGCAAAATATGACATCTTAATTTCTCGCATTTCCATTTATAGGACTACTAACAATACTAAATATGCACCACAAATTTGTTTTAATTCATATTCTTACATTGTATATATATTTTTGCCCATTTATATTTGGAGATCTTAGATATTTCTTGTTGATTTTTATGAATTTTTTATATGATAAAATATTAGCCAACTTGGCACCATTTCAATATAAATATTTCTCCCATGGTTAACTTCTTGGTCGTCATTTCAAGAATAACAGATTTTATGAAATATTTATCATAACGATTTTTAAACTAATCTGTACACTATACTGGATATTTTTTATAGATTTTTTAAATGTTTATTTAGTTTTGAGAGAGAGACAGAGTGTGAGCAGGGGAAGGGCAGAGAGAGAGGGAGACACAGAACCTGAAGCAGGCTCCAGGCTCCGAGCTGTCAGCACAGAGCCCAATGCGGGGCTCGAACCCACAAACCGTGAGATCATGACCTGAGCCAAAGTCAGACGCTTAACCGACTGAGCCACCCAGGCGCCCCTATACTGGATATTTTTGTATCTTCTTCTGCTATCTCCATCTCCTCCAAATGAAGATGGTGAAATTAGCATTTTAAATGAGTCCTGAAAATTTTCTGTGATTCTGCTTAATCTGATTAGGAATTTTCATTCTTTTTAAGGGGGCTGTTTAAAATCACAGATTTATAAAGATAATTCGAGAGATTTCTCCAGTTGAGTCTTACATAGGACATAGTGGAACTATAGGAGCTAGGGTAGACAATTTCTATCTAGGTTTGAAATTCTTATGACATTTCAAGTCCATTTTTAACTTAAAGAGAATGAGAAATTGCAAGGACTTCGAATTCACTGCCTGAGGCAGTGATGGAGCTGAATTCAGCTGCTACTATTATTCATGGTAGACAAAGCTAAAAATTGAAGTTGCATTCTTTAAATAGTATATTAAATGTGTCGAGAAAAAGTTCATTTAATGAGGGAAGAAGTTTTACGATTTTAGGCTTTCCAAATGACTAATGTCATTATAAAATGCAAATAATCTGAATTAAAATTAATGTATTTTGTCTTCAGTTTTGAGGGATACTTTATATGTGTGTATTGTTTTTGAGAAATAGTTATGGGTATAGATAGTAAAATGCAGTCTCAAGTTAAAAGAATATATCAATATTTTAAAATTTTCTTAATGTGAATTTCTTAAATGTGGATTTAAAATGTTAATGAAAGTAAAAAAACAACAACCCCAAATGACTAATATAATTCATCAAGTGAAAAAATTACAATATTTTATTTTAAACTTGAAGTCTTAGAACATTTGAGTCTTCGGGAAAATACGTCTTATAAGTTATGATGGTTAATTTACATGTCAAATTGACTGGGCTGAGGGATGCCCAGATAGCTTGTAAAACATTATGTGTGTGTGTGTGTGTGTGTGTGTGTGTGTGTGTGTGTGTGTGAGTGTGAGACAGTGTTTCCAGCAGAGATTAGCACCAGGTTCTGTGACCTGCGTAAAGATTACTCTCACTAAAGCAGATGGGCATTAGACAATCTTTTGTGGGCCTAGATAGAACAAAAAGGCAGAGGAAGGGAGAATTGTTTCTCTGCTTGAGCTGAGACATCCATCCTCTTCTGCCCTCAGATTATCTGTGATCCTGGCTCTCTGGTTTTTGGACTTGGACTGGAATTTATACTATTGGTTCTTCCGGCTCTCAGGCTTTTGTGTTTTTTTAAATATGTTTTTAATTTAAAGTTTAGTTAGTTAATATAGTGCAATATTAGCTTCAGAAGTAAAAGTCAGTGATTCATCACTTACATACAACACCCAGTGCTCATCACAACAAATGCCCTCCCTTTTTTAAAGTAATTTTTTAAGTGTATTTATTTATTTTGGGAGAGAGAGAGAGAGACAGAGAGAGAGAATGCATGAGCAGGGGAAGGACAGAGAAAGAGAGGGAGAGACAGAAAGAGAGAGAGAATGCATGAGCAGGGGAGGGACAGAGAGAGAGAGGGAGAGACAGAGAATCCCAAGCAGGATCTGGGCTGTCAGCATAGAGCCTGATGTGAGGTTCGATCCCATGAACGGTGAGAACATGGCATGAGCCAAAATCGAGTCTGATGCTTAATTGACTGAGTCACGCAGGCACTCACACAAGTGCCCACCTTAATACCTATCACTCATCTAGCCCATCTCCCACCCACTCCCTCGATTAACCCTCAATTTGTTCTCTATTGTTAAGAGTCTTTTGTGGTTTGTTTCCCTCTCTTCTCTCCCTGCCTTCCCATATGTTCATCTGTTTTGTTTATTAAATTCCACATATGAGTGAAGTCAAATGATATTTGTCTTTTCTGATTGCTTTGTTTTGCTTAGCATAATACATTCTCGCTCTATCCACCTTGTTGCAAACAACAAGATTTCATTCCTTTGATGGCTGAGTAAAATTCCATTGTATATATTCCACCTCTTCTTTACCCATTCATCAGTTAATGTACAGTTGGGCTCTCTCTCCATAGTTTGGCTATTGTTGATAACATTGCTATAAACGTTGGGCTGCATGTACCCCTTCAAATCTGTATTTTTGTATCTTTTGGGTAAATACCTAAAAGTGCAGTTGCTGGATCTTACAGTAGTTATATTTTTAGTTTTTTTGAGGAACCTCCATACTGTTCTCCAGAGTGGCTGCACCAGTTTGCATTCCCACCAACAATGGAAGAGGGTTCCCCTTTCTCCACACCCTCGCCAACACCTGTTGTTTCTTGTGAGGCCTTTAGGTTCTAACTGGAACCACACCACTGGCTTTCCTGATTCTCCAACTTGCAGATGGAAGATCATGGGACTTCTAAGACTCCATAACTGTGTGAATCAATTTCTATTATCTATGCATACTATTCAATTTCTATATACATATTATATATAAGTATATATAATATATATATCGTGTTTCTCTGGGGAACCCTGAATAATACACAAGTTAAGAGCTGGTTAAGTGTATAAAGAACTGTGTACAGGAGAATGGAATATATCAATAAATTTATTCATTTGCATTGCCAGTTTCCTCATTATTCAACGTAAAAGCAGGAATGCAATGTACTTTAGAAGCGATAGTTTATTCCTTCTTACTGGTGATGAATTTCCCGTTATTCCCAGAGCCTGGAGTTCTAGAGGGTTGTATGCTTTACACCACTTATGTTTGGCCCATCTGCTTCTACACACAGTTCTCTGTACACTGAACTCTGCAATGCCCAGTGTACAAATAAACAGTTCAGTTTTCAGGTCCGCTCTTAATCCTTATCTTATTTGTTAAGCTCAGTGTGCTATTTTGTCAGTGAATTCTTGGTGCACTGCGACCATTAAACCTCCCCACAGGCTTCTTACTGATATCATTTTCCTTCCTCGAGAAGTCCAGTTTAATTGAACACAGCTGGCCCGAAGCTATGAGACCTTTGAATACCATCAGCAATCTTTCTTTACATGTAATCCACATGCAGTATGATTTAAACCACTTCATACGTTTTGTCTATTTAAGTATATTATCCCCCTGAGATTTCATTTTCCCCTAAGAGAACGTTGCTCTTTTGCTCCCCAATTACGTGTGTAGATAAGATGTGGTTTAGCTTCCTGGGGTCGTATTACATCTCTTTTAGAGGGATGACTTCTACAGTTGATCCAGTATATACCCGAAGCTGTGAAATATTATGGTATTATACATGAAAAGAAATATGATACAGAAGTAAAAGCCCTCTGAAGTTACCACTGGTACCTGGATTCTTAAAAAGAGGGGATATTTTGATTGCAATATTGAAATATCACTTATTAATTTCCACATTTGCCAGACTTCATTGAATTCGTATCAAGCAATGTGCAAGACAGTGGAAATATAAAAATGATAATTGGATACCTATCCTAAGGAAACTCAAAATCTATTGATCTCAATGATGGCTGTTCCTTCAACATTTATTTTATTTATAAAAATAACCAGGGGTTAAACTAATCCTGATGCATTGCATCATTTTATGGTGTGACATATTTCACTAGTGAATTAAAAATATCCCTCATTCCTGGGTTACAGGGCTGGTTCAATATTCGCAAATCCATCAATGTGATACATCACATCAACAAAAGAAAAGATAAAAACCATATGATCCTGTCGATAGATGCAGAAAAAGCATTTGACAAAATACAGCATCCTTTCT
>CM053573.1:18264396-18286435 GCA_028646485.1 Cryptoprocta ferox
AAAAAAAAAAATCCCGTCTACTGGACTTGTTTTATTCATTCATTCACTTATTTATTTAACAGATTTGTTTGAGTACCTACTAAGTGCTAGTGGGAGAGACACACAAAAGTTTAACTGATACATAATATGTACTTAGATGTGGCAGCCCTGAATGTGTACCATTTGGATCTCCCTTCAGGAGAAAATCTGCTTCATGAAGTACAGTCAGCCTACAGCTTCCAGAAACAGTGTCTTTTGGAATTGCCTCTGCCCTGGGGCCACAGATAGACAGCTCTAACCAATGACTGGGCAGTCCTGGGGAGTAGGGCATATCGATTTCTGCTCACCAGTGTTCCTCTAAGGGGTCATCTTTGCTCTAGAGCTCTGCTGGGCTGGTGGAGAACTTCTCAGAGTCGCATTTTAATCTGAAGCTCTTGCTCAGTCCTCTCTTTTTCCCCGTCTCTTCTCACATGTGTCAGAGCTGCATGCATCTACCTGCTCCTGGTGCCTCTCTCCTTTACCTTTCACGGTCAATACCCCCAATTAATTTTTGATGCTTCTAACTCTGTCTTGGAGCCTGCTACCAGAGAGACCTGAACTGACACAGATAATGATAAGTATAATGAAAAAAATTGGCAGCATGGGGCTGGGGGGTTCATAATGTGGGAAATGGAGTTTAGCGATTTTAAAGCATGATAAGAGATGTATCTCTGAGAAATTAAATTTTGAAGAAATCTTTAAAGAAGAAAAGAGGATAGAAAGGCAGAGAGGAAGGCCATGTGGAGGAGAATGAATTCTACCAGTCTTCTTTCAAAAGGAGATATAATCTTACCCAGTGGGTCTGTGCCAGGCCCATATGCAGGTTTAACATGGCGGAGGGACTTTTTCATTTATCCTTTGAAGAAGCCAGATGGGGGCCCCTGGGCGCTCAGTAGGTTAAGCATCTGACTTCAGCACAGGTCATGATCTCACAGTTTGTGAGTTTGCGCCCTATATTGGGCTCTGGACTGACAGCATGGAGCCTACTCGAGATTCTCTCTCTTTCACCCCTCTCCCACTCTCTCTCTCCCCAAATAAATAAATAAACTTAAAAAAAAAAGAGGCCTGATGGAAGAATGGTTTTACAGGCCCCACATGACATGAAGCCACATTTCTCAAGCTATGAAGCCAGGGGTGATGTCCCCATCCATCGTGCAGCACTTGAATGAAGTCATGATTGTAGGAAAGGAACAAGGACATGTATGTTTATATGATGGACAATTGTCCTAGGATGAGTCAAAGTTGATATGAAATTCTTTAATGGTTCTCAGGTATTTTTGAGGATAAATGCTAAAAACACATGATGTAATAGTTGTAAAAATTAGAATAAAATGTTTTTAAAATAATGCACACATGCATGACATGTTTACTATGAATTTTTGTTCATGTTCTATAGATGTTCTTGTACATTCCCTGGGGAATAATGTTTTGAAGTTTTTCTGTTTCATCCTATTATTAAAACAATAAAAATATACAAAGCTAAACCACTAGGTTACTTTGTAGTTCAGGATGAATAGACTTTGTTGTAAATTATCCTCAGATCTCTGGAAAATCAGTGGCCCCTGGCTGGCTCAGTGGATATAGCATTTGACTCTTGATCTCAAGGTTGTAAGTTTGAGCCCCACGTTGGGTGTAGAGATTACTTTTAAGAAATAGAAATCTTAGGAAAATCAGTTAAAATGCCCTCTTGAGAAGGAGCTAAGAAATAAAAGTGTCATGTTTTCCTCTGGTTGAAATAGAAAACCAAATGATGTGGGGTAAATGCACATGGAGGAAATGGAAAATAGAAGATAAATGACTTTAAATCATTCCCATAGTTTAGGTTTGCCCATCTAACTGTATATCAGTGGAAAAGGAGACCAAAATATAAATAAGAAGCAGACTGGATGGTCAGCATATTTAAAATCAGGTGAGTGTGTAATGAAGAGTTGGTTAAATATATCATAAGAGCTCCAAATGCCAAAATGGAATCCAAGACTAAGGCTGAAGGAAGCAGCCTAATATATCTTAAATCTCACATACTTAAAGATGAAGTGGAGTGCACACATCCTCAGCAAACTTTTCAATTCTGAAATTTTCTTTTTGAAAGAGGGGCCTGTCAAAACAGCTTCCAGAGGTCAAATAATGCATCTTCTTCCCCAGTGCAGAGCAGTCCTCTCTGGTTTGCTGAGAAAATACTAATTTTACCCTGTGGACATCTGTTCCCAGTCAGTGCATTACTCTTTTAACACACTCTTTCCCAGAATGATAGCAATAAAACATGGCAAGAGCAATAGATTTGTAGCAGATGGAGGCATTGTCAAATCCCTAAGGATTTGCTTGCCTCTGTGTTAAGAGAAAAAGGCAGAAACACAGATATCAGACATAATCAAACAGTTCTTAGGGCAGAAAAAATAAACACTGAAGGAAAACTGTATTTTGCCAGAACAAATGATTAAAAAAATAAAACATCTGACGATAAAAGGCTATGTTGATGGCATTTATTGCTGACTTCCCTAAGAGGAGAAAAATTATGGACAGAAAAAAATACCGTTCTCAGGAGTAAATTAATTTCCTATGAAACCTTGGGATATAAAGAAGATAGGGAAGCTAAATAATTTGAAGATAGGGAAGCTAAATAATTTTTTTCTATTTAGAAAGGAATATGGACATCATAGTTATTATAGTTGTTACCTAAGTATAAAAAATAACACTGCATATATTTACTTATTATTCATATCTGATCCTGGTAATGATGAAAAGAGTAATGACTAACTTTTTACCTTGTAGAAAATGAATAATGTTAGGGCTATTTATTAGTGCTTTTCACCAAAATTTCTCCTCCTGACATGCCTCGAAGTTAGGCGTGAATATGTGAGGTACTTTGATTATTTAAATAGGTGTGGAAGTGAGGGGTGTCACCTGCACGTGGGATTTAATGTCCGGTGCATCATTTACTATTCCCCCCACTCCTTTTTTTTCTGTCTTGGCCATTGTCAAAGTACCGTGGTGCACGGCGGAATCCTGGAAAAGGATGTTCACAGCAGAGCAAAGTATAGCAAAACTGCCCTAGTTCTAGGTCACTGGATTTGGGCTTGTTTATTGTCAAGCGTAGCCTAATTTCTCCTGATGGATATAAATGATTCGTAAAATTAGAGTGTTCATAGGAAAACAACTGATTTCTTTATTCAGTGGGTCTCCACAAACCTGGAGTAGAAGGAACTTTCTTACCATGATCAAAGGCCTACAAAGTCCCATATGATCTGGGCTGTTGCTCTGTCTTCTCCATCTCTCTGTCCTCTCTCATCTGCTCATTTCTTGGGGGCTGCACTGGGTTTCTTGCTGTTCCTAAAAATGCCAGCATGTTCCCACCTTGTGGACTTTACATTATTTGTCATTCCATCAGATAGCTACTACGGGCTTATTCCATCCCTTCCTTCATTTTCTTGTCCCAATGTCACATTCTTGGTGAGCTTTACAGAAGTTGGTCTTTTTTAAAATTCCAAGCACTCCCTCTGATCTGCCTTTGTAGTTATTATTTTTTTTAAATCAAAAGTTCTTTTTTAAAATCAACAGAAGAATGACAAATAAGGATCTGTTTGCTGCCCTCAAATCCTCATAATCCCAGAACATGTATCATGATGAAATTTAAATAAATTAATAAATTAAGTAAATTAATAAATTAGAGGGATTTAACATTAGATTTTAGTTTTTAAAGGGTTAAAAATTTCACATATGTGCTTATTATTCTTTTGTAAGTAATCATATTTCTAATATGCTTGATATAAACATCTGTATATTTATTTAAAAAAATAAAAGCAGTTTAAGTTTTAAGGTTCACAGCAAAATTAAGGAAAAGGTATGACAATTTTCCGTATACAGTAGTACATCCCCACCCATGCACAGCCTCCCTTATTATCGATATCCCCCACCAGAGTGATGCATTTATTACAATTCATGAACTTACATGGACACATCATTATCACCCAAAGTCTGTAGTTCACACTATAACATTATGGTTCACTCTTCTTGGTGTACTTTCAGTGGGTTGGACACTCGTGTAATGACATGTATCTATCATTATGGTATCATGTACATTTTCACTGCCCTAAAAATACTCTATGCTCCACTTAGTCATCATATTCCTCCTTACCCCTGATCTTTATATTGTCTCCATCATTTTGCTTTTTCCAGAATATCATATAGTTGAAATTGTCCTGCATGTAGCCTTTTCAGATGGACTTCTTTAACTTAGTAATGTTCATTTCAGGTTTCTCCATCTTTTCATGGTTAGATAGCTCATTTCTTTTTGATGTTAAATAATAACAGTCCCTTGTCTGGATGTAACGTAGTTTACCCATTCCCCTATTGAAGCACATCTTGGTTCATCCCACGTTTTGGCAATTATTAAAAATAAAAGCTACTATAAACAGCCACATGCAGATTTTTCATGAGGTATAAGTTTTCAAGTCATTTGGATAAATACCAAGGAGTGTGATTGCTGGATCATAGGGTAAGAGAATGTTTAGTTTTGTAAGAAGCTGCCAAACTGTCTTACAAAGTGGCTACACCATGCTGCATCCAAGCAAATAAATGAATGTGTGTGTTGCTTCACATCCTCGCCAGCATTTGGTGTCATCAGCATTCTGGATTTTGGCCATTCTAAGAAGTGAATAGTGTTACCTCATTGTTGTTTGAATTTCAATTTCCCTGATGACCCATGACGTGGAACATCTTTTCAAATTCCCTTTTTGCCATCTGTATTTCTTCTTTGGTGAGGTGTCTGTCAAAATCATTGTCCCATTTTAATATCAGGTTTATTTTCCTATTGTTGAGTTTTAAAACTTCTTTACATATTTTGGAGAACAGCCCTTTACCAGATGTGTCTTTTGCAAATATTTCCTCCTAGTCTGTAGTTTGTGTTCTTGTTCTTTTGACATTGTCTTTCACTGAGTAGAAGTTTTTAATTTTAATGCAGCCCAGCTTATCAATAATATTTTTTTTCATGGGTTGTGTCTTGGTGTATTTGAAGATCACCATACTGAAGTTCATCTAGGTTTCCTCTGATGTCATCTTCTAGATTTGTAGTTTTGTGTTTTACATTTTGCATCGAATTTGACTTATTTTTTTGAAGAATGTGGTGTCTGTACCTTGTTCATTTTTTTATGAACCAGTTGTCCCAGCACCATTTGTTGAAAAGACTGTATCTTTGCCTCCTATGTTAATGATCAGTTGACTTTATCTATGTGGATCTATTTCTGGACTCTCTATTTTGTTTTTTATTTATTTTTTAAATAATGCTTACTCCCTGATAACAACTATATAATCAACATATTTATTATTATTGTTTTTGTTTTATTTGATCATGTGTAATCCAGAAGAGCAGGCTTTTTGTTTGTTTGTTTGTTTTTGACTACTGTATCCCCGGGGCAGAGCAGTTAGCCTACACAGACACTTTGTAAATATTTGTTGAGTGAATAAATGAAGAGATGACTAAATTAGGAAGTTTTGGCATAGGGTACAGTAATACTGACTTCTTGAATTTTAACTACATCTGTTCTCTGGTGAGTGTAAATGTGGAAGAGAGACGCCTTTTGCTCTTGCAGAAAATGAAGTTTTCAAACCTATAAATCTTTACTTTAAAGAGTCCAAGCTTTGAGCTGATAGTTTCTAATTATTGTTTTTAAGAATAAATGAAAAAGGTAAAAGGAGTCTGATAGAGAGTTATTGTCTCACAATAGCATATTTTATATTTTCTCCTATGCTTCCTAAGAAAAAGGGGACATTCCTTTTCTTAAAAGAGTTGTGATTTTCTTCCTTCTTTCTTTCCACAAGGAAATCCTTGTGGGTGATTGAGAACCTACAGAAGGAGGCACTGAAGAAAGTGGGTGATCAGGAACTTAGAAAAGTAGGCACTGAAGAAAGATGTTTTTCTGCACTTGTATGTCTACACTGGACTACAGGTCAAGAATCGTGTTTTTCGTCTGCTTTTCTTCTTTTGGTTGACACTGACATTTAATTTTCTGAAACAACTCGGAGCTCTGTGTGTGTTTCACATGTAGGCTTTTGCTTATCACACAAAGCTTCTTGGCTTAGGTTATGCTTTGGTGGTCATCCCTCTGCCTACTGCTGAGAGTTTGGTTTTCACAATGATGTCAAATATTGCACAGAGAGCAGCTGGCATAATAGTTCGGACATAACTAGGTCAACTTCTTTTAGCTTTTTATTTTTCTTTAAATGGTATTCATGTTTCCTTTCTGTTCTTGGAGACAGTGTTTCAAATTTTAGAAGTAATGAATAAATTCAGCGGTCTCTTGTGCTTTTGAAAGGAGGGTATTACAATGAGAGAAATGTTATTAAAAAATATTTCTGGAAGGGAAATCCTTAGAGCACAAGTTAATTTTGCTGAACATATACTGGGTATTATAATAACATTATACAGTTTATGTTATTTCATTGGAATAATAAGGACCATTTCTATTTTTCTTCCAATCCACTCAGGAAAATATGTGTGTGTGTGTGTGTGTGTGTGTGTGTGTGCGCGCGCGCGCGCGCGCGCGTGCATGGTATGCTTTAAAAAAGCTTATTTCATTACATGAGGTTGGCTTAAGGAGAATTACTTTTATATTTAGAGATAGATGGCCATAGGATAGATTTTTCAAATTACTATAGAAGGTCCTACCAATATGGACAAGCTACGATAGTTATTTTTAGTAAGGGCAGATGAAGAGGCAAACTCATAATGGTGAATTCGATACAGTCCAAATGTGTTGGCTTATACTTGACTATGATATACTCTTTCAAAAGATGTGTCATTTATGTTTTTTTAAGTTTATTTATTTATTTTGAGAGAGAGAGAGAGTGGGAGAGAGAGGGACTGGGGAGAGAGAGAATCCCAAGCAGGCTCTTCCCTGTCAGAACAGAGCCCAAAGCTGGGTTCTAACTCATAAACCATGAGATCAAGACCCCAGCCAAGATCAAGAGTCAGATGCTTAGCTGACTGGCCACCCACGGGCCTCTAGATGTGTCATTTCTGAAAATGAAATTAGACTAAGATGAAATGCATTTCTTTTATATTTTTGGAAGGATAAAAATTGACATAAGTGAGAATTAGAGGCACATAGTGTTCTCCTCCTCCCATTAGAAACGAGTGATGTGTGAAGGGGTAGCATCTTTGTAAGAAGTAAAGCTAATTACTGAAATCCTGCACAATTCCAGGAGGGGAAAACTGAGAGGCCTCTTTTATCCCTGACTGATCAACAGATTATGTTCATGCAGATTTATTGAACTCTGTCTATGGGCTGGGCACTGTGCTAAGCACTTGGGTTGCATATATGAACAAAATGAAAATCCTTGCTCTCATCCAGGGCACACTTCAAAAATAAAATATTACATATGCTTTCAGATGGTATATTCCTTGTGTGGTTAGGTTTACACTGTAAAACAATGAACACTTTTATCATGCATTTCCTGATAATAAATAGGGTTTATGAAACTTCTCATAATTCTACAACCTAAACCACTGAAAACATTGTTTTATCTTTCTAATCATATAATTATATTAAAATACTACTTTTCATTTAATATGGAGTACACAGAGATAAACAATTTCCTTTGTTTATTATTGCTTTTGATTTCTTGCTATTAGGAAGATATTTCTAAAATATCTTTGGGTGACACTGATTATATTTTTAGAATAAATTCCTATAAATAATGTTACTCAGTACAATCACTGAGATTTTTTTTTTAACATTGGTAATAGTTTCAAATAGATTGTATACTTTGCAAGAGCAATCTATTTTAAAATCTATTTTAAAGGTGTTCGGTTAGATTCGTAGATTTGTGACAATGTTCATTTTCATTTTCACTCTGATATTTGTTATTGTGCTCACTGTGCAAAATCCAACATTTTCTCAAACATTCATTTATCTTGTTCCTTTAGCAAAGAGGATTATGGTGATAGATAAATCAAGCTGTAGAGTTCAGATTGTTTCTTAGAATGACAAATCCTCGGCATGTATTCAAATTTGGCTTTTCTGTTCTTTGGTTATTGCATTTCCAGAGTCAGTTTTTATAGGAAAAGATTTCAACTGTGTTCATGAAAAACAGCAATGGGCTGTGTAGCCTCCTGAGGCCAGTGTATATGCCACACACTATGCCAGTTTTGGTGCTCTAAAGACTGTTTTTAGCATAGGGAATCATCCGAGGGCGCAGAAAGTAACCCTGAGCTACTTCAGCTCAATTCAACAAACGTTTATTTATCACCCACGACATACTTTGTTTTAAAATAATTTTTTAATGTTTATTTAATTTTGAAGAGAGAGACAGAGCATGAGCAGAAGAGGGAGAGGGGCAAAGAGAGGGAGACACAGAATCTGAAGCAGGCTCTAGGCTCTGACCTGTCAGCACAGAACCGGACGCAGGGCTCGAACTCACAAGCTGTAAGATCATGCATGACCTGAGCTGAAGTCAGATGCTTACCCGACTGAGCTACCCAAGTGCCCCTAGCGACATATTTTGATTTCATGTGAGATACAGATCCTGTAACTGTGTGATAGGAGGCTTGTTCGCCTTGGGGCATTGCATTCATCTATGGAATTTCTTCGTAGCTAGCAGATAATTCCCAACTCAGGAGTATGTCCCATATGGTGCCCTGTGCAACTCTTTCCATAATTATAAATTTATGTATTTTTCACAAAAGCTATAGTGTAGCATTTGATTCTGAAAGTGAAAACAAATGGGCAAAGGAAAAAAGAGGGAGAGAGAGAGAGAGAGAGAGAGAGAAGTAAACCAAGAAACAGTTTCTTGACTATAGAGAACAAACTGCTGGTTACTAGAGGGAAGGGGAGGGTGATGGGAGAAAAGGTGATGCGGATTAAGGAGTACACTTGTGATGAGCACTGTGTGTTGTGTGGAAGTGTGGAATCACTATATTGTACATCTGAAACTGACATTACACTGTGTGTTAACAAACTGGCATTTAAATACAAACTTTAAACAATGTGAAAAGAAAATATTTCATATTTTCTCAGTGCATAACAACTGGAAATTGCCTAATTCCTCGAATAGGTCTTTAATATCGAGTAAACAGAGGTCAGTATGTGAGAAGATTTTGCTACAGTCACTTTGAATCACCATTAAAGACTGTGGATATAGCTCCATGAGAATATGATGAATGTTCAATGCAGGGTAAATTTAAGAAAGAAACTCAAAACGTGATTTCAGAAATATAAATGAAATGTGATTTCAAGAACATAAGTCAAAATTTATTGGTTTCCTGAAATGTGTGTTTTAAATGAATCTGGATGTCCTGCAACTTATTCAATAGAATTGAAAATATAAAGAGATAAATTCTGAGATATAGTTGTGGTCTTATCAAATATTGGGGTGCCCAGTATTTTTTGTCATTATTGTAGTGATAGCTGGTCATAGTAAAATATTATCTATGTATATATGTATCTCTCTCTCTCTCTCCTTTTTTTAAATGTTTACTTATTTATTTTGAGAGACAGAGAGAGAGAGAGAGTGAGAGTGACCGCACAACTGGGGGAGGGGCAGGGAGAAAGGGAGAGAGAATCCTAAGCAGGCTCTGCTCTGTGTGAGATCATGACTTGAGCCCGAATCAAGAGTCAGACGCTTAACCTACCGAGCCACCCAGTTGCCCCTACCTATCTATTTTAAAGAGTAAGAAGAAAGCCTCATCACATCAGAATTCTGTTCAGAAAACTCCTGGCAGGAGACATACTGCCAAATACAGAGTGAGTGTATAAGCTAGGTTGAAATTTCCATGCAATTTTTTTCATGCAATGTAATGAGCTGGCAGCGAGAAAGGAGCACATGCAGATGGCCTTTCCTTCCTTCTATTTGCAATTTTTCCTTGGGAGAATATGCTTTACCTTTGGACAGTGCTGAATTCCAAATATGTTGCTCTTTTTCCAAATACCATTTGAAAAAATTCCATTTGCCTTATCAGACAGACGACTCATTTATCAGCTCTGGCCTCAAATTACATTCTACCACTTTTTAAGTATATACATAATAGTATGGCCATAAATACACTGACTTAAAATCATCCTTTTAATAGAAAGAAACTCATTTTTTTCCAAAATGATTTTCAGCACTGTTTTCCATTCAAAAGCATTATATCTGAATGCAATAAAGCCATTATTAAATAACTAGATGTATGTTTGTATGTATGTGTGTTTCAACAATGCCCAGAAATTTCTAGCATGGTTAAGATTAATTCTCTTTTAATTAGATAAGATAAAACTGTTAAAGAATATACCATTAAAAGTCAAAACCTTTTTTTTGTGGAAAATGTACAATTTTTTCCATTAAATGTGCAACTGAATATCTTTGCATGTTTGGAGAAGAAAGAGCTGAGGGAACTGACTAAATCTTTACCATAATAGGAGTGTAAGTTAAATTTGTATTTTGAAATACAAAGAACAGTTAGAGTCTCACACTATCAGACATTACCACTTACTACAAAGTTATAGTAATCAAGACAGTGTGATACTGATATAAAACTAGACACATAAACCAGTGGAATAGAATTGGGAGTCCAGAAAAAATTCTCACATTTATAGCCAATTAATTTTTCATAATGATGCCAAGATCATTCGTTGGGGGAAAGAATAGTCTTTTCAATAAGTAGTCCCAGGACAATGGAGTATCTATTTAAAAAAGAATTAAGTTGGACCCCTGATACCAGATACAAAAGCTAAATAAAAATGGATTGAAAACATAAATGTAAGAGCTAAAACTATAAAACTCAGGCATAAACATTTGTGATTTTAAATTAAGCAATGATTTCTTAGATATGGTATCAAAAGTACAAACATCAAAATAAAAAAGAAATAATTGGATTTCTTCAAAATTAAAAACTTTTGTGCTTCAAAGGATACCATCAAGAAAGTAAAAAAAATAAGACACAGAGTGGGAGAAAATATTTGCAAGTCATATATTTGATAGAGAACTTGTATCCAGAATATATGAAGAACTCTTAAAAAGCAACAATCAAAAGACAAATAACTCAATTAAAAATAGACAAAGTATCTGAATAAATATTTCTCCAAAGAACACACACACACAAATCATCAATAAACAAATGGAAAGATGCTCAACATTTTTAGCCATCAGGAAAATGCAAATACAAAACACAAAAAATAAGAAATCATATGGTATTTGTCTTTTTCTGACTGACTTCTTTCATTTAGCATAATACTCTCTAGCTCCGTCCATGTCATTGCAAATGGCAAGATTTCATTCTTTTTGGTCACTGAGTAATATTCCATTGTAGATATATACCACAACTTCTTTATTCACTCCTCAGTTGAAGGGCAGTTGGGCTCTTTCCATAATTTGGCTATTGTAGATAATGTTGTTCTGAACATCACAATGCTTTATCTTTTGAATTAGTATTTTTATATTCTTTGGGCAAATACTTAGAAGTGTTTAATAAATAAAACACATGAGCACAGGGGAAAAACGGAGAGAGAGAGGTAAACCAGGAAACAGTCTCTAAAATATAGAGAACAAATGGATGGTTATCAGAGGGGAGGTGGGTGGGGGATAGGATTAAAAAGTGCACTTGTGATGAACCTCAGGTATCGTATGAAAGTGTTGAGTCACTGAATTGTACACCTGAAACTAATATTACCTGTGTTAACTAACTGGAATTTAAATAAAAACAACACACACACACACACATGATAAGATACTATTTCACACCAATGAAGATGACCGTAATTGAGAAGATAGATTAGTGTTGCTGAGGATGTAGAGAAATGACAACCCTCATATACTGTTAGAAGGAATATAAAGTGGTGTGACCTCTTCGGAAAGCAGTTCTAAGGTCCCTCAGAATGAGAGTGACCACATGAACCAGCAACTCCACTCCTAAGTATATACCAAGATAAATCAAAACACATGCACATGCAAAAGCTTATACATGAATGGTCACAGCAGCATATACATAATAGCTTAAAGGAAGAAACTTAAGAATATGTGGCATCTTCATATGATGGAGTATTATTTGACAATAAAAGGAATAAAGTACAGGGGCTCTTGGCTCAGTCAGTTAAGTGTCAGACTCTTAATTTCGGCTCAGGTCTTAATCTCACCGTTTGTGGGTTTGAGCCCTGCATCGGGCTCTGCGCTGCTGGCGTGGAGCCTGCTTAGGATTCTCTCTCTGTGTGTGTCTCTGCCCCTCCCTCCCTCTCTCTCAAAAATAAATAAATAAACTTTAAGAAAAAAAAGGGAATAAAGTACTGACACATGCTCCAGCATGGAAGGACCTTGAAAAGATGCTTAAGTGAAAAAAAAAAAAAAAACCCCAAGTCACAAAAGCCCACATATTGTATGATTCTATATGTATTAAATATTCAGAATGGGCAAACTTACAGAGACAGATTCTGTTAGAAAGGTTTTGGCTTAGAAGTTCTTTAGGGCTAGCAAAGAGTGAGGAAATAGGGAGTAAACTGATCATGGTGGTGGTTAAAAACCATTGAGGGGTATATTTTTAATAGGGGAATTGTGTGGTAAATTGTATCTCAATAAAGCTGTTAAAAGTAGATTTAGTGAAAGTAAATGGTCTTTACCTTATGTGGCATGAAAACATTTTATTTATTTATTTTTAAATGTTTATTTTTGAGAGAGAGAGAGAGAGAAAGAGAGAGAGAGAGAGAGAGAGAGAGAGAGAGAGAGAGAGAGAACAAGTGCCAGCGGAGGACATGCAGAAAGAAAGGGAGAGGGAGGACCCAAGTGGGCTCCGTGCTGTCAGCGCAGAGCCCCATATGGGGCTCAAACTCACAAACCATGAAATCATGACCCCAGCCAAAGGTGGACGATTAACCTGAGACACCCAGGTGCTCCGATAACATTTTACATCAGAACATACTTTTCCTATAAGATGCAATCATATTTAGTCAGGACATACCTTTTTGGAGAAAATGAATAGCTGAATTCATGTGGGTGCCCAGAGCAGTTCAGGGTGGAGATTTTCTCTTTGGCAGGAATAGTCATTTGATCTAAAATAAAGAAAAGTAGACCATTGAGTCGAGCTAACCTTTAACTGATTTATTAGAAACTTGTGTATTCCACTACATATATATATATATATGCACACATATATATACTTTATATGTATATATGCAGTATATAGTTATTTATGCATATATATAGTTACCTATATATATATGTTTATATTATTATTTTTAATCTGAAGAATTTTAATATTTTGCATTGGATATTTCGGTTACTTAAAAAAATCTATTTCTGTGTACTGTAGTGATCATGGAGAAAAAGTGAAATTCAATGTGCTTGTTGTGTATATATCACATATATACATATCTATCCATATATAGTTACCTGTATGAAGTTTACTTCACATAGTGAATGAGTTAACAATGTTCAATTTCTAATGTTTTTCAAGCATGTATCTTCTTTCATGTTTTAAAGCTTTGAACAGAGCATCTAAATAAAGCAGTAGAGTGGATGCAGGGACTTCTGGGCATATCCAGTAATGAGTGCTCCCGAAATGATACAATTTCATCTTATGCTTCAATATTTCTTCTCCTCAGGGCAAGTTAGGTTTGTGCTATTGGAAAAATGTTAAATTATTGTTTGCATCCTTTAAAGAATATAACACCCGAGAGGAGATAGAGCCATTTGTATTCAGTGGCATGTGCAAGTAGGAATCTTTTCTTCCTGATCCCATAGTCCAGGAATATAACCAGGGAACAAAATAGGTTAATAAGAAAAAGAGAGTATAGAACTGATTGATTGTTCATATAAAAAGTAGCCATTGTTCAATGGCAGTAGCTGGCTTGAAATGATCCTAAACTGGAATCATTGCTGCTTAATTGTAGATGCTACTAATTATCCAACTCAGTCCATTTCCAAATGACATAAGCACTTCTTGTACTATGATGGAAATTCAGGTGTATGTTTCCACATGCCTAGATAAGCAAACTACGTTCAGTTTTAGATGCTCACATAAGAGCTACATCATACTGGTTTCTTTCTTTCCTATTTTCCTCACCATGTCTCAATACAGAGTACCGGCATAAATGTACATTAGCATATCGCTTAAAAAGGTGACAGACAGGAGCCACAAAACTTACTGTGATGATAAGAAATTGGTCAATCTTTGTGTATTTTTTAAAAGTTACAATCTGAAATTTTAAGTATTTTGAAAACCATTGCAAAGTGAAATGAAAATATTTATTTTAATTGATCTTGGGGACAGCTTTGATTCATTAATATAAAAGAAGCAGATTAAAATATTTAAGGTGTTGGCATTTTTTATGTTATTCGAACTAAATATTTTACTTTTGCCTCTAGCTTTGGCTTCAACAGAACTATTTATTATTTTTATTAAACTTTTTTTTAGTGTTCATTTATTTATTTTGAGAGAGACAGAGAGTGTGAGCAGAGGAGGGACAGAGAGAGAGACACAGAATCCGAAGAAGGCTCCAGGCTCTGAGCTGTCAGCACAGAACCAGACGCGGGGCTCAAACCCACAAACTGCAAGATCATGACCTGAGCCGAAGTTGGTCACCTAATAGACTGAGCCACCCAGGCACACCTCAACAGAATTATTTGATTGTAAGCAAGTGGTATCTTTTTTATTTGCTTGTTTTTTGTTGTTGTTGTTTGTTTGTTTGTTACTCTAACAACGTCTAAACCTAGTGCAGGGATCACTCGGTTCATCACTCCCTGAAGTCTAGTTGGAGCTCCAGTCTCATTTCCAAAGTTTGCAAAAGCAACTTAAGCCAAAGCCGTTTTGTTTAGACATGAGCACATCACTGAAACTAAGCTTGAAGTATGAATCATATGACCTATAGAGCAACTCTTAGCAGGAAAGCTTCCTCTTACTGTTGGTTGGAAATCAATTGGCTGCCAACATGTAAAATAAAGGAAGGATGTATCTGAGATTAAGGTGGCCCAAGAAGAGTAAGAAACCAGATCTGACTACACTACTATTCAGCCAGTAACACAAACCCATAAACTCACTTTTTGCTGAAGATAGTTTCAGTCAGGGTTTCTATTATTTGCACCAAAGTGAACCCAGTTTCACATATTGTGGGAAATTCTTCTTATAGTGAATAATTGACTTTATCAATAAAGTGTACCATTTTAGATCTGGATGTAATGTAAATTGGCTAATTCTTAAAAATATCCTGTTTGAATGATATCTTATTAAATCTCATCTTTTTACTTGTCATCCCTCTCTTATGAATATTATCCTTTTTCCCAATATGAAAGCTGGTTTACATATTTTTAGTAGGGTGTCACGAATTATTGAAAGTAGATGGAAGTAAGAAATGATACCTTTGGGGAAAAAAGAGAGAAGGAAACAAACCATGTGAAATCTTAATGATAGAGAACAAATTGAGAGTTGATGGAGGAGGGTGGGTGGGGGATGGGCTAAATGGGTGATGGGCATTAAGGAGGGCACTTGTGATGAGCAATGGGTGTTATATGTAAGTGATGGATCACTAGATTCTACTGGATCCATTATTACACTAAACGTTAACTAATTAGAATTTATAAATAAATTTTTAAAAAAGAAATGATGCCTTTGGAAACAAGGATACTCTTGCATTTTGTGTCTTCATCTTTAATTTATTCCCCTGTAGATAAATAAAATTTTGAAAGCCATAATCTTTAGGCATCCATAAAACTCTCAGAGAGTAAGAGGAGCAAATAAAATTTTAACCTATACCTTGACTTATGGGTGATGCAAACCATAATCAGGTCCTTATTCATGCAAAGATTCATGAATCTTTTATATATTGACTTATTCACTTCTGAAAAAAAAATAGTTGTAGTCAGAGAATAAAAGTGCCCAATGGTCTCTATTAGGCTTTTCCCTCCAAGCAACAAGATTATTTTAGGCAGGAATTCATATGCAATCACAAGACCCTGACTCAATGGTGAGGGGAGTTTGGTATTAGACCCTTCCCTGATTAGACTCCAGCAGGGATCATCTCTGATTTAAGATATTTCCGTATTGGTTCTGAAATGGAAGCTCACCCAACACTCACTTCTGCATTTTTTCCTGTCCTATGCATATTTATCATGTATCCTGGTTCTTCTGTGCAGAGACTATTAATCAGGCTAATTTTGGCCAAACTTTCAAATACTTCATTTCTATCTTCTGTCTCTCCTTTCTCCAATTAGATTGTGGTACAATGTGATCAACGTTCAATGATATGATGACTTAATTACCATTTTAGTCAAATAGATGCATTTCTCTGGATTCTCCACAGTACTAGGCTTTTGCCTTGATCATTCTCCTTTCTTCCAGGAAATAAATCCCACCTCAAAGTCTTGATACCTGCTTGCTTTTTTGCTCCAATTATAGACTCCTCTGGTTCTTCTGTTACCAAATTTCATTTACACATGGGGAGACTTGATTTTTAGTTAGGCTGATGCTAAGTCTTAGCCTATATATTCCTTTGCATTTTCTGCTCTAACACTTGGACCCAGTCCTTCTTGCCAAAACTTCACTGTCTATGGGACTTTCGACTTGGTGGCTGCCTTTCCATCTCTTACCTCCCAACTCTGTATTAATAATGAATTCTGATATATCATAACAATGTTTTCCCCTTGGTTTTCAATTTTTTTTGCCTAGATTCCCAAAGGAACAGTAAAGGATTTTTAAAGCTAGTGGATGATTGTGATTGGATTTTCATTGTGTACAATATTTGAGTGGACACCTCAAATTAAAAAAATACTTCTTTTGATTTTGCTTTTTAAAGCACATTGAGATGTAATTGTCATATAATATTAGTTTCAGATATAAGATATAATGATTCAATATTTACATGTATTGCGAAAGGATCACCACAGTAAGTGGTAAACATCCATTACCACATATACAATTTTTTTCCTTGTGATTAGAACTTTTAAGATCTACTCTACTAGGAGCTTTCAAATGTAAAATACATATTCCTTATCCATTCATCAGTTGATGGACATTTGGACTCTCTCCAGAGATTGGCTACTGTTGATAATGCTGCTATAAACATTAGGATATATGTATGCCTTCGAATTAGTAGTTTTGTATTCTTTTGGTAAATACCTAGCAGTGCAATTGCTGGATCGTAGGGTAGTTCTATTTTTAACTTTCTGAGGCATCTCCATACTATTTTCTAGAGTAGATGTACCAGTTTACATTCTTACCAACAGTGCAAAAATGTTCCCCTTTCTCCAAATCCTTGCCAGCACCTGTTGTTTCCTGTGATGTTAACTGACACAAGTGAGGTGGTGTTTCATTGTGGTTTTGATTTGAATCTCCCTAATGATAAGTGATATTGAGCATCTTTTCATATGTGTGTTAGCCATCAGGATGTCTTCTTTGGAAAAATGTCTATTCATGTCCCATTCTTCACTGGATTATTTGTTTTTTGGGTGTTGAGTTTGATAAGTTCTTTAGAAATTTTGTATACTAACCCTTTATCAGACTGTCATTTGCAAATATCTTCTCCCATTTTTTTAGGTTGCTTTTGTTGATTGTTTCCTTCACTGTGCAGATGTGGTATATATACACAATGGAATATTACTCAGCCATTAAAAGGAATGAAATCTTGCCATTTATAATGAAGTGGATGGAACTAGAGAGTATTATGATAAGTGAAATAAGTCAGTCAGAGAAAGACAAATACCATAGGATTTCACCCATATGTGGAATATAAGAAACAAAGCAAATAATCATGGGGAAAAAAGAGAGAGAGAGGCAAACCAAGAAACATACTCTTAACTAGAGAGAACAAACTGATGGTTACCAGAGGGGAGGTGAGTGGGGGGATGGATTAAATAGGTGATGGGGATTAAGGGGGGCACTTATCATGACCACTGGGTGTTGCATGTAAGTGTTTCATGCCTGAAACTAATATTATACCATATGTTAATTAACTATAATTTAAATTTAAAAATATAATACAGTAGTATTAACTACAGTCACATACTGTATGTTAAATCCTCATGACTTATTTACTTTATTACTGTAAGTTTGTACCATTTGACTTCATCCTCCATTTTGCCCAATCCCAGTTCCCGTTTTGGCAACAACTGATTTGTTCTCTGTACCTGTGCATTCTGGTGTTTTAGATTCCATATGTAATTGAGATCATGCAGTATTTGTCCTTCTCTGACCTATTTCACTTAACATAATGCCCTCAAGGTAGATCCATGTTGTTGCAAATGGCAAGATTTCCTTCTTTTTGTGGTTGAATGATAGTCCATTGTATGTGTGCGTGTTTGTATGACATATATATTACATATATATGTGTATATATATATATATATATATGACACATTCTCTTTATCCATTCATCCATGAATGGACACTTAAGTTGCTTCCATGTCTTGGCTATTGTAAATAATGCTGCAGTGAACATGGGGGTGCAGATATCTTTTCAAATTAGTGTTTTCACTTCCTTTGTATAAATACCCAGAAATGAAATTACTGGACCATATGGTAGTTCTATTTTTAATTTCTTGAGAAATTTCCATATTGTTTTCCATAGTGGACACACCAATTTACATTCCCACCAATACTGTACAAAGCTTCCCTTTTTTTCACATCCTCACCAACACTTCTTATTTCTTGTCTTTTTGGTAATAGAAATCCTAACAGATGTGAGGTGATATTTCATTGTGGTTTTGTTGGAATTCCCCCCATAATTATGGATGTTGAGCACCTTTTCATGTACCTGTTAACCATTTGTATGTCTCTGAAAAAAGTGTCTAGTTAGATCATCTGTCCATTTAAAAATTGGACTGATTTTTTTTTTTTTGCTATTGAGTTTGCTACTGAGTTTGCTATTGAGTTTTTGCTATGAGTTCTTTGTATCTTTTGGATATTAACCCCTTATCAGTGTATGATATTGCAAATATTTTCTCCCATTCTGTAGCTTGCCTCTTTTTGTTCTGATTTCCTTTATTGTGCAGAAACTTTTTAGTTTGATGTAGTCCTGCTTACCTTTATATTAAATATATGAACTCATTATATAATAGCTAGTAATTTCAAGTAATGGTATTTTTTTCTTTATTTAGTCTCCTGTTGTTAGTTTTTATGAACTCCTAAATTTTATCACTATTAATGGTGAGGAAAATCAAATCAACAGGAATAATATGTAGAGAAGTACTCACAAAACCCATATGACCCAACAAATATGAACAATACCATAATTTTAGCAGTAAATTATGCTTGTTATTTTTTAAGTTTTGTGTGTTAGCTTGACCTTTGGGGAAATAATGATTTCTTTGTTCTGCTCTGAAAACAGGAAATTATTCTTCTCTCATTGACTTTCCTGAACTTATAAATCCTTATTATTTTGTGCCTCTCCTCCCCTTTCCTCATTAAATGGTGATACGGTTTAATAAGACAGCAAAAAATCCAAAGGCCTTTCATCCCCTGGGCGAGCTGTAAAGCAAGGAGGGGAGAAGGGATGGTGATAAATACAGTATTTGGGACCCACACAGGGGCCGCAGTGATGAAAGGCAGAAATGTGGTGCGAGGCATGAAGGATGATACATTAGAGAACTGGGGATGTGCATCAGGGCATTCAAAAATGTTAGGAAAACTGAACCCCCAAATGGAACAACATCATTACTAAGGATGGAATTTGAAGAGTCTGATGCCTGCAACCCCCTTTTCTCTGCTTTCCTTTATTTTCTTTTTAACCTTTTAGATTTTTAAAATTTTTTATTTTTTTTATTTTTAGAGAGATAGAGTATAAATAAGGGAGAGGGGCTGAGAGAGAGAGAGAGAGAGAGAGAGAGAGAGAGAGAGAGAGAGAGAATCTCAAGCAGGCTCCATGCTCAGCAAAGAGCCAATGCATGGCTTGATCCCATGACCTAAGCAGAAATAAAAAATTGGACATTCAACCACCCGAGCCACCCAGGCACCCCTTAATTTATTTTTTTGAAAAGAGAAAACTTAGTTTCTCTTACCTCTACATGTACTATTTTATTAGACTTTCAAGATGTTTGAGTCAACGTAGAAGATTGACTTTAAAAGTCTAAGTAATTAAATGCAGAAAATGTTGAAGTCATGTGCCTTATAGCAATTAGAAATATAATTTCAGACTGATCCCCTGATACCAGCTGATTCAGCATCAGATCTATAAACCGGGAGAAAAATAGATTTAGATGAAAAATAAATTATTTTGCAATGACGATGATTTTGGTTTGGTTGATTTCAACTTTTAAAAAATTGGAAAATGATTCTTGTCTTTTGACACAGCCAGAATTAATGCAGATGAACGGGGACAATTGCAAGATAAGAAAGTGTCATCCATTAATTGTGACAGAAAAACTATATTCATTTGTTTGCTTGGGATCTCACAGTCACTTGTCATGTGAAGAATTAATTGAATGCATTAAACATTTTAATTTGAAATCAAAATGAGCATTTCTTTGCTCACTCTTGAGTAGGAATACCCTGAATGACAGGGCTGGAAATGCTGTTCC
Organism: Cryptoprocta ferox; assembly: GCA_028646485.1. NCBI lineage: Eukaryota > Metazoa > Chordata > Mammalia > Carnivora > Eupleridae > Cryptoprocta > Cryptoprocta ferox. The sequence continues at coordinate 18,284,881 of CM053573.1, forward strand.
ATAAAAAGTACTGAACTGGCTTTTTTCCGACATACAGATTGGTTAAGCAATTGGACAATTTTCACTGCTTATTTTGTGTATTAAGGCATAGGTTAGGCAAAAGTTCACTAAAGCCATTGATTCATCTGCATATAAAATGTCGAGTGCTACCCAGGAGAAAGTGCTAAATGTTCCACAGCATTGCAAATTTGCCTAATAGGGGAGAGTGCATAATTTACCATTTACTTGTTAAACCGCATTGCAAGATTTTTGATTTTTGTACGCTTTACAACTCATTTGAAATAAAAAATTGCAGGAGTGTTATGCAGTCAAAAATATAACTAGATTTTCTCTTTTGAATATTATCATAGGAGGCCAGAAAGTCGTAGTCTGCAAGTCGTGAAAGTTATTCATGGAAGACAGATAAGAACTTCCAGAAGGTTAGTAAGACACTTTCTAATCAAGTTTTACTTATACCTATTGTAAGATGGTGTCTTACAAGCAAAGAGAAACGTTCACCATTAGGCACTAACATTTTGTGTGATGCCTATAATAACTGAAAGTTCTCAAAAGAAACCAGATAAAGTCAACAAATTGGAAATAAGTATGTTGCTACCTGTATGCCTTCCTCAGAATTTCATTCAAGATGTGGTTGAAAATATTTAGAAAGGATTCTTGGGATAAGTATGGAAATAAGCAAGAAAGGTAAGAAGGACAAGAGTAAAATATCCCCCTGATGGGGGAATTTAAGAATTCTTTTCTTTAAATTTAAATTCAAGTTCGTTAACATACAGTGTAGTCTTGGCTTCAGGAGTAGACCCCAGTGATTCATCTCTTACATATGACACTCAGTGCTTATCCCCAAAAGTGCCCATCACCCATTTAATTCTTACAATAAACATAATTTTCATCAAAACCATGGGTGTGCCTGGGCATAGGTTTGAGAATTTCCTTGCATTCTGAACATTACATTAAATTTTGTTTTTAAAAGCACTGTTCCTTCCAGAAAATATGTTAAGACAAATAGCCAAACATTGGAAAACCTCTACTTTTTATAATTGGAGAATAAGGGGAGATATAACTGCATTTTTACATAAATTTTGAAGCTGGTTCTTCTCAAAGTCAGCCAAAGAGTTAAAGGAAGAAGAAAATGGTGACTTTATTAATTTGTAAAACTTCTCTATGTTTCATATCCTAACATATTTTATGATGTTCTTTTTAAATATTTGCAGTCATTATCTGGAAAATATAAATGCTTTAAAATGCATCATCAAATGAATGTATTATTTTCTATATTTTAAGTGAGTCAGAATGAAGAAATGTTCTTGAACACTGCAGGCAGGATTCTTTAAAAAGAGATTTATTCCTTCTAAGTAGTGTCATCTGTATGCAAACACAACGTTTAAAACTTTTAAGGCTTTGTACACTTGTATCATTTTAGATGCATCTTTGTTGATTGTCTCCCATCCCTTGTTTGCCCCATTCTGGAGCTCCCCCATCTATCTCTTAGAGTTTGGTTCTGCCAGTAGACCACACAGGTTAGTCTTGGCCATGAAGTTGACTAAGATGATCAAAA
>CM053573.1:18286935-18651212 GCA_028646485.1 Cryptoprocta ferox
GCTACTCTGGCTACTTTGTTTTGACTTCCAGTCACATGATAGATATTTCTCCATCCCCTTACTTTCAATCTGAAGGTGTCTTCAGGTCTAAGATGAGTCTCTTGTAGACAGAAAATAGATGGGTTTTGGGTTTTTTTAAATCCATTTTGCTACCCTGTGTCGTTTGATTGGTGCATTGAGGCCATTTACATTCAGTGTTATTATTGAAAAATGTGGGTTTAGAGTCATTGTGTTCTCTGTAGAGTTCATGTTTGTAGTGATGTCTCTGGTACCTTGTATTAATTGCAACATTTCCCTCATAGAGTCCCACTTAGGATTTCTTGTAGGTCTGGTTTGGTGGTGATGAATTCTCTCAATTGTTTATTTGGGAAAATCTTTATTTCTCCTACTATTTTGAATGACAGGCTTGCTGGATAAAGGATTCTTGGCTGCGTATTTTTCCTGTTCATCACATTGAAGATTTCCTGCCATTCCTTTCTGGCCTGCCAAGTTTCAGTAGATAGTGCCCAACCCACACCCACCTCCACTCCAGCAACCCTCAGGTTTTTTTCTGTATTTCAGAGTCCTTTATGGTTTGCCTCCCTTCTCCATTTTTATCTTATTTTTCCTTCCCTTCTCCTATATTCATCTGTTTTGTTTCTTAAATTCCACATATGAGTGATATCATATGATATCTGTTTTTCTCTGACTTATTTTGCTTAGTGTAATACACTCTAGTTCCCTCCACATTGTCACAAGTGGCAATATTTCATTTTTTTGTTTTCTGGGTAATATTGCATTGTATATATACACCAAATCTTTATCCATTCATCAGTCTATGGACATTTGGATTCTTTCCGTAATTTGGCTATTGTTGATAGTGCTGCTATAAACATTGGGGTGCATGTTTCCCTTTGAATCAGGATTTTTGTATCCTTTGGGTAAATACCTAGTAGTGCAATTGCTTAGTTGTATGGCAGGTTTATTTTTAGTTTATTGAAGAACCTCCATTCTCTTTTCCAGGGTGGCTGCACCAGTTTGCATTTCCATCAGCTGTGAAAAAGTGTTCCCTGTTCTCTGCATCCACATCAACAGCTGTTGTTTGTGAGTTGTTAATTTTAGCCATTCTAACAGGTGTGAGGTGGTATCTCATTGTGGTTTTGATTTGTATTTCCCTGATGATGAGTGATGTCCAGCATCTTTTCATGTGTCTGTAGCCATCTAGATGTCTTCTTTGGAAAAGTGTCTGTTCATGTCTTTTGCCCATTTTTCTCTGGGTTATTTGTATTTTGGGTGTTGTTTGATAAGTTCTTTATACATTTTGGAAACTAACCCTTTATCTGATATGTCATTTGCAAATATCTTCTCCCATTCTGTCAATTGCCTTTTAGTTTTGCTGATTGTTTTCTTGCTGTGCAGAAACTTTTTATACTGATGAGGTCCCAACAGTTCATTTTTGCTTTTGTTTCCCTTGCCTCCAGAGACATGTCTAGTAAGAACTTGCTGCGGTCAAGGTCAAAGAGGTTGCCTGTTTTGTTCTCTAGGGTTTTGATGGTTTCCAGTCTCACATTTAGGTCTTTCATCCATTTTGAATTTATTTTTTGTGTATGGTCTAAGAAAGTGGTCCAGGTTCATTTTTCTACATGTTGCTGTCCAGTTTTCCCAACACGATTTGCTGAAGAGACTGTCTTTTTTCCATTGGATACTCTTTCCTGCTTTGTCAAAGGTTAGTTGACCATACATTTGTGGGTCCATTTCTCTTCTGTTCCATTGATCTATGTGTCTGTTTTTGTGCTAGTACCATACTGTCTTGATGATTAGAGCTTTATAATACAGCTTGAAATCTAGAATTATGATGCCTCCAGCTTTGGTTTTCTTTTTCAACATTACTTTGGCTATTGACCCAACTTGGAAGCACCCAAATATATAAATCAATTAATAACAAACATAAAGAAACTCATAAATAATAAGACCATAATAGTAGGAGACATTAATATCCCACTTATAGCAATGGACAGATCATTTAAGCAGAAAATCAACAAGAAAACAATGACTTTGAATGACACACTTGACATACTGGACCAGATGGCCTTACCCAATATATTCAGAAGATTGCATCCTAAAGCATCAGAATACATATTCTGCATATGGAACATTCTCCAGAATAGATCACATACTGGGTCACAAATCAGTCCTCAACAGGTACAAAAAGATCGAGATCATACCATGCATATTTTCAGATCACAAAGCTATGAAACTTGAAATCAACCACAAGAAAAAATTTGGACATAGAAATATTTTATTTATTTATTTTTAAATAGTCTCATCCTGGAAAGAGTGCATTTTAATTTTGTTATATATACTAGAATATAAAGTCATACTCATTTATTTCTCATTTGAAACAAATATATCTTTCTTGTTGGCACTAACATTGAGTCACTGCAAAAATACTTCCTCCCACCCTGGGTTTGGTACAGTGAGACAAAATTCTTCTTTGGCATGCTCTGCCTGGAGGAATAACTGTTCTATCTTTATGACAGAATCTATCAAAGGACTGTGCTTCCTGGCCTGTCCAGTGACAGTGTTTCAGGAAAAACTGCTGATTGAAAATAATGTGCCACCCTACGACTGGGCATTGCTCAGATAAATCTCTCTTTTTAATGGCTAAGGGTCACTTCATCTCAGAGTAACTATATACACGTCTGCAGAACTGTAGTTTGGAAGATGCCTTTTGCTCAAATGGCTCCTTTGAGACCTCTTAAGATGTTTTGAAAATATTATTTAAGAGATCATGAAAATGTGATAGTAAATATATTCATGATCATGTCCAAGTGTTGAATAACTCATAGAGTATTCTATGGTGCTTCACCAGGGCCCTTTAAAAGTTATTCAAAATCATGAACTTTAAAAATGTAACGTAGTCTCGACAGCACTCAATTATGTAGAAGAGGGCTCTTGGTTTAATAATACATCAATGGGTTTAATAATACATCAATGGGTGATTTGACTAGAGTTGTTTTTATAGTAGTAGGCTCTGTTTGCCAAAAATTTTGTGCTTCTGAACAAATACCCGACTTTTACCTTAAATTACATGTACTGTGATATTCATATACAAATTTAAATGAATTTGTATATTTCAAGTTTCATGCCACAGTATTAAAAATTCAAATGTTATGTTACTTGAGTTTTCTGATTAAATATGAGTCGTAAAGCACTCTATTGGGGTTTTGACTTTATCTGAAAAAACTATAAATAATTTCAATTTACTTTCCTAACCTAGTAGATATAATATATAAACTATATATTTGGTTTTTTAATTTTTATGGTTGAGGATATTCTATAGACTTCATGGGTTTAAGCACTGATATTTTTATGGGGATAATGAGTTAAAACTAAATGTGTGTTTTTTTTCTGTAATTTTCTGCAAGTGTTTTGCTTAGTTGTTAATTAGTTTTTGATAGGTATATTTTTGTGTGTATGCATGTGTGTGTGGGTGCACATGCATGTGTATGAGAAAGAAATCTCATAGAGTGAAAACGTTGAGGGTTTTTAGTTATTTGAGGGCTTATCCCACAAAAATAAGAAGGATCCTTTATAATTTATAAAAAATATGTAAATATCATACTATGTCAAATGAAATTCTTCTATTGCTCTTTCACAAATGTGACATAAAAATCCTATTTCTTAAGACGTTAAGCCATATGGAGTGTATATATACAGACATATGATTTCAGAGTGTAAATACAGTTGGTCATGTCTATGTGTGTATATTAACAGTGCTTTGAGAACAGTAGTTTCCAAAAGTTTTTATGCTCACATGCATAAGAAAAAATAAGATCCTGAACTGGTGCAACAATTCACACAATATCACATATGTTACACATAGGGATAGGGTTAAAGATTCTAGACTTACAAATCTTAATATTTAATTTATTTTTTGTTAATTCCAGTATAATTAGCATACAGCGTTATATTAGTTTCAGGTGCACAATATAGTGATTCAACAATTCTACACATTACTCTGTGCTCCTCATGATAAGTATGCTTTTGTCCCCTTCATCTATTTTACTCATCCCCTCCCCCACCTCCCTTCTGGTAACCACATTTGTTTTCTGTGTTCTTAACATCTAATTTCAATAGAATCATAGAATGTTAGAACTAAGGGAGTCTAAAGATCATCTAATTAAAATTTCTCAATATAGATTGAAAGAGAAGCCCAGAGGTGGAATGTCTTCTCTGAAGGTATTTGGGGAGCCCAGATTGTATTCGTGCAGTTGCACCTCACTGCTTCTTATCTAGAGCTAAGGCTTCCCATATCATGCCACTAAGTTGGTTTCTTATCCAAGAGGCCGTAGGTTGCAGTACCCAAGGGCTAAGCCATGACTGCCCTTATTGGTTCATTTTTCTCATCCATGGTGAAGACACTGGGAACAGTGCATATATAGGCATGGTATTGCTCAGCAGCAAAGCCAGAACTCTGGACCGGGGGCAATGCTTGCTTGGGCACCAAAAAAAAATCATCATGAAAATTTGTAATAGTAGGTGAAGACTTTGTGAAAAGCACTTCACATGGAAATATGTGTGTGTGTGTGTGTGTGTGTGTGTGTGTGTGTGTGTGTTTTCCCTATAAGTAGGGCCACTAAATATCACTTTTCTAAGATCTCTTTCAATCTCACTTCTCTCACCTCCCACCACCCATATCCCTTTCCTCTCCATCAGTGAAGGATAAGGAGCCATTCTTTTGTGTTTGGAGGTGATTCCAGTAGATACATTTACTAGCCTTATATTGAAGGAGAATTTATTAGTTTACATATTTGCCCAAACCCACTAGATGTGAACTCCATGAAACAGGATTTTTTTTGGTCATTTTTGTAGCCTGAACAAAAGATGGCACTAAGAGGCACTCAGTAAATACTTGTTGAATGAAATGGCAGTTGATAGAAAATCAGGAGAAACATAGCTGCTAGTAAAGAAATCGTAGTTTTAAGATTCTGAATCTTGAACAAAACTCAGAATTATCCATGGATTGACATTCCATTCTAATACAAGAAAACTCAAAATTCAAGAGGACTGGAGTAATACTGAATCAAGTGATAAAAATGAAGCAAAGTTCACTCAGGCAACACCTACACATTTCCCTTAACATTATATAACTAATAATTTCACAAATTTCCTAGAGAGAAAAGCATAGAACTTGCATAATAAAATATAATCAACTTATCTATAATTTTATTTTAATAATTCACTTATTTAATACACATTTATATATCAGTTTAAATTTAAATAATTCTTAACTAATACTAATTGCTTCATAAAGTCCTTATAAAATAATTTTAAGGTACTTTAAGAAGTTTCTAGTTGGGTCAGAGAGAGATTGCTAAACAAGATTTTGTTTCTTGGGTTGGAAAGAACAGATACAGAGAAGATCATACCCCAAAGGGGCTGTTAGGATTGGCTTCTACTTGTGTACCACCTTTGATACAACTGTAGGAACCACATACACAAATACAAATACAGTAAACTTGAAATAACTCAGTACATTAAATTCCTATGTCTGCTGTGACAAATCACCATAAACTCAGTAGATAAAACAACACAAAATATTCTCTTATGATTCTGGAAGGCAAACATTTAAAATAGATCTTACTGGACTAAAATCAAGTTTTTGTCAAAGCTGCATTCCTTCTGGAAGCTTTAGGGGAGAATTTGTTTCCCTTACTTTTCTAGCTCATAGGCTACCTGCATTCCTTGACTTGTGGCCTTATGCTCCATCTTCAAAGCCAGTCATTTAATATCTTCCAATTTCTCTCTGCTTCTGTCATCACATTAGGTTTTTGGAATCTAAATCTACTTCCTTCCTGTTATATGGAATCTTGTGATTAAATCTGACCCATCTAGGTAACCCAAAACAATCTCTCATCTCAAGATCCTTAACTTAGTCACATCTGCAAAGTCTTTTTGGGCATGAAAGGTAGCAGATTCATGGATTCTGGGGATTAAGATACCTTGGGGGGCATTTTTCATCCTACTACATTCAAGGATGTTTCTACAATTAGAGAAATTCTTGATTGCTACAAAAATTAGTAAAACTTCTGTTACACCAATATTGTTCTACTATGCTGATTCCCAACCATGGGGGGATGATGGAGGAGGCACTGTTTAGGAGACAAAATTCATAAGGACTTAATACATAAAAGATATTTAATAAATACACAGTGCATCAATAATTGAATGTTTTCAGTTGAATTCTTGATTTTTACTTCAAATCAAAAGAAAGGAAATCAAGGCAAGATTCTTTATCTCTGTGACCTCAGTTGTGATGACTAACATATGGAAAAAGGCAGCAAACAATTCAACTGGATAGAATCTATACCATTTTAATCTATTAGACACCAGATATGTCCGAAAAACTCTCCTGATAGAATTAAATGAAGACAGAACTCAAAATCTGTGGCTCTTTCATAAGGTATTTAGGGACACAGCCTTAATTTTGTGGGTTAAAATTATTCTTTTTTTTGGTAAAATTATGAGTACTATTAATAACCTCTCTGCATCAATCAATGCTGTGAAGCCCAAGTAAAGATTTTAATAGGACAATGGAGCAGAGTACTTGACAGGTGTAGTTGATTGACAACATAGTTAATACTGAAATAATTACTTGGTATGCAACAATTTGCATATGCCTATAGCTTCTGCATTTAAAGACCTTGACATGATCCATTTCTAAATTCTTCAACTGTATTTTTTCTTGAGCTGGAAGACTTCTTAGAAGGAGTGTTAATATAACTGTGTCAGTATTTTTGGTTCTCGACCATATGTTGAATTAGAGAAATTAACAACAGAGCTACAAATCAAGCTTTACAATTTCCCAAACCTTTTCTTAGTTTCAACACAATTTGATGTAGGTTTGCATGTTACAATAGAGGACCGTTTTCACAACATAAATATTTTTATTGATTGCCTCTTGATTTTTTTTTCACTAGGAGTTTTCTTCAGTACCCTGCAAATATTCATACATGCTGGATGTCTGCTCATCTTTGATTCAGAATGCATCATCATTTAGATTTGCTAAGGCTTGACACATGACCACATCTGTAGCAATTCGTCTCTAGGTCACTCTAATTTTGCTTTATATTTTGAATCAGTGCTTCCTGTATTTGGAATAACCATGCTATAATTTTATCTAAGAATGAAATTTATGCTGTAGCAGAAGGAAGTGGATCGGTACTTTAGGGCACAGTGAAAGTAACACCCTGTAACCAACCAGCAAGATTAATTCCCATTTCTATCAATAAGGGGAAATTGCCAAAGTTCTCACCTTTTGACCAGGCATCACTTTATGGTGTCCCAAATGCCACATTTTGTCTGCTTTTGTTCTAACTTACCTAACCACTAATAGATGTATTTTAAAGGGAGAATAAAAAGGGAGCTCAGAGATTCAGTGCCTAGACATTTTAACTCTACAGTCACATTTATTAACCTATTCCTCTAAACCATTCAGGTTCTTTTTTTAATTGGGTTTTCTCTTCCCGTATTTAGCATTTATATTTAAATTTACCTGTTTACCTTTTTTCAAGAAAGGAATGATTTGTTTTGCTACTAAACTCTGTTAGATATTAATTACCTAAAAATTTATGGGGAAATAATATTGGACAAATTTAACTTATTTTAAAGAATTCTTCATACGGCTTTTTCTTTTTCATTTTATTACCTTTCCTTTTCTGAAAACAAGCATAATATAAAATGTACTTTAGTAAAATGATGTTTTGTTAATGAGTACAACCTGCTAGTTATTAAATTTGAATTAAAAGTGACCTTAAAAAACCAAAGTGATTGGATGAATAGTAATTATCTTCTAAAATGTAATTTCATGGACAAAGCTGACAAAATTTAGTTTTGAGTATTTTGAGGGATCCTTTTATCATTAGCATATACTCTTTGAACCCTTTAACCTTCAGGAGATTCTGTTAATGGGCTTTCAGGGAGCTGAGATAACTTACTTGTGTTCTCACTATGATGGCAGCTAACCCCACCTTTGCACAGTTGTATCCATAGGGAACTCTAAGGGTTTCTCCAAAGAGCAGCTTTGCATTTGTTCTTGAACCTGGCAAACGCTAATCTGAGTCATGAGAGTCCTGCTCTAGAGAGCAAAGCAGGGCTGATTATGATTGGATTTGTTAAAGTTTATTTAGCGCCACCCATAAACTTTGACCACAGCAATACCCCATATTGCTTTTTTAGAATGATGGTGTTAATAAGAATCATTTGGTTACAAAGATCAAATGTTACTTGACCATGGGAGGTTATGTTTAGAAATGAGAATTGCAACAATTTAAAGTTTTCCTCACCGTACTGGTGAGAAGTAAGGATCCCTCATTTGTTTTCACCCCATGCTAACCTTCTTTTTATGTTTTTCCATAAATATGACTCCTCTTCTCTCTCTGTCTTTTCTTCTCTTTATATTTCTTCTTCTTTTTTTTGGTTTTAAAGTAATGACTTTATTAATAAATATACATCCATATGATGATGTAGATACAAATCATGAACACTACTCCATTCCCATATATATAACTGCACAGGAGTAGCTCAAGTTCATTGACATAAAAACATACACAGTATCTATTAATAAGCTTACACTACAGTGTGCTCTTTGTAGTTCTTCAGTTATGAACACTTTGATTCTTTTTATTTTATCTCCAAAGTTTCAGAGAAATACCTGTTGGAATAATCTAATCACCAATGTCCCTACAGGGCTAAGTGTTTATCTAGGGCTACCTTTTTAGCCAATTCAATTATAGCCAGTCCCTGATTTACAATGGTTTGATTTACAATTATTTGAAAAGTATACCCATTTGGGAGAACTTGTACTGTGAATTTTTAATTTAAATTTAATTTTTAATTGCTGGGCTAGCAATATGCTATACAATCTTCTTTGTGATGCTGGGCGGTGGCGGCAGCTGCAGCTCCCAGTAAGCACACCGTCATGAGGGTAAACAGTGACTACACTAACAACCATTCTGTTCCCATACAACCATTCAGCCTGTCACTTTCAGTGCAGTATTCAATACATTACATGAGATAGTCAACACTTTATTATAAAATAGGCCTTCTGTTAGATGAGTTTGCCCAACTGTAGGCTCACGTAAGTGTTCTGAGCACGTTTAAGGCAAGCTAGACTATGCTACGATGTTTGCTGGCTTAGGTGTATTACATGCATTTTCAATCGAATGATATTTTTAACTTTTAATGGGTTTATCAGGCCATTACCCCATTGTAAACTGAGGAAGATCTGTATGCATCTGTTAGGTTCCTAAGATGTAACAAATTATTGTACAAATTATTACAGAATTGGTGACTTAAAACAGCAACTTTTTTCTCTCCAAGTTTTGGAAATCAGAGCTACAATCTCTACAAAGACTAGAGGGGAATCCTTCCTTGCTTCTTCCAGCTTCTGGTGGCTCCAGGCTTTCCTTGACCTATGGCTCCATAACTCTAGTCTTTGCCTCTATTTTTACATGGACCTCTCCTCTGTGTCTGTGTCTTCTTTTTTGTCTCTTACAAGGGGTCTTGTCATAGGATTTAAGGCCCACTCAGATAATCCTGGATGAAATGTTCTTAAGATCCTTAACTTAATTATATCTGTAAATACCCTTTTCCCAAATAAGGTCATATTCACAGATTCCAGGTGTTAGGACATATCTTTTGGGAGAGAGCCCACCTTTTACACAACTATTATCTTATATATCCTTGGCCCAGGTGCTCTTCAGTGGCTCATTCCCTGGCTGGGTAGGACAGGAGCAACCCATGGTCAGTGATGTTAAAAGAAAAGCCAGAAGTAATTCTTATGTGGAAATTATGGTCAAGGACAAGCTGCTATAATTTTGGTGACCACAATGTTTGGCTTGCTTAACACATTGATCATGGCTAATGGTGCCTTGAAATGGGCCTGCCAAACTTAGATGCAACTTTTATGAATAAATTGGCTCTGATTGGTATAGGGTTATTCAGTATTGATTATTTGGATTTGGAAACAATTCCACCAAGAAAGGAGATTTACCAAAATGAACAATGTCATGTTCGATTACACAAATTAATATTCTATTCAGATAGACAAATTAGAAAATCAAAGAGGTTTCTTTGTGAGACATTTTCCTTAAAAAAAATGTAATGTTTATTTGTCTTTGAGAGAGAGGGATAGACAGTGTGAGCAGGGGAGGGGCAGAGATAGAGGGAGACACAGAATCCGAAGCAGGCTCCAGGCTCTGAGCTGTCAGCACAGAGCCCGATGTGGCGCTTGAACTCACAAACCCTAAGATCATGACTCAAGCTGAAGTCAGACACTTAACTGACTGAGCCACCCAGGCATCCTTGGGACAATTTCTTCTTCAGATAATAGAGCCATGTGATTGACCTTAAGGACAGAATATGTTCTTACCTACCATGATTTTTTTTTTTTTGTAATTTGTTTTTGAGAGACAGAGAGAGACAGCACGAGCAGGGGAGGGTCAGAGAGAGAGGGAGACACAGAATTCAAAATAGGCTTCAGGCTCTGAGCTAGCTGTCAGCACAGAGCCCGACGCGGGGCTCTACCCCATGAACCATGAGATCATGACCTGAGCCGAAGCCGGACCCTTAACCAACTGAGCCACCCAGGTGCCCCCGTTCTTACCTGCCATGAACAGGGGACAAGCCTTTCATTTAATCAGTACTTTGGATCAACTTATTTAGCCATAATTTAAAGTGAAGTGGAAGCTGAGATAAAAATGCCTTTGTGCCACTGAAGTCAAAACTGTAGTCTGTCTGGGGCACCTGGCTGGCTCAATAAGTAGAGCATACAACTTTAAAAAAAAAATTTTTTTTTAATGTTTATTTATTTTTAAGAGAGAGACACACAGAACACAAGCAGTGGAGGGGTAGAGAGAGAGGGAGACACAGAATCCAAACCAGGCTCCAGGCTCTGAGCTGTCAGCACAGAACCCTACGTGGGGTTCAAACCCATGAACCACGTGATCATGACCTGAGCCGAAGTTGGGCATTCAATTGACTGAGCCACCCAAGTGCCCTGGTAGAGCGAACACCTCTTGATCTGGAGTTGTCATTTTGAGCCCTAGGTTCAGTGTAGAGATTACTTAAAAGTAAAATCTTTAAAAGAAAAAAAAAACTGTAGTCTGTCATTCGTGCCTTCTTTCTCTGAGTTTGTTGGGGAAATAAAGTCCACTGGAAAAGGTATCACTACCCTAGGGTGTTGAACTCATACAATTGGTCCCAGAGCTGATTTATACCTACAGACTTGAAAGATGAACCCTGAAAATAGCTAAATTTTCAGTGAGCAGTCAACTCCACACTGACTACAACGCTCCAAAGTATAGCTCTTTTTAGGTTTCACAGGAAATCTTTCACTAACATTGGCAAAATCTTTTGCTTACCTGTTGTTTTAATAAAGCGTTGGAGCAGTCTTCAGGAAGTAAAAAGGGTTTCATTTATTTAAATGTTGAGCAAAAGAATCTGGTTGTAAATACTTGGGGGAAATTATTTTTAGGTAAGTTGGTAAGAAAACAATATTAAGTCTTTGGATATTTTCTGGAGAATTTTTTCTTTTAAAAATTTTTAAAAAATATTTTTTATTTATTTTTGAAAGACAGAGAGAGACAGCATGAGCAGGGGAGGGTCAGAGAGAGAGGGAGACACAGAATCCGAAGACAGGCTCCAGCCTCTGAGCTAGCTGTCAGCACAGAGCCCGATGCAGGGCTTGAACCCACGAACCCTGAGATCATGACCTGAGCCGAAGTTGGACGCTTAACCGACTGAGCTACCCAGGAGCCCTAAGGAGAATTTTTTCTTTATTTTGGTTTTCTGAATCTCTTAAATCATCAGTTCAGTAATAAGTACAAAGAGAAGCAGGACGCCTAAAGTCAAGGCTAAAATATGAGGATGGAATGAGAGTCCAAGGACGGCTAATCTCATTCAAATCAGAATTCTATTTGTCCTCCATTCAGAATGCTTCATTAAACTTTAATTTAGACAACAGTGATATGAAAGGTCAAATTTCAGATGGTCAGAAGCAAGATGGGTCTGGTGACAATAAAGGTGAAATTGACCATACAGAAAACCCATTGCATGGGTGGGTCACAACATTGGGCAGTTCTAGAAAAGGGATGTGGAATTCATTGCTTCAATTCTATGTCTTCAGTGTGTTCAATCTGGGAGCAGCACTGGTGGTTACACATAGGAAAGATCTTGTTTTCATCTCCTGTGGGGAAGTGGGGAAGTGACTGAAAGAGTCACTCCTGACCCAGCCAAACAGGCTACAGTCCAGGGAAAAATGCTAATCTTGGCAGAGAACCAATCACACAGGGATACCCTGGAATTCTAAGAAGACAAGTAGAAACTGAGTTGTATGGATGAGATCAACATATGAGGATTAGGATTTACTGAACTTGGAGTTTCCCTTGGCACTTAGAAACAAAGATCATCAAATCTATGGCAGGAAGATTAATTTAAGAGTCACTCACAATCTTTGGTTGTGATAGTCTGACTGGGATAATCTAAGAGAACCATTTCTGAGAGGTGTGTTGCAAGATACCCAAACTATTACATGGTGTCCTTCTTAAGTAGTCAGGAGTTGATTGAGATGAAAGTGATAAAATAAAGGCAAATAAACCCAAAGATCTTAAGGCTTATTCTAAAGATCAGAAGTGTCATGAGAAGGAGGTGAAGATCCACATGGAAGGGAATGGAAGCCTTGGCTGCCTTCTTAGAGGGGGGTTTACTGTTGGATTGGTTTGCCCAGTTCTTACCTGCTTACGTGTTCATTCATTTACTTGATGTCATCAGATGGCATTTAATTATTCATTAAAGCAATATTTATTACTATATTTGTATTGCAGTTACAATACTGCTGAATTATGTGGAAAATGAAAATGATGAGAAAGCATAGTTGTTGCCCTTTTATTTGCTTTTTACTTGGTTCAGTAATAGAATCAACATAGTTTGGTCACACCTGTGTGTCTAGATTTCTATTAGAATTTAGAAAGTGCATTAACATGACTAAACAGTTCCCAGTCTTAAAGAAGTTTGCGGTTAGCACAGAAAGGAAAATAAACCAAATGGACATATAATACAAGTCTTTATCAGTCACAAAAGTAATTTTGGAAGTTTGTCATTAAGTTGACCATATAAATTATTTTACAGATATCTTTTGGACTTTTTGGCAAAGCAAATTTTTAGTCACATAGAAAATATTGATGTAACTTTCAAGTCTGTAAAAAGGGATTGATTAACTTAGAAAGTAACATAGAAATGATGACTCTTAGATTTCTTGGTGGTGAGGGAGAAATAATAGCAATTCCATCTATAAGGCAGAATTAAGCAAATTAGAAATTCCAGAGTAGAAGTATAAGCAACCATTAACAAAAGTGGCATTCTATGTTGACATACTACTTACACATTTTCTCCTTAGATTTTCTTTTCTTTAAATTTTAAACTTCAAAGAATATTTTCTATACAGCCATGCATGAAATTGACATAAATGTAAAATCTACCAAAGACAATTATAACAACTTAATTTGTTTTACATATCAATATTTATATTATCTCCAGAAGTTATATCCCTGTAAGAGCTGAGAAGAGATTTTAAATTTATCTTGCATGAGTGAAATAAGAAAGTCTCTGTATTGTTTGAAATGCTCTCTGATTTGTCTTACAACCATGATTTCTGTTACTTCTCTGTCTGTCATTCTCAGACATGCACATTGGGAACGAGCATTTTTGGCTACTTACTGTCTTTGAGAACCACAGAGATGCTATTCTTCTCCAAGGTTTGTATCTGCTGAGATTTTTTTTGGTTACACACACACACACACACACACACACACACACACTACTTTGGTTAGTAAAATTTGTAACTCTTGGCAAAATTCAGACCTTGGTTTGGACTTTGCATGAACACTTATCTTCATCTTATTTCCATTACAGGTGAGGTAATTTGGTGTAGATGAAGGTCATTTATACATATTCAGCTTTTTTCATGTTTATTATCTAATCAACTACACATTTAGCTATTTTCATGTTTTCACATACATTTTGTGTACTACTGTATTCACATACACTATTAGCATACTCTTCCCATGTTTTGTAAAGTAGGTTGGTATTATTCCCATTTTTATAAAATACTTATACAAATAGGTTCTGATGTTTCAAAACACAGAGCTAGTGAAGAAGGAAAAATAAAAAACCAAACTTCTACCATGAACTTCCTCCTCCTCCTCCGCCTCCTCTTTCTTCTAGTATCTTCGTCTTTTTCTTTTTTGTGTGACTTTAATTCTCATTTTGTAGCTAATCAAGGAACTGCAGTTGCCTTGCTCTGCAGCAAAACATTTATTTGAATTGAGATGGCTTTGCTGGAAAAGAATTTTTTTCCCCTTGCTCTGATGCATACTGCTAGTATCCAGTGTGAAAATGAATTAAGAACCCTAGGTGATGATGTTCATCTCAATGACTGTTTACTGCTTTCATCTCTATAAGAAGTAAAGATTATTCTTCAATTAATAGGCAATTATAAACCAGACTTGAAAGGATCTCTTTAAAAAATGATTCTCAAACTGATTACTTCTTTAAATAAATGATAAGATACAGGGCAAAAAAATGATCAATAACTGGTATATTGGTCAATTAGATACTATATATTTCCTTATAGCCACTTTAAAAATAAATAAATCATTGCTTGAACATAGGATAGTTCTATTTTTAAGTTTTTGAGGAACCTCCATACTGCTTTCTGGAGCGGCTGCACCAATTTGCATTCCCACCCATAGTGTAAAAGTGTTCTCTTTTCTCTGCATCCTCGTCAACGTCTGCTGTTTTCCCAAGTCGTTCATTTTAGACATTCTGACAGGTGTGAGGTGGTATCTCATTGTGGTTTTGATTTGTATTTCCCTGATGATGAGTGATGTTCAGCATCTTTTCATGTGTCTATTAGCCATCTGGATGTCTTCTTTGGAAAAGTGTCTGTTCATGTATTTTCCCCATTTTTTTTTTACTGTTTTGTTTTGTTTTGTTTTGTTGTTGTTGTTGTTTTCGGGGGGTGTTGAGTTTGATAAGTTCTTTGTAAATTTTGGATACTAGCCCTTTATCCAATATGTTGTTTACAAATATCTTCTCCTATTCTGTCAGTTGCCTTTTAGTTTGTTAATTGTTAATTGTTTGCAGAAGCTTTTTATCTTTTTTTTACATTTATTTATTTTTGAGAGACAGAGAAAGAGCGCAAGTGGGGTGAGGGGCAGAGGAGAAGGAGACACAGAATCCGAAGCAGGCTTCAGGCTCTGAGCTGTCAGCACAGAGCCAGACGCAGGGCTCGCACCCACAAACCGCAAGATCATGACCTGAGGCGAAGTCAGACGCTTAACCCACTGAGCCACTCAGGTGTCCCCAGAAGCTTTTTATCTTGATGAAGTCCCAGTAGTTCATTTTTGCTTTTATTTCCCTTGCCTCCAGAGACATGTCTAGTAAGAAGTTGCCGCGGTTGAGGCCAAAGAGGTTGTTGCCTGTTCTCTCCTCTAGGATTTTGATGGCTGCCTATCTCACAGTTAGGCTTTTCATCCATTTTGAATTTATTTTTGTGTATAAGTGTAAGAAAGTGATCCAGGTTCATTCTTCTGCATGTCACTGTTCAGTTTTCCCAATATCATTTGCTGAAGAGACTGTCTTTCTTCCCTTGGATATTCTTTCCTGCTTTGTCAAAGGTTAGTTGGCCATACATTTGTGGGTCCATTTCTGGGTTCTCTCTTTTGTTCCATTGACATATGTGTCTGCTTTTGTGCCAGTACAATATTGTCTTGATGATTACCATTTTGTAATACAGCTTGCAGTCCAGAATTGTGATGCCTCCAGCTTTGGTTTTCTTTTTCAAGATTGTTTTGGCTATTTGGGGTCTTTTCTGGTTTCATACAAATTTTATAATTATTTGTTCTAGCTCTGTGGAAAATGCTGTTGGTGTTTTGATAGGGATTGCATTGATGTGTAGATTGTTTTGTGTAGTATAGGCATTTTAACAATATTTGTTCTTCCAATCCATAAATATTTATCCGAAGGATACAAAAATGCTGATTCAAAGGGGCACACGCACCCCAATGTTTATAGTGACACTGTGGACAATAGCTACTTTATGGAAAGAGCCCAAATGTCCATCAACTGATGAATGGATAAAGAAGATGTGGTATGTGGTGTGTGTATATAGGTATGTGTATTATAAACTTAAATACCATATGACTTCATTCATATGTAGAATTTAAGAAACAGATGAACATAGGGAAAGGGAGAAAAAAATAAGATAAAAACAGAGAGGGAAGCAAAATATAAGAGACTCTTAAATACAGAGAACAAACTGAAGGTTGCTGGAGAGGAGGTGGATGGGGGGATGGGCTAAATGAGTTGATGGACATTAAAAAGGTCACTTGTTGGGATGAGTACTGGGTGTATATAAATGATGAATACTGTGTTCTACTCCTGAAACCAATACTACATTGTATGTTAACTGAGTTGAATTTAAATAAATAAATTATGTACTCTAAAAAATTAATTAATTATTTAATTAATTAAAAAACATCACTGCATCTATCATTATCCCACAGACTTATGTTTCTTACTTTAAGTTATAACTTTCTTTGTCCTTTCTTGATATTTAAAACTGTAAAAAATGATATACAAGGAAAGCTTATTAGGTGAAAAAAAAGAGCATTTGTAAATCTCCAAAGAAAATATTCTAAAAGTCACTCAGCGCATGTGTTCCTACATGTGGGATTAAGGGATTTAATTTTATCTTTGTTTATATAAAGAGCCAGAAACATTACTGAATTATAGTTCATTCTTTTCTTACTAATATGTAAGACCTCTCTACCTGTGTCTATTCTACATGAGGTTGCTCTCTGATTCCTTTTCTTCTACTGCACCTGTCTAAGTTTGGTATCAAATTTACAATGGCTTTAGAGAATGAGTTGAAGAGTATTGTATTTATCCTACATGTATAGAAATTCCATGATTTGGTTAAAGCTATTTGTAATTCAGCTTGCATATTTTGACATAGAAATTATTGGTTTAGTGATTCTATATTTTCAAATGGTCATAAAATTCAAGTTTCCTCTTCCATTGTGCAATTTTGTTAATATCTACTTTTTTTGAGGACAGAACATTGCCTCCATTTTCAAATTTCTTTTTTAAATTCCACATTTCTTGTACTTCCATTGTCAAACTGGCTTCTGCCTTTTGCCTAAATCACTGCTTCCCTTCCACCCCCACTTATATGTAGGGTCAATGACCCTACCTTCATTATGTCAAAGATCTTTTTTCCTGAGTGGAAACATGAAATTTTAAGCTCTTTTAAAAAATTTTTAAGCTCTTTAAAAAATTGTTAAGTATAGTTCACATGCAGTGTTACATTATTTCAGGCATATAACATAGTGATTCAACAAGTATACGTTTTGCTATGCTCACACAAGTGTAGCTACCTCAGACACCAAACAATGCTTTATAACATCATCGATTGCTCTTTCTGTGCTGTACCTTTTATTCTCATGACTTCTTCACTCCATAACTGGAGGCTTGTACTTCTCATTACAAAGCTGTAGTAATCAAAACAGTATGATACTAGCAAAAAATAGACACATAGATCAATGTAACTGAATAGAGAACCCAGAAGTAAACCAACAATTATATGGTCAATTAATCTATGACAAAAAGGGAAAAGAATGTACAACGGAGAAAAGGTAGTCTCTTCAATAAGAAGTGGTATTGGAAAAACTAGACAGCTACATGCAAAATAATGAAACTGAACCACTTCCTTACACTATACATAAAAATAAACTCAAAATGTATTAACAACTTAAATGTGAGACCTGAAACCATAAAGTTCTTAGAAGACAGCATAAGGCAGCAATTTCTTTGACATTGGCCAAGGCAAAATTTTTCTTGCAAGGGAAGTGACACAAAAGCAAAAATAAACTTTTGGCACCATATAAAAATAAAAAGCTTCAGTACCAAGAAAGAAGCCATCAACAAAACAAAAAGGCAATCTATTGAATGGGAGAAGATATTTGTAAATGATATAACTGATAAGGGATTAATATCCAAAAATATATAAAGAATTTATATGAATCAACATTGAAAAACCCAAATAATCTGATTTAAAGCAGGGCAGAAAACCTGACTGAACATTTTTCCAAAGATGTACCGATGGCTAACAGACACATGAAAAGATGCTCAACATCACTGATCATCAGGGAAATGCAAATCAAAACCACAATGAGATATCACTTTACAAATGTCAGAATTTTAAGCTCTTTTGTATTCATTTCTTATGTGCAGTATTCACTTACATTTTTTACTTAATTCAAACATTTTCTTTCATTTTTTATCAGACAGATTTTTTTCAGTGTCTAACTCCACTACCCATCTACTTCTCCTTTCTTCTGAAATTTTTGCCTTGCAGACCTTATTTCTATTTTACTGTCATTCTGATTTTGATATATTCATCTTCTTTATTTTAGTTCCCTTTAATTTGTCTTTTTTTAAAAAATAGATCATTCTGGGTCTATTGTCATGACAAAACTCTTTTTGCTTGATGTGGTGGCATTTTACCCTATGGCCTCATGTCTATTTTCACTAGGCATTAAAAGTTATTATAATTGGTCTTAGCTCAGAGCAAATCTAAGACTATGAAAATTAAGATGCAGCCTTGGGGTGCCTTGGTGGCTCAGCCAGTTAAGTTTCTGACTTTTTTAAAACAAAAAATTTTAACGTTTTTATTACTGAGAGACAGAGAGAGAGAGACAGAGCATAAGCAGGGGAGGAGCAGAGAGAGGGGGAGAGACAGAATCTGAAGCAGGCTCCAGGCTCTGAGCTGTCAGCACAGAGTCCAACGTGGGGCTCAAACTCACAAACTGTGAGATCATGACCTGAGCTGAAGTTGGACGCTTAACCGACTGAGCCACCCAGGCGCCCCAAGTTTCTCACTCTTAATTTCAGTTTAGGTCATGGTCTCACGGTTTGTGGGTTCAAACCCTACATTGCGCTCTGTGCTGGCAGTGTGGAGCTTGCTTGGGATTCCCCCCCCCCACATAAATAAATAAACATTAATTAATTAATTTTAAAAAGAAAAAAATAAAATGCAGCCTAGACAGGTTCAAAAGAACTACAGTTGTAGTACAGCAGACACATTCTTGGAAAATGTGGGTTTCCAGCCTGTGTCTTTTCACGGATGTATCTCCTTTTATTTCTCACATTCTTTCTCCTCTCCCCCATTGGTTTCAATCTAAATAGATCTTAAACTAGACAGAAAAAAAAAGCCTCTCCCATCAAATTGTCTTTGGATGCCAGAAAACACAGGTGGTTCGTGGATTTGATTTTTGGCTATTCCTTACGGTTACTAAAATAAACAAGCAAGCAAGCTCACAACAGTGGCAGCAACCAAAAAAATCACATGTAAGTTCCCTGGATCCTAACTCCTTGTCACCTATTTACCAGCTTATTTTCAAACCTTCTTGCTGACTCTACAAGGCATTCAGCTTAGTTGTTTTTAGTGGTTATCTAAAATATGCTTTTAAACCACTTCTAATATCTCTTTCCTTTTCATTTGCCTCTATTGAAATAGAAGACAAAGAGATACAGGCAGAGACAGAGAGAATGAGAGAATGAGAGAGAAAATAAAGGAAAGAGAAGGGGACCAGAAAGCCTTTGTTATGTATCTTGATGGGGTTCTTTCAGGAACTCATCCAGGCACATGGTTTATAGGCAATGGATCTGCATCAGTGCATCTGGATTTCCCATGGACCAAGGTCTCAGATGTAGGATCTGCCCACAGGTGGCTTGTGCTATCTGCCTTGTACTGACTTTTTGCCTTTACTCGTACACGTCTCTCTTCTCTTTCCTTCTCAGCTCCAGTAGTAGTGAGAAGACTTTGAGCAAACCAGAAGTCATTTACTTTTTTCAAAAAATGTTTATTTATTTTTGAGAGAGAACAAATGGAGGGGGGGTGTGAAAAAAGAGAAGGAGACAGAGAATCTGAAGCAGGCTCCAGGCTCTAAGCTGGGGCTCGAACTCACAAAATGTGAGACCATGACCTGAGCCAAAGTCAGACGCTTAACCAACTGAGCCACCCAGGTGCCCAGAAGTCATTTATTCTTAAGGAAATGCTGAAAGCTCATGCTATAGGCCTGGACCAACATACCAGCATTATTATTCATGACAGGGAACACAGGGAGGGCCAGTAGATTTTAAGAAGTCTTAGATTCATTCAGCCTAAGTCAGTCATTCCATTTAAGGTACATTAAGAGCTGAGTTGCATGAAAACAGAGGGTTATGAAGCTACCTCCATTAAATAAAAGTGTAAAGTTTTTTATTGCTCTTTAGGCACAGATTATTAATGCCATAATGACACTAAAGAGTATTAAATGCAAATTTGCAAAGCTCTAAAGAGCTTTATTAGGATAAGCAACATTTTATTGAGTCAATTCAGTTGCTATTTTAATGAAAATCTGGATAAATAAATTTTCATAGAAGCTGCTACAGATGTTGTATCATGTATTCTGGGCAATAAGCAATTGGACTTGGCAGAGTGGTGGGGGAGGAAAACTTGAAGTGGAAAGGGTAGGAGTAGAACAGGTGAGATTTTATGTCTTTAATTTGTCTTTCAGAATGATTTATTCTCCAAATCACTTAATGCAGTTGGCTAATAAACTATTCCCTAGTTTTTGATATCAAATTGGATTTCCCACCATTTAAAAGTAAAAGTTGAATGGCATTGTCAATGTTTTGCAGGTAAAGAAAATATAAAGTCAAGTGAGAAAGAAGGAAAAGCATGAAAAGTGAAATGAAGCATGGAAGGAAGAAAAATCAGAAAGAACATGGAGAGAGCAGAATCTTTTGTTGTTGTGGGGTGCATAAGAATCCTGGTAAGTGAGGCAAGAGCCCTAGGTTTTAATCATGGGCTCAGCTATTTACTAAGAGCAAACTCTTGGACAGTTCACTTAACATTTGGGATCTCAGTTTCTTTTATCTTTAAAACAAAAGTGAGATTCATTGTGCAGTTCTATCACACACACTGTTGAAAGATCAGCACCGTTAGCTATAGTCTGCTGAAGACCAGAAGCTCTCCTCGGAATTGGGACAACGAAAAACTTTACCACACACTGAAAGATGCTCACTGGGTGGCATTTGGGGAACCACTGGACCCAAGTTTACTTCCAAAGTTTCCTTTCATTTAAAAAAATACCACATTGCTAGTAGGTTATTTGTAGAGGACAACGTAATTTATTCCCTAAAGTGAGATATTTTTGAGCGTGCAAGTCAGAGTTATTAATAATTATGTTAGGGGGCAAGGGGGAGATCAGGAATTATAATTTACATGGTCATGTTGGTCATTCGTTTTGAAGACTCCTTTTTAAAGCAGTTTTATGGTAAAAGTAAATATACCCATAAATGGTATACAAAAGGAAAGTGTGAAAATAAAAGATGTATTATGAAATGAAGAGTCAGGTAAGTACTACTCACATCAAAAATTAGAACATTAGCATCACCCACACCCACTCTCTTTGTGACCTTTCTCAAGCATCCCCTTCAGAAAGAGCCACTATCCTGACTTTCACATTACTTTTTTTTCAGCTAATTTTCTAGTATACAAAAGCAATGTATATTCTTTGTAAAACTACATACATTTAAATTGTATACAGTAAAAAATTAAGATCTCCCTCAATTCCAAATTTTATCCCTCTGTGGACACTGTAGGTAAAGATCTTTTAGGTTTTGGGCCCTATGGGTGGACAAATTGAACATGTACATTTTTCTTTTCAAAATTGAGATCTTATGGTACATGTTCTTCTGCAATCTGCTAAATTTATTCTAAGTACATTTTTTGTTTCCGCACATGTAAGCAATGATGGCTTTGAGTGCTGTTAAGAGTTGCGAAGACGCCACTTTGTTCTTGCATCCTGGCGATGGCCATATGTACATGTTAGATGAGAAGGCATTGAATTGGGGGCAGGTTGAAGCTGAAGTGAGGTTTACATTCTGAGGCTTTTTGCTCTTCATAGTGATATTAAACTCTTTTCCTTTTTATTTTATTTTATTGTTTTTATTTTATTTATTTATTCTTTTTCTTTTATAGTTTATTGCCAAGTTGGTTTCCATATAACACCCAGTGCTCATCCCAACAAGTGCCCTCCTCCATGCCCATCACCCATTTCCCCCTCTCCCCCACCCCCATCAGCCCTCAGTTTGTTCTCAGTATTCAAGAGTCTCTCATGCTATGCCTCCCTCCCTCTCCCCAACTATTTTTCCCCTTCCCCTCCCCCATGGTCCTCTGTTAAGTTTCCCCTGTTTCACTTAGAAGTGAAGACATATGTTATCTGTCCTTCTCTGCCTGACTTATTTCACTTAGCATAACACTCTCGAGTTCCATCCACGTTGCTACAAATGGCCAGATTTCATTCTTTCTCATTGCCATGTAGTATTCCATTGTATAGATAAACCACATCTTCTTGATCCATTTGTCAGTTGATGGACAGGCTCTTTCCATGATTTGGCTGTTGTTGAAAGTGCTGCTATGAACATTGGGGTACATGTACCCCTATGCATCAGCACTCCTTTATCCCTTGGGTAAATTCTTAGCAGTGCTATTGCTGGGTCATAGGGGAGTTCTATTGTTAATTTTTTGAGGAACCTCCACACTGTTTTCCAGAGCAGCTACACCAGTTTACATTCCCCCCAACATTGTAGGAGGGTGCCCGTTTCTCCACATCCTCACCAGCATCTATAATCTTCTGATTTGTTCATTTTAGCCACTCTGACTGGCTTGAGGTGGTATCTCAGTGTGGTTTTGATTTGTATTTCCCTGATGATGAGTGACGCTGAGCATCATTTCATGTGTTGTTTGCCATCTGGATGTCCTCTTTGGAGAAGTGTCTGTTCTTAAATTCCATCAAAGAATTATTGGTACTGGCGGTCCCTATTTTTCCCAACTTTGAGAGGATTTGTTATACATGGCTTAGGTTTTACATAAATCGTACAAAATTAGATGCTGTGTAAGATTTACTCAAGATACACTCAGGGTTGTTTAGGAAGAGGTTCAACGAAACTAAACTTTCCTCTTGGTTTTTCTAATCAGGGCCAATTCATTTGAAAGGTTTCCTGAGGTGGTCAGTGTATTTTGTGAATATATTTAGAGTGACCTAGTTTCATGCTGGGTCATTAACCACCCCCCTTCTCTGCCAAAAAACCTGTTTTAAGAGGGTTGCTAAATCCAGAGGAACTTTATTATTATTTTCAATGGTATTTGTCATGGTAGTGATATAAGCCCTAAAAATGGAACATGAGTTTTGTTGCTGTCGAAGTAAATTCAGAGTAATCAGATTACAGCTGATGTAATTTAGATGTTTGGAGGTGGGGGATTTCTGATAGCAAAATCTAATATACATGGCTTCCAAAATAGAAAGCCTCTCTCTAGGGGATGACCTTTGTCAAGGAAAACTTTTCACTGCTGACAACAACTTATGAGTTATAAACGTATTTTTCTGGGAGTTTTTGGTTTGAAGATGACTTTGAATTTTGGAGTTGGGTAATGCAAGTGGTTTTCCCTCTATACCATTTCTCTCAGTCCAAATTCACCTTCCCATGACTTAACAAGAGCCTCTCTCTTCTATTTGTTTCTTGGGTCATTCATGACAGGCACTGTATTACATGCACTCTGTAGTTTCCCACATGCACAGAAAAGAGGACTGAAGGATAGGAGAACAATTTATGCAACATCACACAGTAAGTCGTGAGAGCAGAAATAAATCTTAGCTATGATTCGGGAGTTGATGCTTTTTACCACGATGCTATCTATGATCCTTGTTTGGTATCCCAGTTACATACAAACAGGTCTTTCTGCAGAGCTAACTGGGGAGCTTTCTTAGTGTCTTCCAGCACCAAGTTGGTGTCTAAAAATTTGTTGAATCCAGTTTGCCACAGTGACAGTTTCCTCAGTTCCATTAAGGAGAGAGTGAAGGTTTAAAATTCAGCTGGTTAGCTTTCCAATAAGAAGCTACAACTTAGGTTATTGAGTTATTTCAGAAGTCTTGAAGTAATCGTCCTTCTGGGTCACTGGGGTGTAATTCCTTTCCTTGTCTTGATTCCTTCCCCCATTTATGCATCAGAACAGAGAGGTAGACTCTGTGTTTCTGATTCTTTTCCAATGAGAATGTTTACTTAGGAGGAAGGTGAATGGTGTTAAATTTCATTCATATTGGAAAGCCAGCAAACATCATGCAGTCCATTGGTTAATTTTGTGCAGAATTTGTCAGATTTGTCTAAAACTTGTCATCTTTATTTTTTTTTAAATCTTAATGTTTATTTATTTTTGGGAAAGACAGAGTGGAAGTGGAGGAAGGACAGAGAGGGAGACACAGAATCTGAAGCAGGCTCAGGCTCTCAGCTGTCAGCACAGAGCCCTAGGCGGGGCTTGAACTCATGAACCACGACATCATGACCTGAGCTGAAGTTGAATGCTTAACCGACTGAGCCACCCAGGCACCCCCTTAAACTTGACATTTTAAAAAGTGGTTTGGGTAAATATCTTCTTTCCCTCTTTGAGAGCATAAAAGCACCCTGCAGCGATAGACATAAATAGATACAAGAACCAAAGCTTCTATAAGTGAAATACTATCTGACTGAATATACTGTGTGTAGGTTTAAAGCAGATTCTGATTTCATACTTTGAAAGCAGGAAGTATGGTGTCAGTTTGTAAGCTTTACACAGAGGAAATGGCACCCTATTGTATCCTAATTCTCTTCTGTCATTCACTCCATTCCTGTGGAATTAAATACTCTTTTCTCAGAGTTGTCAGGGAACATCCTTTTATGTTACTTCACTGGAACCATATATTTTCAGACAGTTTTTTCAGCATTCAACATACAGAAAAATAGTGTAAGAGATGCTAAATATTATTTTAGATAGCTTCCCCCCATTTCCAAAATGCATTTCTCTGTGCATCTTTTCCCATTATCCACAGCAGCCTTGTCAAACATTCCTCTTCTCACATTTAAGATCCACTTCCTGTCTTGTTCTCTTGGATGCCAGGATCTCTTACTTCACTGAGAAAGTACCAGTCATTGGAAGAGAACCTCTCAGCCTCCTGGCACCAGACTTGGGACCTTACTTGCAGCTATGCGTAATACAGCCTTTCCCTCGGGCTGCACAAGGTGAACCCCTTCCCTTGAGCTCTGGATTCCTCCATCCATCACTTGCCACGTTTCAGGTGAAAAAAAAAATTAACCTTTACCTGCTTAGGGACACCTTCTTTCATTTAAGCATTTATAGGTATTGAAGTCTTTTTCATCGAAGGAATGAAACAAAATGACTAATAGCACAAATATTAAATTTTAATGCATGGCAGATCTTTTCTGTTTACATCATCATTCTTCAACACTCAGAAATCAGTCCCGTACACCCACAGACGCTCCTCTTATGCAGTTCTCAAGAACTCTTGATGTCCAGATGTTGTCAAATTTAGTTTCAAATGCTGCTTAAGGGTCAAATAAGAGATAAGATGAGATGGTTTAATGAATTTAGGGATTCTTTTCCTTCTATCTCTCTAAAACTTTGTTTCCAATTTCCCTAGAAACTTCTTTTTTTCTATTTATTTTTATTCCTAAATCAGTGATGGGGTACCTCCCCATGGAATATTCTGGAGATTCTGAATTCTTAATTGTTACAGGATTTGAGGTATTGGGTTACTAGCTTAATTAAGAGGGGTGGGTAAAGGAAAGTAGATATCTTTAAAAGCCTGAGGAGTGAAGAACATTCCTGAGTTCCACATAACTTTCCAAGTATTGCCTGATATACATGTAAATGTGTGTTGGAGGAGGAAACCCCAAAACCTAATTATAAATATGTTGTCCTTGAATTTAAATCTGTATTAACTGATGAATGGATAAAGAAGATGGAGTATATCTATGTATATCTATATAGAGGGATCTATCTATATCTACCTATCTATCATCTATCCTCTATCTATCTATCTATAAATAATGAGATATTACTCAGCTGTGAAAAAGAATGAAATCTTGCCATTTGCAACAACATGGATGGAGCTAGAGAATATTATGCTAAGCAAAAGAAGTCAGTCAGAGAAAGACAAATACCCTATGATCTTACTCATATGTGGAATTTAAGAAATAAAACAAACAAATTTAGGGGAAAAAATCAAAGTCCAACCAAGAAACAGACTCTTAACTATAAAGAACAACCTGGTGATTACTGGAGGGGAGGTGGAGAGGAGTAGGGCAGGGCATGGTGGGAATGGGGTAAATAGGTGATGGGAATTAAGGAAGGCACTTGTAATGGGCACCCAGTGTTGTATGTAAGTGTTGAATCACTAAATTGTACACCTGAAACTAATATCCTACTGTAGGTTAACTAACTGGAATTTAAAGAAAAACTTGGAAAAAAATTTGTTAAATATAAACAAAGTATTTTTTTGGCTGTGTTTGGATGGTTTTCATATGCCCTGAACTTTCTGGGATTGAAATTCCTGTGGAGACTGAGGAAGAGTGTAGTGTAAAATGCAGGACTTTTCCCAAGAGTTCCTTACCATTCTGGAAAACCACATCCCCGGTGGCAACCTCACTTGGGGAATTTTAATCACTTATAGACCCCAGTTTATTAATTCTGCATTTGCAGTTACTGTGTTCACTTCATCCCACACAGAGGGTTAACCTATCAACACGTCATTTTTCTTTCCTTACACTATAGACCATTTCTTTTTTATTTCTCCTTTAGAAAATAACTATGGTATCATATTTTTTCAAATTATGTGAATGAGTAGTTTTCTCATTCTTGTGTTTGATTTGTAGATGGGAAGTGGGCACAACAAAATATTAGTTTTAAAAGTTTGCATGGCGGGTGCCTAGGCAGCTCAGGTGGTTAAGCATTTGACTCTTGATTTTGGCTCATTATGGTCCCACTGTTCATGGGTTTGAGCCCCATGTCGGGCTCCATGCTGACAGTGTGCGGAGGATTCTCTCTCTCTTTCTGCCCCTCCTCTGCTAGCACTCTCTCTCTCTCACCTGCATGCACATGCTTTCTCTCTCTTTCTCTCAAATTAAATAAACATTTAAAAACCTTAAAAAATAAAAAAATTAAAAGTTTGCATGGGATCTGGTAGAGTCAAAGACTACGGGTCAATTCTCTTTCTTCATGGTAATTCAAATCCTGATAGTGTTCAGTTATCAATTATTCACTGAAGACTTGCATATACCCACATCTTCATTACGGACCTCTCTGCTGGGCCTTTTATTCAAGCTGCCTAGTGGCCATAAATACTCACATGTCTTTCAAGCTTTTTAAGTCAACTAATAATTATAATATTTATTTATTTTTGAGAGAGCACATTACAGAGCATGAGCAGGGGAGGGGCAGAGAGAGAGGGAGACACAGAATCTGAAGCAGGCTCCAGGCTCTGAGATGACAGCATAGAGCCTGATGGGGGGCTCGAACCCACTAACAGTGAGATCATGACTTGAGCTGAAGTCAGATGCTCAACCGACTGAGCCACCCAGGGGACCCAAGTCAACTAATAATTGTGTTGAACATATCCATTTGCCACAAAAGGGCTCCTAGTCCTCTGTTTCCAACTTCAGTGGGCAAGGATCATGTGCACCAGTGACACTATCAAATTAAATGATGCTTTTCTCATTCTCACGCTTGCCAGCATGGACCAGACCATCCTCACCTCTCACTTGGATAATTGCCATCTGGCTTTTCAACTACCCTCCTGTCTTTCTCTTCTTCTTTTCCATTCCTTACCCTGCTTAGATGAAAATATGATTAGGCCACCAACCAATTTATTATCCTTCACAGCTTCCAGTGTCCTATTGAAGGTCCAAATTGCTGTGTAAGTTCATAAAACCAGACAAACCTGGTTCCTGCCCACCCTTCTTGTCTCATCTCTGATCATTTTACGCTCTAACTGGTTGAATTCTTTCAGTTTTCTTACCATGATATTTTCTTGCTTGCTTTTTCCTATGTAGTATATACCTACATAGAGTGTACTAGCCCAACTCTTTTCTGGGCTCAGTATCACTCAATTTCTAGGTATCAGCTTAATCAATACCTCCTCGAAAGTGTTTTTCCTTACCTTTTTAATTACTTATGAACTCCCTTCGCAACATATGTTTATCTATTTTATTGCTTCATTGCTTCCATAATTATTTGCCTATCTATTAGACTATGAACTTTATAAAGAAACTTTCTATGCCCTTTAAGATAATTCTTCTCTCAAATATTAGCACAGTAGGCACTCAATACAATAAATAAATGCACAGAAAATGATAAAATACTTAAAAAATATCTCTACATTACATATGTTATATGCAACCAAGGCAAGAGTTTAATCAAACAATAAGTATGTACAACATAAGATGCTTTACTTTTTATTTCATTAAAAATATTGTAGTCATAACTAACTAATGAGTTGTAACTGTAGTTTCAAAAGCACTGTTATGACTTCTCTGTTGATGTGAAAATTGTTCCGAATTAATATTTTTAGTAATTGCATTAATTAGGAAGTGGTCACATTGATTTGATTTTTTTCCCCAAATGTTAAAATCCTAGTAGACCTCTGTGATATTTTATAACCTAAAGACAATTGGATTTTTCAATTTTACATTAAAACAAGAATATTTAAAGAATACCTATGCAATGTGTATATGGGTGCATATATTTCACGCACAATTCACATTTGTGTCATAAATATCAGAACATTGAATCCAGTTAATCTAAGCAGCATGGTAGAGGCACAAGTTTGGAACAGAACTGAAAGGCCATCTAATGTTTTCTATTATTCCTTTACCAATGTTCCACACTGTTCTCCATATTTGAGGCAATCTTTGGAAAGAAGCTCAGCCACCGTTTACTGAGCTGGTCACTATACTTGTTCCTGGAGATGCAATAGTGAGTAATGGTCATGGCTCCACTATCTCAGAGTGTTAGGAAGTTACTCCCTCCTATTGCTTCAGCCTCTGCTTTCTCTACCTTCTTCCCTAAATGAAACTTGGTTCTTCTTCCAGCCTTTCAATCAAGGATGCTTGTGTTCACATCTGCTCTTTATAAGACTAGGGAATGGTTCCGGTGTTCTTTTTTTGGCTTTTCACAGTGTCTTCCAAGCAATTTCACATCCATCTTCCCCCAATTGCTCTTGCACTAAAGTCTTGCATTAGGTTATGTTTTTATGCCCCTCCTTCCTGCTCATTGCCTTCTTTATTGAACTTCATTTTTTTTCTTAATTCATTGAAGTTTTTGACACCTGACTTGTCAAGCTCTCCTCTATATTATCTCTGGCTCTCATCTTGGACACTTCAGTATCCAAAAGTTGATATGTCTGGAGGCTAGTCTTATACAATGTCTTGACCTGCCTCATCTTAATTTTGTCTTCTTTTCATTTAAGCAACCCAGTGCTTTGAACATATATTTCTAAAGCCCCTTTAACCACCCAGAGATTAAATTTTAAATCCCACAGACTTCTATTCTTCAAATCCTTATTACTATACTGTTACTCTTTAGTCTCAGTCAAAAGGGTTCCCATTATTGGACCCTGTTTTACTTCTCCTCTGTATACATCTTCCTGATGGGGTTAGGAGTTTAAAGTAGCTACGTGTCAGTGCCCACGTTGAGTCACTGCTCTTTCTTCCCAGACTAGTGCTGAGTCATATGATGCTGGAGTTCTCTGCTCTAGTGTCCTTGATCCTGCTTTAAACACCTAAACAGCCCCCTTCTCTATGTCATTCTTCTTGAAGGTGGCTCACATCAGGATATTGCTCTTGATAGGTCCCAGGTTTGACCAAAAGGCAGCAGTTTGCAGGAAAATGAATGGAACTTCCCCATGTGAGATTTCACAATCACATGCATACAGACCACACATACCCTCTTGGTATGAGATAAAGTTGGGCAAGGAGAGAAGACGGCAGGCTGGGGACTGTGATCTGTTTTTTTCTGTGCTGCCCATTTGCTGTGGTGCTGTGGTCCTTCCATTTCATGATGAATGTAGGTTAGTCAGGAGATGAGGATGTATTTTACTTAACAATTTTCTAGCTCTATTTATAATTCTATTTATAAGTTTTTAAAGCATTTTTATTTACTTTATTTTTGAAAGAGAGAGAGAGAAAGAGAGGGAGAGAGAGAGAGTATGAGCAGGGAGGTGTGTAGGCATAGAGAGAGGATCCCAGGCAGACTCCGTGATGAAAGCTAGGGTCGAGCAGAGTGGGATGTCTGTGAGCTGCACATTTTTGCCACTTTGGGGAGTAAAATGTTCTATTTTTTTTTAAAGAAGAGACAGAGAAAGGGCATGAGCAGGGGAGGGGCAGAGGGAGACAACGAGACAGACAGAATCCGAAGCAGGCTCCACACTCAGTGCAGAGCCTGACATGGGGCTTGATCCATGATTCTGGGATCATGACCTGAGCCAAAATCAAGAGTCAGACACTCAAACGACCGAGCCCCCCAGGGGCCGTTATTTATAATTTATATATATATTTTTTATATATTTTATATATTTTATATATACACACATATACCATATATGGTATGTGTGTCTTCACTTGTACTTTTACACTACACCTCACAAATGTTAACACAGAGCCTGCCTTCATACACATTTAAACTATACTTCTATCTCTAGTTTTTTGGAGTCTTTCATTTTGTTAAGATCTGTCAGTTTTTCTTTATGTCTAACAATTTCAACCACTTTCATCATGCATTTAATTATTAACTTCCTTTTCTATGTGAACTCTACATTATACAAAACTTGAACTACAAATCACTTTTATCATCTGCCTTCTTGGCTTTTTATCTTGCCTTCTGATATATGCTAGATAAAATAATTGACCTTGGACATTACTGTACTTCAAATTAATATGAAATCTAGATGATGATTTAGATCCATTGTTGCTTTAGCATAAAATGAGAAGTTCTTGCCATTTATATAAAAAGGATATTAATTTTTAAAAGTTTATTTATTTTGAGAAAGAGAATGAGTGAGAGAGTGCACACATGAGTCGGGGAGGGGCAGAGAGAGGGAGAAAGAGAATCCCAAGCAGGCTCCACACTCAGCAATGAGCCCAATGTGGGCTTGATCCCATGACCATGAGATCATGACCTGAGCCAAAATCAAGAGTCAGATGCTCAACTGACTGAGCCACTCAGGACCCCACATTAATTTGTAAAATAAGAACAGCATATCAAATGGTTCAGAAATCTTTAGATGTTGGGGTGCCTGGGTGGCTCAGTCGGTTGAGCGTCCGACTTCGGCTCAGGTCATGATCTCACGGTTCGTGGGTTCGACCCCCACATAGGGCTCTGTGCTGACAGCTAGCTCAGAGCCTGGAGCCTGTCTTCGGATTCTGTGTCTCCCTCTCTCTCCGACCCTCCTCTGCTCACGCTGTCTCTCTCTCTCTCTCTCTCAAAAATAAATAAAACATTTTTTAAAAAAAAGAAGTCTTTAGATGTTTTTAGTTTATTTATTTTTATTGGCTAGATGTGGTAGATTTATTGAAAAAATGATCCCATTTTTAAAACTCTCTTTATAATAAATGTCTTTTAAAACATAATTTTATAATTCCTCCCATTGGGAGATACCATCTATTTCCTCATATCTTGAGTTTTGGCTGTCGTTGTGATTTACTTTGGCCAGTGGATGCGACAGAAGTGCATATGTCTGTTCTGAATCTAGGACTCAAGATGCTGTGTACCTTCTTGCTGTCTCTTTAGATCTTGCCACCACCATGAGATTAAACCTGTGGGTAGTCTATTAAATGATGAGAAACTACCTGGAGAAGAACTGCATCATTCTTGCCAAGGTTAACGCAGATCAGCATGTTCTAACCCTCCAACCAACTTGCCTATTGCCTGATGATGCCTGGGCAAAGCCAGCCAATATCAGTTGAACTTGGCCAAGGTTAGGAAAGTCACCCGGGTTACTTATAGACTTGTTAGCAACAGTAATATTTATTTATTTATTTTTTAATCACTTGTTATTTTGTGTTTGTGTTTGTTTTTTTATGCTTTATGATTATGAGAAATGATAATGGATAACCTATTATGATGATCAGTTTTATGGGTCATCTTGGGAAGAATATATACCCAGTTACTCATTAAAATACTAATCTAGGTGTTACTATGAAGGTATTTTATGGATAGGATTAGTATACATATAATCAATTAGCAGGTAAGTAAAGGGGAATATCCTAGATAATTTGGGTGGTCCTAATTCAATCAATTGAAAATTCATAAGAGTAGAACTGAGATTTTCCAATCTCAGTTCAGAAGAAGAAATTCCCAGTTCTTCTTCTTCAGAAGAAATTCTACTTATGACTGCAGTTTTAACTTATGGCCATAAGTCCTATCCTGCCCTTCCAGATAGTCTGACCTGAGGATTTGGACCTGCCTAGCCACCCACCAAAATCAAGTGAGCTATTTCTCTGCAATAAATCACTTAATATATGTCTCCTATCAGTTCTGTTTCTTGATTGAACCCTAACTGATATATCTATACAACAAAAAAGTGATCTCTTACTCAATTAAAAGAAAGGAATAGAAAGCAATAATAATGGCAACCACTGTTTCAGCTTTTTTACATACGTATTATGTGAGATAATACCATTATTGAGATTATTAAAATTCTTCTGCATGGAACATGTGACTTTTTGAAATCCTGATATAACTAGAAACTGGAGAAAAAAAGGCTATTTGACTCTAGATTTAAATGTTTTTGGCCACAAATTTTATGTGGTCAAGCAAAGTGCTAGTCCAAGTTCCACTCAATAAATGAGGTTTTCTTTAATGTTTAATGTTATAAGCATCTAATTTATAGTAATATCTCAAGTTTTCCATTTTTATCTTCCTTTTTATCTTTTCCTTTCAATTTTTAATATTTATTTATTATTTTGAGAGAGAAAGAAGGAGAGAGCATGCAAGCAGGAGATGGGGGGGGGGGGGAGAGAATCCCAAGCAGGTTTCCCTACTGCCACCACAGAGCCCCACACAGGGCTCAGTCCCACTAATGATGAGGTCATGACCTGAGCTGAAATGAAGAGTCAGATGCTTAACTGACTGAGCCACAAGTCAAGTTTTTATTTAATTCCAGTTCATCAACGTACAGTGTAATATTAGTTTCAAGAATAGGATTTAGTGATTTATCACTTACATATAACAACCAGTGCCCATCACAAGTGCCCTCCTTAATACCTATGACCCATTTAAGCCCATTCCTCCACCACCTCTCCTCCAGTAACCCTCAGTTTGTTCTCTATAGTTAAGAGTCTGTTGAAAGAGCCATCTTCTTCTTAATACAATACCCTGACTCAGGGAGAAGTAATAAGGGTGGACAGACTTCAGGGCAGAAGGTACACATCAGCTCACAACCTTTGCTCTTTGTCTGAGACAACATTGGAGCTGTCATGCCCCATGACCTTATCCTTACACTTAAACAGCTTCAAGGCACATATTTTTAAAAAAGCTTCAATTTCCTAGATTTCTGCAAAACATTTGATGAAATAACTTTTAAATAAATTCTTTCATCTATATGCTCATTTCTTAGAGATAATAATTCCCTTAGGAAAACAGGTATTCTGTCCTTAAAGTAGGCATTCCAACTCAGTCTGGTGGGAATAAATGTGATAAAGGAAAGACACAGTGTAAATGGTGATTTAAACCATTTACCTTTAAAAAAGAAATAGGAAAAGTCTGTGTGAAAGACATCATGTGAGAGCTTTCCTTGTTATCATAAATTTTAGGCTTTTATGTAATTAAGAATTATATACCTCAACAGTCAAATTCATATCTCTGATCCCATGGCCTTGTTCTTAGCATATAATATTTTAGCAGGCTCCTCTGAGTTGGGTGTAGTTTATGTGAAAGTTGTAGACATCACTGATGAATTCTAGTTGTAGAAGTTTAAGAACAGTTTCATAGACTTACCTTCTTGTTTTTTTTTGCCTGTCAACCACAGGTGACCTCATAACAGTTTGGGATGCTCAGGAAATCCATATTGGAAAGTCTGGGATTAGTTTGGGATAAGCATGCATCCTATTATGTGGATGGTGTTAGTAATAACATTTTGTAACTTCATATGATAAAATACTAACAGGAGGGAAGCACCAAAAAAGGAAGAGTAAAATAACATTTTCAAATATTAGAAAATAAAAATACAGTAAGTATTTGGATTTTGTACAAGAGAAATGAGCACATTTGGAATAAGTGCAAAAATGAGATGAACAGAGTACAATATATGATGATTTTATTTTTTATTTTTTTAAGTTTTCATTTAAATAAAAAAAGAATCATAGGTATAAAGGCTAAAAAAGAACAAAAATATTGAATGAAAAATAGAGGTTGATAAAGGGAAAGTTTCAGCCCCTGGACTACTGCAGTGGTAATTAGAAAGGTATTCAAGGGTCTGAAAGCTTTTCTATCTAATTAGAGGAAGAAAATGGAAATTATGAGGCAAAAAAGTGAAGTGGTGAATTATGAGAGCTATTTTAATAAATTCCATATTCCACACACCTGACTTCTAGAGGTTTTGTTTGGTATCACAGCAAGGTTGGCATTTCTTTTGACAGATGATTTTGATGAGGTTGAGTGTTTGTGTCTCTCCAAAATTCGTATGTTGAAATCCTATCCATTGAGGTAACCGTATTAGGAGGTGTGACCTTTGGGACATAATTAGGTCATGAGGGTGGACTTTTCATGAATGGGGCTGGTGCCCTTATGAAAGAGACCCCAGAGATCCCTTGTCCCTTCTGCTTTGAGAGGACACAGCAAGAAGATGGCTGTGTATGAGTCAAGAAGCAGGCTCTCACGAGACTTTGGGCATGCCAGCTTCTTGATTTGGGACATCCTAGCTTCTAGAACTGTGAGAAATAAATTTATGTTGTTTATATGCCACCCTCTTTGTGGTATTTTGTTCTAGCAGCCCACGCTAAGATACCAGGAAATAGGGATAAAAGAAGCATATTACATGTAATGTATTACATGATATTACATTAACGAGAGTAAATATGCAATAGAAGGACAGGTGGAAAGATGACCTAAATGCCACTATTTGGACATTTGTGTACAGCAAGGAGGTTTTACAAATTAGTATGAAAAATCATTTTAAGCAGGCTTAGGTATGTATAGTATTACCAAGCCTCTGGCACTTTTTATGAATTCAACTGAAAT
This sequence comes from Cryptoprocta ferox, assembly GCA_028646485.1. Lineage (NCBI taxonomy): Eukaryota > Metazoa > Chordata > Mammalia > Carnivora > Eupleridae > Cryptoprocta > Cryptoprocta ferox. The sequence continues at coordinate 18,322,154 of CM053573.1, forward strand.
ACTGAAGTTTTGTTCTATAAATTATAAAAAAATGACTATATTGATTGAAAAAAATGTTCAAAGAGCCCTTGAAAATACCAAAGGAAATAAGAAAAGGTATAAATTGTAGAAGAAAAGCAAATAAGCTTTGGAATGTTATCAATATAGAAAATACAGAACACAAAGTTGTAGTTCTCAATAAATATTTCTGAATGCTCATGGAAGATATGAGAAAAGAAAGGCCTTGTGAAAGTTTTCATAAAGAAATCCCAGGAGAGGCAAGGAGAGAGGTTGGGAAGGAGAACAGGAGGCTTATGAAGATGTGGAGCAAAACAGAAGCAGGGCTCAAAGGAGGGAAAGGAAATGAGAAAAGGAGACAAAGTCACTGCTGAGTTCAGACAAATCAGAAAAAGCTCATATGATCTTTCATTATTTTCTAACTAATCCAATAAAGAAGAAAAAAATCATTGAATGTGCTCCCCGTAAGAAGTGTGTTTTGAGAAACTGGTGAGCTCGCAGATTTTTTTTAGTGGTTGACAGCAGGAGGAAGGGGAAAGTGTAAAGTGTGAATGAGGAAGCAATGTACTCTTGCAACCTTAGGTTTCCTTTTTTCTTTTTTTAGATGCATTTTGAGGTTTTTATGAGTTGTCCCCATGATCTCCAGGCCTTTTGAACACCAGAGGTGACATGACCGTTGTGCAAAAGCAGAACAGGTCAAAGAAGCAGGAAGCCAACCCGGGGGTCACTCTGTGGAAACAACTTTGATTTTTAATTATGAAGGACATTTTTTAGCTTTAGTTTTTCTAGAAGTTCATATGAAATCTTTCAAACATTTTCTAAATCTGGATCAGAAATAACCTCTGTCTCTAGTGTTCTTCTCAACTTTGTGATTTAGTCCCAAGCAACACAAGTTGGCTTGAGAGGTCGATTCATACATCCAGCACTACGTATTCTGAGCAATATTTATTGGATATCTCTTAGGTGCTTGAATGCTGACCTAAGAGATGGTGTATGTGGCAGACAAAATCAGGGATGCCAGCCCTGATCGGATTAAATTTTGAGTCCAATAGGAGAAGCAGGCGCTAATCGCACAACCACAGAACATGCAGTTATAAGTGAGGTACGTGTTATGAATATAAAGGACATGGGACAAGGAAGCTGTGTAACAGGAAAGTCCAATTTAACATGGGGGTTGACAGGAGGCTTTTTTGAGGAAATGACCTTTGAGCTGAGTTCTGAAAGACATGTAGGAGTCATTTAGGTAAAGGGAGATAGCAGAGAATGTTCTATGAAGGATGGCAAGTAGGAGCAAAGCACACTGGAAAAAAAAATCTCAATGTTTAGAAAGTGTTCTTTAGCCTCTCTAATTATTTTTCAAAATGCTATATTAATTCAACCTTTTATACTTTCTAGAAGGTGGGAGAGTGATGTAGTGAAAATGAGGAGGACTCAGGAGGCCTGGGTGTACAATTTTGGGTTATACACCCTCCTGATCAACCTCTCTGGGCTTCAGTTTCCTATCTAGATAGAGGGAATTAGATAAGATGACCCTTGAAGTACATTTCCAGTTAAAATGTTTTGTTCATGCAAAGGAATCCTAGATTAACAGTTACTGGCATGGGTTCATATATTTAAAAAAATCTAAAGATTGTTGCAAGTGTTACGTGACTGGCCCATAAAAAAATGTGGCCTTGATGTACCTGCTGCTACAGAATTCTGGAACTTCCCTGGGAGACAGTACTTTACTTGTCACATAACCAAGAGTGTCATTGCAGAAAAACACTGTCAATACACTTATGAATTTAATAACTATTAAGTGACTACTATTTGCAAAGCAATCGGATTGAATCAGAAAGAATTTCTACTTCAGACTCTCAAACACATATTGAGAAATTCTCCTGCACACAAAAAGGAATTTGTATCCTAGACTTTAGTCAAGCAATGGATACATACAATAAGTAACATTCAGAGGAAATGATTGCATATTACCGTGATTTCATGATTTGGGGGTAATGGTCTTAATATAGTAGACAAAAGATCAGATACCTCCTAGGTACTGTGAGGACTTTGATTTGAATATAAAACATCATCAAATGATGAGCTTATTCTTAATGATATCATTTTTATGTACATAAACACGCAAAAATAATTAGCAAGAAGATAACTATATCAGGTTTTGTTTGTTTCTGAAATTGCTCGTCATGTCCTTCCCGACAAAGATAGGGAAATTCACTTGAAACAAAAGATAATCCTACAGCAAAATCATAGTTTTTAAAGTTCTAATCAGTGCCACCCCTTTTTTAGTCTCGTTGTTGAAAAACTCTTTTTATTTTCTGGGTTTTAAATGAGTTAGGGGAAAGGTGCCAGAATAGCAAAACAAACATTATTTTCCATGAATATCTGGCTCATAAAATTGAGTTTTCGACAGCTTATAGAAAAAGGCTTCCATGTTTGGGATTTGTCACCTTTGAAGCTCCTAATCCTGATGTGGGGACCTCATGAAGAGACAACAAAGGAAGAGGAGAGGCTGTGTACCTCAGTCGCCAGTTTTAGTGCCAATTACCTTCTCTGGACAGGTGCTTGTATTGCACATTTGGTAGGTCTTAGAGTTGCACTTTTCCTTTTTGCAGTCAGAGAAGGGGACTTTATGAGTGCGACTAGGTGAAGGAATATTTAAGAGATTAGTTCTGGAAAATCCAGTCCTATCCACATGGCATGGTAACCATCTGTTTATTTTAATCGAAGCAGAAGACTAAGGGAGATTATACAATATCTTTTTTTCTTCTTTTTAAAAGCTGCACTGAAGAACAATTGGCCTGTACTGGAGAATCCTGTCATTGTATGAGTCACAGCGATCCACACCTCCATGAAAAGTTAATTTGATGTTGGTTTTGTTGATCAATGTACAGAATGAGGACAGTGATGGATCTGTTTTCTGCTCATTTGGTTGCAGCTCTGCTGGGACATTGTGTTTAGCCCAGAGCATCAGACTTTTAGAGAAATATTGACAAACTGGAAGATATTCAGAGCCAAGAAGACGAGAATTGTAAAGGGAATTAAGAGCAAGACAGAAGAAGCCTCCTTACCCAAAAACCAAGAGCACACTTCACACACTGTGTGTTAGCCAATTTGACAATAAAGTATATTTTAAAAAATAAAGAAAGAAACAAAAATAAGTAGCAAGAGAAAAGCAAACAGTTACAAAAAAAAAGAAGCCTTCTCAAAGAATTGAGACAGATTCCATAGAAGCAAAGAGGGGAATCTGATTAGGAGCCCTCAGATTACTTGGTTTAAGTAAACCAAGACCTTTCATGTGCAAGAGGCATTGGATTTGTTCCTTGTGGACTTGCAGTTTCAGGCGGGAGTAAAAAGGAGAGTAAATTTCTAGAAGAATTATTTGAGATTGACATAGAGAAGATTTTTCTACCAAGCTGTCTAAAGATGCTTTCGATTGCCTTGGAGAGCAGGACCTTGGGATGTAATCATTCCCGTATTAGTAGGAGTGTTGGGATGCTGAAGTGGGGACTTAACATCAGATGATGGCAATACCAGGTGCCCTTAACATTCTCTTTCCACTCAAAGTGTGTCTGTAAAATAAATACCTGGTCATCTGGCCACAGAATGTGAACGTGACATTCGTTCTTAATTGTATTTCTCCAGTGTTCCAAGTCTCTGAGTTACTTTTTACCCTCAGGTCTTTAATAAAAATTAAACTTTTTCCTAGCCAAATGACACACAAATAACTTGAATAGTCAACATGTTTATGTCTATAACCCTTTAACATATAAACACCCTAAAATATAGTTTAGCTCTAGTTTATCTTGAGATGAATTATTTTATTTATTTACATTTTTTAGAAGTTTTGAAAAATTTTTTTTAAATTAATTTTTTTCTTTTTTTAGGCAGTGAGCGGGGCAGAGGGGCAGGTGGGGGGGGGGAGAGAGAGAGAGAGAGAGAATGAGAGAGAGAGTCTTAAGCAAGCTCCACACTCAGCAGAGAGCCCGACACTGGGGCTCATGCCCTGGGATCATGATCAATGCAGGAATTCATGCTGATAGGAAAGTCTTTATGAGCTCAGACACAGTAATGGTCACCTTTGCTGTCCTTTCTTTTGCCAAGTGACACAGCCGCTGAGTGGTATCTTCTGCATTGCTGGGCAGCATACCCTAGGCCCCTCAGAAATGATACCCATCGACCTTCATTCCTGTCTAATGAGCCCAGATATTCCAACAGAGACTATTGTCCTCCAGACTGTGGTACAGTGTCCAGCTTCTTCTCCCGGAGATCCCCATCGTGGCATGGTACATGAGCACAGCTCTGGGCTCCGCCATTCCTGTCCCACCTGCAGTGTTCCCAATCTTGCTCCTTCTGGCTTCTCAGTTAATCTGTTACTTCTGCGATACACTCATCTATTCAGCATTCTGGGATGGCCTGAAACCTAAATGCTTATGCATAGGAGTTGGTGGTGTTTGGGAGGGTGGTCAGGAAGTAATGGCTTTCTCTTGCGTTTGGAAACACAATGCTGTCCTCTGTCTACTGGTGTGGTGCTAACATCCCTCCCTGCTTTCCTTCCTTCCTTCCTTCCTTCCTTCCTACATGCCTCCTTTCCTTCCTCCCTCCTTTCCTCCCTTCCTTTCTTTCAACTCTCTTGTATATTGTTGTCATATGAGAATCATTACGTCCCATGTTCTGTGATTACATGTGGTATTTTCCACTTTAATTTCTCAGTGCGTGAAAGAACACATCTCATCACTGTGTACAACAAATAATTCCTACTCTTCGCATATTGTGAAGCATAAATATAAATCCATACTATAATTGTGTTTTCAAATTAGTTCGCATTGTATCAGTTCATTTATAATCTTTCTAACAACCTTGAGAAAGCCTTCCTTTGGTATCTGGATCTGACTTTACCAATTTGGATGCTAATTACAGCCATTTGCACAGTGTCAAGCACATAGTAGTAAGAAACCTCTCCATTCTCTCTCTCTCCACACACAGACACAAACACAAAATTAACACAGTATTGCAGACTTATGTAGAAACTGTATCTAATATATATATATACATCAAATATATATGCATAAATCATGTCGATAGTATATGTATATAAATAAAACAAACAGTAATTATGCTGTTTGCAAAAAATATTATTTAAAAATACTGTTTTAATTTATTGATTGTTCTAGTTAATTTAAAAATATGATGTCTATAGTTTATGGAATGAATCTCTCATTTCAACTATATTATTAATACCTTAACATTTAGATGAATTTTTGCATGATTTCAGTATTTTATTTTATATTTTTGTTATATTTCCCTATATATTCATGAATAAATCTTCTCTTAAATTCCTAAGGCAAAATTTGAAATCTGAGTTGTGTTTAAATTTGTGTCTTCCAGTTATCTTTTTCCTAGGTTCTGTATTACAATTATCATTTTATTTTTAAACAGTCTCTTTATTTTTAATACAAAATGAAAGTGATTATCTGTGAAATTTTAAGGTATTTATTGTATCAAAATAAAAAAAGTGCATTTTGATCATGTGATTCTCATTAAACCAATAATTCTCTGCATTTAAAGCATTATCAAACTCTCTGTACTAACTACTTCAACAAGTGTCATATTATATATTTTCATTGACTAGGAATAATGCCCATATGTGAATATATTAAGGTGAAATGATTACTTATTTTGAGCTATTAACTACAAATATTAATTATAGTTGTTTTACTTTTTACTTTATTTTATTTTATTTTTGCTGTAAAAATTTTTTTAAGTTTATTTTTTTGAGAAAGGGGGGAGGGGCAGAGAGATGGAGGGAGGATCCCAGCAGGCTCTGCAATATCACAGCAAAGCCCAATGCGGGGCTCAAACTCATGAACCATGAGATCATGACCTGAGCTGAAGTCGGATGCTTAACTGACAGAGCCACCCAGGTATCCCTATGCTGTAAGACTTTTTTTTTCATAGTTTATTGTCAAGTTGGTTTCCATATAACACCCAGTGCTCATCCCAACAAGTGCCCTCCTCCATGCCCATCACCCCCCTTCCCCTCTCCCCCACCCCCATCAGCCCTCAGTTTTTTCTCAGTATTCAAGAGTCTCTCATGGTTTGCCTCCCTCCCTCTCCCCAACTATTTTTCCCCTTCCCCTCCCCCATGGTCCTGTGTTAAGTTTCTTCTGTTCCACTTATAAGTGAAAACATATATCTGTCCTTCTCTGCCTGACTGATTTAGCTTAGCATGACACCCTCGAGTTCCATCCACGTTGCTGCAAATGGCCAGATTTCATTCTTTCTCATGGCCAGGTAGTATTCCATTGTATATATAAAACACATCTGGATCCATTCGTCAGTTGATGGACTTTTAGGCTCGTTCCATGATTTGGCTATTGTTGAAAGTGCTGCTATGAACATTGGGGTACATGTTCCCCATATGCATCAGCACTCCTGTATCCATTCTTTGGGTAAATTCCTAGCAGTGCTATTGCTAGGTCATAGGGGAGTTCTATTGTTAGCTTTTTGAGGAACCTCCACACTGATTTCCAGAGCGGCTGCACCAGTTTACATTCCCTCCAGCAGTGTAGGAGGGTGCCTGTTTCTCCACGTCCTCGCCAGCATCTATAGTTTCCTGATGTGTTCATTTTAGCCGCTCTGACTGGCGTCGGTGGTATCTCAGTGTGGTTTTGATTCGTATTTCCCTGATGATGAGTGACACTGAACATCGTTTCATGTGTCTGTTGGCCATCTGGAGGTCCTCTTTGGAGAAGTGTCTATTCATGTCTTCTGCTCATTTCTTCAGTGGATTATTTGTTTTTCGGGTGTGGAGTTTGGTGAGTTCCTTATAGATTTTGGATACTAGCCCTTTATCCGATATGTATTTGCAACTATCTTTTCCCATTCTGTCGGTTGCCTATTAGTTTTCTTGATTGTTTCCTTTGCCGCGCAGTAGCTTTTTATCTTGATGAGGTCCCAATAGTTCACTTTTGCTCTTGATTCCCTTGCCTTTGGGGATGTGTCAAGTAAGAAATTGCTGCGATTGAGGTCAGGGAGGTTGTTTCCTGCTTTCTCCTCTAGGGTTTTGATGGTTTCCTGTCTCACACTCAGGTCCTTCATGCATTTTGAGTTAATTTTTGTGTATGGTGTAAGAAAGTGATCTAGTTTCATTCTTTTGCATGTTGCTGCCAGTTCTCCCAGCCCCATCTTTTAAAGAGGCTGTCTTTTTTCCATTGGATCCTCTTTCCTGCTTTGCCAAAGATTAATTGGCCATACATTTGTGGGTCCATTTCTGGGTTCTCTATTCTATTCCATTGGTTTATGTGTCTGGTTTTGTGCCAATACCATACTGTCTTGATGATGACAGCTTTGTAGTAGAGGCTAAAGTCTGGGATTGTGATGCCTCCCACTTTGGTTTTCTTCTTCAATATTACTTTGGCTATTCGGGGTCTTTTGTGGTTCCATACGAATTTTAGGATAGTTTGTTCCAGCTTTGAGAAGAATGCTGGTGCAATTTTGATTGGGCTTGCATTGAATGTGTAGATTGCTTTGGGTAGTATTGACATTTTAACAAGGTTTATTCTTCCGATCCATGAGCATAGAATGTTTTTCCATTTCTTTGTGTCTCCTTCAATTTCCTTCATAAGTTTTTTTTTATAGTTTTCATCATACAGATCTTTTACATCTTTGGTTGCGTTTATTCCTAGGTATTTCATGGTTTTTTTGTGCAATTGTGAATGGGATCAGTTTCTTGATTTCTCTTTCTGTTGCTTCATTATTGGTGTATAAAAATGCAACCAATTTCTGTATGTTGATTTTGTACCCTGCGACTTTGCTGAATTCATGGATCAGTTCTAGAAGGCTTCTGGTGGAGTCGATTGGGTTTTCCATGTAGAGTATCATGTCATCTGCGAAAAGTGAAAGTTTGGCTTCATCTTTGCCAATGCTGATGCCTTTTATTTCCTTTTGTTTTCCGACTGCTGATGCTAGGACTTCCAGCACTATGTTAAACAACAGTGGTGAGAGTGGACATCCCTGTCGTTTTCCTGGTCTCAGGGGGAAAGTTCTTAGTTTTTCCCCATTGAGGTTGATATTAGCTGTGCGCTTCTCATGAATGGCTTTTATGATGTTTAAGTAAGTTCCTTCTATCCCGACTTTCTCGAGGGTCTTTATTAAGAAAAGATACTGTATTATGTCAAATGCCTTTTCTGCATCTATCGACAGGATCATATGGTTTTTTTTATCTTTTCTTTTGTTAACGTGATGTATCACATTGATTGATTTGTGAATATTGAACCAGCCCTGTAACCCAGGAATGAATCCCTCTTGATCATGGTGGATAATTCTTTTTATATGCTGTTTAATTCGATTCGCAAGTATCTTGTTGAGGATTTTTGCATCCATATTCATCAAGGATATTGGCCTGTAGTTCTCTTTTTTTGCTGGGTCTCTGTCTGGTTTGGAAATCAAAGTAATACTGGCTTCGTAGAATGAGTCCAGAAGTTTTCCTTCCATTTCTATTTTTTGGAATTGCTTCAGAAGAATGGGCATTAACTCTGATTTAAATGTCTGGTAGAAAACCCCAGAGAAGCCATCTGGCCCAGGGCTCTTATTTGTTGGGAAATTTTTGATAACTGATTCAATTTCTTCACTAGGTACAGGTCTATTCAGATTTTCTATCTCTTCCCATTTGAAATTTGGTAGTGCGTGTGTGTGTGTAGGAATTTGTCCATTTCTTCTAGGTTGTCCAGTTTGTTGGCATATAATTTTTCATAGTGTTCCCTGATAATTGCTTGTATTGCTGAGGGATTGGTTGTAATACATCCATTATCATTTGTGATTTTGTCTATTTGGGTGCTCTCACTTTTCTTTTTGAGAAGTCTGGCTAGAGGTTTATCAATTTTGTTTATTTTTTTAAAAAACCAATTCTTGGTTTCATTGATCTGTTCAACTATTTTCGGATTCTATATTGTTTATTTCTTCCCTGATCTTTATTATTTCTCTTCTTCTGCTGGGTTTGGGGTGATTTTGCTGCTCTACTTCTAGTTCCTTTAGGGGCACTGTTAGATTTTGTATTTGCATATTTTCTAGTTTCTTGAAATAGGCCTGGAGTGCCATGTACTTTCCTCTTAGGACTGCCTTTGCTGCATCCCAAAGAGTTTGGATTGTTGTATTTTCATTTTCATTTGTTTCCATATATTTTTAAATTATATATTAAATATATATTAAAATATATATATTAATTAAAAATAATTTAATTTTTAAATTCCCTAATTTAATAATTCCATATATATTTTTAATTCCATAAATTTTTAATTTAATCCATTTATATTTTAATTAAATATATTTAATAATTTAATAATTCCATAATTATTTTATTTAATTATAGCTTTTTAAAATCTCTAATTGCCTGATGGGCCCATTCGTTCTTTGATAGACTATTCTTTAACCTCCATGTTTCTGGAGGTTTTCCAGACTTTTTCCTGTGATTGATTTCAAGTTTCATAGCATTGTGATCTGAAAGCATGCATGGTATGATCTCAATTATTTTATATTTATTGAGGGTTGCTTTATGACCCAGTATGTGATCTATCTTGGAGAATGTGCCATGCGCACTCGAGGATTTCTTGTAGGGCTGGTTTAGTGGTGATGAATTCTTTCAATTTTTGTTTGTTTGGGAAAACCTTTATCTATCCTTCTATTCTGAATGACAGGCTTGATGGATAGAGGATTCTTAGTTGCATAATTTTTCTGTTCATCACATTGAAGATTTCCTGCCATTCTTTCTGGCCTGCCATGTTTCAGTAGATAGGTCTGTAACTACTCTGATAGATCTCCCTTTGTATGTTAGGGTCCTTTTATCCCTAGCTGCTTTCAGAATTCTCTCTTTATCCTTATATTTTGCCAGTTTCACTATGATATGTCATGCAGATCAATTCAAGTTATGTCTGAGGGGAGTTCTCTGTGCCTCTTGGATTTCAATGTCTGTTTCTTCCCCAGATTGGGGAAGTTCTCAGCTATTGTTTAAGTACCCCTTCAGTCCCTTTTTCTCTCTCTTCTTCTGGAATTCCTATGATATGGATATTTTTCCATTTGATTGCATCACTCAGTTCTCGAATTCTCCTTTTGTACTCCTGGATCAATTTATCTCTCTTTTTCTTAGCTTCCTCTTTTTCTATAATTTTGTCTTCTAATTCACCAATTCTCCTCTCTGCCTCTTCAATCCGTGTAGTGGCCACCTCCATTTTATTATGTAGCTCATTTATAGCATTTTTTAATTCATCACAACTGTTTTTAAGGTCCATAATCTTTGTATCAATAGTTTCTCTGCTGTCTTCCATGACTTTTTCAAGCCCAGCGATTAATTTTATGACTATTGTTCTAAATTCTTGGTCAGTTATGTTGCTTATATCTGTTTTGAGCAATTCTTTAGTTGTCATTTCTTCCTGGAATTTCTTTGGAGGAGAGTTCTTCCTTTTTGTCATTTTGGCTAGCTTTCTGTCTCTTGTCAGTTTTAAAAGCTTGTTATGCACTCTGCACCTGTGACTATTGCTGTATTAATGGAGGCTCATTGTCTGTCCACGGCCTGTCCATTCAGGAAGTGTTCTTTTAATGGTGTCCCTTGGGCTCTCTTATTGTGCCTTTGGTTATTTTATTTCCCTACTCATATTGATATTTGGGACTCTCTACCATGTGTACTTTGGCTTGTTTTTTGAAGTAGCCTCTTCCAAGTACAATTTTCTTTGTAGACTTTAAGCCAAAATTTTGGTTCCTGCCAATCAGCCTGGCCTCCGTAAGTGGTGAAACAAGGGAATGCCCCCGGCTCGCTGTCTGCTTGGCACCCGCAATGCAGGGCTGGGGTCTAACTTTCCTAGTGGAGCTGAAAAAAGAGGAGGAGTGGGTGAGGGGAGATGGAAGAGGGGGACTTTTCAAATTAAAAACAAACAAAACCTCTAATTATAGTTGTTTTAAGGAGTCATCTGCGGTCTATCTCTGCACAGGATCACTATAAAAAGAAATACATACAAACATCCAGGAAACGCCTAGACGGTTGTAAGCAAATGGGGATTACACAATGGTTTACACTTGCTTGACATAGAAACATTTACTTGAAACATTACACTTGAAAAGTGGCTTTTTCAAAATCTCTCTTCTCTGGCTTCTCCCTAAATTGTAAGTAACATCCACCATTATTAGCAATCTTGTTTACTTGTTCTCTGTTCCTACTGCTCAAACCATAGGCTCTGTGCACTTGAACCGTTATTCTTGTCTGTAGTATGCTGAGAAAGTTTATCTGTTTCCCCTTCAGAATACTTTTCTTCTCAGGAATAATTTTGTTCAACTTCTCTTGAATCAGTTTTGTAAATCACTGTTGAATAATGTATAACTAAATGTCAACATTTTATAAGGCCAACAAAATTTCACATTTTTCACAGACATTTTTCACATACATTTTTCACATAAATTTTATTTGTATGTTTTCTCTAAATGCAAAATTTTAAATGGTCAAATGAGACAAGAACTTTGTCTCAATTTATTGACCTGCAGTTTTACTCCTCATCTCTTTTCCATGCCAAAGGAGAAGGAATAAAAGGATTTTTATGAGATATATGTGACTTAAAATAGAAACCCTATACTTTACAGAGGATTCATGCTTTAGTCTGTCATTGTAAACAAAATGTTAACCTTTTTTTTTTCAATAAAAATTTAATCAACTTTTGTTAAGAAGTAAATTTTGAGTCATGGGATGGAAATGATACATATTTATAAGATTATTAGTTATTGATGGATTATTCCTAGCAACTTTAGCTTCTGCTGCTCTTTTCATCATTCATTATTTCATAGGTTTCTGAGTCACCTTCTCTAGCTAATCATGATAAAAGTCTTGATATTAGCATCAGCCTAACATGTTGGAGTAGCTATAACTCCTGTGAGGAAGTAACAAAATGGAATGCATTTGTAAGCCAGATAAAATACTATGTAGGTTTCTTAACTTTTTGCCTGATAACTCAATTTCCCTCCATTTGTTAATGATTGAAATAATTTTTTAAAACAAGTTCACTGGGGGCACGTGGGTGGCTCAGTCAGTTAAGTATCCAACTTCAACTCAGGTCATGATCTCACAGTTGGTGAGTTCGAGCCCCACACCAGGCTGTCTGCTCTCAGCACAGAGTCCACTTCAGATCCTTTGTCTCCTCTCTCTGACCCTCTCCCACTCTCTCTCTTCCTCAAAAATAAACATTAAAAGAAAAACTCCACAAGTTCATTAAAAAAGATGGATAAACTCTAAAATCATGAGTCTCTTCCCCTAACTGTAAACTTATAGTGAAGTTGTTTTATAAAATTTCTCTTACACTTGTAGTCTGAGCATGTGTGTGCATGGCAGCTGGAGGAAATGAAGGGACAGGTGAGAATTTTATTGCAATGGCTAAGAATAACAAAGATGTGAGTCTTAAATTGTAAACTCTTTTCTCCGAGTAATGGCCAAGGACTATAAAAACATGTTCATTGAGAGGATTGGGGAGAGATTGCTGCTTAGAGATGGTGTTGGAGAGGGTTATTTTAATGCCAAACCATTCCTCTTACAATGAGGAAGGAGCTGGACTCCAGGGAAGGAAGACATTTGGAAAAGCAGATTGGAATCTATACTGCTTCCTCCCTGGATGGTGAATACCATTTTCATTATTTCTTATGAAAATAATACATATTTATTGAGGTAACAATATATTTAAGCAAAATAAAAAGGCATGACCTAAATTCCACCAACCAAATATTTCCACTGTTATTATGTGCTATATAAATTCCAATACATTTTTATATGTGAATGTGTGTAGTTACATGCAATTAAATATGTAAATGCTCTCATTGGAAACTGGACATATGCTCTAAAATGGTTAATAAGTGGGGTTTTCCATGAAAGAATATAGTGCCTTTCCAGGTTGATTTAATTCCACCAACACTGCTACTTAATATTCCATTACCTGAATATGCAATAATTAATGTGTCTAGTATCTTGATTCTAAGCATTTATGTTTTCAATTTTTTTAATTATTTTAAGCAATTTCTCATTGATAGCAGCATCATTTTGAGGTACATGTCTGGATATTTCCTTAAGATGAATCTCAGAAATGGATTCCTACTTTCAAATATACAATATCAAATTGATTTCCAGAAAAATCATACTATTGTATTGTCTTAGTAATTTCATGAATGTCTTTTTCCTCATACCCCTTTTATAAAACATGTATGTTTGCTGGGACACCTGGGTGGCACAGTAGATTAGGCATCTGACTCTTGGTTTCTGCTCAGGTCATTATCTCCGGGTTCATGGATTGGAGCCCTGCATTGGGCTCTGCACTAACAGCATGGAGCCTGCTTGGGATTCTGTCTCCCTCTCTCTCTGCCCCTCCCCTGCTTGCACTCTCTCAAAATAAATAAATAAACATTTAAAAAAGAAATAAAACATGTATTTTTGTTATTATGATATAATTTCTTAATATTTTCTAATTGGCTATATAACAATTTATGCCTACTGATTTAATTTTTATTTTTAGAATAATAAATTAAGATCTTATTAGCTCTATGTATCTATGCTTTGTCTCAAAATGTTCTTAATTGATTTTTGTATTATCCATTTAGTTTTTTTTTTCACTATAGGTAAGAATAAATCATAACTTTTAAACAACGTAGTTGCTTTGTAAACATTTAAAATCAATTTGTACAAAGAAGATTTTCTTTTAATATTTATTTTTGAGAGAGAAAAAGACAGACAGACAGAGCGTGAGTATGGGAGGGGCAAAAAGAGAGGGAGACACAGAATCTGAAGCAAGCTCCAGTCTGAGCTGTCAGCACAGAGCCGGATGTGGGGCTCAAACCCACAAACTGGGACACTGTGACCTGAGCTGAAGTCAGACACTTAACTGACTGAGTTACCCAGGCACCCTTGTACAAAGAAGTTTAAAGATAGTATTTAATGAAAAGTCTATTAACTTCATGTTAATGAGCTTGCTCCGTATTACATATTCAATATTTTAGTCTTTTACATTTGTTATTTTATTTTGCTGTATAAATAATTTATGTGGGATATCTATTGTAATAATGAGTGAAGGAGAGATGTGAGTTTTTTACATTTATTTTTTGAATGGTTAATTCTTTATTGCAATGTATGGTTCATATAAAAAAGTTCCTCCGGGCACCTCAGTGACTCAGTCAGTTAAGCGTCCGCCTCGGCTCAGGCCATGATCTCATGGTCTGTGAGTTCCAGCCCTGCATCAGGCTCTGTGCAGACCGCTTGGAGCTTGCTTCGGATTCTGTGTCTCCTTCTCTCTCTGCCCCGCTTCTGCTCACATTATGTCTCTCTCTCTCTCAAGAATGAATAAACATTAAAAAAAATTACAAAAAGCTCCTCAATTTTTTATTATACCATCTTTTTTCTTTATTAACATATTAGTTATGCATTCCATTACTGTTCTTTATTGGTTATGCAGAGGTTACAGTATGAATCTACTTAGTTTATTTTTTTCAGCCGTATTGAAGTATTACTGACAAATAAAACTGTGATAGAGTGTAAAAAGTGATGATTCGATATATGTGTAATTGTGAAAGGATTTCCTCCATTGAGTTAACACACCCACCACCTGACATATTTACTGTATTGTTTTTTTTGTGAGAACACTTAATCTTACTCTCAATTTCAAGTATACAATACAGTGTTATGAAATATAGTCACAATGTTATACATTAGATCCTCAAATCTTTTATCTTTTTAAAAATTGAGATGTAATTGACATAGAATATTATGGAAGTTTCAGGTGTATTATTTGATACATTTATACATTACAATATGATTACCACCATAGTATCTTGTCACATAATTATCTTTTTTGGTGTGTGTGGTGAAAACAATTAAGATCTAGCCTTTTAGCAAATTTAGAGTTTATAATACAATATCATTGACTATAATCAATATGTTGTGAATTAGATCTCCAGAACTTATTTCTCTACTAGTTGCAAGTCTTTACTCTTAAACAACATCTTCCCAATTCTACCCCCCCCCCCCCCGCCCCGGTAACTACCATTCTACTTTCTGTTTTAATTAGTTCAGCTTTTTAAAATTCCACATGTAAATAAGATGATAGAGTATTTGTCTTTCTCTGTCTGATTTATCTCACTTGGCATTATGCCCTCAAGCTCCATCCATATTATCACAAATGGTAACGTTTCCTTCTTTCTCATGGCTGGATAATATTCCAGTGTGTGTGTGTGTGTGTGTGTGTGTGTGTGTGTGTGTGTGTGTGATTTTTATGCATTCATCTGTTAATAGATACTTAGGTTGTTTCCACATCTTGGCAATTATGAAAAGTGCTGCAATACACACATGGTACCAAATTTAAAAATTCATTGCCAAACCATGGTCAAGGAACTTATGCTCTATCTTTTCTTTGAGTTTTGTGGTTTCAGGTCTGTGTTCAAGTTTTTAATCTATTTTGAGTTGATTTTTGTGTGTGGTATAAGATAGGGATCCAGTTTCATTCTATTACATGTGGATATCCAGTTTCCAACACCATTCATCTGAGAGATGGTTCTTTCCCCATTGTATATTCTTGGCTCTTTTGTCAAAAATTTATCAAACAAAAACAAGTGGGTTTACTTCTGGGCTCCCCATTCTGTTCCATTGACCCACTTTTCTCTTTTTATTCCAATACTATACTGTTTTGATTGCTATATCTCTGTAATAAAGTTGAAATCTGAGGTGTTATAACTCCAGCTTTGTTCTTCTTTGTTAAGATTGCTTTAGCTGTTTGGGATCTTTTGTGGTTTCATTTAAATTTTAAGATTGATTTTTCTATTTCTGTGAAAAAGGCATTGGAATTTTGATAAGGGGATTGCATTAAACCTGCAGATTACTTTGGGTAATATGGACATTTAAAACTATTAATTCATCCAATTCATGAACATAGAATATCTTTCAATTTATATGTGTCTTCAATTTCTTTCAACGATGTCTTATAATTTTCTCTGTACAGATCTTTCTTGTTCTTGTTTAAATTTATCCCTAAGTATTTTATTCTTTTTGGTGGAAGTGTAAAGGGATTGTTTTCTTAATTTCTCTTTCTAGTAGTTTATTGTTAGTAGGTGGAAGCACATCTGATTTTGCATTTTGATTTTATACCTGAAAACTTTACTGAATTCATTTATTAGTTTTAACAATTTTTTGGTGGAGTCTTTAGGCTTTTTGATATGTTATATCATGTTATCTGCAAATACTTTACTTCTTTCTTTCTGATTTGGATGCTTTATATTTCTTTTCTTGCCTAATTGCTCTGGCCTAAGACTTCCAGTGTTCTATTGAATTAAAGTGGTAATAGTAGGCATCCTCATCTTGCTCCTGATCTTAGGGGAAGAGCTTTCAGCTTTTCACCATTGAGTATGATCTTAGGTGTAGGCTTGTAATATATGACCTGTGCTATCTTGAGGTGCTTTTCATCTATACCTGATTTGTTGAGAGTACTTAGGTTTTTGGGTTTTTTTTTTTAGTCTCTGTGCATTTTTATAGTTCAGTGAATGTTTTGAAGGCCACAGTGTTCTTTCCAACCCTTCTTTGACTCCTTAGTTTCCTTGCAGCAGCTCTCCTTTAGGTAAAACCTGGATTCTCAACCTTCTTTTCACACTCTGTAGTTGCTATAGTTGCTTTTTAAAAATGTTTATTTATTTTATTTATGAGAGAGATAGAGATAGAGATAGAGAGAGAGTGAGAGAGAGAGAGAGAGAGAGAGAGAGAGAATCCCAAGCAGGCTCCAGGCTGCCAGCACGGAGCCTGACTCAGGTTTGAACTCACAAACTGTGCGATGATGACCTGAGCCAAAATCAAGAGTTTGATGCTTAAATGACTGAGCCATTCAGGTGCCCTGCTATAGCTGCTTTTTGCGTTTGAAAATTCTTGATAATTACTGCTAATATTACCCAACTTCTTTCTAAAATGTTCTTTATGGGTACGTGATATAAGTCTTTATTTTTTTCACATCATAGTCATTGATGTAGGGAACACAGTTTTCAATGAAAGTCTCAATGTAAAGGTCCCTTAAAAATAAACACAATTGTTTCATTTTATTTTGCTTTCTAGCTTGAAATTTTGTATTGATTGTTAAATGTTATTATTTTTCAGGATAGTGATCAGTATAATCTACTTAAATTATATTGTCTCTAGTAATAATTCTATACATCTTCTCTCTATTAAGTCCCTTAGATTTTGTCATATATTTTCTTGTACTGTATAAATATTTATGTCAATTTTTTAATTAATAAAAGATTATTTCATGTATTAAGTATATTAAAATATATACATAAAACTTTTTGTGTGGGTGTATATCTAAATCTTGCTTCTAAAATGTCTCATTTCATACAAAGCCATTTTGGAAATGTAACACTTCTCTATTTGGTGAATTGATTAGCTCAAGACTTCTTAAAAATCTGTAACTCTTTTAGACTGCATGTTTTCTCTCATTAATGCCTTCTAATGTGAAGGAACATGGATGTGAAGCTTGAAAGGATCAATAAAGACACAGCAGGGGAAACGGTTTTGCCGGAATAGCTTTGATGGGTATTATTTCGAAGAAGTACATCTATCTTGTCTGATACTTCTCCATCTTAAAAGGAAGACAGAAATTTCCCTCAAGGCAATATTGTTTTTGAATCTTAACCACAACCTCACTAATAATCAGGATGTTGTTCTAGAATATTATTGTGAATCTTCTTAAATAAATATGTTAGCTTCGGACTAGGTAAAGCAAGGTAAATTTAGTCGTAAGATAAAACAGAATAAATAAAAAACAGTGGAAGATATACTTTGCTTTCTTTTTCTCCCAAATATGAATTGAATTAAGAATAAAGCCCAGATGAGGCAGAGTTCAGTGTTCATTTTAGAAATTAATTTAAAAATTTATAAAAGAGATTTTGAATATTTAAAATGTGGCTGAGGACAGAATGGGGAATCCTAAATTGAAGATTCAATAATTTAAATTTGATATCTATATTTAAAATTAAATTTAAACTGATATTATAGTGATAATAAGGGTCATTCCATCAAGCTATAGCTGATCTTAATCTTTTCCTCAAAGGATAATGTTAAAGACATAGGAAAAGGTGGGGGGGGGCAATGCAGAAAAGATGCTTCAATCTATAAATTATAGTTTTTGTGTTTAAGTAAAGCAAATCTACATGATGATCACTTATGAAAAAAACAGGTATTTGCCATTTCTCAAGGAGAAAGAAGAGACAGAACGTTTGGGAATCTTACACTGTTGCGTTTAGTCATTGGAACTTCCGAGAGAAAAAGGAGAGATCAGGGTTAAGAAATGGAAAATAAATATCTTGGTGTACTTCCAGAAACCTATTTCTTCTTAGATAAGCAAGGAAAGCGCACTATACCCTAAGATGATATGGCCCCTTAAAAGAACATTTGGCCACAGTATTACATGCATTCCTTTCTGCCAGATGAACCAGGACTATGTTATGGTCCACACAGGCTGTCCTTGACCACATGCCAGCCTCCTGCCAAGACTTTCCTACCATGGCCTTCCTCCAGGCTGTTAAGAGTCAGGGAGATACTGTAGTTAGTTTTATAAGGTAAGAAGTCAAAAGAAACCTGTCTGTTGTGGAACTAGAGAAAGTGAAACCTTTGAATTCTTCTTGAAATTTATTTGAAGTTCCTTTAGAATACTGAGATTGTCTATTTCTACCAATTTGTATGAGCAGCTGTAACTTACAATTCAAATAATTAAAATATGTGAGCCATGAATCTCTATTGCTTTCATTTATCTATCTTTTCTCAGATTATAACTGCAGGGTATATAGGCAAAAGCTAACAAAATAGGTTGCAATGAACCACTTAAAATAGTAAATTTGGGGGCTACCATGAAAAGACTTCTACAACTGAATATTTAGCAACATGGTCAACAATAAAATTCTAGACAAATAGGTTGAATGTCCTAGGGAAATTAATATTGTTATAGCATTTGTGTTGCCTGTAGTATATATAGAAAGGCAATTTTAGAGAGTTCTGCTAAAGCAAAAGTTTATAAATTATTGGTATAAACCTTTATAATTATATTTGCCCCGGATCCTTACTCTCTTTTGGTCATTTTAAATGGGCATTATGGTGCTATAAAAACTTGAAATGGCTTAGACAATTGCAGTGACTTAAAAGGAAATCAATGCACACAGCGCTGAATTTTACCCAATAGAAAAATAATCTTTTAATACTTAATTGTACACAAAACACAAATCAGGCAGAAAAAAGAGAATGAATTACTTTAGCTGATTTTTTGTTTTTCCACAGGACAGAAAAATGACTTCACCATAGGTCTTCCATCTGTCTGAATGGTAAAAAGCCACCACCTGGCATCTTTTTAAGATCATTGCTCTCTTAGTAAATGTCACAATTTTCATTTTGAAACCCCCTTTCAGCTCTCTGTTTTTCAGACACAAAATAATGAACTACCTGATACTCTGGTCAAAATAAATTCCTTATTTATGTGATAGTGACTGGGAAAAGCTGCCAAGAAACATCATGGTGGATTGCTTGCTTCCCCCTGCATTGTTATCTATGTGACACAAAAAAGCTGAAGGGTGTTCTAAAATACAGAATTAGTAACATTTGCCTTATAGACATGTTTCAGATAAATTGATAACAAGGCTGTAGAAATGACGGAAGCTACTGTTGTTAATGCTACCACTGTAAATACTGTGCGACGGTTTCTACTGCAAGCTTATCACCGAAAACTGGAAAAATAATCAGCCCTAAAATTAATCCATGGGTTCGTCTATCTGACTTACATATGTTACCAAGATACCTAATTTTATCAGTGTTGGTTTTCTGAAATTTAAGGTGGGTACTATCATTGTAATATCTGCCTTTCTCATTCTAAAAATTTTTTTTTGAAATTAAATCAAATTACAGAAGTTCTAATTCTGGGAAAAATCAGAAAAATCTACTAAATATTGAAATGGGTGGAATTTATTTTCTAGAACTCAGACTGAGTTACTGATATATTGTCTCATGAAGCAACATTGATAGGCATATAGGTGAGTAGATATGTTCAAGTACTTTTTTTTAATGTTTCAAGTTTTTATTTAAATTCTAGTTAGTTAACATACAGTGTAATATAAGTTTCAGGAGTAGTGTTTAGAGATTCATCATTTACACATAACACCCAGTGCTCATCGTTACAAGAATCCTCCTTAATACCATTCACCAACTTAGCCCATGACTCCCCACTCCCCCTCCAGCAACTCTCTGTTCTCTATAGTTAAGAGTCTCTTTTATGGTTTGCCTCACTCTCTCTTTTTTTTCCTTTCCCTGTGTTTACATGTTTTGTTTCTTAAGTTCCACATATGAGTGAAATCATATGGTATTTGTCTTTCTCTGACTAACTCATTTCAGTTAGCATAATACTCTTTAGCTCCATCCATGTCTTTGCAAATGGCAAGATTTTATTCTTTTTGATGGCTGAGTAATATTCCATCATATATACATTCCATCATATATATATATATATATATATATACTACCTCTTCTTTATCCATCCCTTAGTTGTTGGACATTTGTATCCTTTCATAATTTGGCTGCTATAAACATCAGGGTGCATGTATCCTTTCAAATCAATACTTTTGTATTCTTTGGGCAAATACCTAGTAGTGCAATGATAGGGTAGTTCTATTTTTAAAATTTTGAGGAACCTCCATACTATTTTCCAGAGTGGCTGCACTAGTTGCATTAACACTACAGTGTTAAGAGTTTTCTCTGCATCCTCACCAACATCTGTTTTTTCCCTGTATTGTTGATTTTAGCCATTCTGGCAGTATGAGGTGATATCTAATTGTCATTTTGTACAGGGAAGTAATGAGCAGAAGACATGAATAGACATTTTTCCAAAGAAGACATTCAGATGGCTAACAGACACATGAAAAGATATCCAAAATTACTAATTATCAGGGAAATACAAATCAAAACTATGCAAGGACTTTGAAATGTCCATAAAGAGCTCTTCTTAAGCCTAAATGTGTCTGGTCCTCTAGTCTTCATGTTAATACCCATTCATTCTGTGATATTAACCTGTATTGGGAATACAGTCAATGATATTGTAATACATTTGTATGGTGACAAATGGTAGCCACACTTGCAGTGAGCATAGCATAATGGATACAGAAATTGAATCACTATGTTGTACACCTAAAACTAATGTAACATTGTGTGGTCAACCATACTCAAAAAAAAAAAAAAGCATTTTGTACCTCAGTTTTCCCATCTATTAAAATGTATAACAGTTCACATGCCGCATAACGTTGTTGTGGGGATTAATATTAATTCATATATGAAAACATTTGGAAGGGTGCCTGGTCATGGAGAACATAGCAACATTGGCTGTTGCTATTCTTATGTCCCTGAGGGCAGGGACTATGTCTTCACCTACGGATCCAAAGCACATTGCAGTATGTCTGGCAAATAAATGGTTCCACAGAAATCTGTGTTCAGTTCAGTAAACACGGATGTACCTATTTTCCAAACAAGCATCTATATAGCATACATTTCATCCTCATTGGCACGTGTTCCATTTTTTTATGTCAGCCTTATAGGTGCCCGTTAGCTATTCTTTGTGTTGACAGGTTCTTAGCTTAAGTTGTCACTTTCATGCCAAACCTGCCCGATAAATTATGAATGAAAGGAGGTGGGGAAGCGTAATAACTTTTAACAGCAGGGTATATCCTATTGGCAGGGCATTTGGGGACAAAGCCATTTTGAAATGTTACATTATCTCATCTACAAGCTGAGAAACACATTTATTTATAGATTCCACTAGAAGGTGTTGTCCTCCCTCACCATAATAGATGAAGGAGTTGGGAGAAGACTGGATTGTTTTAAGGGCCTCACATAAATTGTTTCAGACAGCCTGTGAGGTAAAAATCACTTTTTAATGTTAAAAGTGTTTATTTCCAAATCAGATGGTATCTTTGATGATAAATGATTTCTCTTAGAATATAATGTTAAATGAAAAATTTGTGTACACACAAAAACATTTTACACTGAAAATCTTACCTTTGTTTGTCTCCCAGTTAGCATAGCACAGTAAATGTTGTTGGGACTGTCAACAAATGGAATTGCATGGTTTCTTAGAAACGTACGCCCACTCTAAACTTCTAGCTCTTTTCTCAGGCATCTGTTTTTCAAATAAATGGGAATTCATGTGGATATACCTAATATAGACCTGTGATGTTTCATCCAGGATACTAGAATGGTGGATCATGTCTTTGTTAATGTTGTATACTGTAACTCACAGGCCTTCTTTAAGGGTAGCCTATTATAACTTGGGTAGATTTTGATGAGCCTAAGAAAGATAATACAGAAATAAAATTTAAAGTTAAATTTACCTATTGTTTTATACTATGAGCAATACCTGGATCCCTGAACTTACAGAAAGCATTTTAATATTGAAAAGAGAAAAAAATGGAGGAATAGCTCATCACAGATGGAGAAAATGAGGGAAATGCACACTACACTCACTGAAAACCAGGTAACATACATCCTTGAAATGGGGGACATTTAATTTAAATGTATAGGATTTGCGTTCATACAAAGGTCTTGTTCTAAGCTTATTAGAAAGGATCAATTCAATATATGATACATTTATCTATGTTTATAGCTCATGTCTCCTGTGACATAACACAAAATGGAGTCCACAGTTTCCAAATCATGGAAAGAGCCTAAATGTCCATCAACTGATGAATGGATTAGGAAGATGTGGTTCATCTATACAATGGAATACTACATGGCAATGAGAAAGAATGAAATCTGGCCATTCGTAGCAAAGGGGATGGACCTCGAGGGTGTCATGCTCAGCGAAATAAGTCAGGCGGAGAAGGACAGATACCATATGTTTGCACTCATAGGTCTAACAGGAGAAACCTAACAGAGGACCATGGGGAGGGGAAGGAGGAAGAAGAGTTAGGGAGAGGGAGGGAGACAAAGCAGGAAAGACTCTTGAATACTGAAAACAAACTGAGGGTGGAAGGGGGAGGGGGGAAGGGGAAGGGGGGTGATGGTCATGGTAGCGGTCACTTGTGGGGAAGAGCGCTGGGTGTTACATGGAAACCAACTTGACAATAAACTATAAAGTTAAAAAAAATAAAAAATAAAATAAAATAAAATAAAATAAAATAAAATATTCTATTTTTTCTATTTTTACAAGAAAAAAAGGATTGGGAGATTTAAGAGAATGACGAGTGTTTGTAAAGTAATTTCTGAACTAGTTTTATTCATAGGCTACTATCTTCCTTTTCTGATGGGCATCTCTCCATAGAGATGATTTTAAAATCCCTTTTAAAGAGAGTATTTTAAATTGTTAAATTTAGACACTCTGGTGTCAACCGACTATATAATATTGTAACATGGCTTTTAAGCTGGGTAATTTCATGGAAATGCAGTTTATAGTATAAATAAAAGTTGGCTGGGAAAGTATCTTTAAATTTGGTTTCATTGTTTCTAAAAAATCATTAGCCTCTTAGTAGTCTGGTAATTATCTAAAAAAGAATATTTTTAAGAGATTCAGAGTTCTCTGTGTAACATGTAGAGCATATTTGAAATATACATGAAATCTTGTTCTATTGGGTCCTATTTTCATTAAAAGGAGTTTATGACAGCATAATTAAAAGATTAGAAATCGGCTTACTGTGTATATAAGTGACTTTATTATTTGATCATTTTAATTTTGAATATAATAAAAGGAAATCAATATTTTTAACAAATTCACTTCCAACTAAGTTAACTAAATGATTGTTCATAATTAGGCATACTATGCAAAGAGTTCTATTGTAATTTTATTAAACATATCCTTGAAGATTTATTGCTAAAAACTAAAAGTCAATTTATCACAGATTTATAATGGTATCAGCATCAGTGCTAACTACTATTGAAATTTTATATTTGTGCTACTTCTCTCCTAGATTCATAGTAAAAGATAATTGGATCAAGTTTGGTATTAAAAAATTCAACTTTCATTGAAATGCTTAAGCTACTTTTAGGGATTATGTAGAAAGTTGTGAATATTAGTTATATTAAAAGCTAAAGATTGTAGAAAAGGTGAGCTGTAATCTAAAGAGACAGTCACCAATGTTTAAATTTTAATATGAGAATCAGCTTCTCCTAGAAGCCCCCTGAATAAGAATTATCCTTTATTTGCAATATTGAGAAGGATTTGAAAGAAGGATGAATGATTGACAATAAATGTTTCTCCATTGTTAAAACATTTAGATCAAAGCATGAAAACCTTAGTCCATCTTCCAGCAATTTTATCTGTTGTGACAGCCCTGGTGCCTCTAGATCGACTCATTGGGAGAAAGCTCCATGCTCCTGATGTACATTAATATAAATCCCCTAAAGAGCTCCAAGAAATGTGCTGTGGTTCTAACAGAGGCCTGATCAGAAGTTGCAGGATGGTCACTCAAAGCAGTTGGGTGGAACAGTGCACCTCCTTTCCCCCCAAAGTCACTGGTTGTGCAGATAGCACGCCTGGATTTGGGCATGCCTGGGCTGTGTCATCATCAGACACTTCTCCCTGTGATCTCGCACTTGCTTGGGATGACTGGACATGCAGTTTGGAAGGAGGAGGACCCAGCATACATTAAACCAAACTCCAACACGTGCCCCTTGTTTTCACCAATGCCTTCTGGTCATTTGCCATTGGAAGAAGTTGAAGGAGCTCTGTGGTCTTTTCTGCTCAGTCCCATGGGAGTTTTTCTTTTCTGGTATGTAGCATGAGGGGCAGACCCAAGTAGAAATGTGTATGGGGGTTCTCATCTCTGTCTCCCCTCCCTAGAAACTGCACATCCAGGACAAGCTCATTTTTGACTTCTGTGTGAGAGGTAGGAGAGGGATGGCACCCAAGAGCTGCTACAGAACAAGGCTTCCATGTGGGTCGCCTGCACAGTCTAACCAGATGGCAGGCCAAGATGGCTCACTTGAGCTCCCACCATCAGTGCTCCCTGGCCACCCCTCCTGCTGAGAGCCTCCAAGTTCTGCTGTCCCCTAAAGCTGTTTATGCTTCTCTTTCTGGAACTAACCAGAGCCCCAACAAATGTGCTGGCCACTCTGTCACTGCCTGAGGAGGGAAGATAGTCCAGTGGTGCTATGCAGTCTGCACATGTCCTAGAAGTCTTTTTCTGGGGTTCATACACCTCTCTCAGCCTTGCCCATCTGTGGGGGTAATGGTGGAGGCATTTCTGATACCCTCTTTAGCACACACCCAAAGCTTTTCCTTCATGAACTTGGTTTGGAGCAAATGTCTCACCACATTCCTAAGCTGGTGGGTGAGAGGATATGAGACCCACAGTGTCTCAACATCTAAACCTGTTCACTGTATAGATATACTCACTCACATACACCTTGCAACAAAGACATCCCCTTCCCCCTTTAAATGAGGACACATATCTCTAAGGCTTTATTTCTAAGACTTTATTTACCGAACTTTCTCACATTGTCCCTCACTGCTCCAGACTGAGGTATACTGTATATGCAAACAAGTCTTTTGTCAAAATCACCATGTGCTCATGTTCTTTCCTTTGGAAAGAGACTTCTCTCCTCCCCTCCCTGCCCCCTATCCTCTCTTACTTTCCCCTTCTTTCTCTTTTTTTTTTCCATTCTTTTTTCCTTTCCTTCCCTTTTCTTCTTTCCTCACCTTTCTTTTACAAACAACTTTTTCACAAAGTGTATCCTGACATTGATTGGACATGAAGAAAGGGTGAAGCTTTTCAGAATAAACATCAAAAATGATATTCACCATTTATTAATTATGAAGAGACTTCCAGATATTAGGGTTACGCAATATATTTTAGCAGGTACTGTTTTTATGGAAACAATTTGACTAGGAGTATTTCTTTGAAGGAGTTCAGGCACTAATACAGATGAGATGAACAAAGCAAGAATCATTAATTACTGGTGGAATAGTTCTTTATTTGATGAGACTAAGTGGATTTTCTGTTCCACATTTCCTCTCCAGTCTTCTCTCCAGGGATAGAATTTCAGTGTTCTGAGCAGAGAAGCCAGGTGTGTTATGAGAACATAAAATTTCCTTTTTTAACTCCATGAAATTGATTTAAGAGAACATATTTGCTTTCCCGCAATTCAGAGAAATTAAAAATACCAACTCCCCTCCGTAATGTTTTGCTTTCTTTCTTGGCAGGTCAGTTTCCCCCATGAGCAGTTTCTTATCCTGAGAAAGCCTCAAGAATGTGGTCAATTAACACCCACTTGAAAAAAAATCTATACTGATAAATGGTGTCATAAATAATCAAAGGCATGTAATAATAATGGTTTTTTTTAAAAATAGAAATTGAAAGAAAGAAAATAAAGTATATCGATTAACCAAGACTTCCCAAACAAAAACCTAGCATAAATTTTTCAATATTTTATAATGCAATTATTCATGTGTTTTCATGAACGTTCTATTAACTCTGCCTATTTACTAGGCTTTTCTAAGGAAAAAAAAAAGAAAATCACTATGTTAGCCAGATGTAGTATTTTTTTCAGTTTATTTATTTTTTTATTGTATGTCTTGCTAGACTTCATTATCAAAAAATGACATGCCCACTGCTCACAGCAGCTGCAATCCATTAGCCTAATGGATTGGAATTATAGGTTGCCTTAGGAATTGTCTATTGTGTGGCAAAATCAAATGTAAACCCTACTGTGAAAAGTCTTGACACTATTAAATGTGAAAAATACAATGTGCTCAAGAAAATGTTAAGAAAAGAAATGTAGAGTGTTTGACTAACCAACCAGAAAGTAATATGAAGTTTATGCCAAAATAGAAATGACTTGTGTTTTCTTGTTGTTTTAGGAGAATAATCATGGACTTTCCTTCCCGACCCAGCAGTGCTGGCTGAACAGTGGGTACTAACTGATTAATTATCTCCTTTTCCTACGAAATACTGGCCAGAGACTATTTGTACACACATCTATTCTTACTCCAAACTCCATCTTATGAATGCTTTTCACTCATTCAACAAAAATATTGGAGAACCTGCTCTGTACACACAGTGTGAAGGGGTGAGGTTTATAGATGTGCCAAAGTTGGCAAATAACACACGGAAAAGTCTTGCCCCTTGTCACACTGTCAGAGGCTGTCAGCCCTTTCCTCTTAGCTATGTCATAGGGCACCGTTATTACCTGGGCCACTCAAGTTGTTCTGGGAGTTTTGTGGCTGGGGTCAGACGTGCAAGGAACAACCAGGGCTTTGCCATGCTCTAGTTCAGTATTGATTGAGAAAAGGGAAGTGAAGAAAGAAAGGTCCAGCTTTTCTTCTAGAGGCCACCTGATACTGACAAAGAAAGTGGCTGTCTGGTGGTGATGTGAGCTGCCTGTGAGCTGCCTTTGACAGGTGGAGCAGCAGGGATCCTTGAAGTGTCCCCGTGTGCTGTCTGACCTGGAGAGGAGTGGACCTCACTGCCGCTGCTTCAGTGGACAGTGTCGAAGCCCCTCGACTTACCTCTTCAAACCAACAGAGATGACGTAGCCCTGAAGGATCATTTGTGACATGTCCTGTCTATCCTCTTTGGTGCCTTTCATTGCTTTGTCTGAGGATAGCTTTCTCCTACAGAAATGTCTGTTATTCACATAGAAAATTATATGTGTGTGTGTGTGTGTGTGTGTGTGTGTGTGTGTGTGTGTATTTGAATACAATGCTCAGTTGCATAAAAGTTTAATTCTCAGGCCATAAAAGCAAGATCAAAACTCTAAATTTATGGGAGATGTTATTCTGAAATACACATCTTGGAAAGAGACAAGGACATAGGAAATAAGTTAGATGCAAAGGCTACCAGTGTTCCAAAGTTAAATATAAATCTTAAGTTTTGTAAGTAAAATACTAGCTTTTTCATCTGAATAGCTTAGAAAACAAAAAGTTGAATCATAATATGCTAACATTTTACTTCATCTAGGAAAAGCTTCTTTTTGAATGTTGTATTCACTTCTCCAAAGGGGAACAAGTAACTCTTCCTGTCTTTGTCTTTGCTTTTCTCTCTCTCTTACATATTGTCTTATGGAAACAGATTCATTCATCACACACAAACAGAAGTCATAATATTTATTTAATCCAATTATCTTTAGTAGCATTTCTTATGTACTTAGCACTGTGTTAAGTGCAGAGAAAAATACACAGTAAATTATTTCCTGACCTCCAGCTTGTCCCATGGAAAATGGGACATTCACTTTCATTCACTCATTCAACAGATGATTATTGGGTGCTTCTTTTGTGCCGTTTATGCATGCGTGTGTTAGTTAAGTCATGAATAAGTGAAATGCCTAATGAGGGACTGGATTCAGGGAACTGGAACACTGATGACTGGGGGAAGCTAAGTGAACTAGGTAGAGAGACTAGGATTCTAAACAATTACAGAATTGCGGGTATATGCCAGAAAGGCAAAAATAAGGTAAAACCAACCATTTCAAATGCAGAGCATCTGAGCCAACCATTTCAAATGCAGAGAGTGGAATGAGGCTGGGGAAAGAGCTGTGTTGGTTGTGGTTTGGTGGGGTGTGGGGTATAATCAAGGGCTGGATGAGAAAGGAGGGGGTTTGGAGTGAGTGCTTGGGTTAAGGGGTCAGATCTGGATACAGTGAGGGGGAAGGTGAAACAATTTTGTTGGTGCGGTGGGATTAAAATTTGTGCACAGCTTTGGAAGTCAGAGTGAGAGTTGCAGGTGAAGTGGAGAGGGACAGTAAAAAACAAACAAACAAACCAGAGCATTTGAAAGAGAATGTGATTAATAATTAGTAAGTTTATTAATCGCTACTCCAAAGGAAAGGTTTACAAACGATTGTGTCTAGTTCTGGTTGTTCAACTTTGCCTGCATAATATTGTATTATGCTTCAAATACATTGCTTAATTAAGTTCTTTTTTTAAAATGTTTTATTTATTTTTGAGAGATAGAGAGAGAGAGACGGTGTGAGCAGGGAAGGGTCAGAGAGAGAGGGAGACACAGAATCGGAAGACAGGCTCCAGGCTCTGAGCTAGCTATCAGCACAGAGCCCGACATGGGGCTCGACCCACAAACCATGAGATCATGACCTGAGCCAAAGTTGGACGCTTAACCGACTGAGCCACCCAGGCATCCCAAGTTCTTGATGGTTATTATTATAACCTATACCTGAAAGAATCTTTAATATTTTGTTTCCTATATAAGCATTACAGATAGATAGTTGAGGATTGAAATTTTGATAGGGTAGTCAGAGAAGAGTCTTTATTGAGAAGCGACATTAAAGACCTGAAGAAAGTGAGAGAAACTTTTCAAACAGTAGGAAGAGCAAGTGGAAATGTTAAATCTCCTAGTTATTCCTATATTTGCCTCTGGCTCCAGATTTGTTCCATTGCTCCAGTGTAAAAAAAAACCACACCAGTACTAAAATGATTCTGCCTTAAATATTATAGATTTATAATAGAATGAATCCAATTAGGGTGAATGCCTAATATAGTTTCTATACAGAGATACCTTGGGTATTCTTGAGATTTTCTCTGCCATATCAGTTTTGATATTCAGCATGCTGATTTTCTAGGAAAAAAACCCATTTCGAACTTTATTGGAATTGCATTAAATCAACAGAAACATAAAATTCTGCACCCAATTCTAATGCAGGAAGGGCTTCCCCACACATCCAAGGAGTTCTCTGCAACAACAGCTGTTGTCTTACAATTCAACTCAATTCTGACACAATCTACCTGGAGGTGGTATAATATCTCACAGGTTAAGGGTTTAGTCCTACAAGACTGCCACCCTCTTCACCCCCAACTTCAGATGCTATTTACAAGCCCACCTGTGCGCCTGACCTACTGGCTATAGATCAGAGATTCCCGCAGTCTTCACCATGAGTTTGATTAATTTGCTAGAATGGCTCACAGAACTCAGAGAAACATTTTACTTACTGAATCATGGGTTTATTATAAAAGGGTATAACTCATGAACAGCCTGTTGGAAGAGATGCATAGGGCAAGGTATGTGAGAAGGAGCTCAGAGCTTCCATGCTGTTCCACGGTACACCACTCTCTCCAAATCTGCACATGTTCCCCAATTCAGAAGCTCTCCCAACACTGTCCTTTGGATTTTTACTGAGGCTTCATCACAGAGGCATACTTGATTAAATCATTGGCCATTGATGATTATTTCAACTTCCAGTCCCTCTTCTTTTCCTGAATGTTGGGTGGTGGTGGGGTGGTAGAGGTGAAACTAAAAGTTCTAACACTGTAATCACTTGGTTGGTTCCCCTAGCAACCAGCCCCCCATCCTTAGGTGACCTAATGGCTTTCCAAAAGTCGCCTAGTTGACCATATAATTATGGATCCATTTCTGGGTTTTCTTTTCTGTTCCATTGATCTATGTGTCTTTTTTTGTGCCAGATCCATACTGTCTTGATGACCACAGCTTTGCAATATAGCTTCTAGTCCATAATCATGATGCCTATAGCTTTGCTTTGCTTTTTCAAGATTGCTTTGGCTATTTGGGTCTTTTGTGGTTCCATAAAATTTTAGAATTGTTTGTTCTAGCTCTGTGAAAAATACCAGTAGTATTTTGATAGGGGCTTCATTAAAGATGTACACTGCTTTGGGTTGTACAGACATTTTAACAATATTTGTTCTTCCAGTCTATGAGTACAGAATGTTTTCCATTTCTTTGTGTCATCTTAAATTTCTTTCATACGTGTTCTATACTCTTCAGTGTACAGATCTTATAGCAGTTTGGTTAAGTTTATTCCTCAACAAAGCAGGAAAAAATATCCAGTGGAAAAAAGGCAGCCTCTTTGACAAATGATGTTGGGAAAGCTGGACAGCAACATGCAGAAAAATGAAACTGGGTCACTTTCTTACACCATACACAAAAATAAATTCAAAATGGATGCAAGACCTTAAAGTGAGACAGGAAACCATCAAAATTCTGGAGGGAAATGCAGGCAACAACCTCTTTGACATTAGCCATAGTAACTTCTTCCTAGACACGTCTCCAGAGGCAAGAAAAACAAAAGCAATAAGGAAGTGTTGGGATTTCACCAAGATAAAAAGCTTCTGCATAGTGAAGGAAACAATCAACAAAACTAAAAGGCAACCTACAGAATGGGAGAAAATATTTGCAAATGACATATCTGATAAAAGGTTAGTATCCAGATGGCTCAGTTGGTTAAGCATCCAACTCTTGATTTCAGTTTAGGTCATAATCTCATGGTTTATGGGATTATCCCTGTATCTGGCTCCAGGCTGATAGTGTGGGGTCTGTTTGGGATTCTTTCTCTCCCTCTCTCTCTCTGCCACTCCCCTGCTCATAATCTCTGCCTCTCAAAATAAATAAGTAAACTTTAAAGAATTTATCAAACTCAACACCCAAATAAGTAATCTAGTTAAGAAATAGGCAGAAGACATCAACAGATACTTTTCTAAAGAGGACATACAGATGTCTAACAAACACATGAAAAAATGTTTAACATCATTCATCATCAGGAAAATACAAATCAAAACCACATTGAGATGTCACCTCACACCTGTCAGAATGGCTAAGATTAACAACTCAGGAAACAACAGAGGTTGGTGAGGATGTGGAGAAAGAGGAAGATTCATACACTGTTGGTGGGACTGCAAACTGGCGCAGCCATCTGGAAAACAGTATGGAGGTTCCTCAAAAAGTTAAAGTTAAGTCTACCTTAAGATTCATTGCACTACTAGGTATTTACCCAAAGGATACAAAAATACTGAATCAAGGATATACATGCACCCCAATGTTTGTAGCAACATTATGAACAATAGCGAAACTATGGAAAGAGTCCAAATGACCATCAATTGATTAATGGATAAAGAAGAATATATATATATATATATATATATATATATATATATATATATATATCTCCATACAATGGAACATTAGTCAGCCATCAAAAAGAATGAAATCTTGCCATTTGCAATGATGTATATGGAGCTAGAGTGTGTTATGTTAAGTGAAATAAGTCAGTCAGAGAAAGACAAATACCATATGATTTCACGTATATGTGGAATTTAAGAAACAAAACAGATGAACATAGAAGAAGGAATTTAAAAAGAGAGAGGCAAACCATGAGACTATTAACTATAGAGAACAAATTGAGGGTTGCTGGAAGGGTGGGGGATGGGGAGATGGGCTAAATGGGTGATGGGTATTAAGGAGGGCACTTCTTGTGATGAGCACTAGTGATATATGTAAGTGATGAATCACTGAATTCTATTCCTGAAATTAATATTATACTATATGTTAACTAACTAGAATTAAAATTAAAATTTGAAATAAAATAAAAACAAAAGTAACACAATTTGAAATTTCATATTTCATAACTAAAAACAAAAGTGATAGTTTCAGGTATCTATTGGGAGTCTTAATGAAATACACCTTCAGAGTTCTCATCACTTAGGAAATTCCATTGATTTTAGGACGTGTGATCCAGAAACAGGGAAGATGAAATATGTATTTCTTATGAATGATAATGTCACATTTATTCACATTTTTATAAAATGAGTTTTTGTTCTCAATGAACATGGTATTTCTCTATGTGTTTCCTTCTACAACATCTATCACTTATCTTTCATCATTAAATAATGCATTCTGTTATTTCCATACTGTTGTAAATTATATAATTTTGAATGCTATTTTAGAAATATTCATTTCTGATATATCAAAATAAAATTATTTTTTTATTTTTTAATTTAAAAAATTTATTTTTGAGAGAGAGAGAGTAAGAGTGTGAGCAGGGGAGGGTCAGAGAGAGAGAGACACAGAATCTGAAGCAGGCTCCAGGCTCTGAGCTGTCAGCACAGAGCCTGATGCGGAGTTCAAACTCATGAGCCGTGAGATCATGACCTGAGCTGAAGTTGAATGTTTAACTGACCGAGCCACCAGGTGCTCCTGAAGTTGATTTTTTATAAACTTTTATCGAATTGTCTTGCTAAGCCTTATATTAATTTTATTAATTTGTCTTTGGATCTGCAAAATTTTTGTTTTGGAATTTCTTGTAGTTAGTCATCTGCAATTATTTCTTTTCAATTCCACACTTTATTTTATTTTTTCACGACACACTGGAGAATCTCCTATTCAACATTGAATGGAAGCAGTGATAGTAGTATCCTTATCATGCTCCCAATCTTAGAAAGGATGCTTCTAACCTTTCACTGTTCATCATGAAGATTTCTGCAGGATTTTGTTAGATTACTTATATTAAATTAAAGGTCTTTTACTGTTCTCTTTGTGAATTTTGTCTGACTCTTTCAAATCCATTTCCAGGTCACCATTTTGATCTTCAGGTGTCTCTGCTGCTTAGCCCACTCACTGTGTTTTACATTTCAATACCTATTATTTATGGTTCTGAAACTTGTGCTTATATTTGTGATTTAATTGTTTTAACCTTCCTGGCCAATACTGGCAATCCCTTCTTACTTGGTTATTTAAAAAATTCCATTGAATATTTTATACATAGTTATTTTATAGTCTGTTACTGTTCATATTCTGTTGCTGATATGTCCAATAGCTAATGCCTGGGAATACAAGGTTTTTGTTTTTTTTTCTTCTGAGTCTCACTTATTTCTTTGTGTGTTTTGTATATACACATTGTCCTCCCTTAAATGTGGTTTTATTTTATGTAGTTTCAGCTATCAGTGGTCAACTTCAGTCCAGTATCAGATGATCCTTCTTCTGATGCATTGTCAGAAGGTCAATAGTAGTTTAATATTACACCTCACAGTGCCTACGTCACTTACCTCACTTCATCTCATCGCGGAGGCATTTTATCATCTCCCATTATCACAAGAAAGGTGAGTACAGTGCAATAAGATATTTTGAGAGAGACCATATTCATGTAAGTTTTATTATAGACTCTTGTCATAATTATTCTACTTTATTGTTAGTCATTGTTGTTAATCTCTTATTGTGTCTAATTTATATTAAACTTTATCATAGATATGTATGTATAGGAAAAAAAGTAATGCATATAGGGTTCAGTATGATCTATGGTTTCAGGCAACTATTGGGGGTATTAAAATGTATCTCTTATGATAAGTTGGAACTATATATATATACACATACATACACTATACATATATATACACCTATATGTATTCTAATATATATATCACAACATATAAATAACACATCATACATATATAAAAACATCATATATATAAAATATATAAAATGTATATTTTTAAATTTAATTTAATCTTGGACAGTTTTGAAACCTGAAATCACAACTTTTTCTTCCAAGGGTCACTGGCATTTTGTGTATGCCAAAGTTGGAGTCCCTTACCCTCCTGTGATCTGTTTAACAACTTTCCGTAGTGTGGATTTAATGCAAGTATCTCAGGTTTGGCCTCCAAACAATTATTGGGTCGATAGTATAGTCCCTCAGACTTACCTGCTTACCTCCTCTGGTCACTACTCTTGGGCTTTTCCTTCCTCTTCAAGCTTTCTGTTGTGTTTTCAGCTAAGTTGTTGGTTGTGGTAACCCTTTGAAGTGTTCTGTTTTCTTTTTTTCCATTAAGGCTGGAAATGTGTTGAATGCTCAATTTGTTGTAATTATTTCAGGAGTATCAAGCTGCATTTAACGGGTACCAAATGGTAAATTAGATCAATCATGTGAATGCTTCATAGAACACTTAACATTTGTTACATTTTATAATGTATGTTCAGTGCACGAATTAGAAAATGCAATGGAGATTGCCACCTTCCCAAAGGTGTCAAAAATATCTTTACTATAGGTGGCACAGTTAATTATTTTTCCACATTATAACATATAGAAAACAACTTACTTTTAGAAATAGAATATGGCTCACTACTCTATTGCTCTTAGTAATTTCATGTTTGTTTTTGTGCAACAAACTTACCCAGTGACTTTTATCTGAAAAATTCCAAATCTGTGAGCTATTATTTATTCTGCACTTTATATCACAAGACAAACTTTTAAATGGCTCATGAATCAAATAAACCTAATTGATTAAATATTCACCCATATTTCTGAGTCTGATGAGGCAACGAGCATTCTATATACAAATCATTTTGTGCTGCTTGGGTTCATTGAAGCATCTCAGTGATATTCATAAATGAATATTGGTATTTCATTATTGTAGCATTTTGCTAACAGATAACCTGATAAGCTCAAAAAAAAAAAAAGCATAAAAGCATAAACAGAGAGGGCAATTTAATTTCACAAAGAAAGACTTCCAGTCTGGGTGCTTTCAAAAGCAGCTAATCTTGGGGCAGTACCTCAAGGTGAGAATTGTCAAGAAAGTGGGAAGGGCATGCGGTGAGACAGCAGAGATGTCCCTGTACAAGGCCTCATCCCATGAGGCTTTCTCAAGCACAATCCTAAATTGTCTCCTTACTGCTGTCTACACCCCTACATGCAGCTCTCTGTGTTTTAGCTGATGACTGCCCATAGCTCTGAGACTGTATGCATTTGACAAGATGTTGCTACCGGGACACTGGCTTCAAGACTCCCTTTCACATCCTTATCATTTTATTGTCCAGAATTCCATTAACATAGGATAGTGACTGTGTGGTGCTGACTGAAGACTTAGGGATTACAGAGAATTTCAATATGGGAAGGTAAAACTTGAAACTGGATGAAAAACATGAAAACATGACTGTTGTGATAGTCCAAGGAGAAAAGAAACATGTTGGTGCATGCATGCAGGCAGACACACACACAGCCGTACACACACACATACACACACAAACCCTCACACACACTAAACCAAATCTTGTTTCCTTGCTTCAGCATGAATCCTTTTTCTCTGAGATTCCATCCGAGACAAATCTTCACACTCCCTTTGAAAACCACTGTCTGTTACCAAAAGGAAGTGATTTCGATTTATGATTGATTGCTTCTAGACATCATGGCAATCCCAAAACAAAATAGTTTACAAAAGCAACATTTCAGGGAGCAAAACTACTCAGTTGACAATAGAAGCATGGGATATTCTACATTCAGCCCATTTAAACTAAAGTTTGATCAGATTTGGGTTACCTTGCCAAAGCAGATATGCCTTATATGTTTGCTGGAAATTTTCTAGTAAGTAAATCTTAGAAAATACACACACACTCACACACACACACACTTTTAACGAATAGGAACATTAATATGAGACAGCATGATTTAATTGCAGACTAGGGAAGATAATTAATTTTTTTGTTAACTGTAACTCTAATTCCAAGCTATTTCTAATCTGAAGGTAATAGCATTTTCTCCTCTCCCTTCCTCTGTTTGTTTTTTTTTTTTTGTTGTTTTTTTTTTCAGAGAAACTTTAAAGACAGTCCATTCTTAAAAATTGATGACTGGTTACAATGTTTCACCAAACTAAAGAAGTGTCTTTAAAAATGTTTATTTTGAGAGAGAGAGAGAGTGTGTGTGTGCACACAAGGTAGGCACAGAGAGAGGGAGAGAGAGAATCCCAAGCAGCTCCACACTCAGCACTCAGCACGGAACCCAATGCAGGGCTCGATAACCACAACCATGAGATCATGACCTGGCTGAAATCAAGAGTCGGATGCTAACCAACCGAGTCATCCAGGCTTTCCACCAAAGAAGTGTCTTTTATTAATAATCATCTTCAGTTATACAAAACTTAGCAGGAGTTTCATCTTCACTTCCCTTAGCAATCTTTAATAGTATAAAAGAGACATAGTATAGAGTATTTAACCTCTTTCTTTCAGAACTAATCCTCAGGATGGGAAAATTGTGATTCTGGTTATATGTAGTTTACAGACAATACTTTAAAAGATTTATAATCTCGTGGGATTGGAACCATTAGAAATACTCACTTCCAGGGGAGACTGGGTGGCTCAGTTGGTTAAGCTCCGACTTTTGACTTCAGCTCAGGTCATGATCTCATGGTTCGTGGATTCAAGCCCCACCTCAGGCTCTGCACTGTTAGCAGAGCCTGCTTGAGATTCTCCCTCTCTCTCTGTCCCTTCCCTGCTCTCACTCTTTCTGTCTCTCTCTCTCAAAAAAAAAAAAAATCTAAACAACAACAACAACAACAACAAACCTAAGTACTACTTCTAGTTAAAGTACTGGTGGGTTAGTAAAAGGGGCCAGGAAGTAGTGATGTGCTCGGGAATTGTTTCTCACTTCCCACATTTTCACCAAGGTAGTTTGGTTGATTAGAACAAAAGGTGCTTGCTGTAAGTCCCTGGGTTTCATCATCTCCAGCGACTAATTGCATTTCTATACCTTGCTTGATAATGGGGGGTATTGGCTGAGCATTAATATAAACCTGTGGTTCCTGAAGGAAAAGTAAATTGAGATACATGTTCAGTGGTTGAGGTAGGTAAAGTGTATCTTCTTGGATACAAAAACCACACTTTCAAAAGTTGTGGACAACTAATGCCCAATTATAAAGAAAATTTAGCTCATACTCTTTAAATTCATACCCTTTCCCAGTGACTCTGTTAATTGAATTATGTCAGTCATCAAAAGATGAGTTAAATGTTTACATGATTTATTCACACAACGCTGTACTCAACAGATATTTTTGTGTTTACAGAAAAGTGGTCTGAAACATGCTGAATGGCATTTGGGGCACTGGCATGGCTATGGCCACTGCTTTTTAATTAATTTTCCTGCTCAAAATAATGTAAAGCAACTGAGAGTAATTTAAGACTTGGTCAACATAAATCAGAGAGAGTGAGAAGATTGGAAGTTATCCAAATTATATGAATCAATTTGCTAAACTAGCAAATTTAACTTCCAAACAGCTCCCCATTGCTTTGTCTACAGAAACAATGAACTTGATGATTCAACAGTAATGATTGAATTTGTCAGTGATTAACAAACAATTGACAAACTTCAGCTACCTTGGTCAAGTTAATCAGTTCCTTAAGCTAAACCAAACGTTAAGGCAAAAATTAGAGGTTTTTTTTCCCCATCCTGAGTTACCTAATTTTGCTATCCACAGATTTCAACAATCATTGCTATTCTTCTTAGCATTATTCTCCTTACATGACAACTGCCAATGGAGCCAGGGTAGATTTCTTGATCAGAGATTAGAAAGTTTCATTTCATTAAGGCTTGCCACACTGCTGGATTTATCTGCCCCATGAAGCAAATTGACCCCACGAGCACTTTGATTGAAGCCTGCTCTGTAATCTCTGTCACCTGCATGTTGAATGCAGTACATCTGTCACATATTTTTTTTTATTAAAGGAAAGCAAATGTATTGAAATTGGTATAATTTTTTCAAAATATATCTATTCCACATTATACATGTATTCTCAGGCCAGCAACAGAGATTGATTTAACAGAAAAATTTTATGGCCCATTCTGGTGTTTAGTTTATAGTCCCCGCATCTTGTTTGCCAAACCAATAAAAAGTCTACTTTATGTTATCAGCAAGAATAACAAGCATTTACATGGTTGAGCAAACAGGGAGATGGTTAATTGTAATCTGCTTTATAGTTATAACTGAGATATTATGAAAGACTGCTTGGATCATGAAATTAGTAAATGTGTATGGTCTTCCTTTAAAAAATGAGAAGTTTATCACATGGAGAAAAGACATAGCCGACCCTTAGAGTGAATAACAGTGAAAGCAAAAGCTAATAATAAAACCAAAGTATATCTTGTAATTTAAACATCGAAGATTAGGTTTGATTCCATCAGGAAGCAAGTTATGTATGTTTGACAGAAAGGTCAAACTAAACCTCACAAGTTAATCATTAAAGTTTAATTTTTATAGTACAAAAAATTGTGCAAAAGCTTTATGAATCTCCATTCTTGGCATTATAATGAAGCGATGGCCAACATATTTAAAGCTTCTTAAAGGCTTATAGAAAAAGTGAATTATAAAACATAAAGTTTAAAACATGCCAAGGAGCTCAATTTTACCAATGATTATCTACTTCCTATTGCCATTCCACAGATCAACATTGTGGCTTTCTCTTGGCTCCTTCCTGTGTTCCTTTGACACACGTCCGTTATTGTGTGTGTGCGTATTTGTTTATCTTGTTTGTTTTGAGTATATGTTTTTAAAACTTATGTAATGTTTTTACAATTTAAATTAAAAATTAAAAATTCAGTTCTGTGGTTATTTCATTAACCACTTTTTAGGTGTTCAGTTGCTATATGTGGCTAGTGGGTACTTTACTTGCGGACAAAATGCTATGTTAGGCAATAGACTCTGGGATGAACTTGTGTGGGTTTAGCTCCTGGTTACCTCACTTTCTAGCAGAGTGACAGCATTCAACTACTTAACCTTCCTGTCATTCAGTTTCCAGGTATATAAAACCAGAATAATAGCACCTGTTACTCTATGGGGTTGTTGTGATAACTGAATGATCAAATACATGACAGGTGCCGACAATGGAGTCTGACACTTACCTGTAAGTTCTCAATAGACACCAATTATCCTTATTTTTTGGCAAAATCTTGTCAAAATAGTGTCTACTTTTACTGTAGAGACTTCCCAGAAAACTGCCAGAAGTGTATTGCTTCATGTTAGATTTATCAATGAAATTTTCTCACTTGACTGGTGCTGGGCCAACATTTTTCACTTCCTTTTTGATCAGCGTTTGGCAAGATTGTGAAGTAGGTGAAGTTTGAATGTAACTCCTTATCCCTTCAAGTTTTGAAACAGGTTGTTGAGGTATAATTGATACACTGTATGACACACACATATAAATTATATGATTTGATTAGTCTGACCTCTGTATACACTTATGAAACTATCACCATAATCAGGATAATGAACATATCCATCATACCCTTAAGTTTCCTTGTGCCCATTTATAATTCTTTCCGCTGACCCCTCTCTGCTTCCAGAAGCAAGGGCTGGTTTGCTTTCCATCACAGTAAATTACTTTGCATTTGCTATGTTACATGAATCGCCTCATAGACTAGGCACTTTATTTTTAAACATCTGTTTCTTTTTTCAGCAAAATTATATTGTGATCCATCTGTGTTATAACACATGTGAATAATTTATTTCCTTTTTTTTCTGAGAGACAGAGCAAGAATGAGAGTGAGCAAGGAGAGGGTCGAAGGGAGAGAGAGAGAGAGAGAGAGAGACAGAGAGAGAGAGAGAGAGGGTGAGAGAGAGAGAGTGCCTTAAGTAGGTCTCATGCTCAGTGCAGAGCCAGAGACTGACACGGGGCTAGATTCCACGACTCTAAGATCATGACCTAAGCTGAAATCAAGAGTCCTGCACTCAATTGACTGGGCCACAGGCACCCCT
Source organism: Cryptoprocta ferox (assembly GCA_028646485.1). Lineage (NCBI taxonomy): Eukaryota > Metazoa > Chordata > Mammalia > Carnivora > Eupleridae > Cryptoprocta > Cryptoprocta ferox. Next base: position 18,362,410 of record CM053573.1, read on the forward strand.
CCTTATTTTTTAATAATGATTTTATTGAGATAATTCACATACCATAAAACTTACTCTTTTAAAGAGTGTAATTCACTTTAATTTTATGGTAAATTCAAAGAATTGTGATGAAACCGTTACCACTGTCTCCTTTTAGAACACTTTGTCATCCCCAAAGTAAGTCTCTACCCATTAATAGGCATTTCCCATTCCCCCCTCCCTCCAGACCCTGAAACATAATAATCTACTTTTCATCTCTATGAATTCGTCTATTTGGGATATGTGATAGAAATGGAATCCTATATTATGTGGCCTTTTGTGAGTTCATTAATTTTTATTGCTGAGTAATATATCATTGTATGGATAAACCACAATTTGTTTATCCATTCATCTGTTGATAAATATTTAGATTGCTTCTGGTTGTTGGTTACAGCAAATCAAGTTGCTATGAACATACGTTTTCCTTTATCTTTGGCAAATACCTTGCATTCCAAGGTAGATCTATATTCCTAGATCATATGTTAAGTATATGTGTAACATTTTGAGAAAATTCCAAAGTGTTTTCCCAATTAATTGCGATTTTACAGTCCTATCAACAGTGTATGAAAATTTCTTTTCCTCCTCATTAACACTTCATATGGATATTCTTTTTAATTTTAGCCATTCTAATATATAGCGGTATCTGATTGTGGTTTTAAGTTATATTTCCCTAAAGACAAATGATGTTGAACATCTTTCATTGCTTATTGGCCATCCATATACCTTCTATGGTTAAGTGTTTGTTCAAATCTTTTGCTGGTTTTAAAAATTGGGTTGTTTGTTATCTTGTTAATTTTCAAAGTTCCATACATATTTTTTCTATATTTTAATAAATGCATTCACAATAAAGGCAGCTTAAGGTCTAACTCTTCTAATGGATATTTGATTTCTAGAAGAGGACTACAAAGATAGGTCAAAATTTATTATGAAATGTTTAAACCCTTAATTTCAGAACTTGAGGCACTAAAGTACAAAACATTTAGAGAAGATATTTTTTGATGGACTTCTGAAATCACAGTGGGTAAAAACCTATTCTCACCAGTACCAGGTTAACTCTGTTTGCCATATGTTATATGGTTGCTTCTACTCAATAGCTTTCCAGTTCTCATCAGATGTAGTTGGAAGTCTGCTTTACTTAGCCATTGTGTCAATACAAATATTGGCACTGAAGGTTGAGGAAGCTCTTCTGCAACAGTAGGGTTATATGGAACTGTGGTGTCTAGTAGAAGTCATTCTGCGTCACTATAGACTCACCTCATAATATTTTTCTTGTTTCCCCACCTGTAATGTTTTCTCATCAATTTACACACAGGAGCCAGAGTTTATCTGCTCATGTCACTTCTCTCTGTTTAGAATTTTCTCATGATTTCCTTCTGAATAGAAGCTAACGTTCTACTTTGACTTTTAGCACTACATGACTTATACCACTGCTGCCTCCCCCATTTTTCAAACCCTATCATCCACCAAATTTCTGATTTCATATCCTCTACTACCACTCTCTTCTTTTCTATTCCAACCACAATGGCCTTCAGGTTGTTCCTCAACCATGCCATGCACACATCCCCTCTTGGCTTACCCACATTGCAATCTCCCTTGTCTTCTTCATGTCTAGGTTTACGAGGTCTTCCCTGAGTGCTCCATAGAAAAAACTCTCTCTATACCACCATCACTGCACAGTCCAATCTCATCTTCCTTATCCTGCTTTATTTACCTCCACAGCACTAATGACCATGAGACTCATCACATATTCATATACTTTTGTTATCATTGCCCCATTTCTGCCCACATCAGAGAATGGAAGAATGAGCATTATTGTTTTCACTTATGTACCCCTAGTTCTGATACTAGGCAAATAGTAGATACTTAACAAATATTTTGGAATGAGACAACTTTTTTTGTTGACCTGTTACTAATTGTATACCTGTAATACTCTCCTGACCAATGTCTCAGTGGAATGTCTTTGTTTTAAATTACAGCTTCCTTGACTGGGATTCTGACATCATTTCCAACTCTTGTGAATTTTTTCCTCAAGAAGGAAAGCCCTGTTAAACTTTTAAGCATGCTGAAGTCATGATCTGAATATTGACAAGCAAGAACCACAATGCTTCTTCTGACTTTCCTTTGTGCTGATTAGAAGCTGGTGCATCACCACTTGATGAATGAATGGAAGGAATCCAGTGATGAATCACCTACAAGCAATATAAAGAATGGTTTTCCATATTTTTAAACTTTTTATAGATTTTAACATTTGCTCACCTTTTGTTGTTGTTGCTGTTACCAAAGGCAAAGGGATTCTCTTAAAGCCATTAGAAAACAAAGGCATATTACTCAGGAAAGAAAAAGAAAAACAAACTGACATTAGGTTTATTATAAGTAACAGTAGAAGCCCTGGACTAAATATTCAAAATGTTAAGAAGAAAGAGCCCTCAACTTATAATTCATTTTCTAGATAAACTATCATTTTTGAGTTAGTGTGAAGAAAAGACATTTTCAGAATAAAAGTAAACAAAGAAAAAAATTGTCACTAAAAGACCTAGTGAAATAACTAATAAGGAATGTACTTCAGAATGAAGAAGTAAAATATATAAAACAAAAAATATCAGTTAACAAGTACATAGTTCTAAACAATCATGCCTTGCTTTTTATGTATATAAGTTTTGTTTACATGTTATCTTTATCTGTTCTTGTATTATTAGTTACCTCTCCTATATCTTCCATTATTTGAAGTGTCATGAATCTCTCTTGCGTTGTCTAGTTATTTGAAGAACTTTGTGAGTGTTGTAGCCTTGACTTTCTGCACATGGTAGAGCCAGCAGGGAGAGTGTGAAGGGCAGCTGGAGAGGTAAAAGAAATACTTGGATTGAATAGTGCTACTAAAGCTCAAAAAGAAGCATTTTCAAGAAAAAAGACAATAATCAATGTACTAAATGAAAAGACAAGCAAGGTGAGGGTAGAAGTGCTTATAATAGATTTAGCAGTATGACATTTGTTGGTGACCTTGACAGGAAAAGATTCAGTGGAACAAGAGGTAGAGTAAATTAGGTGAGAGAGTGGGTGGGGTGAGTCAAACTTCACAGTTTAAATAGATGTCTTTTGCTCTGTTTCCTTTGCTGACCTTATTATAATGAGAGTAGAGGAATTTTTTAAAGGCACAAGTCTACGAGAACAAAGAGGATGAAAGAGCAGTCAACAGATTTTTGAAGACATATGTTGGCTGAATGAATGGTGAACCTGGACTTGGCAGAGCAGAAGAAATGAAAACCTCAGTTCCTTTAGAGAGGGTGATAAGAAGAGCCATCAGTATTTACTGGAAAGAACTGGCAAAGCCCAGAAATGGGGTCCATAATGGAACTCAAAAAGATAAGAAGAAAGGGAAGACAGAAAAAAGGTGATTTAGTTAAAAATCAGAATACAAGTCAGCTAGGTTCCAATACCCACTTCTCCAAAGCAAGACCCATTCCTAAGAGTCTTTAGGGTTATTCTAAATGATTGCACATAGACAAAGCTTTAGATCAGAGTCTAGAAGTGAGAAGTGCTGTCTTGTCCAATATCATTACTTTGCTTCAGTCAAAGTCCCAAAATTCTAAATCACAACAACCATTTTGTGTGTGTGTGTGTACCTTTCTAGGTAAAAAAAACAAAACTAAAAGGGGCACCTAGGTGGCTCAGTCAGTTAAGCGTCTGACTCTTGACTTTGGCTCAGGTCATGATCTCACAGTTCATGAGTTCAAGCCCTACATCGGGCTCTGTGCTGACAGTGTAGATTCTATCTTGGGATTCTGTCTCCCTCTCTCTGCTCCTACCCTCCCTATCTCTGTCTCAAAATAAATAAAAATAAACTTAAAAAATAGTAAAACTATGTTTTCAAAAATTATCTTATGATTATTAGTATTTGATGAACATTAAGGGCTAACAGAATCATACACTAAAATGGGAAGAATGTAGTGCTTTAGATTCAAGCAGACCTGGGGTCAAATTCTGTGGGATTAAATCTCCTTTAGTTTGACTTTCTTCATCTGTAAGAGGAGAATAGAAATATCCAACATGTGGAGATATTTGAGGATGCAATGATATATCATATCAGAAGTGTCTGCTGTATATTTGACACTAAATGAATATTAGCTTCTTCCGTATTCTTTGATCTTACTGAGGTATCTACCTACTGAGAAGTGGGTCTAGGAGAAAATCATACCAAGTGGCATTTGATGAATTAAAAATGAAAATTTTGTCAAAGTGATCAAAGGGTGCAAACTTCTAGTTATAAATACATCTTGGGAATATAAGATGCAGCCTGGTGAGTATAGTGAACAATACTGTGTTGCATTTTTGAAAGTTACTAGGAGAGTACATCTAAAAAGTTTTCATCACAAGAAAAAAATTGTAAGTATATGTGCTGATAGATGTTAACTAAACTTATTGTAGTAATTTAAAAATGTATGCATATATCAAATTGTTATGCTGTACACATAAAACTAATATAATGTTATATGGTCAGTTAAAATAAAAATGAAAATTTGGGACAGTTATAATTTCTATTCTCAAATTTGATATAAGTAACCAATTGATTTCCTTTTTTACAAAATAAGCACTGTAATTATAAATAAAAACAGATTTTATGATGTTTTCTTAACTTTTTATTCATGGATGTGCTAAGCTGTGCAAATAGTAGGATAAATATACCCAGCTTAGATGTGCAGAAATTAAACACTTTTATAAAACAGATTTTAAAATCCCTGGAAAATAAAGCCAGGGTCAAACATTATAGCAATCTTTAAATAGTTTCTGAAAGAAATTCCACACATCTTGTTTATTCTCTGCTGTTGTATTTTTTTTACCCAAGAAAACTAAATCTCCTTAGAGATGTTAAGGTTTGTCATCAACTGCTGTAAGAACACTGTACTGAGTATTTACATTGCCAAGGGATACTTTTTAAAAAGCAAACTGTAATTTTTTTGTCCATTTATATTGATTTTTTTTTCACAGAAAAGAACACATTTACTTTTCTCTACTACATCTAATGAATTGGGCAATAGTGGTTATAATCTGACACCAGCGATGGTGAAATGCATACTGTATCTGGCTCATGTCATGATTACAGTTCAGGGTGATAGTGTTTGCACACCCTACGAATGATCTTTCTCTGCAACCAAATGTGTGTCTTAATTCTAAATATAGACCTTAGGCAATTATTAATCTTCAGTGGCAGAAAAGCCCAAGCCCAATCTTTTTATGTTACCTCATTATTCCTGTTCATAAATGAAAATTTAATTTCTGTTACAGTGTTTAGTGCAGTCAACTGTTATATTATTAATTATAGAACTGCTGCTAATGCCTAGGGATGATATTTTAATAAGGTTTAATCTCTTTTCCATATTCTAGTGTCTTTCATAATTATGCCTCCATTTTCCTCCTTGCTTTTATTTTATTTGCATACAAACTCAGCAGTGCAAACTGTAATTCCAACCTGGCTGGTGCTCTGAATCAGCCACATCACTCATAATCCAGGCTCTGTGAATTTGTTCTTAAAAAAAAGGGGGGGGGGAGAAAGGCAATGTTATTTCAAATGCCAACCACAATGTTGAACCAGATTTCAGTCTGGTTTTAACATTGAGTAGCCCTTCACAACTGCTGAAGGAGCATTTTTACATTTGGCAATCATTCTTGAAAGTTCTTCAGCTGGAAATTGCTTTGTGTATCACAAAAAGCTTATTTCGTGTTTTTAGTTATCTTTAAGGCAGTAAGGAATTCTCTCTAGAAAGGAGGTAAAAGGCTTATGATCATGTATATAATGGCACAGAGAAGGTGAAAATTGAGCTATTTCATTCTTACACATTTGATAGTTTGTTTCTAGCCAAGGGGGTGACAATTAACATTATGCAGCTGTGATATTTTCCTTGATTAAGTATAGACGCTGAGATCTGAGTTGTTTTGGTTAGTATTGTTTCCTCTTTATTATCCAGAATGCATAGCATTTCGTTCTTTTATACTACTCCCATTGTTATCTCTCCATTTTTTTCTCTCTTTTGTTCTTGGAACATTTTAAATTCACTTTGGTATGATGTATTTATGTAATTGCTGTATTTATCTGATCAACTCTTGAGAGAGAAACTTAGCAATATTCTAAGTTCCATTGTGTTGGAGGATCAGCTCTATTAGGAGATTTTTATTTGTCTAATGGTGTATGATACTGATGAGGACTCACAATAGGAAGAAGGAGTCTAATCTACAGGTCAATTTCAGGAGTGAGAATGAAAGTGGAAAAAGGGATCTAGTCAATTGTTCCACTAATATTTACTGAGCATCTCATGTGTTTTTGTTGCTGATCAGGTAACCAGGTATATGGTTAAATGGGAAAAAGCTAAAAAAATAATAAACCCTCTCAATCAGTTTTTTTTTTTTTTTTTTTTGCAGTGTATTAAGTATGTTGATAGAAGAGTGGGGCGTGTAGACCTATGAAGGACTGTTCTCATCTTGAGGGGTGAAGGAGATTATGTAAGAACGTGTGAGACTGAAAATTAGGAGACAGAGGGATGAAAATTTGGGGATCACCAAACTTGAAAATTTTGAAAAATTGAAAGATTAGAGAAGGAGAATGAAAACTATTAAGAGAGATAGGAGGTATACAGGAGAAAGTGGAATTCAATAACCAAAGATAAAGAAGGTTATAGAAGGAGGTAATGATCAATAACACAATCTCTTGAAGGAGGGCAAGTTCCATAAGGATGTATTTCCTATGGATTGGCAACTGCTAGAGCAGAGTGTAGTCAACTTTTTTTTTAAGGTACCAAATAGCAGATATTTTAGGCTTTGAAGATCGAATGGTCTTTGCTGAGGCAACTCAAGCCTGTCATTAGGGCATGAACAGTCTAGAGAATACATAGATGAATGATTGTGGTTGTGCTCCAAGAAAACTTTTTCTTTTTCTTTTTCTTTTTTTCTTTTTTTTTTTTTTGCAGTAACAAGTGGCTTGAATTTTGGATGGGGACCAGAGTTGCCAATTACATGGGAAAATTGAGGCAAGATAGCTTAAATTACACATACTTTAAGTCTCATGCTCTTTTTACTATAGCATGTTGTCTATAAAGTAGTAATGTGGCAGAAGTCAAATTTATAACTTTTGCCAAATTGATTTGGGTTCAACCCTCTCACCGAGTCAGGTAGCCCACATGCATTCAATCATCTCCTTGTTGTGATCATTTGCTCTTATGCAACACCTTGTTTACTTTCATTTCATAATTAGTCTTGTTCTGGATGGCAGCAACAATTTATGACTTATCTTGTAGGTTGTTCATCCTCTAAAATACTGTACCTCAAAAATGCCACGGGACTCAACAGTCTTCCATTAGGAATCTCTTTTTAAAATGCAAACACTTTTGCAACGCAAAATACATTGGCATTGAGAACTAAATTTAATTTCATGTATCAGATATTATCTATCTCTATCATCTATCTATCTATCTATCTATCTATTATCTATCTATCTAGTTTTTTTATTGAGATATAATTGACATATAACATTATATTAGTTCAAGGTATACAAATAATTATTTGATGTATGCATACATTTTGAGATGATCACATATTTTTCAAACAATATTGGGCACATTGGGGATAAGTGGTCTGAAAAAAAATAGAAGTCAAGGGAAGAGGGGGGCATCTGGGTGGCTCAGTTGGTTAAGCATCCAAATTCAGCTCAGGTCATGATCTCACGGTTGTGAATTCAAGCTCCGCGTCGGGCTCTTTGCTGACAGCTCAGAGCCTGGAGCCTGCTTCAGATTCTGGAGCCTGCTTCGGATTCTGCCTCTCTCTCTCTGCGCCTCTTTCGCTAGCATTTTCTCTCTCTCTCTCTCAAAAATAAATAAACATTAAAAACTTAAAAAAGAAATCAAGGGAGGAGGGAATGGAAAAAATGTCTTCATTTTACTACATACTCACTGAAATCATTAAAATTAAAAGTAAATATCTCAGCACCATTAAATATATGTGCTAACATGCACTTCGTATACTATAGCTTTTAAATTATGTGCTGTCAGTTAAAATAGCCAGAGATGTTCTAAAGGTTGCCTTATTCTCAGATATTAAAAATAGTAAAAATACAATTTGTTAAATGTAAGTTGAATGATAAGTTTCATAATGGGTCTTTGATATAAATGTAATATCCAGCTCCATTTCAATGTTAACATGATCTATTCCAATCACAATATTTAAAATCACATTTTCAGTGTGTGATAATGATGCCCAGTCTCATAAAAAAAAAGGTGTCACTATTTTAACATGAGTCTTATTAGAGAAAGTGCATGATAAATGTATTTATACTTGTACATATGTACAAATAGAAGAATTAATGAATGACTAAGTGAATGAATTCTTTAATCATGATCTTCAGAAGGTCTTAGGGTACACTCTTATTATTCTATGAAAATCTCACCCAGAGACAATAATTGTATTTCCTACATGGAGAAAGTAATAGATAAAACTGCTGGTTAGGGCAACTCTTTGGCACTGCTGATGGAACATTAAGGATCAGCAGGGACCCCCAGGCAGGTTCCACCCCATAGCATCTTCTGGATTGAAAGCAGCAGGAGAATTCTATTTCACATCATTTCCCAAATCATTTCTCTTCTTGAGAAGAATGACTAACAACTGTGAAGGAAAATTGAAGTCATAGTAGACTTTTGAAAAGTGGAGGAGATTATGACATGAAAGCTTGTGGAAATAAATGGACCAAAGTAATTTTAAATAATGAAAATATCTTGCTAAGTTTATGAAACATATATGCACCATTTAGAGTGGTCTTCTTAATTACTTCTAGAATTTCAGGCTTGACATTTTTGGATCAATGTTTTAGACTTTAAGAATGATGTATTTTTATGTCTTTGCTAGTAAAAAAAAAAAGCATTGTCATAGTTGTAGAAAAAATAAAGAAAAGTTCTTGCTGAATTTTAAAAACTATCTTTGGCAAGTCATCACTTATGTTAAGTATTCAAAAAATTATTCTGATTTCTTGGAGGTTCAAACAAATCTGAGAGTTCAGCTTGCCTCAGAGTAGTTCTCATCAAAGCTATGACTATTATTTGCATGATGCGCAGACAAATATTTCTTTTGAATGTACATGATTTGCTGATATGCTCTCTCTTTTCCTTCTATTGTCCTCTGCCTGCATAAGAAAAGGGTTGAAAAATTGAATTGGCTTAAGGCATTAAAAAAATCTTAACTGCTGGAAGCAAAGTAGATGAGAAAGAATTTGCTGGGTAAGCAAACTTGCACCATATCGTTCGGGACAAACCCCTGCTCCCCAAGCCTGCTGTGAATGTGTATTATTTTTTACATATGGAACTTGAATAAAATCCACAGAAAACAGAGAAATCACATTTTTCACAATTTAATTAAAATAATTGATGATCCTACAATGTTATTTTAATTGTCTGACCTAAAATTATACATTAATATGGAAAACAAATTCGTGGAAGTGGAAGAAAATATGGTGTGCTTTACATCCAGCACCAATACCTGGATTGGTGACATGGATAGCTCCCTCTTTCTTTAAAGTGGTATTTTTTTTTCAAGTATAAAAAGTTACTGACAGATCTTATCTCATTGTCTTAATGCAGGTGTTTAAGATTAGATCAATCCTTCCTAAATCCTATACATTGTCGGATAATAGACTGCTAAGTAATTAATAAATGCAAAGTACTTAGAACAGAGCCTGGCATAAGAGGCATTGAATGCATAGTAAGCATTCAATAAATGTAAATAATCAATATATTCTGATTATTATTATTTTTGAAGCAAGGTATAATTGACATATTACATCATATTAGTTTCAAGTGTACTAAATACTGATTTGATATTTGTATACACTGCAAAGTGAACATTACAGTAAGCCTAGCTAGCAACTATCAACATAGAAAGTAATTTTTTTCTTGTGATGAGAACTTTTCAGATTTACTCTCTTGGTAACTTTCAAATATGAACTACAATATTGACTATTGTCAACGAGCTATACATTACCTCACCATGATTAATTTATTTTATACTTGAAAATTTGTAGCTTTTAACCCTTTCACCCATTTCTGCTACCCCCCAAACCCCTTGCCTTCTGGAAACCACCAGAAGTTCTCTGTATTTGTGAGTTTTGTTTGGTTAATTTGTTTTCTAGATTCCACATATAAGTGAGATCTTGTGATGTTTGTCTTTCTGTGTCTGACTTATCGTATTTAGCATAATACCCTAATGACCCATTCATGTTTTTGCAAATGGAAGTATTTCATTCTTTTTAATGGCTGAATAGTATTCTGTTGTATATATATACCATGTCTTCTTTATCCATCATTCACTGATAGACCCTTGGGGTTGTTTCCACATCCTGGGTATTGTAAATAATGCCACAATGAACATAAAGGTGCATATATCTTTTTGAATTAGTATTTGCATTTTCTTCAGATAAATACCAAGAAATGGAATTGCTAGATCATACCATAGTCTATATTTAATTCTTTGAGTAACTTTCATACTATTTTCCATAATGGCTTCACCAGTTTACATTCCCCCCAACAAATGGTTTCCATTTCTCCACAGCATTACTGACACTTGTTTTTCTTGTCTGTTTGATAATAGACATTTTAACAGGTATGAGGCAGTGTCTCATGGTTTGATTTTCATTTTACTGAAGGTTATTGATGTTAAGCATCTTTTCACATGTATTTTGACCATCTGCATGTCCCTTTTTTGGAAAAGGGTCTGTTCAGATCTTGTGCCCATTTTCAATTGGATTTTTTTCTATTGAATTGTATGAATTCTATTGAATCTGTATATATTTTGGATATTTACTCCTTATCAAATATAAGATTTGCAATTTTTTTCTCCCATTCAGCAGGTTGCCTTTTTGTTTTGTTGATGGTTTCTTTTACTGTGGAAAAGCTTTTTTATTTGATGTAGTCCCACTTATTTATTTTTACTTTTGTTTCCTTTGTTTTTGGAGTCATAGCCAAAAAATCATTGCCAAGACCAACATCAAGGAATTTATCACTGATGTTTTCTTCTATGAGTTTTATGGTTTTAGGTCTTATATTTAAGTTTCTAATCCATTTTGAATTTTTATGTATGGTAGAAGATAATAGTTTCATTTCTTTGCATGTGCCTATCTAGTTTTTCCAACACCATTTATTAAATAAGCTGTCCTTTCTCCTTATGCATTCTTGCCTCCTCATCATGCATTATTTGACTATATATACGTGGGTTCATTTCTGGACTCTCTATTCTGTTATATTGATCTACACATCTATTTTCGTGCCAATACCATACTGTTTTGATGACAGTTTTGTTTTGTAATACAGTTTGAAATCAAGGAGCATGAAGAACTGTGTTCTTCTTTCCCACAATTGCTTTGGCTATTTGAAGTATTTTGTGGTACCATACAAATTTAGGACAAGCTTTCTATTTCTATGAAATATGGTATTGAGATTTTGACAGGGATTGCACTGAATCTGCATCTGATTGCTTTGGGTAGTATGAATATTTTAGCAATATTCTTCCAGTCTATGAGCATGGAATATATTTTCATTTATTTATATCTTCTTTAATTTCTTTCATCACTGCCTTATGGTTTTCATTGTATACATCTCTCATCTTCTTGGTTAAATTTATTCCTAGCTTTTTTTAAATGCGATTGTAAATGGGATTGTTTTCTTCATTTCTCTTTCTGATAGTTTGCTGTTAGTGTGTAGAAATGCAACGGATTTTGCCTGTCAATTTTGTACTCTACTAACTTTTATTAGTTCTGACAGTTGTCTGGTGGAGTCTTTAGAGTTTTCTATACATAACATCATGTCATTCACAAATAGTGACAGTTTTACTTTTTCCTTTTCAATATGGATGATTTTATTTCTTTTTCTTTCCTAATTGCTTTGGTTGGACTTCCAATATTATGTTGAATAAAAATGGCTACAATGGTCATCCTTGTTTAGTTCCCAACCTTGAGGCAAAGCTTTCCATTTTCCACTATTGAGTTTTATGTTAACTGTGGGCTTATCATATATGGCCTTTATTATTTTGAGGTATACTGTCTATACCCACTTTGTTAAGAGTTTTTATCATAATTGATGTTGACTGTTGCCAAGTGGATTTTTCTGTATCTTTTGAGATGATTTTCATATGATTTTAATTTTTCATTCTGTTAATGAATTTGCAATATTTGATTGATTGGTTTGATTGATTTGCAATATTTGACTCATTCTTGAATCCCTGAAATTAATTCCACTTGATCACGGTGTATAATCCTTTTAATGTATTATTGAATTTGGTTTGCTAATATTTGGTTCACGATTATTGCATTTATGTTTATCATGAAACATTGGCCTGTTTTTTTTCTCGTTTTCTTTTCTTTTATTTTTCTTTCTTTTCTTGCTTTCCTTTTCTTTCCTCTCTTTTCTTTTCTGATTTTCGTGTGTGTGTGTGTGTGTGTGTGTGTGTGTGTGTCCTTGTACCAGTGAAGCTGCCTTGACCTAGACTTTTGTTAGGAGTTATTGATCACTGATTCAATCTCCTTCTAGTAATCAGTCTATTCAGATTTATTTGAAAATTTCTATTTCTATTTTTCAGACTAGTGTACCCTCTCTGAAGTGTACTCACAAGAGCTATAGTGAGGAGAACGCAAAGCTGGCCTCCCCCAGCCTAAATTCACTGGGAACACCTCTGTGGCCTGAAGTCTGCCCTTTAGTCTGAAGCGCCAGGACAAGTAAATAGGCCTTTTCACCGGAACACTGAGGATCTGTTTTAGTCAGCTGTGTGCAGTGCTCTGGGGGTAGTAGCCTCCAAGAACTGTCTCTTTAATTGTTACAGTCTCATGGGACACAGGAATATAAGCTACCCTGGCCACTAAAGTCCAGTGATTAAGAAACATCCCCTGTGTGAACTGCATGTGCCTACTGGCTTTCACATGGCCATGGGAGATTCATTATTATTATTAATGGGTAACTTCTCAATTGAGCTTTTACATATGAAGTCTGAATATCCACGGACTGAATAAACCATGTGAAATCTGTTTCACCATGCCTCATTCACAGATGTAACCAAAGTCTCCTTGCACAAGTAATTTTCCCCCAAATTAAAATGTATTACCACTGTGCTTTTACTGAAAAAAGCTAATAGCAACTGGTGGAAATTGTGGGAAAATGACATGTGAGAAAAGATATTTCAAAAGTTCTTTGTAAGCTAATTAGAAACTTAAAGATGCTGTCAAATGTATTTTGCATGATTTAAGATGAAACCTTTAAAAAGAGGGATAATATCTGATAAATTATCCTATCAACTGTTGTACATAATCCTGTTATTTCAGGCAAGATAATTGCATGGTAAACAGCATTAGCTTTTCATTAGCTATAGCTGTTCCAGCTGATTCATTTTTAGCTGAGCAGATTTAATTTAGTGAAAAGAAAAATACTACAGATCATCTGTTATACAAACTAAATAAATACAAGAATAAACATGTAGGAAATAATTTATATACCCATGAAGACTGTGTTTAAAGAATAAAATTTCTCACATCTGATTTTCATGTATGATATTAGAGAGTTGTAAATATCTATAAGTAATAACATTAACAACCAATAGAGTATTTTGATAAGTGCTATCTGTGTATATGAGTATGTTAGAGGTTATAAAGAATTGTTAGCAAATTAATTTTGAAGTGTCACATTTGCTCATCATAGTCAAAATAATATTTTTGATTCAAACCAAGCTTTCTTGGTCATTCCTATATTAGGTGTGTTGTTGTAGGGAAAAAAATGTGATTAAGTTTTACAGTGACATGTAATCTTTAGCATTTACTCTCTTAATAGGGATGTAGATTTACTTGGTATTTTCACAAAACATTTTCAATCCAAAACATAAATTTTTATTGGAGATGATAAACATTTTTCTTCTCCCAAATTCTCAAGTCAGGGACCTTTTACTAACCTGGTTAATTATTTGTTTTTATTTTAGTCTTTGAAACCTTATTTTAAGAACACATCTTATGCAGGCCGTTACTTTTATAAATTGTCCTTTCATATAAATATTTTCCTGCTGATAATTATGGACAATATTAAATACTGCAGGAAATAATAGGTCACTCATATTAATGGGTGAACAATTTATCTAAGCTTTTGCACTTTTTTTTTGAGGGGGTGGTGGATATGTTTATTACCTGAATTGTAGTGACCCTAACAAGAATGTGTGTATATGTTCAAACTCATAAAATTGTATACATTAATTGTGTGCATTTTAAAAATTCATATGTTAGTTAGTTAACATACAGTGCAATATTGGTTTCTGGAGTGGAATTCATCACTTACATACAACACACAGTTAAGTTTTGCACTTTAATCCTTGTATCTTTTCAAAGCACCTATTGCTGAAATGTTCCCTAAAACAAAACAAAACAAAACAAAAAACAAAACAAAACAAAACAATGATGTTACTAAACATGGACATCCCATTAGATATTCCTGGCCATTTCAACATTACCTTAGGGAAAGTTCCTTAAGTAAATCCATGGAAACATGGAGATGAAAAAACTTATGATTAATTTGGAGAAGAGAAACTTGGGATATGCAATATTTGTTATAGCTCAGTATTTGTAATATCCTTCTACAGGAAATAGGCTTAAATTCTCTGTTTTCTTCCAAAAGGAACAGTCGACGTAATTTAGAAAAAAAAAAGTTTTGATTCATGTATTTTATAATCAGCACCCAGACATTAAAAAATAGTTAATGTTTGTGAGTTTTCTATTTTTTAATCAGACTTTGTCTATCTTAGAAAAAGATATCTATCTATCATCTATTATCTATTTATCATCTATCTCTATCTTCTAACTTTCAATCAAATAAGTAGCAACTAGGGTTATAGAATTGCCCTTCACTATGAATTTTAGGCTGCATAATTGCATTTGGAAGACCACATGTCAGCATCAGACAGACATTGTTCTTGCATAGATAATAGGTGAACAAAATAGTCTCTAAGACCTTTAAAATGCTAAGATTCTAGGTACTAAGAATTAGAGTGGAACTACAATAAAGCTTTCTTAGATGGAGAAAAAAGAAAATTTTTGAGCTAAACTTGTCCTGGAAATATTGACTATACTTTGCTTATTGCCCCTTTGATCATGTTCTCAGCTTGAAAGTCAAAGATGTCATCTCCCATCCTCCCACCCCCATGTCATAAGCTCAGGATATATCACCAGGATTAATGCAACAGAAGAATTTCTTCCTCCTCTCACAATCTAATGGAGGTCAAACAACTTGCTTAGGTTTCTTTCCTCCAAGAAATGATTCAAGAATCCAGTACTTTTCTATCATATGGCTCTACTATCATTGAGTCCTTTGCGTCTGGCTCCAGAGATTGAGGAATATGAGATAGTGAAGGATCACAGACCTTTTCAAGGCCAGGCCTGGAAATGATGTTCATAACTTTTGCCCACATTCTATGGATAACTTATTTTACCACATGACCCTAGTATAGTACCAAAGAAAGCAGAGAAATGGAACTTTTCTGTGAGCCCCAAAAACGTAAATGGAGAGAATTTATATGTAAATCATATAGAGATGTATACAAAATTACGCTTAAAAGTTTAAATACATTCATTTATTCAGTCAATATTTATTAAGTATATTCTATGCCAAGTCTTATGGTATGTGTTGTATATAAAATATTGATGAAACTCAGTTCTTACATTTAAATAACACCCACATAAATTGATTTTGCTATATGCTCAACTGGTCTTTTGAATGCTATTTAATTCCTTTGCTTATAAGCTAAGATCATTCAAGGTAGCTGATAAATAAAACCATTCATTTGACTAAATTAATATAATTATATTAATATAATTACCTTGAAGATTTATTTTCTCTTTAAAGTTTTTCCTACTTTTTCCATGTAAACTGTTGTTAATAATTTTAATTTTGACGTAATTGTTTTTGCTTATAACAACAAAACAAATACAGAAAAAGGAAGGAACAGAAAATAAAAGTAGAGAAACATAATAAAATAACTTAGGTGAAGTGAGTTATTTGCATAAAAGATGCTTTTATTTCTGTAATATAATAAAACACACACACACACACACACACACACACACACACACCTTTGTCTCCAGTTATTGTCACAGGGCTCCTAAAATCCTCAAAATTTCCTAAGTGGTGACATAGTCTTTTGTTATGGGAAATCAGCCCTTTCAATCTTGTTTGAATTTATGCTAATAAGAGACTTGGTGGTTGAGGGTAGGGTGAAGGTGAGAGACCTAGACAGCTTTAGGATGGGTGTTGATCACCAGAAAGACCAAGCATGTGATTAGTTGGCTCTTTCAGTTCCACTCCCTGGCCTCCATGGAAGATAGAGGGGCTGTAGATTGAGTACAGTCCCCAGTGGCTGACAATTTCATCAATCATGCTTCTGTAATGAAACCTTTACAAACCCTTAAGTGGGATTTGGAGAGCTGATGACTTGGTGAACACATTAAAGAGCTGGGAATGTGATGGACCCAGAAACCACATGAAAGGTCTATGCAGTCCACCCATAACTTGTCCTATGAATGTCTTTCATTGGGCTGCCCCTGAGTCGAATCCTTTATAATAAACCAACAATAGTAAGTAAAGTGCTTTTCTGGGTTCTGGGAGTCATTCTAGTGAATTATTTAACCTGAGGAGGGGTTATGAGAACTCTTGAATTTGTAGTTGGCCAGGCAGAAATAAGTTTTATCTAGGTGAGACAGGAGGGAACTTCAGGACAACTAGTTCAGGAGACTAGTTGACCAAAGCAAAGACATTTTGGCTTTAGGCTGACGCTTATCCTAAAAGTTAGCAGGTTATGAAAAGGGACACAAGATCCCACTCATGGAAAGCCACAAGACGCCACTGCCTCTGGCAATAAAAGCCACAAAGGTTGAACATTCTTAAAATTGCTCCCTGTGGGTAATTCCACAACCCTAAGATAATGGAAAAAACGAACTGCCCAATATAAATAGTGAACTCAAAGTTAAAGAGTAAGCTCCTTCCCATATGGTTAGTTTATAAGTTTCTAAGAATGTATAAAGCCCTTTGTTAGAGGCAAAGAAGGGGGTTCTCTTCCTCATCTCAGAGGAAAGACAGCTACTTTGTAAAGTAGCTCATTTCTTACTTCTATACTTAAATCTTGGTCCCTTTCTCTAAATGGCTTGTGCTTGAACTCTTTTTCAGGCAAGGCCCAAAATCCTCTTGGTGAGGGGCCTGAGGTCCTCTCCCTCATGGTCTTTGCCCCTTGGACATCATAGGCACTATTTATAGTTGCCATCTGAAGTAGGAGCACACTTGTGGGACTAATATACCTTGTAGGTACATTCCCTTGCTTGTTAAACCTGTCGCCTACTAATTTGGAATGGTCTGCCTCTTTCTTCCATCTCTCTCTGCTCTCTGTGAATGATGGTCAGTGTCAGATTTCATCCAGCAAATTCCCAAGTTTGTGAACCAACAATTGGCAAGTCAGCCAGGAGACTAAAGAGATGAGTCTTGGGAAATGAGACATCTGCAGGGGAAATCCCAAGCTGACTATTGACTTTATTGTGAGAAGAGCAGACTTGTGGACCACTGTGTGAGCATTAAGGATATCTTTAAGGTGCAGACTGGTCTAATGCATGCGTTTGAGGAACTACACACAGTGAACGGTAGCAAAGAAAGGAAATGAATGGGTGCCAAGGTGGGCTGGCCTCTACTGTGGACAGTTGGTGGGCTAGAGGCCAAAGATTGGGTTAGAAAATTAGAAGAGCTGAGAGTAGAGAAGTCCATGTGGTTGTTCTCTTTGCCAACTTTGAGATTGGTAGACATAGGGTGACAGCAGTATAATAAGACAGAGACCTGAACATGCAATTTTACAAATGTAGAAGGAATGGGCTGCCATGGATTGGATCTCAATGCTATGAAAAGGCCTGACTGAGTTGCTGAGGGTGGAATCCTTGAAAAAATGAGGAAAGGAAGAAGAGATGCTGTGCGACAACGAAATGGATTACTATCCAACGGGGTCCTACTTCAAATATAAAGGAAGATTTAATAGCAATTACCCTAGACTACTGAGAACAGAGAAGTATACTCCAAAACTCCTAGGAGAAGCTTGCATTCTTTTTCTGTCTCTTGAAAATGTAAATCTTTTCATCTTTTTACTTGCAAATGGCCAGATTCCCCAACGTCATTCTCCGAAGAGACTATCTTTTTGCTTTGAAGTGTTCTTGGCTCCCTTCTCAAATATTAATTGACTGTATGCATGGGTTTTGTTCTGAGCTCTCTGTTCCATTCTATCGATCTATGTGTCTGCTGTTATGTGAATACCGTCTTATTTTAATTATTATGGCTTTGCAATATAGTTTGAAATCAGGGAGCATAATGCCTCCAGCTTTGCTCCTCTTTTGACTGCTTTGGTTATTCAGGGTCTCTTTGTGGTTCCACATGAATTTTAGGATTTTTTTTCTATTTCCGCGAAAAATGCCTAGAGAGATTTTTAGAATCACTTTGTCAAGTTCAAAGAAGATTCCTAGTGAATATTTTATTGTAATGGTGCTAAAATTATACATAATTTTGGGTAGAATTAGCATCTAAAGAATATTCCATGTACTCATTCAGTAAAATAACCATTTAATCAAGTCTTCTTTCAGAAGTCTCTAAGGTTTTATAGCTTTCCTCTTTCATCTTTTCAAAGTAAAAATTTTGTTGTTTCAATCTGTTTTTGCATTATTTGTTCATTTTCTGTTTCAAAGAAAGAGGAGAAATATATCCCTAACTATACACATTGCCCCTATGTATTTGTATACATGTATGTATTTCTATATGTATAGAGATACATATTAGAGTTTACTCTAATTACTGTTTAATTGCATGTATTTGCCACTTTTAATTGGGGAAAGAGATCTACCTATATTATTGCTTCTAGTATACTTACCATCTACTATTGTAAGTGACATCGTCTCCCACATGAAATATTTATTTCATGTAACAGAAAGGGGGAAAGAAGAAATGAAGGAAGGAAGAAAGGAAGAAACTACTCATTAATTTGAAAAGAACAGGTCTTTTCATAGTTCAATCCAAGAATATGGTTTTTATATCTGCTTTTTTGTTTGTTTTGGTTTTCCTTTATATATACTTACAAAGGTTTATAGTTTTGTTCATAAACACCTAACATCTTGATTATTGCTGAGTTAAAATTTTCTAGTTTATTATGTTGTTTAGATGATTCTTTTGGTTTTTAGGTATAAGATCAAAACCTATATTTTATTATTTTTTTGTCTTTTTTCCAACTGACCTTGTCATTTTGTTTCCATACTGCTCTGCAGAAACTCTAGAAAGAGGGCAAAAAAGGAAGCTAAATATCAGAGCTTAAAAATATTTTTAATGGTGAAATTTGGAAACATAAAAACCAAAATATTTAAAAATAACTTCAATGGTTTTTGTATTCAAAAATGTGGCTGAGGGTCCCTGGGTGGCTCAGTCAGTTAAGTGTCTGACTCTTGACTTCTGCTCAGGTCATGATCTCACGGTTGATGAGTTCAAGCCCCACATTGGGCTCTG
Organism: Cryptoprocta ferox; assembly: GCA_028646485.1. NCBI lineage: Eukaryota > Metazoa > Chordata > Mammalia > Carnivora > Eupleridae > Cryptoprocta > Cryptoprocta ferox. Next base: position 18,381,993 of record CM053573.1, read on the forward strand.
TGCTGACAGTGTGGAGTTTGCTTGCAATTCTCTCTTTCCCATGTACATGCACATATGCGTGCTCTCTCAAAATAAATAAACTTAAAAAAAATGACGGCCGAAAGATCACAATAATTTGACGTGGGAAAGCCCTTTAATGGACCCTTTTATTATGTCGTAGTAAAATGTTTGGACCATGTTCAAAGAAAATAAGATGGTCAAGGCAAAGGAATGGTAAATTACTCTGCGTAATAAATTTAAAAGGGTCATTCTTGGATGGAGACTGCTTAATGTGAAGAAATGTTTAGTTTACATTGCTACATTGCTACTGACAAGACAAGAGTTTGAGGAATCTCTGGCTCTTGAGAAGACAAGAGATTGGAAAAGAGATGGTGATTCGTGTAACACATGAAGGGAAGTGGGTGTCTGCAGGAGGAGAGGCTGAGTACAGAATTTCCTGTGAGAAATATGGCTGGGTATTCAGTGATATATTTTGTTGTGATGAATTTTCGATTTTTGTGTTATTTTTTATTATGTCTTCAATAACATCAGTTAACCATAAAGTCTTTTCATTAATTCTATTAGTTTTACTTTGCCAAATGAATGAGGCATTGCAGAGAAGAAACCAGTAGGTAAAGCAGACATAAATCCTGTTTATTCTATTAGAAAGTATAGTTTAATTTTGACTATTTTCCTATAGTTTTGCTATAAGCTTGTATAAATAAAAGTTGCCTGGTGGCAATCATGGTAATGAAACAGTAAAAATTATGTGATAGAATGTATTTTTTCTTTTTTTCTTTTGTAAAAGTCAATATTTTGTGAAACAGTAGTCTATAGTGTTGAATTGAGAAGAGTGTGCTTTGGCATATTTGAATAATAATATTTGAATAATTTGGTATATTAGTTAAATAGCCTTCTGATGTAAATAACATGTGGTTTCATTATTTCTCTCATTCATTTATAATCTATAAGATTAGAACAAGAATACCATTTTAAAAATATTTCTGTAACGGTGAGAAACTAATTGTTGATCAATTTAAGTTTCCTACTCTAGCTGTGATTTGTATTGCAGTAATCCAATAATCAGCCACACAAGGTGTTAGCTTGGACCAAGATGGACTCTATGGAAATGAAGGATTGGAAAGAATCTTAGGAAGTAAAATCTGAAGGACATGGATATGCATGTTGATGGGTAAGTCCCAAGTTTCTGGCTTTAAAATCTAAACGTATGGTGTCACCTGGAAATAAGAGATGAGAAGATACTGAATTCCTTTAAAGGCTCTTTTAATTATCTGAAGTATGATATTTAAAAACTTAAGTTCTAATATAGCAAAAGTCTGAATTAAAAGAATATAAAGTTATTTCCTCATGCAATTTTAAGTATATTATACATCTAATTTAATTGTGTTGACAAGAGTAAGATGTATAGTTGTTTAGACATTGGCTTTGTGTGTGTGTGTGTGTGTGTATGTGTGCATCTGCATATATTAAAAAGAAGACAGCCTAAGATGACTTACCCTCTAGAACTGTCTTAAAAGGCATATGTTTTGCTTTGTTTCATATTTTGTTTTTCATCACTGATACTCTAGATTTCTCATGTCAGGGTAAAAGAATCCAATGAGTTTATAAACTAGTATCTTGAGGGAAATAAAGCACTCTAGTAAAATAGAAAAAAAATTGTTTGTAGAACAGTAATGGGCTGACTAGTTTGGAAAACATACAATATTGTTGGAGTCATGCATTCAGAAAACTGATATAGAGGACCCCCTGCTGTCCTTCTGCACATTGGATCTAATTTAAATTCATAATGCCACCTGCTACCACTACTTTTTTCTATGAATTGTAATGGCTAGATAGAGCATTTAGCAGAGCTTGATAAACTCTAGGGAAAAACAGAGAGGTTTGTTGTTAATATTTTTTTGTTCTTGAAAAGAAAATGGTCTTTTAAAATTCTATAGCCATACACTCTGACAAATGGCATATATATATTCATATGTATATTTTATGTATGTGTGTATGTATATACATACATACATCTATCTATCTATCTATCTATCTATCTATCTATCTATCTATCTTTACAAGAGGACCTAATAAACCAAAATTTATGACGAGGGAATATGCATTTTAATTCTCTTTTACCACTCCTTATATCAAGAGTGGAAAGGGATAAGAAATTAATTCTTAAAATATTGAAGATTTAAAAAATACCACTGTAGAATTGTAGCTTCTAAAATTGAATGACAAAATATATGTGCATTACAATTAAATTAGAACAATTGGAATTAAGAAAGTAGGATTTTCATATTTTGGTTTTGTTTTGTTATGACGCATAATGCTACAACTATAAAGAAATTCCAAGTAAACAAAGCTGATTCAATAGGCTACTGTAGCTGATTAGTGCATACAAAATGGTGCCTCATGATTTTGTTGTCACTTAGTTATGATATAAAATATTTCTCCATATGTTTTCAAGTGAACAATGCGATCAGATGACAACTCTCTAATTACTTTAGGACTTGACCACTTCGTTCATCTAATGCTTGCTGTAACTTCTACACTAATGTAGTTGCTTATATGAGAATGCTTGTTAACTTGGCATTTTCCAGATATGTTGACGGGAGGAAATTAAAAATAATTTTTCCAAAGGTTAGTTAATTACAGATAATAAATTTTGTTATGCATGTGTGGAAATGATTTAATTTTCCAACAACTCATATTGAGCCAATAAATTAAAGCTTACCTTTTATTTGCAATGTTAAATTGCCAATCAGACTGAAGGTTACCCAATTATAAGAGACTGTAAGGTTCTACATATTTTTAATCTTTTCCCTTGGAAGGAATCTAAGGATCCAATTTTGATCCTTTGAGGCACCCTTTAGAACTATGACTCAATGATACAATATATTTATACCCTGAAATTAATCCCCTGGGGCTTCAGCCAGATCTTAGAGTAGATATAACATACCAGAAAAATCTCTTTTGCCTTTTTTGCTAAATCATTGAGCCCACAGCATTTGTTCTTTTTATTTGAAAAATACGGTGTAATGTAATTGGTTTTACTTTACCTTGCAGTATAAATGATAGAAGATCATATTATCCATGTGCTAAGATCATGTATTAAAACATTTCTGCTTCTCCTTCTAACTAGAATGATATCAAGTTTACAATTTTTCCTTTCATGTCTTCCTTTCTCTTTCCTTCACATCCACTCTCCCTCTTCATTTCCCCCACCAATTCTAATACTAATACTAGTACTTACTACTAATAATACTTACTAATACTTACTGTAGAACTCAGTAGCTAATACAGAGAAATTCAGCCAAAAATTACATAGGAAGGGAATAGTAAATATATAAAAAACCTGGCATGACATAATTATCATGATCTAACATTAATTAAAGTCTTCCTGGCAGATACACATTTATGCATACATGTGCACACCAAAAAGATAATATAAGAATTTATAGAATCTTCACTGTCTCATGGCTCCCTTTCAGTTTTTCCAATAAACTATACTTCCCTTGATACAGAGCCTGATACACCTACCTGGAATGGCCTTTGCCTGTCCCTCAAGACATTACTTCCATTTACCTTATGACACCCATTCAGCCTTTGGAGCTTAATTCAATTATCAGTCACGTTTCATTGTTATATATCTTTTTTTATATTTCTTAACATTTTTCACAGTTTGTAAAAAATACACTTATTTTATCATGTTTGTTACCCCACCGAGTGGTAAACTCCAAGAAGATAAAGACTTTCTATTTTTTAGTTCACTTTGTATCCTTAGCATTTATCATACTATAATACATAGGCACATAATAGATGCTCAAGTAATATTCATTTAATGAATAAAAACATAAATATGTATATAAATAAATATAATGATTAATAAAGGGACATATAAATATATCCTTATAAAAATATATCACAAATGATCTTATAAATTGAAGATTAGAAAAAACAGTAAAGTTATTTGTAACAGCTGATTTGAGGAGATACCAGTTTTTGTATGACTATGTTTCATATGAATGGTGATGAAAGCTAAAAGCACATTAAAATCAAAATAAAAATGAAGAAAGGATTTGTTTCACGAACTTGTATGACTGACAAAGAAAATGAAGTCAAAGTACGTGACCTTTCAGTGATCAAACATGACAAACAGAACTTTGACTACAGAAAACAAGGAGTGATTATTTCAACAAATGTACTGAATACCAAAGATGCAAAATGCCATGGTAGGTACCGTGGGGAAATATTAGTGTGTTCGTTTGCAGAGAAACATTGAGGTAATGTTACAAGTAACTTTGCATATCCCCACTGAGGTATCAGTTCTGTGTAACCCAAATATCGATAATGTTAGACACATTCAACACACTGATGGGATTCCTACATGCGAAACTGTTTATGGAAAAGCTTACCTAGAAATAACCCAACAAATAGTATGGATAAAAGAGCAACCTTTTTTTTTAAGTAGTAATATTATACTTTACCAAGTAATTAAAATGTCTGTGATAATTTCATAAAGACCCAAATTGAATTTCCTTTAGGCCATCAAGGTCATCTCACTTAAGCACTTGGCAACAAATTATAAAAAAGACTTTTCTACCTTTGGCTTGGCTTGATTTCTCTAACTCAAATGCACCCCATAATGTTATCACTTAAATTTCTCTTTCCATATTGTTATTAATGTTTCACAGTTAATCCTTATGGGTAGGGCTGAGATCATTCCTCACATTTGAGGAAGGAAGATAGTTGGGACCATTCTCCTGTTGTTTGGGAGGAAAAGTTTATTTAAAATACATTGGCTTTTGACTTCCTTCTCTATATGCCTCAAGATTTCTTTCTTCCTTTATTTCTTTCATTTTCTTTCCTCCCTGTCTGTTGTAGTTACTTCTCAGTTACTAGAGAAACTTCCACCTAAAATTTGATTCCAATGTCAAAACTGATGACGTCACACATACTAAGACAGTGTGAAATGACTTTTTTATTCTCATAATGAAACTTAGGTTGGAGAGCAGGGTGGGTTTCCCAAGCTGGTCCCGAAAAACAAACAAACAAAAATCAAAACAAAAACAAAAACAAAAAATAAGAAAACAACAATCTTGAGAGAGTAGAGAAAGGAGATTGACTTTGGATGTTTACAGTGGTAGGGGTAGCAGGAGTGACAGTTCCCAGGACAGGACCTCCTGCTGGCACTAAGAAGGAAGTAGCCAGGCTTACTTCTCAATTTGCTCATATGTGGGGCACAGGAGAAAGAGCAGCCAAATATCCAAAAATGAAATCCAACCCCTTTTTCCTCCCCTCCTGTCTCCCTTCCTTTCTGTTTTCTTTCTTTCCTTCCTTTCTTCCTCCCTTCCCTCTCCCTCCTGCCCTTCCTTTCTTCCATCCTTTATTCTTTCCTTTGTTCCTTGTACATGCATTGTACTCATTTTCTTTTGTCTGGCATCCTTTTTTTGGTTCTCATTCCAATTTTAACTGTTATGTATCTCTTTAGAAACTCTATGAATTGGTAGAACAGCTTTTTTGACAGTACCTGAAGCAAAATAATTTATCCAAGGCAGCAACTCCTGTATGTCATGCCTTTATCTTTCCCAGAAACTAGACTTAATAGGTGTTTTTCACTTGTGAGCATCCTCAGTAGAAGTTCAAAGGATGGGCCATATCCTTGAGCACATGACTTGAGCACATTACTCTGTCATCTGTCTCTGAATTATTGAGACCTACAACAAACTATAATAGTATTAAATAAAATAGTAACAAGTTGAAAATCTTATGAACTAGAATCAAAAGTTTTTTTTTCACAATATTTTGGGCTTCACCATATTCTAAAACTGATATGTGACTGTGTGTTAAACAAAATTGTACAATAATCTAATTATCAAAATTCAAGTGGCTGTATAACCTGATCACAAAAATACTGTAGTTTCTTTTTCAAATATTAGGATTTTTTTAGGGCTTCAAATCTAGGTGCTCTTTCTGTATCCCATAATTTTAGTCATGAATTTGTAGATAAAATAAATAATTGCAATTTAGCTACATTCTTAAAAATAGCTAGCTTTATTTCACATATTCTTGAAATTCATTGTTGTCACCACAAGGTAGAATTTAATATTTCATGAAGCCAATAACTGGGCCATGAGGGTACAGTCTCAAGTTTATGACTGATTCTTCACAAAATCAGTTGTTTAGTTGGAAAGACTGAAGGATGAAAAGACATTGCAGTGTTGCTATTTGCACCTGTTTCTAGGTGGAGAGGACTTGATGTGATTCTCCTTTCTCCCAGGCTATTAACAGCTTTTACATCTCTCTGCTGCTTTTGATTTTTGCCTTTCATTGGCCCCTCTCTACATGGTGTTAATTCTCAGTAAAATTTCTCACTCTCCTCACGCCCTTGGATGAGCTTTCTATTTTTTCCAGCAGATATTAACGACTTGTTTTTACAATTCTACATGTGCTTTCTTTTGATATATCAATCACTAACCTATGCATAATTCCATATACTTCCTCTAGTACTGCTAATTATTTTTCCAGTATATTTACATGCTTGCAAAAGATACCTTTTAGGAAACACTGCTATTTGTATTGAATCGAACTCCTAGTTATTTGTGGAATAGAGAGGTAGGTTGGAGAGGATTAAAGTCTATTTCTTGAACCACAGGGACTGCATTTGGTACTTTTAATTGTTTCTTATTACCCGTGGAACAACAATCATAAGGTTATTTTTATACCTGCTAAAACTGTTCCTTTTAATAGGTGCTCTGGCAGTTTTGAATTCTGTCCTTTGATTCCTCAGAATACTATGATAGGCTTCTGCTTTGGTTTTACTTGTCCTGTTCTACATAATGAGGGGAATGGCTGCAGGCAAAACCATATAAACATGATATTTACAAGTACTGTTCCATTCTTTGGAGATTCTACTCCTAATATCTGCTTGTTTTTGGCCACTCTTTATTAGGTCTAAATAGTTGTATTTTATATTTTCTCTAGTTATGATTGTTATCTGTGTGAGGGTTGATTTGACAGAAGCTGCTGTGACATAGTTGGCAGAATTCTTCTACCTTTTTTATTTACTTACCTGGAATGTATTTTTTTTTAATGTTTATTTATTTTTGAGAGAGAGAGAGAGAAAGAGAGACAGAGAGACAGAGAGACAGAGCATGAGTGGGGGAGGGGCAGAGAGAGAGGGAGACACAGAATCCAAAGCAGGCCTCAGGCTCTGAGCTGTCAGCACAGAACCTGATGTGGGGCTCGAACCCACAAACCATGAGATCATGACCTGAGCCAAAGTCAGATGCTCAGCCTACTGAGCCACCCAGGGGCCCCTGGAATGTATTTTTATATCTATACAGTGTCTTAGTCTCCTGGTGAAAATTTTCCAATTTGTTGTTCAAGCCCTTTAGCACTATATAGTACTTTATATATATATATTAATATATCAATATAGATATACTAATATATATAAATAAATACATACTATAGAGTACTAAATATATATAAATAAATATATAAATATTAAATATATATTATATATACTATACAGTGCTAAATATATATGTTTATATATATTTAGTATATATATTTATACACTATATATACTAAATATATAGTACTATATATTTATATATAAATAAATATATATTTAGTATATATAATACTATACAGTACTATATATATAGTATATATTTATTTATATATAAATATATAGTACTATATATTTAGTATATATAGTACTATACAGTACTAAACATATATATACATATATATATACCTCCCTCTCTCTCTATATATATATTTATGACTTGAACTCTTAGTTATTTGTGGATTAGAGAGGGAATATATATATATAGAAATATAGTTTTATATATATATATATAGCAAGAGAGAGAGGGGGAACTAAAAATACTATATATTTTTATATATAAAATATATATAGCATATATATATGTAGTTATATATATAAATAGTGAGAGAGAGGGGAACTAAAAATACTCCATGTATCCCAAGAGGTATTAGTTTCCAGTTTAATTATTTTTAATGGACTTTATTTTTAAAAAGAGACTTACAAAATAATAAGATAATAATACAGAGTTTGCAAATAACCACGTCCAATTTCCTCTATTATTAGCAGCTTTTGTTAGTGTGGTATAGTAGTTACAATTAATGACTCATTATTCATTTTTATCTAACATTTTTTTTACTGTCCCATAATCTATTTTAGTATACCACATTACATTTAGTTGTCACATCTCCTTAGTCTTCTCTCAGTTGTGACAATTTCTCAGACTTTTCTTGTTTTTGATTACCTTGATGGTTTTGAGGAATACTAGTCAAGTTTTTGTAAAATGCCTTCTCTATTAGAATTTGTCTGGAATTATTTTCATGGATAGACTGGGTTTATGAATTTTGGGGCGAAAGACCAGATAAGGTGCTATTTCTATCACTTCATATCAAGGGTTCATACTGTCAACATGATTTGTTACTGTTGATGTAACCCATAATCAGCCAGTGAAGTAGAGTTGTCAGATTTCTTTACTGTCAAGTTATTACCACATCCCCGTTCTATACATAATTCTTTTAAAGGAAGTAGCCGTAGATATTTCACACTTAAAGAGTGGGGAACTATGATCCCTCCCTGGAGGGTGGGTTGTCTTGAGTCAAAGAAAGATGGAATAGCTATATTAATTTCAAGCAAAGCAGATTCTAGAACAAGAAAATGTGGGGTAAGCATCTGACTTCAGCTCAGGTAGTGATCTCAGGGTTGGTGGGTTCAAGCCTGTGTAGGGCTCTGTGCTGACAGCTTGGAGCCTGGAACCTGCTTTGGATTCTGTGTCTCCCCCTCTCTTTGCCCCTCCCTTGCTTGTTCTCTGTCTCTCAAAAATGAATAAACATTAAAAAAAATTAAAAGAAAATGATCACGAGTAAAGAGAGAAATTACATAATGATAAAGAGTACAGTTTTCCAAGGAGGCAAAACAATTATTAGTGTTTATACATATTACAGTAGATCATCAAAATACATAAGGTAAAAGATGAAAGACCTGTAAGGAGAAATAGACAAATCCACTACCATAGTTGAAAATATCAGCACTTCTCTTTACAAAATTAATAAATCAATCAGGCAGAAAATTAGTAATGACATATGCTGGAAGCCATTTCTGAAGTAAGGCGGGTTTGCAAGACGGGGGGGCCTCCCACCGTCAGATGGCGACCAATGGCTACACCCCACTCCCTACCCCCCACTCGTATCAAGAGTGACTTGCCTTATGCTAAAAAGAAGGGAATTTTACCTTATGAAAAAACTTATTGTAGGAGTTTCTTCTTTTGTGATTATAGGAGCAAATATTGCATTTCTTGAGAAACCTGTTTTTCTTCCCCTCAAGAAAACAGGCTATTGACCCATGTTCACAAAAGAACTAACTCTTGCCTTTGCTATGCTAAAAACATTGCCTTGTATTTGAATGCTAAAGATACCTTCCTTCCCCATGTGATAAGCATCTAAGTCACCTACATCAATCGCTATTGATAAAGATTATGCATGAGTCTTCTACCAATCTATGTTCTGGGAAATTTGTACACACCAAAGAATTTGTCATCCGAAATCATTGTCTAAGGCAATTGCCACTTCTGTTTTGTACCCCATACATTTTTTCCATAAATAAAGCTGACTCTCAGGTCAGTGCAGAGATGCCTGCCTGGTGATCAGAAAGAAAACTGAGGTGCTCTCACTCTCTTTTGCTGACACCGTCCATCCGTCAGGGAGCCCTGGACCTGCTGGAGCCGAACTCCGCAGACATATAGTTAATATGACTTTAATTGGCATTTATATGGTACTCTGTCCAACAAAGGCAACAGACACATTTTCTCAGACTCATGTGGAATATCCATAAAGATAAATTCTGGGCACTACATGCTGCACTGGGTGGCTCAGTCAGTTAAGCGTCAGACTTTAGCTCAGGCCATGATCTCATGGTTTGTGAATTTGAGCCCCGTGTAGGGCTCTGTGCTGACAGCTCAGAGCCTGGAGCCTGCTTCAGATTCTGTGTCTCCCTGTCTCTCTGCCCCTTCCCTGCTCCTGCTCTGTCTCTCTCTCTCTCAGAAATAAATAAACATTAAAAAAATTTTTTTTTTAATTCCGGGCATTAAAAACACCATAACAAATTTTTAAAAATGGAAATCATACAAAAGATGTTTTCAGATACAGATAAAATTAAACAAGAAATCAATGACAGAAAGGTAGCTAGGATATACCAAAATATTTAGAGATTAAAAACACATCTTTAAATAAAACATGGTTCAAGGAAGAAGTTTTGAGAAAAACTAAAAATAGTTTGAGCTAAACTAAAATGAAGATACAACTTATCAAATATAGGAGATATATTAAAAGCTCTACTTAGGAAACTTTATAGCATTTAATGCATATATTAGAAAAGAAACAAGTATGTAAAATCAATAATCTTACCTTTTTCCCTTAGCAAGCACAACAAAGATGAACAATTTAAGACGAAAGTGAAAAATAAAAATTAGAGTAAAGAAATCAATGATATTAAAAGCAGGAATAAAATAGAGAAAATCAATTTATCTAAAGTCTCTCAGTGTTTTTTCTTTAAAAATGAATCCCACCTCCACAAAAGATTCTCTTACTCTTGAAATAACATGGGTACTATTGCACAGACATGTGCTTCAAATCACATGTTAACTAAAGTGTTTGAACCCAAGACTTCAGGTACAACTTGGTGTTTTATTAATTTGTGCAAAACTTGGGTTCTCTATCTTTTTTTCAGCATCAACTTAGAAGCAGATTCTGTTTTGCTGTATTAATCTCCATTCCAGGAACTCAAAATATCCTATAAGTATACAATGTTAGAGGCATCTTGTTTGGTGATTTTCAAACTTTAAGGTTCATATGAATCACCTGTAGATATTATAAAAATTCTGATTTGTTAGGTCGTGGGTAGAGCATGAGATTCTTTATTTTTAGGAATCTTCATACTGGTGCCAATCTTGTTAATTATTTGAGGAGCAAGGATGTAGTCAACAATTCTCATCTTACACTCAAGGAGATAAAGTCTCAAAAAGCCACCTGCAACTTATGCCAAATAATGTCTTTCAGAATAGAGGATTCAAATATATATAAGCCTAAAACAATAATATTAACATATAAATATGTGCAGCTTTGCACTCACTTCTCAGTGCTGGTGTGGTAGAGGGAACTCTCTTGGCTAGATTATTTGTTCTATTTGCTTTCTAAGTTTGTTTGGGAATATTCTAATTTGCTTTAAGTGACTTTTGCTTTTCAGTGTGGTATAAAATGTTTGTATTATACAAAGATTCAGCCAAAATCTAAAAGAGATAATGAGCAAATTTCCAAGATGTCTGTCTGAGAACTTATGGTATAAAGAAGTCATTATGTAGAGTTCTAACCCTCCAGAAAGTTTGGGATTAGCCTAATGCTGCTCCCATATTGGCCAAGTCTATGTGTCCATTAAAGAGAAGGATGACAGAAGGGAAGCATATGGTGGGTCTGAAATATTCAGAGTGTTCATTACAAATACAGCAGGTAAGGTTGCAGCTGTTCTGGATGAAGAAAATTAATGATATATTTCTCTGAGACCTTTGTGTAAAAGGATTATGTAAACATTTAAGAGACAACAAAGCTGGAGGAATCCCGAATTCATCTGAATAACCACCATTTTTCATACACCAAAAAGCAGATAGAGAAAAGTAATCTACTTGCTTTCAATTGATCATAATATTTTTATCAACACTTCCATAAAGATGAAAAAGTTAGATTATACTCTTTTATTTGTTTGTTTGACATATGACCTAATATAAGTGTAATAAAGAACAAAATAAACCTGTGTTTCATGTTTATTGCTCATAAAAATCATATCAACTGGTCATCAATAACTAATGGACAGGTATAGATGCTCTTTGTTTACTAACCCTTTTCAGGGGGAATAGTTGCTTTATTTCTAAAGTTATTGCTTCCACTCTTCTTTATACCCATCTAAGGATTTTATGTTCCTGGATATTGGCAATTAAACCTAATAGTGGCTTTCTGAATATTGCTTCAAAGCAAAAACAGTCTCCTTTACCTGGGCTTAAGATTATTTATATTCCTTAGTACATTTCTCAATAGTTGAAAAGATGAAAAAAAAAAACATGCTATGCTATGGCTGACAGGAATTTTGATTAGGAAATATTTATACAGCAGGGACTCAAAGAATAAATGTACAGTTTATATGGTAATAATTGAACTCAGACGCCTATTCTAAAATTTTTCATTCTGATATTTTTCAATAGCTTTTTATCAATAAGTCTTTTTTTTAACATTTATTTATTTATGAGAGACAGAGCATGTGCAGGGAGGGGAAAGAGAAAGGGAGACACAATCCGAAGCAGGCTTCAGGCTCTGAGCTGCCAGCACAGAGTCCAATGTAGGGCTCGAACTCAGACCAGCAAATTCATGACCTGAGCTGAAGTCAGATGCTTAACCTGCTGAGCCACCCAGGTGCCCCATCAATAAATCTTTTGATTGCTCTGGAATGTTTGATCTCTCAGAGCTTATTATAAACAGGTTTCTACTTACAGATATAGGAAGTGTGGGTGTGTATTATGTATGTGAACATATATTTATATAAATATTTGTACATGATGAAATATATGTCAACATTGCATTTCTGATTCTGAAAACATAGTATTCTCAATAATTTGCTCCTGGTTATGTCCATAAGCTAATGGTTACTTAAATATCAGCATTGTCAGAATTCCAGGATCCCACACTTATCTATTTTATATTCTCTACAATTTATTATGTTTGCAAGGATTTAATGATATTGAAGGCTTATATGACACTAATTGTCACATGCTGCTAGATCTGCCTTACATATTAATACTCATTCAATACCTATTTTCAACTCAATTACAGTCCCCATTTGACAGATGAGGAATGTCCACACACGGGATTAGTAAGTTGCTCAGAAAAGAATTGAGATTGAATTTCACACAATCTGTCTCTCATGTGAAATAATAGATGTAGGATTCATTTTTGCATATTTGACACCAAGAATTTTATAATAAATACTACTTTTCCTCTGCAGTTGCTCTCAATTTCTATTTTCTTCCTCTCCACTCCTAAAATATTTATTTTTTTAAAGTTTATTTATTTTGAGAAAGAGAGAGAGAAAGAGAGAGAGAGAGAGAGACCATGAGCAGGGGAGGTGACAGAGAAAGAATCCCAACCAGCCTTTATGCTGTCAGCACAGAACCTGACGTGGGGCTCGATCTAATGTAATGAACTGTGCAACAATGACCTAAGCCAAAGTCAAGAGTTGAACACTTACCTGACTGAGCCACCCAGGTGCCCCATATTTATTTTTTCTTAACATAGGTAAAGAGAATAGGAAGAAACATCTTTAGTAACACACTTTAATGTGCACATTATACAGCCTTGGTCTTAATATTAAAATTAGCAATGGCAAAATCACAAATTCTATTTTGTATTCCCAATTTGCTACAAAAAAGTACTTTTTACTATGTTTTTGGCTCTTTTTCTGTATTATTTTGGCCCATTTTTAGTTAATCCCATTTACAGTTAGACTTTTAAAAATCAACCAAATACTTATTGATAGAGTGATTGAAAAATTCTCACTGTGTTGTCAAATGTTTTATCATGCCTTCTGACATCATAAATATTACAGACGTAAAAATAGTCTAAAATTTTTTTTACATATTAAAATAAGAACTAAAATGGGGGTTTAAAAACCTCCAGTTATATTAAACATCCAAGTATGAGTTTTGGTTACTCTTGTATTCTTATGAAAGAAAGAAATTGAATACTCCATCAATTATACCTGTCTACCTATTGCTATAATTCATATTTATCAGATACAATGCTTACTGGAGTAAAATGACAATAGTTGCATAATGACAGTTAGCTATGGTATACAAAATATAAAGCCACAGGTTCTTCTCAAGTAAATAGACCTGTTAAATTAATAAAATGTTGGCACAATACAATTATCTACTTAACAGAGTTTTGATGTGTTTTGCTAAATTGCCCAGACACATTTGAAATCATCAGATCTGGAGGTTTTTTAAAAGTTAATGATGTGAGTTAACATCTGGGATGTTTAAATGTTTTACTTACTCCGTACAAACTCTCAAGCGTAAATCTTTGTGTGGATAGTTTATGCTTGGGAGCCAAAACTGTTTCTGTTTGACCCTCAAGGTCTCAGTCAAAGAATGGAAACTTTTATGACTTGTAGTCTTCCAAATGGTCACACATTCATACCTAAACTGGCCAGGTTAAATGTTTAGATAGAGAATTCTTGATTAAAACACAAATATTTGGGTCAGAAATGGAAGAGAGAATGATTTTCAGCACTTATGCTTTTATTTTTAAAAGAGTTAGTGTTCTGAATGTTTGAGATATCTTTCAGCAGAAAGGATTTGGGGGGTTTTCTTAGCACCACACCCTGAGAATCTGTTATTACTACTAGAAAGTATGTAAAGACAATATTACTATTTTTCCCCTAAGTAAGTCATAATGAATAAAAAATACTCTTTGATTATTATTTACCTCTGGTTAGAAAACTATAAATGCTTCATTATTTCTACCAGACCTTTCAGGAGATTACCAAAGAAGAATTCATACCAAGAGCCTAGAAATCTGTGGTTAACTTGTCTCCTTTCCTGCAGAGTCACAACATTAAGTCATTAGCTGTGTTTATTAAAGACTTCAAAATTCCCGTTGGAATATTGCTCTGCCACTTCTGGCTATTGGATATAGTTTTTAAAAAAACAATAAAGCATTTATTTAGCAAACTTGAGCAACTGTTAAATAGTTATTCTTGGCTTCCAATGTTTTTTTCTCCAATTTTAGAACATTATATATGAGAAGAAAATCTTTTCTATTCATTTGGCTCAAAATGGTCGAATCTGAGAAGTGGATATTTCTAGTTGCACATGGTTAAATACAAATATAAAATACACACATTTATTTTTACTCCCTTAATAAACTGCTGAAATAATAAAAAGAGATATAAAGAGATGTGAATCAGAAGGACAGAGATGATAGGAGAGGAGAGAAGAAGGGATAAACATTTTTGGAATATGGACAATAGATGAATAGTCAAAAGAAAAGGTTGATAGTTGTCCGTTCCTTTCTTTGGCCCCGGGGATGCCTGAGGTTTGGATGCTCTATAGGATCAACTTTTTTCCCCCAAATTCATGTTGAACTCCTAACCATGGTAACTCAGAATGTGACTATATTTAAAGATAGGATCTTTGAAAAGGCAGTTATTGTTAAATGAGGTTATGAGGGTAGTTCCTATCCAATATGACTGGTGTACTTTTAAGAGAAGAAGATTAGGAAATAGACACACACTGAAGAAAAGCCATGTGAAGATACAATAAGAAGACAACCATCTACAAGCCAAGGGAAAAGCCTCAGAATGAAACCAACCTTGCTGACTCTTTGATCTTGGACTTCTAGCCTCTAGGACTATAAGGACATAAATTCCTGTTATGCCAACTAGGTAGTAGTAGTTTGTTAACACAAAGTAGGAAACTTATATAAATACTTGAATTAACAGCATAGATTCAAAGAATATATAGGAGATGTCAGATCCAAAAAAAAAAAAAAAAAAAAGAAAGAAAAAGAAAAAAGAAAAGAAAGGAAAAGAAAAGAAATATGCCCAATATGCCCGAGTTTGCTATGTACTGAACCAAGTCTCTGTACTTAGTTGTAGAGACTGTTAACTGGCTATCCTCTAACTGATTACTAACCTCTACTTGGTTAGTAACTTATAAATAATGAGTTTCTGCAGCATCAGACAAAGAACACAAGTATCTGGATAACTAGCAATACAGAAAAGTCAAAGGGACCCTAGAGCTGATGGCTTCTTGGAGTTGAGGTGATTTATACCCACTCAGTATCATCTCATATAATCACACATGGGCGTTATGAGACCTTGGTTATACTTTTGTACCTGCCATGATTCCTCTTCTTTATTCTTTCTTAAACCTAAATAAACTTTGTATTTGGTGAAGGCTATTGTGCCTTGTAAATTTGAATGACAATCTAAACCCAAGGCCTCAGCTCTTATTTGAGCAGAGTGGGAGATGCAACTGTCAACCATCTCAGATTACTGAAAGGGAAATTAATGAGAAATGAACACATTTGCCCTGCAGAATAAAGGACAGGTTCTGAATTTGTTACAAGTTTTACTATAGAAGAAACAAAAAGGATGAAAACTGGTGGGTGGTAGAAATTTATATGAAGAACAGTGGACACTTGAGCTCTTTTCCAACCTATATGCCAGACAACTTACTCTTTCTTTTTCTCTTCATCCCATCCCCTCCTCAGTCTCTGATCAGAATTCTATCTTCTAAGGAAATTAAACCAATAAGGACAAAAATTCAGGAACACCAGTTAACATGGAAGCCAACAGTGAGTTAGATGGTTGTGAGTAAGTGAATTATGTAAAAGTTTGTTTACAGAATGGTGGAAACTTCTGTCCCTATTTCCATCTTATCTTTGAACTCATGTAGCCAGATATGATTTCTTTTACTCAGTATGTTATTCTGCACAAAAACTGGTGGTAGAGAAAATGTATGAAATCCTGATATTTGGAGGTTCACAAATAAAGCCTACCTGCCACAGGATTATTTTTCAATAAAGCTATTAATTGACAATTTCTTCTCGTGCCAGTTTCTTCCCATGCTATAACCTCTTCTGAACTCTTGGTCAGAAAGCTATCAGACAATGGGCCAGGAGAATAACTATATTAGATTGTAGCAGTCAAGCTCTGAAGGAATGTCATAGAGTGGGGAGTGGGGGAAGATGAGAACAAATAGATTATATCACTGATTTGATCATGTAGAAAATAAGAATTATGTAAGAGCTCTACATATGAATTTGGAAACAGTCAGTGGTAGATATTAAAAGAACAAAAAGAAAATGAGAAAATCCTTTAATTATCAACTTCAGGAAAAACAAAAATTTTAAGAAATGGAATTGTAAATCAAAGTTTTATGAAATGCAAGTTTAATTATACACTACTTTTCTTGGTAGTAGATAAATTTACAGAGTTATGTTATTATAAACATTGAATATAGGTTTAATCAAAATTATAACCTAGTCATAATAGCAGGATAGTGGAAAAGAAGAAGGAGAAGATTAAGGGAGTTAAAATAAAGTATATCATAATATACAACAGATCATGTTTCACATTAATGCATCAGGAAATAACAGTGGGCTAGATTATTGTGAACTTGACAGACATTATGGCCAAATCCTTCTAAGGTTTTCTCTAAGAGGTAGATTGAAAAATAGAGAAGGACAAGCCTTTATTACCAGGTGGCAATTAAAGGTAGACACTTGACTGATGTGAGATTTCAAGAAGCCTCTAGTTGAACTCTTTGAGAATCGTCTTCATTGGTGCTGATAACTGAGATACTTTAATGGGAATGGTCTAGAGATTCCTGAGATTTGCATTGGCTTTGGGATGTGCATATACGGCCCACTTGTTTACATGCTTAAGCTAAGATATTCATTGGCTGTTAAGTCTGGATATTCATTGGCTGATATCCAGACTTCCCCCCGCCATCCAGCTTTTCCAACAGTTATATAAACTTATTTTTTTTGTATTAAAACCATTGAAAGATGTCAGCTGGGATCCAGCTTCTCAAATTGAATTTGTACTTACATAAGCAATACAAAATTTGTGTTTGAAATAAGGAGATCAATATGAAAACGAATAGCTAAAAAGTTAAATCTTATAAAATGGGTGAGAGAGTAAGATTTTGAAAACTCTGTACTTATTAATATCCTAAATGCACACAAAATTTTTTCAGGGCAGAGAATATTATTGTTTATGCACAACAAATAAAACATGTGGATTCCATAAGAGACTCTTAAATACAGAGAACAAACTGAGGGCTGATGAGGGGGTGGGGGAGAGGGGGAAAATGGGTGATGGGCATTGAGGAGGGCACTTGTTGGGATGAACCCTAGCTGTTGTATGTAAGAGATGAACCACGGAATCTACCCCCAAAACCAAGAGCACACTGTATACACTGTATGTTAGCCAATTTGACAATAAATTATATTTAAAACAGACAAACAAATAAATAAAATAAAAGTAAAAAAAAAAAGCATGTGGTTTCCCAGTGCCTCGATTTATTAACACTGGGGTAAAGCAATGAGATTCAAATGTTATCCCACATATATTGTTTTGTATAACATGTGAGGAACCACCCCCAAAAAAGAACCTGGGTGCTCTGCTCCTTAAGAAGGGTGATTCTGCTCTAACCCTTGGGTAAGTATAAATTTCTCCAGGGGGAAGATAAGATCATTGCCTCTAGTTTTATAACATCGTTATACTATATCTTTAGGATCCTCGGTCTCAAATCCCCAACTGCACAGAAATATTTCTATGGAATTATCTTACTATCTAAATCAGTCATAAAGTATCTTTTCAAATTTACTCATGTTGCACATTTCCATAAGATTTGCCCAGAAAGCTTTAACTATGCAGAAATATAAAAAATATTTTCTTTATAATCGCACAGATAATTGTATTTTCAAAAAATTCTGCATCATATGGATATTTAAATTTGTGCATATGTTACTATAATTATTTACTACTTTTAAATTTTTTAATCTTTTATTATTATTGTCTAAATGTTTATTTTTGAGAGAGACAGAGATAGAGAGACAGAGACAGAGAGAGCACTGACAACAGCAAGTCCGAAGTGGGGCTTGAACTCACCAAAAGTGATTTCGTGACCTGAGCTGAAGTTGGACACTTAACTAACTGAGCCATCCAGGTGCCCGTATTTATGACTTTTTAAAAGAACGGATGATCTTGGACCTGGATGAGACTTCATTGGTGAGGTAGTTACAACCATAGCACAAGCAGAATTTCAAACATATTGTTATCTGATTATTTTAGAATATTTGCCTATAGAAATGAGAGGTCTTTAGGAATCACATATTTTGTTGAAGGACCCACCTTCCCCTTGTGGGAGATACAATGTCACAACAACCAAAGTCTGGCTATGAAGCCTGCATCCAAGTGTTAGTCTTCAAAAGACTATTGGTTGTAAACTTTGTTTTATTTTTTTATAACGATTTTCACTTATAGAAGGACATATTTTTATTTTTTATTTTTTTAAGTTTATTTATTTATTTTGAGAGAGACAGAGAGAGAGCAGAAGTAGGGGAGGGGCAGAGAGAAAGAGACAGAATCCCGAGCAAGCTCCACGCCATCAGTGCAGAGCCAGACACGGGGGCTCAAACCCATGAACTGTGAAATCATGATCTGAGCTGAGATCAAGAGTCGAACGCTTAACCAACTGTGCCACCCAGGCCCTTCAGAAGGAAATATTTTTATTAAGTGCACTAGTAATATTTCCCCATCCAGGACCATAGTTCTACTACAATTATTTTAGCCTTAAGCTGATAGACAGATTCTGCATCAGCTTCTAGGAAATTAAAAACAAAACCAGAAAACCTCAACAAATTAAAACTGAAGCATCAGCAGTACCAAATAGGAGACAGGCCTTAGAAAGTGTGAAGTTATTTGCATGCAGCTTATGTTGTAATTCCCAGGAATACATTTGATTTTTTTTTTTTGGCTGTCTTTAATGGTAGAATATTTTATTCCTGCTGACAGCAAGAATAACTGCTTTGAACATAACAAAAGCAATTGTGTGAGAAGTTCAAGATGACTTTATTGTCCTACCCCTATAGTCTCTGCATTGCCTTTTGCATATTTAAATGTGAAAAAGCGGATCCGTTCCTGGTGCTTAAGAAATACGATTTTTGGTAAGGGCAGCATGACATATTCAGGCAGGACATGCACCTTCTTTATTACCTACTTTTTCTCAGTTTAAAATACTTTGGAGGGCTCCTGGGTGGCTCAGTTGGTTAAGTGTCTGACTTTGGCTCCACTCCTGATCTAAGGGTTCATGAGTTTGAGCCCCTTTTAGGCTTCTGTGCTCTCAGCACTAGCCAGCTTCAGATCCGGTTCCCCTCTCTCTGCCCATACCCCGCTTACACTCTCTGTCTCTCAAAAATAAAGAAGCATTTAAAAAAAAATAAATAGGGATGTCTGGGTGGGTCAGCTGGTTAAGTGTCTGATTTCTGCCTAGGTCACAATCTCACCATCCTGAGTTTGAGCCCCACATCAGGCTCTGTGCTAACAGCCCCTAGAGCCTGGAGCCTGTTTCAGATTCTGCATCTCCCTCTCTCTTTGCCCCTCCCCCACTCATGCTCTGTCTCTCTCTCTCTCTCAAAAATAAATAAACATTAAAATAATTTAAAAAAATAAAATAGTTTGGGAGAGTATGTTATAGCCATTTGATAATTTGTGTCTTTTTAAAAGAACGGTCTGGAGTATCAACAAGTATGTTTAAAAAAAAATCACAAATGACCAGTTTTTCTAGGAATACTGATAAAACCAGACCCTGTCTGGTCTCTGACATTTGCATTCCTGTTTTTCTTACAGCTCTGCTACTCACCTTCACTTGCAGCTTCACATATATTTCAGTCCCTAAAATGAACCCTATCTAATTAAGAGAAACTTAACTGGACTGAAGACAATCTCTAAAATTCAGTAGTGACTCAGTCACCTCATCTGCCCATGTGATTTCATAGGATGTGTCCTCCCTTCCCCCAGTGTCTCCTGGACACTTCCTGTACTTAAGAGTCAGTTCAAGCTCTCCCTCCAGGAGCCATCGGTCCACCCACACTCGCACTGGTTGCCTATCAGCCCCTTCATTCTGTCTATCTCTCTTACAGGTTGATGACATCACATTACAGCAGTTTACCTGTCTGAAAAGCAGGTGATTGGTGTCTTCAAAGGCAAGGAGTGTGGCATCCGTCTTCATATTTCCCTTCAACGTCTAAGAAGGTACAGGAACGTGCAAAGACTTGAAAGATGTTTGCTAAATGGCTGAATGCGTAATTGATAAAATTCCTTGCAGATTCAGTAAATGAGGGTAGAGACCAACTAGACTTGAGTGTCATCCGGGCCTTGGGAAGAGCCAGCCAGTTGGCTCATGTTGCAGCATCAATAACAGTGTGGCGAGACCTGGAAGAAGCTGGTTAGAGGCCACCTCACTTTGTTGATTTCACTTTAGGGCTGTTTTAGTTGATTAACATTTCCTAGAAATATTCCCACAAACTGAATTTTAGCTCCCAGAGAATATTTTACTCCTTTGCTTTCCCTTTATTGCAGGGATCTAGAGAACACAGGCAATGCTGCTGAAAGCAAGGTTTAAAGAAAGAGACAAAATAAGGAAAAAGTTCTTAAAGTTTTCTGGATCAAAAAAAAAATCAAGGAAGGTAACCTCTTCTCTTTGATAATCCACTCTTTATTTTTAAGAACTGCAATATTTCTTTTTTTTTTGCACTGTCTTTTATTTAGTACACAACTAGATCCAGTGGATTAGCTAATATTTTAGTAAAAGAAAAAATCAACTACTACTGAATTTTATCATCTCGCTTATTGATTAAACTGGTTTATGAAAATTACCAAAATAATCATGTGCTCACTTTAATTTTTGCTGCTGTAATAATGAAAATAAACTGGGTTGACCATAAGCATCAGTTATTATTTAACTAAACCTATTCAGATAGTTTTATATACCAACTCCTAAGTCAATAAAGGTGAGAAAAAATTATTTCAGGTCATTTCAGTTGCATCATTTAAAATATTTTATATACTCTTTGAATTTTTGTATACTTCTGAATTATTTTAGGAAAAAATACTTACTCTTGAAAAAAAGTTAAAAATTTCTAATAATCATTACTATTGCTATGTGTTTTCAAATTTCACCTTTAGTTATTTCTTACCTTATACTTATTACTTAGATTCATAACTTTTTCTTCTGATAATTCCTGACATGTGTCCCAAATTCCAATGAATAGAATTATTAAGATATCTTTGATCTTTATATGTTAAGGTCTTAAACTGCTTTTGGATTTTCTGAGAAAGCTACCTAGAAATACAAAACTTTCCTCTTTTACCTTTTAAAATAATGGATAATGGAAATAATTATATTAGTTTATATTCTCCATATTTTCTTTCAAAAAATTTAGGATTAAAAAACCTCAGCAAATTTAAAAGGAAGGTTACTTTTTCTATATTAATTTTGTAAAGGTAAATTTGTGTTAATATAAGTATATATGAGCGATTACATATTTTTCAAGCTAAAATATACTCATTTTTTTATTTTTTATTTTTTGGAGGAGATTTTTTTTTTTTTTTATATATGCTATCTTTAAATTTTAGTTAGCAAATATACAGTACAATGTTGGTTTCGGGAGTAGCATTTAGTGATTCGCTACTTATATACAACACCCAGTACTCACCACAAGTGCCCTCTTTTGTACCTATCATCCACCTAGCCCATCCCCCCCCCACACCCCTCCATTAATGTTCAGTTTGTTCTCTATTATTAAGAGTCTCTTAGGGCGCCTGGGTGACTCAGTTGTTAAACGTCTGACCGGCTCAGCTCATGATCTCGCGGTTCCTGGGTTTGAACCCTGCATCAGGCTCTGTGCTGACAGCTCAGAGCCTGGAGCCTGCTTTGGATTCTGTGTCTCCCTCTCTCTCCACCTTCCCCAGCTTGCACTCTGTCTCTCTTTCTCTTGCTCTCTCTCAGAAATAAATAAACATTAAAAAAAATTAAAAAAAAAAAGTCTCTTGGGGCACCTAGGTGGCTCAGTCAGTTAAGTGTCCGACTTTTTGCCTCAGGTCATGATCTCATGGTTTGTGAGTTCGAGCCCTGAGTTGGGCTCTGACTGATAATGAAGCATGCTCTCTCTCTCTAATAAATAAACTTAAAAAGAAATAGAGTCTCTTGTGGTTTGTTTCTGTCTCTCCTCTACACCCACCCTGCCCTTCCCATACGTTCATTTGTTTTGTTTCTTAAATTCTACATACAAAAATATACTCATATTTAGACACACAGATTGGTACAATGGTTGTCTATACATTTTTTTTTCTAGGTTTGAATGATCTTATTAAGCAGGAATACACGTAGTATACTTTGGGGTATAAAGGCCCTGAAGACTTTTTCAATGTTCTTACTCTCGGCAACATAGTCTTATTCCCAGGGTTACTATTGAGTATGTTCTCATGCATTGATTTTATGTTATGTCTCTATTTTCTTTCATTCTCATGATGTGTGCTAACATATATCGAACAAAGCTCTTCAATATTACCTTGATAGCAGGTATAAACTTGCTGTTATCTTAAAACAATATTCTGAGGGGTGACTGGATGGCTCAGTTGGTAGGGCACACAACTCTTGATCTTGGGGTCATGAGTTCGAGCCCCATGTTGGGTGTAGAGTTTACTTAAGAAAATCTTAGAACAATAGTCTGCAGAAACTTTAAATGCATAGCGAAGAGTAGCTACCATCAATGCTTTAGGGGCCTGCAACCCCATGCTGACAAAATTGCAAAGTTGTGAAAGGGGCTGAGTCAAACCCTTGAAGCTTCTTTGAGCACCTCCAAATGAATTTTAAATAATTGCTCCAGCAATGGGGTTATGAATTAAGTTTGTTTATTATATATTTGTAGTCAAGGTGGATAAAAGCCTCAGCTCTTACAGGGACAAGAAAAAAAATACTTGCTTGACTTTTTTTTTTTTTTTTTTGTAACTGCTTGACTTTTTATTTCCTCTCTTAAGGAATCTCATTGTGCTTTTTCTGATGATAGCAGCATTCATTTCACCAAAACTGCTATTAAGGAGCTTTGTAGTCATTATATTTAATTTAAAATGCCAATGTCCATGTTACTGTAAATCTTCAGATAAGTGAAGAAAGGGCAAATGGAATTTTCAAACTTGAACCATCTCTCAGAGACTCTTGAACGCTGTGAATATCATACCTAATCTCAGAGGCTGCCTTAATAGAGACTAATATAGTGAAATATTTTAAGGGCCTCATGAGATCATATTACTAACAGATGCCAGAAACCTTTTCTGTGACTATCCTGTGAAAGAATTTCTTCACATCTTACAACCTGGAAAACATATTCAAGAACGTCCACCCCTTCATTAGTTCGTTCTTTTTGCATAAGTGTTGTGACTTTTACAGACATAATAACCTCTTGACACTGATAAAGTCTCTATTCTTAATATTGACTTTTCCATCCCCAGTCAGTCCTTGATATGAATCTAATACCTGGACAATATTTGCTCAGACTTTGGCTAAAATATATCATGAGATAGACTACCGAGTTTGTACTCTTTCATTTTAGTGCTTGTTTTTCTTATGAACCAGTTTCATATAAGAAATCTGCAGCTTTTCTTTCTTTTTTTTATAGCTTATTGTCAAGTTAGTTTCAATATAACACCCACTGCTCTTCCCCACAAGTGCCCTCCTCCATGTCCATCACCCCCTCCCCTTTGCCCCCTCCCCCTTCAGCCCTCAGATTGTTTTAAGTATTCAAGAGCCTCTCCTGATTTGCCTCCCTCCCTCTCCCTAACTCTTCCCCCCCTTCCCCTCCCCATGGTCCTCTGTTAAGTTTCTCCTGTTAGACCTACGAGTGAAAACATATGGTATCTGTCCTCTGCCTAACTGATTTCACTTAACATGACACCCTCAAAGTCCATCCATGTTGCCACCAATGGCCAGATGTCATTCTTTCTCATTGCCATGCAGTATTCCATTGTATAGATAAACCACATCTTCTTGATCCATTCTTCAGTTGATGGACATTTAGGCTCTTTCCATGGTTTGGCTATTGTTGAAAGTGCTGCTATGAACATTGGGGTACATGTGTCCCTATGCATCAGCACTTCTTTATCCCTTGGGTAAATCCCTAGCAGTGCTATTGCTGGGTCATAGGGGAGTTCTATTGTTAACTTTTTGAGGAACTTCCACACTGTTTTCCATAGTGGCTGTACCAGTTTACATTCCCACCAACAGTGTAGGAGTGTCCCTGTTTCTCCACATACTTGCCAGCATCTATAGTCTCCTGATTTGTTCATTTTAGCCACTCTGACCAGCGTGAAGTGGTATCTCGGTGTGGTTTTGATTTGTATTTCCCTGATGATGAGTGATGCTGAGTATCATTTCATGTGTCTGTTGGCCATCTGGATGTCCTCTTTGGAGAAGTGTCTATTCATGTCTTCTGCCCATTTCTTCACTGGATTATTTGTTTTTCAGGCGTGGAGTTTGGTGAGTTCCTTGTAGATTTTAGATACTAGCCATTTAACCAATATGTCATTTGCAACTATATTTTCCCATTCCGTCGGTTGCCTATTAGTTTTCTTGACTGTTTCCTTTGCCATGCAGAAACTTTTTATCTTGATGAAGTCCAAATAGTTCATTTTTGCTCTTGATTCCCTTGCCTTTGGGGATGTGTCGAGTAGGAAATTGCTGCGGTTGAGGTCAAGGAGGCTGTTTCCTGCTTTCTCCTCTAGGGTTTTTGTGGTAGGTTCTCCTTCGTGAGGAGGGGTCCTGGGGAGACGACGAACAAGATGCAATGACTGTTCCCAAAGGCTGATGGCCAATGGAAACAGGGACATTCCCAAACACTGTGAATGGGAATGTGAACAAGGGATGTTTCTCAATGGAAATGTGAACGGTCCCGGAAAGCAAGGGCACCGTGGACATCCCCGAAAGCAATGGAGACAGACCAAGAGCTGAGGGCTAATGGCAAACTTTATTAGGAACATCATCTTATTTTATTCCCTCCTTGCAAGCTTGGAGAGCACAGTGAATGTTACAGTACATGTTTTACTCAGAACAATAGCTACAGATAAAGGGAGGACAGATCAGGAACATCCTGCAACTGTGCATGGGTATATCTCTGGTGCCGTGGTTTCTTGATGCACTTGGCTGATGACCAAGAAGGCTCTGTCCTGCACGTCCTCCTGGGACTTCATCAAGTCCCATGTTCCCAGCGTTCTGGGAACAGAAGTCCAATAAGGACAATCCATACACAAGGACAGTGCTGAGAACAGAGGTCTGATAAGGACAGTTCGTCCTATTTCCCAACAGGTTTTGATGGTTTCCTGTCTCACATTCAGGTCCTTCATCCATTTTGAGTTTATTTTTGGGAATGGTGTAAGAAAGTGGTCTAGTTTCATTCTTCTGCATATTGCTGTCCTGTTCTCCCAACACCACCTGTTAAAAAGGCTGTCTTTTTTCCATTGGATACTCTTTCCTGCTTTGTCAAAGATTAATTGGCCATACATTTGTGGGTCCATTTCTGGGTTCTCTATTCTATTCCATTGGTCTATGTGTCTGTTTTTGTGCCAATACCATACTGTCTTGATGATGACAGCTTTGTAATAGAGGCTAAAGTCTAGGATAGGGATGCCTCCCGTTTTGGTTTTCTTGTTCAATATAACTTTGGCTATTCGGGGTCTTTTGTGGTTCCATACAAATTTTAGGATGCTTTGTTCTAGATTTGAGAAGAATGCTGGTGTAATTTTGATTGGGATTGCATTGAATGTGTTGTTTGCTTTGGGTAATAATGACATTTTAACAATGTTTATTCTTCCGATCCATGAGCACGGAATGTTTTTCCATTTCTTTGTGTCTTCTTCAATTTCTTTCATAAGTTTTCTATAGTTTTCATTGTACATGTCTTTTACATCTTTGGTTAGGTTTATTCCTAGGTATTTTATGGTTTTTCGTGCAATTGTGAATGAGATCAGTTTCTTGATGTCTCTTTTTGTTGCTTCATTATTGGTGTATAAAAATGGATCTGATTTCTGTACGTTGATTTTGTACCCTGCGACTTTGCTGAATTCATGGATCAGTTCTAGTAGGCGTCTGGTGGAGTTGATCGGGTTTTCCATGTAGAGTATCATGTCATCTGCGAAAAGTGAAAGTTTGACTTCGTCTTTGCCAAATCTGATGCCTTTTATTTCCTTTTGTTTTCAGATTATTGATGCTAGGACTTCTAGCACTATGTTAAACAATAGTGGTGAGAGTGGACATCCTTGTCGTGTTCCTGATCTCAAGGGGAAAGTTCTGTTTTTCCCCATTGAGGAAGACATTAGTTGTGGGCTTTTCATAAATGGCTTTTATGATGTTTAAGTAAGTTCCTTCTATCCCGACATTCTCAAGGGTTTTTATTAAGAAAGGATGCTGTATTTTGTCTAATGCTTTTTCTGCATCTATCAACAAGATCATATGGTTTTTATCTTTTCTTGTGTTAATGTGATATAGCACATTGATTGATTTGAGAATATTGAACCAGCCCTGTAACCCAGGAATGAATCCCACTTGATCGTGGTTGAAAATTCTTTTTATATACTGTTGAATTCGATTTGCTAGTATCTTGTTGTGTATTTTTACATCTGTTTTCATTAAAGATATTGGCCTGTAGTTCTCTTTTTTTGTTGAGCCTCTGTCTGGTTTGGGGATCAAAGTGATGCTGGCTTCGTAGAATGAGTTTGGAAGTTTTCCTTCTATTTCTATTTTTTGGACTAGCTTGAGAAGAATGGATGTTAACTCTGCTTTAAATGTCTTGTAGAATTCCCCAGGAAAGCCATCTGGCCCCGGGCTCTTATTCATTGGGAGATTTTTGATAACTGATTTGATTTCTTCACTGGTTATGGGTCTGTTCAGATTTTCTGTCTCTTCCTGTTTGAATTTTGGTAGTACATGTGTGTTTAGGAATTTGTCCATTTCTTCAAGGTTGTCCAGGTTGTTGGCATGTAATTTTTCATAGAAATCCCTGATGATTAGTTGTATTTCCGAGGTATTGGTTGTAGTGCATCCATTTTCATTAATGATTTTGTATGTTTGGGTCTTCTCTATTTTCTTTCTGAGGAGCCTGGCTAGAGGTTTATCAATTTTGTTTATTTTTTCAAAAAACCAACTCTTGATTTCATTGATCCATTCAATTGTTTTTTTGGATTCTATATTGTTTATTTATGCCCTGATCTTTATTATTTCTCTTCTTCTGCTGGGTTTGGGGTGCTCTTGGTGCTCCCCTTCTAGTTCCTTTAAGTGCTCTATTAGATTTTGAATTTGTGCTTTTTCTAGTTTCTTGAAATAGTCCTGGATTCAATATATTTTCCTCTTAGGACTGCCTTTGCTGCATCCCAGAGAGTTTGGATTGTTGTATTTTCATTTTCATTTATGTCCATATATTTTTAAATTTCTTCTCTAATTGCCTGATTGGCCCAACCATTCTTTATTGGGTGGTCTTTGACCTCCACATTTTTGGAAGTTTTCCAGACTTTTCCCTCTGATTGATTTCAAGTTTCATAGCATTGTGATATGAAAGTGTGCATGGTATGATCTCAATTTGTTTATATTTATGGAGGGCTGTTTTATGACCCAGTATGTGATCTATCTTGGAGAATGTGCCATGCCCACTTGAGAAGAAAGTGAATTCCCTAGCCTCAGGATGTAGATTTCTAAATATATCTGTCAAATCCATCTGTTCTGATGTGTCGTTCAGGTCCATTGTTTCTTTAGTGATTTTCTGTCTAGTTGATATATCTATTGCTGTAGGTGGAATATTAAAATCCCCTGCAATTAGCACATTCTTATCAGTAAGACAGTTTCTGTATTTGGGTGCTTCCAAATTCAGGGCATAGATGTTTATAATTGTTAGCTTTTCCTGATGGAGAGACCCTGTAATTCTTATATAATGTACTTCTTCATCTTCTGTTACTGCCTTTAAAGTCCAGTTTGTCTGGTGTAAGTATGGCTATTCTGGCTTTCTTTTGACTTCCAGTCGCATGATAGATATTTCTCCATTCCGTTACTTTCAATCTGAAGGTGTCTTCAGGTGTAAAATGAGTCTCTTGCAGACAGCAAATGGATGGGTTTTGTTTTTTTATCCATTCTGCTACCCTATGTCGTTTGATTGGAGCATTCAGTCCATTTACATTCAGTGTTATTATTGAAAAATATGGGTTTAGATTCATTATGGTCTCTGTAGGGTTCATGCTTGTAGTGGTGTCTCTGGTAACTTGTGTTCTTTGCAATATTTCCCTCATAGAGTCCCTCTTAGGATTTCTTGTAGGGTGGCTTGGTGGTGATGAATTCTCTCAATTTTTGTTTATTTGGGAAAACCTTTATCTCTCCTTCTATTTTGAATGACAGGCTCGCTGGATAAAGGATTCTTGGCTGATTATTTTTCGTGTTCATCACATTGAAGATTTCTTGCCATTCCTTTCTGGTCTGCCATATTTCATTAGATAGGTCTGTAACCACTCTGATAGGTTTCCCTTTGTGTGTTAGGGCCCTTTTACTCCTAGCTGCTTTCAGAATTCTCTCTTTATCCTTTTTTTTTTTTTTTTTTTGCCAGTTTCACTATGATATGTCATGCTGAAGGTCGATTCAAGTTATGTTTGAGGGGAGTTTTCTGTGCCTCTTGAATTTCAATGTCTATTTCCTTCCCCAGATTGGGGAAGTTCTCAGCTATAATTTGATCAAGCACCCCTTCAGGACCTTTTTCTCTCTCTTCTTCTTCTTCAGGAATTCCTATGATCCAGATATTGTTCCATTTGATTGTTTCCCTCAGTTTTCGAATTCTCCTTTCATGCTCCTGGATCAATTTCTCTCTCTTTTTCTTGGTTTTCTCTTTTTCTATAACTGTGTCTTCTAATTCACCTATTCTCCCCTCTGCCTCTTCAATCCGTGCAGTGGCAGCCTCCATTTTATTATGCACCTCATTTATAACATTTTTTAACTTGTCACAGCTATTTTTAAGGTCCCTAGTCTTTGTATCAATAGCTTTTCTGATGTCTTCTATGCTTTTTTCAAGCCCAGTGATTAATTGTATGAAAATTGTTCTAAATTCTTGCTCCGTTACGTTGCTTATATCTGTTTAGTGCAGTTTTGTAGCTGTGACTTCTTCCTGGAATTTCTTTAGAGGAGAGTTCTTTCATTTCGTCATTTTGGCTAGCTTTCTGTCTCTTGTCAGTTTTAAAAGCTTGTTATGTACTCTGCACCTATGAGTATTGCTATATTAACGGAGGCTCATTGACTGTCCAGGGCCTGTCCTTTCAGGAAGTGTTCTTTTAATGGCGTCTCTTGGTTTCTCTTGTTGTGCCATTGGTTATTTTATTTCCCTACTCTGTGATATTTGGGACTCTCCACCATGTGTACTTTGGCTTGTTTCTTGAGGTAGCCCTGAAAAGGAAAGCAGACAGACTAACACACAGGAAACAAAAGCCCGCAAATGCACAGACAAGTCAGACAAACAAGCAAACCAGAAGGGAAAAGAAAAAAAAAAAAAGAAAAAAAAGGGGGGGGGACAAAAACAACAAAAGACAAAGGATAGTCTAAAAGCATAAAACCAGAAATCCCAGCTACAAATAAAAAGTAGGGTGGAGGTAGTGCTGTTGGAAGGCATCTACAAAGAGAGAAGTGACAGGGGTGTGGAGAAAGTGAAATTGAACTTTGACCTGTCAGAGAGACTAAAGGCTTAATTCAGTGACAGAAAGGGGCGAATATGGTAGGAGGTGAGGAGAAAAAAAATGAAGATAGTATTACCCGAAGAAGCTATATAGTCTGATTATTCCAGAGAGAGAGAAAGGAAGGTAGCATCAAGAGAATGGATTAAGTATGACTGTTTAGGTGAATCAATGTCCCGCGTGCCCAGTCCATTGGAGGGGAGAGATAAGAATTAGATAAGGGAAAATATATCTGAATAGCAAGAATTGATCTAATCACAGCAATGCATCAATGTGGGTCTTTCCCAGGCTTGGGGCAGGGGTAAGGAGAAAAAAAAAGGCAGCTCCCCAGTGTACATGGGCATGGTTTGGTGTAGGCAGGTCTCTCCTCCACTGCGGGTCCTGTGGACTCCCTGAGGCCCCATCTTGGTGTTTGTAGGGAGAAGAATGGTGGCACCCAATCCCTCCTCCAACCAAGCATTACAACTCACTCTTTTGGGGCGATCTCCCTGTGCCATGGGCGGGCCACGTTGTATTTTCCAAGCCCCACCTGGTTTCCAGATCCTATTCCACCCACTTTAATGTTACCACCTGAAATGTACTCCTGCAGGCCGGGTGGCTTCCTAGCCAGGGATCGAGTAGGGGGAGTAGGCGAGCAGTTTCTCCTGGTGCCGCCTCGGTTCAGGAGGCCTAGCCCAAGGAAAGTGCCCCAGCTAGAGAGAAAGGATCTCTCTCTCCGTGACCTGCAGTTAGAGATGGGATGATAGGATCTCTCTCCGTCCCAGGCCAAGGTTTTTCTCTTCTCTAGAGACAGCTCTATGAGCGTTTTCACCCTCTCTTTCTCTTCCCCTTGTCTCTCCTTGGCTTTGCGAGCTCTCTGTGGCTCTCCACGGAGGGGGATTCCCTCCCCTCCGAGCCTCTGGGTCCTGGTCTGTTTTTATCTTCCCCAGTTTTCACTCACTCATGCACCTATGAGGCTGTCTTCTTTGTGGACTCTGTGTCTTTTCCTCCTACTCTTGCAGATCAGAGTATTGTGGCTTCAGTCCTTCTTAGTTTGAGAGATGCGGGCAGGTGAAAATTACAGAGCTCCCTACTTCTCTGCTATCTTGCCCCCTCCTCTCCAAATCTGCGGCTTTTCTAAGTGACTTTTTTAAATGGAAAACACAATAAACCAGAGATCCAGAAATCTAAAACTTATTATCATCACATACCTTGGATGGGAGTTTTGTTTCTGCACTAAAGCAAATGGACAATTCCTATTTGCTAGATTTTTAACCAAACTTTTACAAATTATAGTTTGGTGAAGAATTAAGGAACTGATGGTATATATATCAAAATTGTCTAGCTTGTATAGAGCTTAGAAAAAAAGACCCCCCATGTATGGTTAGTCTCAAACTATTACTTTACTTTTACTTTTGTGATCTTGCTACCAAAAAAATTATCTCCTGGAACTTGACCATTCTTAATGAGTGATTCAAAAATATTCCAAAGTTACTCAACGTTCTTAAGCCACATTTTTGGCTGAAATGGATCTGGGAATAATAAGAAGTCTAACTGCATTTTTTGATATTTGACTGCTAACATCTTAAAAACCTCAAACCTTCTTCTTGCCCTTCTGCTCCACACTCGGGAAAGCTGATAAGAAGTTAGGGGTGCTCACTCACTACTTTGATGCTGAGAAGAAATTAGGGCCATGCAAATACCTGCCCCTGTTCAGGAAACTCACTTTATTTTTTTCTTTTATATCTTTCAGCTCTCTATTTACTTATTAAAAAAAAAACTTTATTTTACTGTGGTATGAACACTTAGCATGAGCGCTACATTCTTAATACATTGATTCAAGTGTATAATGTATTATTGATGACCAAAAGTACAACATTGTGTGGTAAATCTTTAGAGCTTACATAACTGGAACTTCACGCTCATTGATTAGTAGCTCCCCATGTTTCCCTTTCCTCAGCCCCTGGCAATCACTATTCCACTCTTTTACTCTATGATTTTAACTCTTTTAAAATCCCACATATGTGGAAATCATGCAGTAATTGTCATCTGTGGCTGGGTTGTTTCACTTAGCATAGTGTCCTACGGGTTTATCCATATTGTTGCATATTGCCTAATTTCTTTATTTCCTAAGTTGGTAGAGTATTCCATTGTAGGTATCTACCACGTTTTCTTTAGGCATTCATTTGTTGATAGACACTGAGTGGTTTCCACATCTTGGCTATTGTAAATAGTGTTGCAATGAACATGAGAATTCTAATATCTCTTTGAGATCTGATTTCATTTCTCTTAGATATGTGCCCAGAAATAACATTGCTGGGTCTATTACAGTTCTACTTTTATTTTTTTTTTGAGGTTTCATACTTTTTTTTTTCATTTTACATTCCCACCAACTGTGTGGAGGGATTGCAATTTCTCCATATCTTTACCAACACTTGATATCTTTGCTTACAATTTTTTATGATAATCATCCTGCAAGTGTGCAGTAATCTCACAGTGGTTTTGATTTGCATTTCCTTGAAGACTAGTGATATTGAACATCTTTTCATATACCTGTTGACCATTGATATATATTCTGTGGAGAAATATCTAATCAAGTCAACTCCACTTTTTAACCACAATAAAAACTCAGAGCCATCTTCTTTCTTTGCTCTCTCAAGCCATTTAGGACTTGCTTCTTCTTTCGTTGCTCTCTCAAGCCATTTAGGACTTGCTTATGAAGCTTACCATGCTGTCCCCAGAGACCTCAATTTAAGTCCTAACCTTTTTTAGTCCTCTTGGTTATGTGTGGTATCATCAGTTTTAATAACCAAATCAAATTTTGGATAGAATGACCATCAAAGCATTGATACATTCTCTAGCTTCACCTGGAAAATAACCCAATGTAGGTACCAAGGCAACTTGAGTCAACAACGTAACTATTTGTTCAGGAAGTTCTTACTTAGGGAGATAAGACAGCAAACTAGTGAAAAAATTTCTTACTTCAGAAAATCTGCAAAACAACTGATCTGAGTTTGCTCATCTGGGCAGTTATCTAATAATGGCAATAGTCAGCTCATCGAGATTGGTTCCAACACCTTGGCGCTGGCATGTCCACAAATCTTAGTCATTATGACATGAACTGTGATGTGAACCTCCAATCTTTTTTCTTGTCTTATAGTCCTACATTAAGCCCCTGGAGTCCAGGGAGTAAAACCTATAAATACTCTTTCTTGGGGCGCCTGGGTGGCTCAGTTGGGTAAGCGTATGACTTTGGCTCAGGTCGTGATCTCACAGTTCAAGGGTTCCAGCCCTGCATTGGGCTCTGTGCTGACAGCTCAGAGCCTGGAACCTGCTTCCGATTCTCTATCTCCCTCTCTCTCTGCCCCTCCCCCACTCATGCTCTGTCTGTCTCTCTCTCAAAAATAAACATTAAATTTTTTTTAAATATTAAAAAAGTAAATACTCTTTCCTGTCCTGCCTCTCTGATACTATTAAGAGTTTATAAAGGTGATGTTTTCCCTGTCTGTGATAAGTTTAATAAACTCAGCTTTGACCAATCAATAGTTCTTTCTTTTTTTTTTTTGAGGGGATGTGATCTTTGTAGTGAGTCTAGAATTAAAACATATTACACCTTGCTTTAACTCTCAATTTTTTTCTAATTGCTTTTCACATGCCTTAACTAGTTTATAATTCACTGCTGATTTTTCATGTTGCAGCCATCCTAAATATTGACCGTACTATTTCATGAATAGTTTTTCTGTTCTGATTGATTTTTGCCTCTATCTGGCTGTAATCAAGCTAATTTTCACATATATTCAGGAATATAAACTTCTTAAGATTAAGAGACTGTGTGTTTACTATCTGTGCCATGGTGATTTATATGGTGAGTACCCCATGAAATGTGTATTATGTTAATGCACTCCCATTGAATATGCTATTGACAAAATTCTTGAGTTCTATCTTTATCCCTCAACATATGGTGCTTCATATCTTGTGTTAGTTGTATTTATGTAGTTAATTCTTTAAACCAGAGGGCAGAACTAATTTGTGTAAATTATGTATAGTGCTGAGAACCAAATCTAATATTCCAAACAGAGTGCAACAAAGAGTTTTCATTCTCCTGTTGCACATATTCTATTTTTATGATAACCCACCAGATTGCATTAGTATTTGATGGGCATATTGTATTTCCTATCAAGATTAGAATTAACTGAATTCTTAATGTCTATTTTTTTTTTTTACCACCTATAGTGCTAAGTTATATATTGTAGTATCTCTACTCCTATGGTTGTTTCTTTGGACCAGGACATAATTATTTTATTTCATTATTAAATTACTCCAGCCTCTCAAAATCTTGTCAAATCTTGATTCTTTTTTATACTGTATACTAATCATAGATTTAGTATTATACTTTCTAAACTTTGTCTTGATTATTAATGAACATCAGAACTAAAAAGATCTAGGGAGAGAACTTTGTGTTATGGAGAAGACTTGCAATCATGCTAGCATCATTTGGTCATGTGTGTTTGGACTGGATACACGAGGGGAAATCTGGGTAATTTGGAAAGTACTGTCAGATGCTTTCCCACTTTTGGATCAGAGTCTATAGATAATCAAAGTTTTTAAAATGAAGCACTAAAACCTCTGGATTGTGTATAATTCAAGACCTCTTTCACTGATAGAATATTGACTCATTCTTCAAGTCTCATTTTAGACTCACTGTTTCTGGGAGTCCTTCTAATTATACCTTCCAAGATTTGGTTAGGTGCCTCATCTGTGTGTTCATGTAGGACTCCTTACTATGATAGGAGTTCCACACGTTACTATAATTGCTTATGTACTTGTTTATATTTCACATTAGAGGGTAAATTTTTGAGGAGGGACTTAATTTTGTTCATTAATTGTACCTGCAGCTTTCAGACTTGTGGCTGACTTATATTCAATAATTATAAAAGGCCATCCCTAATACACTCATATTATTTTTTAATAAATGAATAAATGTTAACCTCTTTATTTTGTATGACTGATGTAATCTCCCTGAAGAGCCTCAATTCCACTGAATATCAGGAAAATTTAAGCTTGAATTGGAAAAAAAGTGCATTTTTTTCCAGTATGTATTCTGAGTTTAATTTGCTATCAGGACTAGTATTATTTTATGTGAAGGATCAGTTTTCTAAGTACTTACCCTTTTTTGCCCTCTATTTCCTCCTTCTAACATGGTGAATAGTTATATGAAAGAGTGTACTGAGTCATATAAGGCATAAAAAAAAAAAGCATTCTTCAGCTCCATGATATCTTCTGGATCCCACT
This sequence comes from Cryptoprocta ferox, assembly GCA_028646485.1. Lineage (NCBI taxonomy): Eukaryota > Metazoa > Chordata > Mammalia > Carnivora > Eupleridae > Cryptoprocta > Cryptoprocta ferox. Next base: position 18,417,664 of record CM053573.1, read on the forward strand.
GGCTCAGTGGAGTGTATGCTTTCTCTGTAATGAAGGACTTGGCTGGCCTTTGTCCCCAGTTCTGGGAGGCAGCTTCTAAATCCTTGGAAATTCCTCATATAATTAGAATATCTTTGTTACTTACGGTGAAGCCTGGTGGTTTATACTAATGAGGTGACTCGTGGTAGGACTCCAGATATAGCTAGTGCTATTGAGAGGAGATTCTGGATAGGGGCTGATCAGACCAGAAAGACCAACCATATGGTTAGGGGACTCCAGTTTTGAGCCATGAAAAAAATGTGAGTCATGTGGTATCAGCTCAACTTCTGAGGAGGGAAAGGGGGGGGTTAGATATTGAGTTTTATCATGTAGCCAGTGAACCAATAAGTCATGCTTACATAACAAAATCCTAGGAAAAACTTTGAAGGCCTAAACTTAGAAAAGCATCCCTGGTTGGCATGCTGTGCATATTGTTACACTCTAATATGTGGAGAAGGTGACATATCCTGATCCTATAAGGAGAGGATGCTGGAAGCTTTTAGTATGTAATCCTCTGAGACCCTGACCTATGTGTCTTCTTGTTGGCTGGCTCTTATTTGAGCCTTCTCAGCTGTAATAAAACTAGGGTAAGAAGAGCACTTTTCTCAGTTTTGTGAGCCATTGTAGCAATTTTCCACCTTGATGGGGTGGTGAGAATCCTCAAATTTACAGCTAGTTTGTCAGAAGGGAGGGTGGCCTTGGGAACTCTCAGGTTTATGGTTGGTGTTTGAATTAAAAGTAGTCTTGCAGGGGTGCCCTGGTGGCTCTGTTGGTTAAGTGTCTGACTCTTGGTTTTGGTTCAGGTCATGATCTTGGGGTTCGTGGGTTGGAGCCTGATGTGGGATGTAGAACCTGCCTGGGACTCCCACTCCCTTATTTTCTCTCTGCCCCTCCTAAACTTAAAAAAAAGATTAGTCTTGTGGAGGACTGCATTTTTAACCTTTGAAGTTTGTCCTAATTCTAGGTGGTTAGGGCAGAAGGCGTTGTACTGATATTTTCTATGTTGCTAAATTCTGAGCTGTTCTTGTAATGATCTGAGCTCTTTGCAGACTTGTCATCCTTTCTAGAATACCTGTGGCCCTTATCCAGAGGATTTAGTTAATCTGAATCCCCTGAAAACCATAGGGATGAGGATATATTGCTTGAGGTTTATATGTCCATCTGTCATAGCTTCTGGTATGTCGTTGTTCTCTTTTTTTAAATTAATTTTATTTATTTATTTTGAGAGAGAGAGAGAGAGAGAGAGAGAGAGAGAGAGAGAGAGAACACAATGGGGGAGGGACAAAGAGAAGGAGAGAGAGAATCCCAAGCAGGCTCCACGCCATCAGCACAGAGCCAGATGCAGGCCTCAACATCCTGAACTTTGAGATCATGACCTGAGCCAAGATCAAGATTTGGATGCTTAACCGACTGCTCCCCCAGACGCCCCCCATTATTCTCTATCTTATTGACAGTGGCTGCACGCACTGGAGGTTAGTACTACCTCTGAAACTAAATGCTTATTACAATATAGAAAATGCTGAGAGTCATCACAGCTTGTAGGTTCTGCTCAGGGCTTTGTTGGACTCCATTACAGTTCAACCTCTACTGGTCAATCAGGTCTCATTTCATTTCTTTTTGAAATTGTCATGTGCTCTACAATTAAGTTCTTGTATGTTAATCTTCTTAGATTCTGCTTCCCAGGACCCCACCCTGCAATCATTGTTGCCAGGGCTGTTCAGAGAAATAAGAGAAAGAATTCAGGAGCTTAATCTTCTGCTAACGCACATCTATGCCCCATCATTAGTATTAGATGAGTGCAGAGGACTCTAGAGTAAGGGAGAAATACGGCAGTTAAAACTTTCACAGTGAACTGTTTGGTTCAGGGTGGGGTGGGGGGTTGGGGGGGGAGGATGTATCAGTAGAAAGGAATCAGTGGAAAGCTAGGGCAATGTATTGCAACTTTGACAGATATGGGGTAAGTAACAACTGACATAAAGGACAGTGAAATCAAGTGACAGTTGTTAAGTGCAAACTTTGAGAATAAAGATAACCAAAGGGTAACAGTGATTAAACAGCAACTAAAAATTACACTTGAAAGATAAGGGATTCCCTGGTAGCATAGGGAGGTCTAATTAAAACCAGAGAGCTGTGAAAGCTGAGGACTGGGCCAAGGACTCTGTAAATAAAGTAACAAAGATTTGAAGAAAGTTAAACAGTGATCCATGGCAGTCCTCCTATGTAAAGTGAAGACTCTGATTGAGCAATAAAATGACTTAGTCATATGATGGAGACATCTGGGTTAGTACACTAAACAATCTTATATTCACAGATCCCCCCAGCCCATCCACTGATATAGACATAGCCCACTCCTCCCTATTAAAGGCTGGGATACTCCTACATCTTTACACTCTCTGATGAAAGAATCTGGATGTTTCATCCTTGGCATCTGCAATCATCTCGTTTCCTGGTCACCAGGCTGTCAGGATTAAATCTCAACATAATTTGGCTGCAGGAGTGTTTCTCAGATAAGTTATTAAAGTGATGATTACCCAAGGAACTGCAGGAAATAGTTTCCCTTTTCCTGGGAAGAGAAATAAAGCAGATCCTTCAAAGAGGGTTATGAAAGAAAGTGGAAATTCATGGCACAAAAATTTTAAACATATTTTTAAATGAATGAATAAATGAATGACTTAGATCATGTGACTTCCTCTAAGAATATCCCATGTCCAATCAAGGTGGAAGTACATCTTGTGCACACAAATCACCCCTTATTGCTATTTCTATTGTAGGGGTTATTCCATTGCTGTTATTCTTCAGAGACCTGTCTCCTCTACAACTGGGGAAAATTTTGGAGGATAGTTAGTATGCTTGATTCATCTTTGAATGCAGAGACAACTGGCACAGTCTTCTTTTGAACTGAACACTGAAACCTTCATGCTTGTTTGTAGTGCTAAGGCCATTATGGTTGAAGAAATATTGACTCATCTTTCTGCTCTTCTCTTAAACTCACTTTTTCTTAAGATGCTTAATATCTTTCAAATTAATGAGTGAATAGATGAAGACAATTTTTTAAAATTCAGTTGATTGATAGAAACCTTCTTTCTCAAAGATATCTGGCTGGATCAATAACTTTGATAGAGCAGACATCTGGATATATTTGAAGTTGAGTTGGCATGTTTATGCTAAAATGGTAACACTAAGTGATATTTTCTTTGCTATACTTTAGTCAGGTAATGTCTTTGGGGAGCTAATTCTTCCTTGGCCCACCAAAAATACATAAAATTTGAGAAAATGGGTAATCTTACCCAATTCAATTTTGTTTACACCTAGCCATAATGACAGAATGTTGTCAAAATCCAGCTCTGGAAATCAGGGTCATTACCTCCTACAAACACATGAGCTCAAGCTGCCAATTTGAGGCTTAAGGTGAGCTCTCAAAAGATAACTGGTAGCAGTACCTCTATGTAACCTGAAGCCAACTAGCTTAAAGCCACTTAAAGATTTTTTTTTTTTTTTTTTGGCATTTAAGTCAGAAGATGCAACCAAGCTCCTGTTGCCTAGAATAGTGGTGAACCTTTATTTATACTCAGCTCCAAGTGACAGATGCAACTTCTTGGAAATTGTGCTAAAAGGGAATTAATAAACTGGCCACATAATGAAGAGAACATCCAGTGCCGTGGCAGGACATTCATGAGAAATATGGATTTAGCTGGTGCCGTTTACAGATCAGAAAAATGTATTTTTGTGTTAAATCCAATCTGTGATGTTGCAATGAGAACATGTGGCATCCAGTAATCCACTATCAAAGCTGATCTTCCCACTTTCAAAATGATTGATACAAAAAGAAAGAGGGATTAGCGCCGCCAATTTATTTCATTCTTCCCAGTGTTATATTTGGGGGATTAAAGATGACTGATCCCAATACACTGAAGCAGCCAGTTCAGGCCAAGTAATTCTTGAAAGAGAGAGAGAGAGAGAGAGAGAGAGAAATGACAGATATATCCAGCTGTGCACCTGGACACTGAGAAAATACTGATGAAACTTTGCTTTGAATTTAGAAATGTTCATTCTGCTAGATCTTCTATATATTTGAGTCATGCAGGAAAGAGGAGAGCTAGGTGAAGTCTTTAGTAAAAAGCCCATTTGGAATGTCAAATTGGCATTTTCATAAGTAGACTTCCTATTTGGCAATGAAATCAAAATAATTAGAAATAGACACTATAGTGTTGTTTATAGGAAGGTGTCTTACAGATTTCCTTGCAAAAGAAGACACTTTAAAATGTCTACTCTGGGGGTGCCTGGGTGGCTCAGTCACTTAACTGTCCGACTCTTGATTTTGGCTCAGGTCACGATCTCAGGGTTTGTGAGATCGAGCCCGGCATCAGGCTCTGAGTTGACAGGATGGAGGCTGCTTGGGACTCTCTGTCTCTCTCTTTTTCTGCCCCTCCCCTGCTAATACTCTCTCTCTTTCTCTCTCTCTCTCTCTCTCTCCCCACTAAATAAAACTTAAAAAAAAAAATTAAAATGTCCTCTCTGTTAGTGAGCTGCCACAGTGAGATGAGGGCTGAAACTGCTTTTGGCAGAGACACATTCACTACAGCAGGAGAGTCGACACAAAGGACAACCCAACCTAGCTTCATGACTGAGGACAATAAGCAGCGCCCAACCTCCTGTGTCCTCAGACCCTAACAAAGTGTCTGGAAAATGTAAGTGTTCCTTCAGAAATGTTTGTTGAGTTGAATTACATATGTGAGGAAGGCCAAGCTGTTACAGATTACAAAGTGCCCCAGAAAGAAACAACAAAGCAAAATAAAATAAAAACATCAAAGTGTGGAAGTCTTTATAAATATTTTTTACAATGCTTGAAAAAGCTAGTTTATATGTTAAATGTACTTATTTAGAAATAATAAATAAATAAATAAAAATAAAAATAAATACAGTAGAACCTTAGATTATGAGTAATATGTTCTGTGAGTGTTCTGCAAGACGAGTAAACATTTCTAATAAATTTTAACTTGATAAACGAGTGATGTCTTACAAGACAAGTAGTATGTGATGTAGAACTTCACATGATCACAACTGAGCCAGTGGTCTTCTCTCTTTATCTCTTGCTGCGGGACTGTGGTGATCATCTCCCATCCTCAGATGCTCAGTCTCAGGCTGTGGTGTTTGGCAAAAATCAGTGATTTTTCAGAACGTTGGAAGGTTCCCACAACTGGCACCAGTATATTTTTTGTCACTTCCAAACACCTATGGACATTCCTTTGCTTTTCCATACAAGAGTAAGCTTAGGAATGGTTTGCTTCATTCTAGGTCAGGCTGCCTGCAGATATAGACCCTTTCCTCTGCTGCCTTATTGCCAGTTCCATTAAATACAGTATATGACAGAGTTTATTAATACTGTACTGTAGTCGACATGCGTGCAAGAGTATACAATGGCCCTCAGGCAGAAAAAGATTCCTTGAGCCAATAGAGAGCAGTAATTTTGTTAGTGATAGTGAAAGTTGTCCCACGAAATAACCCTCCTCTCTCTTGTCTCCCTCACACCAGCCATGAAGGTTTTCAAAGATAAGTGTTGGATAATTTATGTTTCTATTTTGTGTTTTCTTTATTATTTTGTATTATATTACAGTATTGTAATCAGTTTTGTATGAATATTTTTGGGTTGTGGAATGAATTATCTGAGTTTCTGTTATTTCGTATGGGGAAATTCACTTTGACAGACAAGTGCTTTGGATTATAAGCATGTTTCTGGAATGTATTATGCTCACAAACCAAGGTTTTACTGTACATATATTTATTTAGAAATAAAACAATGTATTTACTTTTATTTAAATAATACCTTGCAAAATGAATTTTCTTAAACCAAAGGGTTACTCTTTTGCCCCATGATGGGGTAAGTGATTAGAAATAGACCCACTTTGATGTGGCCTCAATTCCATATTGACAGATCCCTTTAATAAACCATCATGATATGACGTAAGCGTTCCACTTGACATTATATTGTCTGTTAAATTGATACATTGGCTGGATGATTTAATACCAGGAAGATCTTCTTTGAAGAATAGGTATATTGTTTTTTATCAGATCATGACAGTTAGATCATCTATCATGTTTCCATTTCTATCTTGCCAAGATGCCCAGAACTAAATTTAATGCTCAATTAATATAACTACTTAGGCATATGTTGATATATTTTCTTTGACATATTTTTATTTTCCCTTCATATTGTAATATTTCTATAGTAAAACCAAGTAAGCTCATGCATATATAAGACTAGGTAGGTAGGCAGCCAATCTACAGATCAGATATTTGTCATTATAAAGAAGTTAGCTCAAACAACCTGAAAAAAATCTCCTGCTGGACATCAAACTCTGCTGGTCATTGCAAAACATCACATTTTAAGTATTTATAAAAGTTGCCATAAAACTGGTCTCTTTTTACCTCCAGTTCCAAAAGGAAGGATTAAATAAACATTTGTTCTTTTAAGGAAAATTTTATGTCCTAGTAAAGATAATTAATTTTAGCTTTTTCCCCCATTTATAAAAAAATAGAATTATATCACCTGGAATTATATTTTTCCCTTAATTCATTTCTACAATCACTTCTATAATAATATGTGTTATGTACACAAACTCAAACACAATACTCAAATTTATTTGTATGAATTTGTTTTTATAGCACATACAGTAATTATTATGATAATCATAGCATGTGATATATACTATACATAATATATATTTAAATAAATATTTATATGGTATATAAAATATGAAAAATATTGGATATTACTTTGTTTTTTGATAATCTATAAAAATCAGTTTGTCTAAGAATCTGTGATATTTTCTCAGGTTAATAAAACTGAAATTTTACCAAGTGGTATTTGCAGAATTCTTTTTCGAAGGTAAAATCTCAACTACACAAAGAGGTAATAAATGTCTTCTTTAAATAAAAAATTAGAGTAAACCACCATTACTGTTATTTTACGATTAGTATTAAATTAAAAAGTTGACTAGAGTCGAAACTTAAATTTTTATAACAAAATATTTTATTTTATTTTATTTTATTTTATTTTATTTTATTTAACAGAAAGCATTTTAGATAAATTCATTTGCTTCTTTGAATGAGACAATATGCTATGGAATCTTGTGCTAACGAGTGTATAAAAGCAATTACGCTGATAAGTTATGTGAATGGTTAAAAATGGAGGTCTATGATATACATAAATAATACTAAAGAGGTAAGGAACACTGATTGATAGTTTTTGCTGAGGGGCAGGTGTGTTTTGTGCTATTCTATCATGATCAAGAGCTGTTAAGAAATCGCAACCCCTAAGAGTCTTTTACTGAGATCTTAGGACAATATGTGGAACAATAAAACACAGCCTTACAGCTTTTATATTTGAAGCAGGTATCATTTTACAAGGGATTGCTATGCTCAGAGGCTGGGTTTCACCTCACTAGAAATCAAATAATGCCTCCAGCACCAACTGTCTATGGTCATTCAGAGCAAAAATGATAGCACACATGTTTTATTTCACACTAGTGCCAAGGATTCCACTACTTAGTAAAGATAATTTTGAATTATTCTGTTCCCACTTATGAAATATCTTAAAAGTAGAACCACTTTTTAAAATCACAAAATACCCATGTCTCTTCTTATGACTTAGTTTTCATTCCTGAAGACCTTATACCTAAGTGAAAAAAAAATTAAATGAAAAAAATAACTTTAATTAAAAAAAGATTCATCCTACCCTAATCCAAAATTCCCAAACAATTTTCACAGATAGAAGCATATGTCAAGTGAATACTGAAAATAAATTTATATGTTATAAATATTTTGGAATTAAATACAGTTTGTACATTAAGTGAAATATAGTAAAGTTTTATATATTCTTTCCTTTTTATTCTTTCTGCCATGTTCTTTGAAAATGTTTCAATCTTTTAGGAGCTAAAATGCATTTAAAGTAGATCTTTCCCACAGGACAACACCTCTAGGGCAAAATAAAGGTTAAATATTGAAGACTTGGAAAATCATGGAAAAAGCAAATACACACAATTGACCAGAGTCATGGCAAATAGCATCCCTTCGTTTCCCCATTTATTTATATAAGTACACAAAACAAAAAGGGTTTTGGACTCATCCAAACAAGGTGTACAATTCAAGTTTGTTTCATAAAACATCTGTCAATGAAAACTTTTGTGTTGAGTAAACTGGTATATGTGCTTTTCCCCAAAATCATAATGTCAAAATATCACTAATATAGAGGTTTTTTTGTAAGATTTGGAATGAAAACTTATTAAAAAATGAAGACATCATCAAAACAATGCAAAAGTTTTTCAGAAGCTGATAGGGCTAAAAATCTGACTACCGCAGACTTACCTCACATAAAAACTATGCAGTTATAAATATTAAATTAAGTAACACACTTAATTTGTACCACTTCTGAATTTTTGATAGCTCTTAATTTTAAAATTGATATCTAATTAAATTGATACTTTACATTCATTTATTTATATTAATTTCATCCAAAATTAGTTTTTCAAGAATATCTTGTTGTTCAGAATGTCTTTAGAGGCCATAGAATACTCTGTTTCCCCTAAGTAGGGGATGTTAAAATATAATATATGTAAAATTTACTAGTCAAGGCTTAAATTGAAGCTTTAACTTCATGCTCAGGCTCCTTCCTTAATGGAAAATATTAAAGTACTAAGGGTAATGGAACCAACATGGAAAGGATCTTGGGTTACTCTACCCCCTTTTCCCCCGAGTAGTTTATACTCAGTTGTGAAATGATAATTTTTGCTATTTGACTTGATATGAATAGAATCCAAACTGACATTGCTTCTGCTTCTCTCCTATGTTTAAAACTCTCCTATGTTTACTTCACTCTCATCAGCTGTCCACACCAAGAAGACTCAAAGGGGAAAGACTCTTCTGTCCTCTGTGATTTTTATTATCTCCTATTCCTTTATTCTGTCATAAATGGAGAAAAATGAGACTGTCAAATTGATACTCTTTTTGTTTTGTTCTGTTTGGGCCTGAGTTAACCAATTGGCAGGAATATGATGAAGAATATCCTTTTGAAACTTGAACTTCCAAAGACAAATTTTCAGAACTTGGGTTCAAGTATCTGCTGTGGGGACGCAATGGGTGGGCAGACAAGGAGTATGGTAAGTCCGTGATCATTGCTTCATACAATGAAAAAAGTTATGTTAGCTATCTTAGCCGGTCTTGGACACAGGCCATGCTCTGGAGTATCGAAAGGGCAAAAATTCCTGAATCTAAGAAACAAAATTTCCCCAGGGACTGTTCTCAGGCCAACCTTTGCCTATATTCAGAATATTTGTTTCTGGTTAACACCATGTATTAGTTCACTCAGGCTGCTGTATTAGTCGGCTAGGGTCACTATAACAAAATGCCATCAACTGGATGGCTTAAGCAACAGAAATTTATTTTTTAATCATTCTGGGGGCTAAAAATCCACGATCAATGTGTCAACAAGTTTGGTTTCTCCTGAGTCTCTCTCCATGGCTTGCAGATGACCACCTTCTCGCTATATCTTCACACAGCCTCTGCTCTGTGTGCATGGATCATTGGTGTCTTTTTCTCTTCTTATAAGGACACCAATCATTGGAGTAGGGACCACCCTAACAAATTTGTTTTAACTTAATTACCTCTTTGAAGGTTCTGTCTCCAAATTAAGTCATATTCTGAGTTAGGACTCAACACATGAATTTTGAGGAGACACAATTTGGCCCACAATTACTATTATGATAATATAATATAATATAATATAACACAATACTTCTTTAAGTAATGATAGTCCAAAAATAAATGTAATATGCCCTTCCCAAGATATGAAAAATTATTTTCAGACTAACCTATTCAGTTGAGAGACATCAAACTCAAAAGTCATTGTGCTTTTAACATCATTAAAACTCATTTTGTGAGCTTAAACCTGTCAGAATGGCTAACATTAACAACTCAGGCAACAGCAGATGTTGGCGAGGATGTGGAGAAAGAGGATCTCTTTTGCATTATTGGTGGGAATGCAGACTGGTGCAGCCACTCTGGAACACAGTATGGAGGTTCCTCAAAAAAAATTAAAAATAGAACTACCCTACAACCCAGCAATTACACTACTAGGTATTTACGCAAGGGATACAGGTGTGCTGTTTCAAAGGGGAACATGCACCCCAATGTTTATAGCAGCACTATCAACAATAGCCAAAGTATGGAAAGAGCCCAAATATCCATCGATAGATGAATGGATAAAGAAGATGTGGTATATGTATACAATAGAGTATTACTCAGTAATCAAGAAGAATGAAATCTTGGCATTTGCAACTACGTGGATGGAAATAGAGGTTATTATGCAAAGCAAAATTAGAGAAAGACAAGTATCATTTGACTTCACTCATATGAGGACTTTAGATACAAAACAGATGAACACAAGGGAAGAAAAGCAAAAATAATATAAAAACAGGAAGGGGGACAAAACATAAGAGACTCTTAAATATGAAGAACAGAGGGTTACTGGAGGGGCTGTGAGAGGGGGTGGTGGGCTAAATGGGCAAGGTGCATTAAGGAATCTACTCCTGAAATCATTGTTGCACTATATGCTAACTAACTTGGATGTAAATTAAAAAAAAAATAAATTAAATAAAAAAAAAAACAAAAAAACAACTTATTTTGTGGGCACCTAGTCAAATGGTACTGAATTAACTGGATATTCATATGGAACAAACAAACATCACTTTTTTCAACCCCTAATTCATTTTGTAAACAATATTTATTTCACACTGGCTAATGGATGTAGATATGAATACTACAGCCAGAAATCTTATAAAAAACATAAGAGATATATATGTGACCATGGAGATAGACAAATGTTAGGATATAAAAAGAACTGTTCATAATGGAAAAAGCAATAAATTTAAAATAGTCATATCTTCTGAAAAGCCATCATTTATTTTGTTTTTTTTTTCAGGGAATGAATCAATGGCTTATAATTTATTCACTGGTGGGACACATCTGATGTTGGATACACACATAGAAGCACACACATGTATATTAATACACTCCACAAATTAATAGTCAATAATCAATAACTATAAATCATATTAGCCTAAATCTGGAAACAAACCAAACGCCCGTCAACAGCAGAACGGATAAACACACTGTGGCCAAGGTAACGCGGCACCACATAACGGAGTACGACCCAGTTGTAGAGGAGAGCCACTACTGAAACATACAACAACATGGATGGGTCTCTCAGACACTAAACCAGAAGCAAGGAAACTCTCTGCAGTAAAAGAAGTGTGCTGCGTCTTGTCAAATGCACAGAACTAAACACTCTGAATCTGTTCATTTTGTTGGATAAAATTTTTAAAAATAGAAAACATACATATGCAAAAACCCTTTTGGTAATAGTTAAAAGGCTGAACATCTATTTGATAGTTATATTGTTGCATTAAAATATCTGGAGGGACAGGGACAGATCTCAACTAAATTACCTATTATCATAAGCAATAATTAATAGCTAGGTGCCCAAGATGGGATGGTATCGGGGAACAGGATGATTCTGAGAAGGTAATTTTATTTAACTTTGTTTCTGATAGATAGAAAACTAGCCCTTGGAAAAAATATGCAATACACACACCATATATGCAAATATTCTCAGAATTGTTTTAGAAGTGATCTAAATATATTTTATTAGGATTTTATTAAAGTTTCAATCCGAAAAGTATGTACACACTTTATTCCTGTGTTATAGGTAAGCCAATAAAAAATACACATCAATCCCTGTCATCTGTAAAAGTCTCTGATGAGTTGTGAACTTCACGCAATTTATACTTTAATCACTGCTCTTGGTAGTGAAGTGACTGTATTAGCGTCCCCTTGACAGATGTTGAGATTAATAAAGAGAGAACTAGGATATAAGCTCTATTTGGACCCAATTTTTTTTCCTTCTAGGGAGCATATTCTTGATGAGAAAGAGATAAAGCCTTTTCCACAGGCCCCTTAATACTCAGAGAAGATTCCCAGGAAGATGTCTTAGTTACACGATGAAAGGTTTGAGCATAATGTTAGGGAGAAAAAGTACATCCTGTGGTGCAGTCTTCAGACAGAGAGATGACTATTCAATCAGGTACTCAAACCAGTGCAAATGTTGTGTTTTTATTTCTATTTTATATGGGTTCACTGACACCTGAGTGACCCTAAGCTGCCACTGAGAAACATAGATTAGAATAAATAACAGAATGAAGAAATTATGTATCAGGCCATAGAGTGGAATATTTGAGGGGTGCCTGGGTGGCTCAATTGGTTAAATGTCCTGTTTCAGCTCAGGTTATGATCTTGTGGTTCACGAGTTTGAGCTTCACGTCGGGCTCTGTGCTGACACCTCAGAGCCTGGAGCCTGCTTCGGATTCTGTGTCTCCCTCTCTCTCTCTGCCCCTCCCCTGCTCATGCTCCACCTCTCTCTCCCTATCTCTCTCTCTCTCTCTCTCTCTCAAAAATAAATAAAAACACTTAAAAAAGAATATTTGATAATCTTTATATGTTACTCTCTCAAAAATAAATAAAAACATTAAAAAAAGTATTTGATAACTTTTGTATGTCATGTTAATTTGTGGAAATCTAAATAATCTGGAAAAATGTAAGTGATAAAATAAACACTAGAAAAGGTTTTTAAAAAGAAGAGATTAGGACACCTGAAATTCAAGTCAGGAAGTTGAGTGTGGTAGTGGTTATGATAAGGCAGATGAAGGAACATGCAAAAAGGGTGACTGAAGAAGAGAGGGCAATGACCCAGATCTCTGCCCTTAGTTGTAGAGCAGGGTATAAGGTGAGATAAGACTTGTGCACATATCAACTATTTTATAACTCAGAATGTGGTCAGGGCCATAAGACATGTCTGAATGGAGAACTAAGTGAGATCACCTAGAAAACTGAGAAATTACTCCTGGCTTGTTAATCAGGATGGAAGTGGGATTTCGGTTCCATTCTTGAGAATGAGGAATATCTGTAGACAGTATAATACGAGAAGGGAGGGCATTCTAGAGGAGGAGCTGCCACAACTATTGGCATTTGTGAGCTGATATTCGAGGACTTTCATGCCAGGGTAAGGAGTTTGGATCATCTGATAGGCAACAGAGGATTATCAGGGGTTTTGAACAGGGATATCTTATTATCTATCATCTAAAAACAAAGACAAACCCCAGTGGTGGGAAAGGTAAATTGAATGAGAAATATTTGGTGAAAGATTAGTTATCATATTAATGTAATTATAGCCTTGATAAATATAATACATAACCACAACACAGGGTGTCAGGGCACCTGGCTCAGGGTTCCCAAACAGACCAGGTTCAGCCATTTACCGTTGACAAAATCCAAAAGCAGAGAGATGAGTGGTGGTAAAACAAAGATTGAATTTATTTCTGTGAGGCCAGCACCAGGAAGACAGGGGACTAGTGTCTCAAGGACAGTCTCCAAAGCTGAAAATACTTCTAGGTTTATATAAGGAAAGTGTGGGACAAAGGTCAATGGGTAAGATGCAAGTGGGCAGTAAAGGTCAGGTTGGTCATTATCTTGGGGTCAATGACATGGGGTCCTACTAACTCAGGGCAGTCCCTATTGCTTGCTGGGGTAGTTTTGGTTCTCATCTCAAGAATGGTTTGTCTACTGGGTCGTTTGCCTGAGTTAAGAGATAAGCTGGAAAGAAAAACTGAATCAATTAGAAAGTACACACTGAGATCAAAACGCAGGTAGTTGAAGTCCTCTTTCAATAAGATCCTCTATCAAATCATGTAGGAGGAAAGCATATAGGTTATTAACTATCATAAATGATCATAAGAGTTCAATAGCATAGAAACAAAGTATTTTTGTATGCTTGCTTGTGAAGAAGAGCAGACTTTGTCGTTCCCAAATATGTCTTTGGCATCAGCTTTATTTTAGGCAGATTATTTTTAAGAGATGCTAGAGCAGGACAGTCTCTAAAAACCAAGTAAAGGTACCCTTTTGACAGAGACGTTTACATTTATAACAGAAATGTCCATTCATAAGCAGGTCTTCCTTGCAGTACCAGGAAGAGAAGATGACAAAATCCCTAGAAACTCTTAACAATGGAGGAAGCAGACTTAAATTGGCATAACAATCAGACACTTATTTACTGTGTTTTGCCTGAAAACCTCCCAGAATTGGTTTCCCACTCTCTGACACCTTTTTTTTTTTTTGTCTGTAGATTGTACTGAAGGTGAAGTCTTGAGCCATTAGGGGGAGTTACTCAGTTTTCTTGGGTATCTCCCATAGAGGCCACTTTTAGGCAACTTGAACAATAGAAACCTGAGAAAAGCAGAAGGGCTCATGGTGACCCCTTACTCCATGGCTGAATACAAACAGGTCCATTAGGTGACCCACTTCAAAATATCCATAAACTCAGCTGAACAATGGGTTGCTTACATCTGGACACAGATACCTGAAAAGGAAAATTCCATAGGCTCCCATACCTCCTCAACTTCCCCCTCAAGTACAGCCTCCCACCACTGCTCCCTAGAAGACAGTCTCTCTCTTGCTGTCCTGTCGGCTGGTCCCTTGAGGTGTACTCAATAAACTTCTATCTCTTTTGTTCTGCCTCAGATGAATTCTTTCATCACTTGTGATGCTGGCCTCTACCTGATCAGGTAGCCCCCCATTTGGTGTCCCCTCCCATCTCCCATGTATACATGTTATTAAACTTCTGTTTGTTTTTCTCCTGTTAATTTGCCCTTTTATTTCAAGGGAGAATCTCAGCCAAGAACTTAGAAAGGTAGAGGGAAAACTATTTCCGCCCCCCATATTCTTCAGCTTTCTTGATCTTGGCTGGGATCATTTATATCTCATGACCATTTGACTAATATTAATCTGGGATGGACTTTGCTGAAATGACGAGGACAACTTGACTGAGCTCCTTAAATCTCTCATCCACTAGCAATCTGGTCTTGGCATTTATGATGCTATTGGCAGAGGGACAAGAACAAAATGGAAAAGACCAAACACTTTTTACAAGCTTCTATTTAAGTCACATCTAGTAAGTTCTCACTGGCCTGGACGATGCAAGTGCCAGGGCCAAGTTCAGAGTCAGAGAGATAGTGTTGTCAAAAATTGACCATTATGCTTTGAAGCCAAAATATAATTAGAAGACAGAGTTTGAGATAAAAATAAACAATTGCTTTGCCAGGCAAAGGAGGCTGCAGCAGGCTATGACCTTCAAAAAATGCACGTCCCCCAGGAAGGGGCTGGGGGGGTGGTGCGTCATAGCGAAAGACAGGATCTAGCCAGTTTTGACAGGAGTTGTGTGGGTGCTACCAGCCTCCTCCATCATGTCTCATGGTGGTACTGGGTTCCTGAAAGAAAAGGCAAAGGAGGTAGGAGTAGAGATGTGTGGAAGAGGGGAAGAAGGTTATTTTAAAATCGAGCTTTGCTGAAATGTTACTGCAACCATTTTGGTTTTTGTTCAACTTTATGCTTTTAAGCAGCTTCAACATGGTGCCTCAAAATCACGAGAAAGAAAGGAAACAAAAAAAATCATACAGAGAAGGGCAAAGGATTTGGTTCATTTTTGCAATATATTTACCACAATATGGAAAGAAGATGGATTTAAATAATACTTTGAATGTGTGTGTGTGTGTGTGTGTGTGTGTGTGTGTGTGTAATGACTTCCTTTTTAGTTTAAAGAACAGAGATGAAAAGAGTTCATTTTGTAATAAAAGAAGACTTCAGCTGCCTCTATTTTGACCTCAAACTTTCTAGTTTGGTTCTATTTCTAGCACTTGTTTGGCTCAGGCAGAAGATCTTGAGGGCAAAGCATCCCTTGATGGGATCCGAAACTACCCTCTCAAGCAATAAGGACCGTCCCAGTTAGCAAGACCCCTCATGACTGACCCCAAGACACTGATAGATTTCACCTTCACTGTACACCTGCATGTACCCACCCATCTTTGCCATCCACTTTCCTATACAAACCTAGAAGTATTTTCAGCTTTGAAGACAAATACATCAAACTGAGGGAACAGCAAAGATAAATGTTGCCTCTGCAGTTTTGCTCAGAGCTGGTTCCATGATATCTGGACTAAAACTCCAAATGGCAGACACATGGATGAAGTAACCAGCTCTCTATCAATAAGGTTTGAGATGTGAGGCAAGGCTGCTAAAAACTGACCCACTTCAATATTTCCTAGGTACCTGAGTTTAATAGCCACAGTTTTAATAATTTAAGGTGATTGTCAATGTGACATATTACTCCAGCAGAGTCGTTTTATAAACACTGCATTAGAATGAGCAAAGGATCCTGTGTTTGAGATCTAGCTTTGGTGTCTGTATACCTGTGGGATGATGTAGACGCAAGCATGAAGTTAGAACAAGCTAGAAAGAGGAACCTCAGTAATAAGTAACATAGAGAGAAATGAAGGTGTGTCTGCAAAAGAACCTATTTGAAGTTCTGAAAGTAGGGAGGTGATCTTTGTAGTTCTCCTTCATTTGCACCATGTTTCAGGTGAATTTACTAGTAAGTTCCAAGGGCTACATGAGGTTTCAGGAAACAGGCATACCCAAGAGAAGGGAGGGGGAAGAAGGGATAAAATCCATTGAAGTGGACCAGTAAATAAATACTGCCTTCCCTTGCTGCCTCTCTGCCTCCCCTCTCCCCACAGTTTTAAAGTCATATCTGCTTAGAAGAATTGACATTAATAATGTTTAGATGGGTGCCTGGGTGGGTTAGTTGGTTAAGTGTTTGAGTCTTGTTTTTTAATTTTTATTTATTTTTGAGAGAGAGAGAGAGAGAGAGAGAGAGAGAGAGACAGAATGCAAGTGGGAAAGGGGCAGAGAGAGAGGGAGACACGGAATCTGAAGCAGGCTCCAGGCACTGAGCTGTTCTCACAGAGCCTGATGCAGGGTTTGAACTCAGGAACCATGAGATCATAACCTGAGCCAAAGTCAGAGGCTCAATCAACTGAGCTACGCAGGCACCCCAAGTGTCTGAGTTTTGATTTCAGATCAGGTCTTGATCTCAAGGTTGTGAGTTCAAGCCCCACATTGGGCTCCGTGCTGGGCCTGAAGCCTACTTAAATATATAAATACATAAAATGAAGTTTAGAGAATTATATATATTTCTTAGTTTCTATTATGATAGTTGTGTTTATAAATGTTTAGGTTCTAGTCTTTCCTGGAAAAAAAAGACTGCCACTCTTTTTTACCTACTATAAGTAATAAATTATTAAAAGGTTTTTTGAAGGAAGCAAGATTTCAGCACAGAGGGATAGGGGAAGGAGAGATGTTAAAGCAGGAAGTTAGGTTTTTAATAGGATGCTGGAGGCCGGCAAAGAGGAAGTCACGGCCAGGTATTTGGGAAAGTTAGAGGTCTGTCTGGCAGCACTCCAAAAACAAAGTTGCAAGAAGTCGGATCAAACTGGACAGGCCCAAGGCAAAGAAGACTGGAAATGCTGAGCAAGTAAGGAAGAAAAGATGTGAAATACTGCTCCTCCAAAATCCCCTCCCCCCAGGTAATAAATATTCCACCCCAAAGTTAACAACTGGTCCATAAAAGACAGAAACTCCAACCCCAGAATGTTCAGCTCTCCTTTGAATTTGTCTGCTTTCACATCTGGAGAGTATACTCTCACTTTAATAAACATTTTTACTTGTACTGCTCAACCGTTGTTTCTGGTGTGTCCTAATTCTTTCTCGAGACAAGACCAAGAGCCTCCAGCACCATCTTGGGGACAGGCTGGGTGGAGGCCTCAGGGCCTGGGGGTCTCCCCAGCCTGCACAACAACAGAAAGAGGTTGAAAAAGAAATCTTTATCACCAAGGAGGGAGGCCAAGGGATTGAGTCATTATTTTAGAGACTCAAATATGGCTTTACTGATCCTCAAGTTGGTGACTGGGAAATTCACTTGGTTATAGCTGTATTCATCAAGTCTTGGAAAATACACATTGGACATGCTAATGTTCCTCCCTTGTATGTGTTCTCAAATGGAGGTTATAGAAATTGAGTAAAAAGGATATAATGTGTTGATTCACGTGGAAAGTGAGAATCCTGCCAAAACCCATTCTTAAACATCTACCAACAGAGCTTGGGGTTTCAGGAAAAATAAGGAGTCATGTTGTTAACTCAAATGCCAACCTCAGGCCCCTTTTGCTTTCTCGGCTTCCAGGAGAGACTGGTACCCACACAGTTGGCTTTTGGGTCGTCCAGGTGCTCAGATGAATGCTGTGTTCTCCAGACCTAGGAGTTTCGTGCTGTGCTCGCTCAGTTCCTTTGAAGTCAGTTTTTGCCTCAAATAACACAAAGCTCCTTTCCTGAAGTATTGCCACAAGTTTTCATCTTCTCTCCACCTGACCATAAGGAAGCCCATGTTCACAAAAATTGGCTCAGACTCCTCCTTGGTGTAAACTTCTTTGTTTTGCCACGGTTTATATTCCACAGTAAATTTATTAATCCTGGTAGCATCAAGGAAAAAATGCTCTCTGCAGTCAGCCAACCCTATGCTTACAGATTATAAGCAAAGGGTACAATTGTTTGATTTCCACTAGGCAGGGGTCAAGCATATCAGTATTTCTGAATGAGTGAAAACCACAGGTGTAAAGTTTAAAGAAATAGTTATGTGTCTATCCATATCATTTTTTCAGCTAAAATTATTTTAGGATATGTATTTTTGAAATGAAGAGTGACAAAACAAATCTTGCCTTTTGCAAACAAAACAAAATAAAAGCCAGTCTGTATTGGACACAATACATGAAAGCTTTTTTTTTTTTTTTTACATTTTTTTTATTTTTGAGAGAGAGAG
The DNA here is from genome assembly GCA_028646485.1 of Cryptoprocta ferox. Lineage (NCBI taxonomy): Eukaryota > Metazoa > Chordata > Mammalia > Carnivora > Eupleridae > Cryptoprocta > Cryptoprocta ferox. Next base: position 18,436,493 of record CM053573.1, read on the forward strand.
AGAGAGAGAGACAGCGTGAGCAGGGGAGGGTCAGAGAAAGAGGGAGACACAGAATCTGAAGACAGGCTCTAGGCTCTGAGCTAGCTGTCAGCACAGATCCTGATGCGGGGCTCGAACCCACGAACCTCGAGATCATGACCTGAGCCGAAGTTGGACACTTAACTGACTGAGCTACTCAGGCGCCCCAATACATGAAAGCTTTTATTTTCTGATCTCTCTCTTACCTCTGGCCTCATGCACTTGAACGTCATTGATGTTACCATCTTTGCTCTTTTGTCTAGATGAAGCTTTACGACATGCCTATGGACAAGAGCTAACAATAAAACGAAGGCTGATAAATACACCTAGGATATTGAATAAAGCTGGCCAAGATCTCTATTTTTATAGTTTATATGAATTTACAAATGGTCAAAATAAAAACATTGTAGCATTAATTTAATTTCTTCAATCATAGGAAAGATGTGTGTTTAAGTCCATACTACCAACTGAGACATTTTGGGGTGTTTCTCATGAACAGAGAAGTTATGAAGATAGCAGGTAAAACGAAACAAAACAAAAAAAGCTGAACAGAGAAGTTCAAAACCATGTGTTTGAGTCCATGCTAACAAAGATTACATAGATTTCCATGACAGCAATGTCCATGTATGAAGTGCTTTACGAATTTGCACCTTCAAACAGACTCATTTTATAGGTCTTAATAAATTAGTGAGATGGTTTTTCTAATAAAACTTTTTTTCATGTTTATTTTTCAGAGAGAGAGAGAGAGAGACAGAGTGTGAGTGGGGGAGGGGTAGAGAGAGAGGGAGGCACAGAATCCAAAGCAGGCTCCAGGCTCTGAGCTGTCAGCACAGAGCCCGACGCGGGGCTTAAACTCACCAACCACGAGATCTTGACCTGTGCAGAAATTGGAGGCCTAACTGACTGAGCCAGCCAGGCCCCCCAGTTAGTGAGATGGTTTAATTGGGAGATAATTTTACCTTGATCTCTCTCATTCTGCAAGTCTGACTTTCTTTTTTAAAAAAAATTGTTTTTAAAATGCTTTTATTTATTTTTGAGAAAAAGAAAGACTGTGAGATAGAAACATAAGACTGTGAGCAGGGAAGGGGTAGAGAGAGAGGCACAGAATTGGAAGCAGGCTCCAGGCTCTCAGCTGTCGGCACAGAGCCCAAAGCGGGGCAAGAATTCACGAACCTTGAGATCACGACCTGAGCCGAAGTCGGATGTTTAACCAACACATCGTGAGCCACCCAGGCGCCCCAGGCCTGACTTTCTGAACAAAAGCTCTGTCAGCCAATTTTCTCCAGACTATCTTTTTGGGATGCTGGTGTAAGCAAGCAGATTTGGCTGCTCTTCTCCCTGGAGGAGATTTGAATTCCAGGTTCATAAAGGTAATGTATCTCTCTCTGTAGAGGAGGTTGTACAAGTTTGCCGGTGGTACCTGTGAAAGATCGGGGGCTCCCTGATATCAGTGTCCTCTTATAATTCATGCCAGTGTGTGCGTGGGTACCACCTGACTCTCGCTGTGTTGCTCTGTGGGACCCAGGGCTCAGAGAACAAGGGCAAGGTGTCACTCTGCTCTGTGTTATACTGTGTGTACTAAACTGTTTTCTTGCTCTGACCCAGAAAACTCTTGTCTTTCTGCCAGTGTCTATGAAACTGAGACAAACTAACTTGTTAGCTTGCGAGTAAGGGCAAATCTGAGACATTGTTCCTGAGGTGACAAGTTTATTTGAACTTTAAGAAATGGCTTGACAGTTTTTCTTGGCTGGATTATATTCGATCATTTTTGGTCATTGTTTTTAGAGAAACTGTTGTTCTTTGCATCAGGATACTTTATCTGATTGTATGATTCATTAATATTCAAGGTAGAAATTTACCGGGATTCTAAAATATATATGCATATATGTACATATATTTGTCCCTAAGGATACCCATGATTCTACTGCTTAGAGAAATTCATCTGTAATATTCTCTGTATATTCTTAGGTGTGGCCCTCCCTGTGAGTATGTACATGCACACACATTCACGTATATGAAAAGAATTTTATAACTTGGGAGCATAATGTATATTCTGTTATATTTTGTCCTCTAATTCTAGAATCCCCAGTGTGTCTTTTCCTTCTTTTTTTTAATGTTTATTTATTTTTGAGAGAGAGACAGAGAGAGCACGAGCAGGAGGAGGACAGAAAGAGAGGGAAAGAGAGACAGAATCTGAAGCAGGCTCCAGGCTCCGAGCTGTCAGCACAGAGCCTGGCGTGGTTTCGAACCCATGGACGGCGAGATCATGACCTGAGCCAAAGTTGGAAGCTTAACCGACTGTGCCACCCAGGTGCCCCCCATGTGTGTCTTCTTACTAGAAATTTTGCATGATAATTATCATTATTGTGTTGTAAAAGATTCCACTTTGATTTTAATTTATTTTTCTTATTACCTCCTTTGTCTCATCCTCCCTCCCAATTCCCACAAATTAAGTTAACACAGACAGGATGCTGACCTGATCCATACAACCTCCTAAAAACTTTCTATGTATTATTTTGTGATATTCTCAGGAACTCTAAGAGAAAATTTTTCGTCTACATTTTCTTTTCTATTTTCCGATCATGATATGATATGATTCATATCATCTTTTGAAAAACCTTTCTCACCCTAAAATAAAATAGATCTTTTATTATTTTTCATTTGTTTTAAATATTGACATTTACCACAAATCCATCTAATGACATAGCTGTCTGATATTTCTAGTAATTATGATATTTAACATTTATTGTACATTCACTATGGTCAAGTGCTTTTCTAAGTATGTGTATATATATAGAATGTCACTAAGCTCAGTCAGTCTCTTCAGCTGGTAGATTATATTCCTCATTTTAGAGATGCATTAACTGAAACAGAATGACTTACAGTAATTTTCCAAAATCACTGAGCAAGTAGATTGCAAAGCTATGACTCCCATTGTACAGAGTCCAACATCAGAACCCTCTCTGAATGACAGATCATTCTGTCTTTGAGGGTTACCCAAGTGTCTTATAACTATTTCTTGAATAATTGGTTACTTGCTCCATAACTGAAATGTTCTTTTTTATGATGTGCTTAGTTCAAACTTAGACACGGGTCTGTTTCTGGGCCTTTAAAAATCTGGCTACTTATCTTGTGCCTCACCAATCAGCGTTCTTCAGGGAACAGGCAGCTTACCCCTTCCATTAGAGTTTATTTAAGGTATATTTCTTACGGGTCATATATATTTGTAATATACACAGTTTATTTTGGAGATGCCAATACTCCAGGAGAACAAATGGATATGGAAGGAAAAGTATCAGTATAATCATTCACCAGTGTGTCATGTTCAAACACTAGAATTGCTGTGTAGAGAGACTGGATTATAGCCCATCCCAGTATCAGGACTGATGGTGGGATGTCCTTAAGCTAACCAAGTAGAAGGCCCATTTTTAGTCTGTTCAGACATCTGTGGCAAAGTACTGTAGACTGGGTAGCTTATAAGCAACAGATATTTATTTATTTCTCACATTCCAGAGGCTGGAAGTCCAACATCAAGGGAAGAACAAATTTGGTGTCTAGTAAGAATGGGTTTCCTGGGTCATAAAGGGCTATGTTCTCACCATGTCCTCACATCACAGAAGGGATGAGGAGACTCTCTGGGGTCTCTTCTATAAGGCCACTCATGCCATTTATAAAGGTTCCACTCTGAGGAACTAATCACCTTCCATATGGCTCCATTTCCTAACACCATCACCTTGGGCATTAGGATTTAACATATGACATTTGTGGGGGGGTGGTGGGCATACATATTCAATCTGTAACAGCCCAGGCTATGGCGGAGGAGGGATACAGATTTCATCCACAAGGGATAACAGAATGTCTTCCAAGACCATCTTTGTTGAGAAATCATTACGAGGAATGATGAAAAACCTTTCTTTGGGTTTTTATGCTTGCATCATATTATCTTTAATTAGGACAAATGGGCAGGACACTCTTCCTTCTCTTCTTCTGATCGTTAAACATAGAGATTCCTCTTGCCAACCTTGGCACATACATGTGACTGAAGCAACAGTCTTCTTAACTCCTCATCCAGCATTTATCCACTGGCAGCCTCCCTAAATTTAGGTCAGGAGACTGCTGTGGCATTTGGCAAGAATATTGCACTCCTGCCATTCTCCAGTGCTAAAACATCCCCCCCTTTATATTTAGAAGCTCCTTGACTGTTAGCTTGTTTATGCAGCACTTTATGGGATTGTTTATCTTGATAGCAGTGTGTAGTGTGAGGCTGAAAGCATTAGGAAAAAGTAATTTTATTTTTCAAGTTATAAATAAGTGTATACATATATATAGTTATATATATTTATTTAAAATTCAAGCGTCTTATATAAACTTTACAAATTATTTCCAATAATTGTTTACTAATTTTCAAACTGATCATTGTTAACAGCTGTGCTATCACTGAAACAATGACTTAAGTTTTCAGATTCTGATAGAGGAAAAAATATAAATATTTTTTTGATTTTTTACATGCACTTTGCAGTGCATGAGCTAAAATTGTTTAGATATTTTTATATGACATGGAGCATTGCTAACTAATTTATTATAGGAGCTTCCTTAAGCTTTTTACCACTCATTAAAATCCGCATGCTCTATATGAAATGATTCATAAAATGTACCTTCTAACAAAACTTCTATCACTTTTCTGTTGTTGGGATATAACAAAGGCTTATTGCAGTGGTTTCATCCCTGCGGCGTGCCAGGGAGAATCATAGTGGCCTGACATCACACACAGTCACAACCACCACTACCTTACATGCATTGTGTTCATTTGACAATACTTTTGCTAGACAGCAAGCAAAGTCAGTATTTAGGCTGTGGGCCACTGGTGCGGGAATTAGGGTACATACAGATCCCTCCCTCTACATTGTGGCCCAGATCTATCAACAAGTTCGCTGTCTCCAGAATCCATGACACACACACACAGAATTGTGGGTACATACCACAAAAGTTATAATATAGTCACACTGCTGAATACTGTCAATAATAACATGAGTTAGGTTTTGAAGATTAAGTCAAAAGTAATATTTCTCCTTGAAAAGTTTGAAGATAAATATCTGTCTTTTTTTTCTTCTTTGTAATTCATGTTAATTTTAAGACCTGAATTGCTTATGGTAAAATTGCGAATTAGTCATATAGTTAAGTATACTATTGATGCTATTTTCTGCTTTCCGAGAGATATAATTTTTGAAAATTGCTGCTTTCAAGAGAATTCAGTTGGGAACTGCTACAGATAATTTCTCTTCTTTAAGAATCAGTCGGAAACATCATATACATTGCTAATATATACTATTTTCCACATGGTTTCCTCACTGGAAAATATTGTTTTATCCATGTTTAAAAGTGGTTACAACATCTGCATGTCTGTTTCTTTAAAAGTCAACAATTACAAGTTATAATAACTTGTTTAAAAAATGTTAAGTTGGATTCCAAGTTCTCTATCTTTTAATAAGCTTATTGAGGTAAGTAGGTCTAAAATGATGCACTTTTTTTACAGGTGAAGATACTGGCTCAGAGATGATTAGTGACAATTAAAGCCACACAGGGCCGTTGAGTCTTCTCATGATTCTGAAACCACTGTGTTTTGAAATCAGTGCTTGATTTTTTACATGCAAATTTTAACTACCTTTTTACAGACGTTAATATACCTGTTTTTAGGTTTTAATATATTCTCTGAATTAAGAAAAGCAATATATTTTTGTACTGTCTCTCAATAATTTTCTTCTTCCACCTTTGGAAACATCCAGGAACACCTACTAAAATTCAGAGAGCAAACTAGTCATGGCAGGATCATAGTACAATGAAGACTTCCTGACTTTGAATGCTATGAATGTCCATCAGACTCAATGAAATCTAAATTGAATAATTTCATAGTCTTCTCCATTTCAAAGATAATACTAGAATTCATCACGTTGCCCAAGTCAAGAGCCTTGGAGAGGAGAGAGGGTTGTGTTTGGTGATGGAGGGCATGGAAGAATTTTGAGATGCTGGTGCCCTAGTGCCCTAGTACTGGATACATTACACTTTACATTTCTCAAAACCTAGAAATTGTGTACTTTACACAATGAAGGGTATATCTAATAAAAGCAAATTAAAAAAAAGTCAACCAGAAAATCAGGAGATCCTGGGAAGGGATGCAGACTGACAAAGGAATTAACTACATTGCAATTACATGAAACATCTTCACTGAAGATAGTGGGGTATAAAAGTACTAACCTAAGTAATGTTGGAAAGTGGTGTTTTGACTAGAAACTATAAGACTAAAGAGAAAAGGAACTGTATATAAACACCTTAATCTATTTGGTAGAGTTGTTTCTCACAGAGGTACAAGTTAATAATTCTGAAACAGTGGTACATAAATTCTGGGATTAAACAAGTAAGTAAATGGAAGACAGATGATGAGTGCCAGATGGAGAGTAAATGGATGACAGATGGAAAGAGAAATTGCAAATTAGCCAGAGGGAGGCTAGAATAAACATGTGGTGCTAAATGAGATATCAGTATGAATTCAAGGCTAGCTTAATATATATTCAAATGGATAGATACATAAGTATAGGTAAGTATACATCCATGGATTAGTATACATCCATATTTTTTTAAGCTTTATTTACAGAGAGCCTATAAGCAGGACATCTTAGTATCAATGAACACACTTAGTGTCTAAATCTTGGTTTCTAATTTCATTCTCCAATAAAATAAAATAAGGATCCTTGGAGAAGCGGCTGATTCTAGAGCTAGGGCAGAAATATACAAGATGTAGTGACAAAAGAAAGAATGTTCTGGAGCAACAAAATTATTGGTCTTGTCATGGGGATACAAGAGCCAGTGTGAAAGATTTCCCTGTGACCTAAGCTGGAATAGCATGAGGAACAAAATAAAGTGGTAGTGGATTGTATCCCAAAATATAAAATAAACATTTATGAGTATATAATGATGCAAATGAATGAGTGAATAAACAAATACATAGAAAAGCAACAACTCTTTTGCACAGAAGGACTCCAAGATACTCTCTAGAGTACTAGATACTCTCCTCTGAAGGAGATGGCGCTTAAATGACTAATCGTCTCTACCCTTGAGTGTTGGCTGTGCTTAGTGACTTGTCTACAAAGAGGAACAGGGGAAGGAGAGGGTAACCTTACAATGGAAAAATTTGTTTAACTATCTTGGCAGGTAATCAAAGTTAACATGATCAATGAAAAGTCATTAGTATGTACTCTTGATAAAATGTGATGAGAATGGCATTTTATTTCTATAATCTTCCCTTAAAAATACTCATTACCCCTGTCCAGCCATGGGAAAGTTTTTAGAAAAACTGAAATTAAAGGTCAATCTACAAAATACCTGACTAGTACACCTCAAAACTGTGAAAGTCAAAGATAGATCAATCAATCAATCAAAGAAAGTTAAGAAATTTTTTTGCACTTAATGAGGCTTTGGAGATGACAAATTAACAGAGCCTGGTGTTCCAATAGGATCCTGGAACAGAAGAAGGACATTAGAGGAAAAGCTGGTAAAATTCAGGTACAGTTTGGTGTTTAATTAATAGTAATGGACAAACATTGATTCCTTAGTTGTGACAAGTACATCACAGTGAAGTAAGATGTTAGCAGTAGGGGAAACTGGGTGAAGGGCACACGAGTAATTGCACTAATAATTGTAACTTTTCTATAAATCTAAAAGGATTCTGAAATTTTGAAAAATCATCATTTAAATAAATTTCAAATAAAAACTTAGAAGCATCTTTGGAAATTTTATTTCTTTCCCTTCCCCCAAATATATGCACAAAATTTGTCTGTTTCAGCCTCAAAGTATACAAAAATGTGTTCACTTTCCTCCATCTGTATCATTACCAACGTAGCCAAAGCTACTGCCTTTTTTTGTCTGGTCTATTTTAATAACTTCCTAACTGGTTTCCTTCTTCCTTTTTTTTTTTTTTTAACAACCCATTCTCTACATTGTATCAAGAATATTTTTAAAATATGAATTTTCACATTAGTCACACCATTTAAAACCTGTCAATGTATTCTGTTGCCATTTAGAATAAAATCCAAGTATTTTACTGTAGTACTTTAGGTAACAGTAGCTGTTATCAAAGATAAACCTGCAAATTTCTTTTTTTTTAACACTTATTTATTATTGAAAGACAGAGACAGATAGAGCATGAGCAGGGGAGGGGCATAGAGAAGGGTACAGAGACACAGAATCAGAAGCAGGCTCCAGGCTCTGAGCTGTCAGCACAGAGCCCGACGCGGGGCTTGAACTCACAAACTGAGAGATCATGACCTGAGCCGAAGTCGAATGCTTACCGACTGAGCCACCCAGGCACCCCTAAACCTGAAAATTTCAGTGGCTTAACATAGTAGCAGCCCCTAGAGAACTACATGCCCACATGGGGTTCAAAACAGCGTTTCTAGTGAGGGCACGGGTCTTCTTCCTAGTAAACTAGTCACACAAACTCCTTTCATTTTGTGGCTCAGTCCGCATTAACAGGTTGCTTCTAAATCAAGCCTGGGCAAAGAGCACGGAGTATTACATAAAACACTTTTATAAGGGATGCCTGGACACGGCATGAACCATTTATACTCATGTTTTACCAGTTCTACTCAAGACATATGATGATAACTAATCACAGAGAAGGTTGGGTAATGTAGTCCAACAGTGGACCAAAGCAGTAGAGGGCCTGGGTGAGATAATTAGTTCTAAAGAAGGCAGTTTCTCCCTAACTTGTCATGGTCTCCACTGTCCCACATACATGAAGCCCAGGGAGGTGTAGTCTATCATGCCCTAACCATGCTAGAATTCCTTCTTTTATTGAATATCTCAGTTTCATATACCTCCTTAGATCTTTACATTGGCCATTTTCTCTGTCTATAATGTTTTTGGATCCTTTATAAAATTCATGCATCAGAATAAATGTAATCTTCCCAGGGAGAACTTACCTAACCCTGACTTCAAAATAATCCCGTTATTTTCTCTTTTAGACAAGCTTTTTATGTATTTGCAACCTGTATCGTATTCCTCTGATTTTTCTTTTAAACTCATTTATTATTTGCTTCCCTACCTCCCTGCAAAGCTCCATGGGAGCAGTATCCGGTTTTCTTGTTCACTGCTCTGTCATCAGTGTCAGGCTTGGTACTTAATGAAAATATTCTTTGAATGAGTGACAAAATGTACAGCACGACGTGATCTTCAGTTCAGTGAAGGGACTAGAAGGGAAAGAGCTAATTCTGCTCTGTGGAAGGAATGAAAGAAAAGAAGCATAAAAAATGATTTAAAAAAAGTATTGAAAAATTTACATAATGAGTGAAAGGTCAACTGGGAATAGAATGTGGAGTTTCAGATTCCTTATCTAGGCTTCTGTAAAATTCTCACTAGCTCCATTTAGAAGTCAAGTATTTCCATATATAATGTGATGTAATTCCTCAAAAGACATATCTACACACCTTCTTCAAGGATTTACTAATCTTTTTCTATACTTTCCTTTTTTTCCCTAAACTGGAGGACTATCCACTTAAATGAAGGAAACAAACTTGAACTGTAATATGAATCATGCTATTTTGTAGTTGCCAAATATTGTTTTACTCTTTTGCCTTTTCAATCTTACCTCTTTCTCAAGTGATTTCTTGGATTCATTTTGGTAAGAATGTTAATGGGCACCTGGATGGCTCAGTAGGGTAAGTATCTGACTATTGTTTTCAGTTCAGGTCATGATCTCATAGTTCGTGGGTTTAAGCCCTGCATTGGGCTCTGTGGTGATAGAGCAGAGCCTGCTTGGGATTCTGTCTCCCTCTCTCCTTGCCACTCCCTGCTCTCTCTCTCTTTCTCTCAAAAAATAAATAAACATTAAAAAAAGAATGTTAATAAACAGAAAATCTTTGTTGGATGCAATTTTTGAATAAAATGTAATTTCAATACAGTTTAGTGTCTTATTCATTGAGATAAAGCATTGATGCATCATGAGTCATCTGTCCAGTTGTAATTTTCCAGAGAATGCTGTAGAGCCACATAACTACCAATTAAAACACGTGTAGTCTCTGCTCCGCAGAAATACAAACGTGAAGCTCCCTATTGTTATTTAGCAATTTCCCCATTTTTTTTTGAAAAGCTAAAATGAAACTTTTTGTAACAATCTATGACAGATGAAACTAGCTTTAGGAAATACTTTAAAAACAAGTCAAATCGGGGTGCCTGGGTGGGTCAGTCCGTTAAGCGGCTGACTTGGGCTCAGGTCATGATCTCACGGTTCATGGGTTGGAGCCCCATGTCGGCTCTGTGCTGACAGCTCAGTCTGGAGTCTGCTTCGGATTCTGTGTCTCCTTCTCTCTCTGCCCTTCCCCTGCTCACGCTCTGTCTCTCTCTCTCTCTCTCTCAAAAATAAATAAGCATTAAAAAAACAAGTCAAATCATGTGAAAATAATGATCTTTAACAGTCTTTTCAAGGTCTAGCTAATAACGCCTTTTTTCAGTATGGTGAAATTTTTCTCTAATGAAATAATATGCCCAATAATTTGCCCAGTACCTTGGACCTTATGTAATTGAATTGTAAATCCATTCTAATGGGATTTGCCCTTTGCACATCTTGAAGCAGCTCCTTCCTGAACTGGCTTCTTTTTCAGTTCATATATATCAGCAACAGGACTGTAGAGATATGAGAGATTATGCAGCCCGTGGAGACCAGGTTCTGTGTAGGATAAAGTTAACTCAATTTTATATCTCAAAGCCTCAGGCAATATTTCATTTCCAAATCTTACAGTACATTGGAAGTAGGTGAGAAAAATTAGCATTAGAAAAGGAGGAAAACATTTGCATTGTGGCAAGAGGAAAACCCTGCAGTGTTTTGCAAAAGATACACTTGGCTATGAAAATGCAGGGAAAATGATAACTATGTGCCCAGAACCATTCCTCAGCAACAGCTAAGTTGCCTTGCAGAGGAATTCAGAAGTCACTCTCTATCTATCTGGGTTGAGAAAAACTACATTTTTATTTTAGATTATGGAAATGTGCCTGAAGGTTATATCCACAGTAGTCATCTTTGCAAGGAATGAGTGTTGGTTATGAATCCAGTCAGTGAGGCCTTTGTGAAGTGAATGCCTCAAAGATGCCTTGTAGGATACAGTGGTGCTTTGTGAGATATTTCCTATGAAATACACCCATGTTTAAATCATGGCTCTTGCCACTTTGTACCCATGTGTCCTGAGACACGTTACTTTATATTCTGATTTTCAATTGTATTACTTGTAAAATTAGGATCATTAAATCCACCTTAAAGACACTGTTCATATTAAATTAAATGTGATAGTAAATGCATCAGGCAAGCACTTTGTAACTATGATAAAGGTGACTATCTCTAAAGTCACATGGAGCGGAACTTTCTTGAGAAACCAATAATAGTTCACTTACCTATTTAGATATTTCAGTTGATAGATTATCCATAAAAATATTGAATATCAATATAACTTCATTAGGAAAGTGAACATATTTCTAGCATACTTATTGATAAATTGGTTTCACTTCTTGTCCTGTAAACTGTAGAATATCACAATTTCACATGCAGTGAAATAACTATTCCCTATTATACTATTTACCTAAAAATTGTTAACAACTTTTATTGGTCCTAATTTAGTTGCATAATGGTGATATAAACATTAAAATCTAGTGCATAACTTGTGCCCATTAGTTGGTGCTAATATTGGTCAAAATCATTTGACCTATTACAATTAAACACAATCATTCTATGTGGCCTATTGGCCTAGGAAGAATACAAAAAATGGAGACCTATCTCTGTGACAAAAGTCACAATACAAGATAGCATATTTCATTTTATCTAATTTTTAGATTATTTGTATCTTTGATATGCTACTGTACAGACAGTCGAGTGCTGGTTTCTATTTGTTAATTTCATCAGCCATTACAAAGATTGATTCACTTGCTCAATAATCACTGGCTCAGTGAGATTAAAAGTAAACACCCAAAGATTAAGTACTTTTCTTAAGCAAACACTTCTAGGATTTGAGGACATGTCCTATCATTCACATACAAGAAAAGCTACCAAGTGTTGGTGTCAACTGAGAGGTATCATAGGGACATGAATAGTCTCTTTTAAGAAAGGTGACAGTGGTCCACAGGTAGGAGAGAGAAGGAGTCTACAAGAAGAGGATCAAATAGCGTGGCATTTGGGAAGATGAGCATGGGTAGTCTGTAGTCAATATCCAAAAAATTGGGCTAAAGAAGGACTATGTATTCATTTACTCATTCCATTTTATGCATCAATTAATTCACTAGTTCATTCATCAACATGTCAATAGATTTAATATTAACCTCACCTAAACAATCTTACTTTTTTCTCCTATTTATTTGTGGTTATTGTGGGTGGTAAATTAGGGTATTTCCTGAACATTAAACACTACTTGAATAACAGACTCCAGAATCTAAGAAAAATTCAAATTCTGAGGATGTGTTTTAAGTTTAGCTAATATGCTTTCCTCTACAGGCTGATCAGACTAAATTCTACTAATTAATCAGCAAATGAAGTGATAAATAGGTGTAGTATTTTTGTTCTAACTTTGCTCTAACTTTGTAATTACTTATATGTGAGATGTGTGACTCTAGTCATAGTGGTGTCTATTAAAATTTCAATTCCAGCTAAGTTAATGAGTACATGAGGAAGGAAATGCTCATGAAATTATTATAATTACATTGCTTTAAATGGCCACATTTTGAGAGCATGGGGAAATGAGTAGTTAGTTCCCTAAAGAGATAAGTGAATATACTGTAAAGAGCAAAATGCACTTTAAGATTTACAGTTAATTTCTTGCTTTTATCACACCAGTTTCTCTGAACGGAGTTAAATCCACCTTGACATGACACATTCAACCTGATAGAAACAGTCACTATGCCATGTTGGCAAGGGAGGGAACAAGATATAACAATTTTTCCAAGGAAAGTAACTTCTACCAACTACATGCTTTAGAATAAAAACAAAATGAAACAAAACAAAGCCTAGGTACCATTGTCTTTTTGAAAGTTGCTTCTCTCATTATTTTTATCTTTTATGTTCCAAGAAAGTTCCACAAAAATTGGCCTTTTAAAAGTTCAATTCTGTTTTGAAGTTCGCTTAAAAAGAAATGTTAAATAAATAACATTTAAAGATGCTTAGAAAAGAGGACAGTGAGGAAATGAGATTTGGGAATAATTTTATGCACAGATCTTTATGTTCTTTTTTTGAAACTCTTTTACCTTCTCCATGTAGGATTGGGATTCTTTGAGGAATATTCTAGTTGACCTGGAGAGGTAGGACTACGGGGTTGGGAATACTAGATTGAATTATGAAAACCTGAAGCTTATAGCCTATAAATTAATTAAGATATTTTTTAAAAAACTGTCAGTGTATGGTTGCCACAGTGTATCCTTCCACTAACTCTACCCCTCCCAACCTGCTCATCCCAAACATTCACGTTTGTAAAAGAGTGTGAATTGCCAGAGAGGATAGTGGAAATTCAGAATTATGACTCAACTACGTAACTAAATAGTACTTCCTGCACAGACAATTTGCAAATACTTGTTTTTCTGATACCTCGCAAATGTGAAAAGGGAGGCTCTTGTGGATAATCTTCCGGCTCCAATCTCACTCTGTTCACATGTGGAGGCCATGACCCTATCTTTATCAATTTAGTAGACTCGTGATATAAATGACCTAAGGATAGGATTCTCAAACATTAGCCCACCTTGGAATCTTCTGGAAGGCTGTTGAAGCACTCTCAGAGTTTCTGATTTTGCATGCTTGAGATGAAGCCTGAGAATTTGCATTTCTACCAAGATCTAGATGGTGCTAATGCTACTGCTCCCAGTATCACTCTCTGAGAACAATGTACCTAAAGAATAACTTCTCTTGGGGTACCTGATTGACTAAGTCGGAGGACAAGAGTGAGAAAAAGAGAATCTCAAGGAGGCTCCACACCTAGCGTGGAGCTCGAAGCAGAGCTCGAGGTGGGGCTCCATCTCACAGCCTGAGATCATGACCTGAGCTGAAATCAAGAGTCAATCAACTGAGTCACCCAGGTGCCTCTGCCTCTGTAATTTTAAGCACATTAATCAAGTTCTTTCTCACACTCTTTAAAGAGATGATTCCATTATCTACCATTCTGTGTTGTGGTAAGTATAAATAAGATAATTAATGTAATGCACCAAACTGTGTTTCTAATACAGTTGGCATTAGATGTATGATATTCACAATTATTTATTAAATGATTTAAAGGCTACTTAGGTAAAGCAAAAATATGACCATTGGCAGTATATGTTGGTATATGCAAACCAACTTGCAATTGAGCTTTTCAGCATAATATGTTGATACTTTGATGACTGTGTAGGTAAATGATGTTTAACGACTCTAAAAAAATCTGTATTTTTCTTTGTCACTGACATAAAGTGGCAGGTGCAGACATGTTATTGCTTACTCCATTCTGAGTCTTTCTCCATAAGAACAAGACTTGTTGATAGTACCAGACATCAAAGAATGTCAAGCATAGGTAGGTTTCAGTGACAGCTTTTATCACACACAGGGTAGCAATGTTCCCAAGGCTTGATCACATTCATATGCTCAGCCTGTTGACTCTTTATACATTTATTTGTATCTACCTGAAACAGTTTTCTACCTAGCTTCTTGCCTGACTGATTCATATTTATCCTTTCATTTTCACTTTGGATTTCACTCTAAGTGTGGGTCAGAAAGCATCCAATATATTTCCTAATAGAACATTTAGTATAATAAGTATTTATTCTAATTTATTGTTTATAGCCATTATTAGATTTAAAGTTCCTTGAGAGTAGATATCATCTATGCTTAATTCATGCAATAAACATTTACTGAGTACCCAATATGTAGTAGGATAGGTGCTGGAAGACTGGAATAAAGGAAACTTTTTCCCTGTGCTACCAAAAAAAAAAAAAATCTATGAGTAGATGTGATAATGTGATAGAGTCAAATTTTGAATTGGACTTTGGGAAAGGTCTTCCTTTCCAGCCATTTAAGTTGACCTTTAAAGATGATAAAGAATTAGTCACATGGATAGTGTGGTAAAGAATATCTTGAGCTACTATATATTTATGAATAACCCAAGTTGAGAAGAGCTTGGTGAATTCCAGAAAGGAAAGAAACAAGTTTGGATCATGGTGACCAAGGATGGTATTGGACCCAGAGTGAACCCAGAGTTGTGATATAAGCAACATCCTTCAAGTCCTTGTGATATTAAAGACTTTGAATGGTAGAAGCAAAACCAGAAGGTGTTTTCTTATAAGATGAAAAATAAAAAAGGTTATATTTTCTCAGGAGGATTAACCATGTCAAATGCTGCTGAAGATCTAGAAAGATGAGGAATGAAAAAGCCCCATTGGAATGAATATCATGAAGGAAATTACAATATTTTCAAAAGCACTTTTGATGGTATGGAAGGAATAGAAATCAGCTTTGCATGATTTGAGGAGTGATTGCAAATTCAGGAAGAGGGAACAATGTATGGAAAATTCTGTCAAGAACTCTTATTTATTGCAGAAATAGTATGATTGCTGAGTGTGAGTCAAGGGTAAAAAAAGGCTTTATTTATGAATTATTTATATATATATATATATTTATTTATTTATTTATTATTTTGAGAGAGAGAGGGCACAAGTGGAGGAGGGTGCAGAAGGAGACAGAGAGAGAATCTTAAGCAGGATCCACACTCAGTACAACATGGGGCTCAGTACCATGCTCCTGGGATCATGACCTGAGCCAAAATCGAGAGTTGAATGTTCAATTGACTGAGGTCTCCAGGTGCCCTCTAACAAAGGCTATCTTTTTTAAATGGGAACATACCTAGAACATGATGAAGTAGACCAATTAAACATTGTAATATGATTTTAATTTAAGATATCAAAGTAAAGTTCCTTATTGAGTCAAGTTGAAATTCTAGAGTCACACATTTATTATAACTCAGAGCCATTTATCTTACAATTTTTATCCTCTAGTCTTAAAGTTTCAACTATAAGCAGAAACTTTTTCTAGTTTTTATATACCTAATACCTTAAGTCCAATTGGTTACACGTCAGTTTGAAAATCCAAATGCCAAAAAATATTTTTTGTATAAAACCTTGAGTTACATTTCCATTAAACTTTACAGATGTTGACACTTTTTATACATGCAGAAATTACATCTATTCTGATATATTTCAAAAGCCTATAATTACTAACAATATGTGTTGTACATTTCCGTAATGTATAGGAATTTTTTTTTCAATTCAGGAAAAAGCAAAAATAATAAAATTTTAAATTAGAAATCCATACTATTTTAGAGTTCATATGGAAAGGTATCTCTTTAAAAAGAAAGGAATGTTATTCTTTTTGAAAGTTAAAGGTATTTGGCCATAATTTTTAGCCTTGTAGACCTGATCCATCAGAAAAGAGTGATGAGTTTCACAAATGAGTCAAAGGCCTCAAACGTTATGCTGATATTCCTTGGGTGAGAAAAACAATTTTTCCTTACTTTTCTTTCATGGGTTTTCATCATGAGAAAGTCAATTTTCTAAACACAATTTGTTGTGCATCTCAGTAGGAGGAGCTGAAGGTCAAAGTGTCACCAAAGTCTGCAGCAAAAGCTCTGGGCTTTTTGGTTGATGGGATAGTTACTGACTGGAATAAAAACGAAAGAAAAGTCATCTGTTTCATACTAAGCCCAGCAAATTCACCAGTGTTGTCTTTAGCAGAGAAAAAAATGTAATCATTTCTGCTGTCTCACACAACTTGTTTATCCCAGCTGTCATTATTCTGTGATTACCCTTTTGAAGCAGGAAAGTCCAGTTCCTTCTCCAGTAGAGTTTGTAGTGAGTTAATCAGCTTTAGGGGCTGTTGAATAACATCTAATGGGGCAGGAGGACTGGTCCTGTTTTATCTGTTTCCTCTGGTCAAAATATTGTTGCAAATGTAAAAGCGAACACCCCAGAAGCTTCAAGTCACACTTTACTGGGTATCAAATGTATAATTCTGAACATAGTTGACTCCACATAAACAGTATAAAATCAGTTTCTGTGACTCTAACTAATGTATCTTCTCAGCGTGTGAGAGAAACATCCCCATGGGAATTTTAAAAACGACTCCTCAACCCTAAGACAAAGAACTCTATCAGGAGGGAAAGTAATCTTCCCAGGAGGCTGCTATGTATAGTCAAACACTCCCGCTGCTCAAATGACCCCTTTCGACTCTGCTCCAGAGAAAGGACATCATGGATGCTTGAAGTTAATACAAAGTAGGTAGTTTTCCTTTTCCAAGGTTCTGGAAAGTTCTTTCAGAGATATTTTAAATGAATTAATCATCTCCTGAGATTTCAATGGGCACTTTATGCTGGGTTTTGCAGGTCTTCTCTTTTGAGGGCCCCTTCCTAACAGCGCCAGGCAAAGCCCAAGGCAGCCTTCAAGGGGATGCTGCCTGGGTACTGAAATCCTCCCTGTTCCCAAAGAACCATTGTTTAATTTCAGGCAGTCCCCACAGGGAGTGGGATATTTTTGTACAAATGTTAGGCGAGTGAACAATTTTATAGGTTGCACATAATCAAATGTCTTTTTTAATTATCTCCTCTATGTGACTATCCCAGGCTAAAACCACCTACGTCTTCTTTTCTTCTAAAATGACATGAATAATAAAGCCGCCCAGGTACCCACTGCCTACACCATAAAAATGTCTGATAGGTAGGGGGAAAAAATTCCAAGTTTTATTTTTATTTCAACAGGGAGCTAATACCTAGGTATTTTCAATTTTCCTCTTCCTATTTTTTCCTTTTCTAGCTTAAGGTTGTCAGAATGAATGCATAACGATATACAAATAATCAACTATATATAAATAGTCAAATGTATTCCATTTATAAAAGTTTATTTCTCAATAAAAAATGAAGGGTAAATTCATTAATTTAATTTGACAGTTCCCCACTTAAAAGTGTGTATATATTTTTGTGATGATTTTTTCCCTAGATATGAGAAGCAAGAGACGAGGTATAGAGATGAGAGTATTATCAATGAGGCAAGCCGACAAGGTCAGACAAAAGTGTGTACAAAGTGCTGAGCACAAGTCTGTAAGAAATGTACAGAGAAAGGGCCAGACTGAGTATATTCAAATGGCCATAGGGAGTATATTAATTTTCTCTCTGTCAGACTTTTCCATCTTACTCTCATGATGTGTAAGTTCTTATTCATATTACATTCTTTCTCTCCTTCCCTCACTCCTGTAATTTGACTTGCCTTTAATTTGTTTCTTTCCTGCTTTCTGAATTAAAAGCCTCTTCATCTACTTAGCCATCTCAGCTAGAAAGTTCAATGTTGTCCCCAGTATTTCATTGGCCCACATCTTGGAGTTTCATTCATCACCATGACACTACTCTATTGAGTCAAGTATACCCTTCTCTTCTACTCCATTGGCTCTGTCCGATTTTCTATTTAGGTGCTCATAAACTCTTCACTGTGCTCTAACATACTTTCTAGCTGTCAGCATCTCTTTTATCTGCTCCTGCTATGAGGGTTACATTCTAAGACTGTAACTATATCCAATCAAGCCACTGAGTTAAACCGTGTCTTGGATTCTATAGCATAAAGCTTTTTTTAATATATATTTTTTCTAATGTTTTATTTATGTTTTAGAGAGACAGACAGACAGCGTGAGCAGGGGAGGGTCAGAGACAGAGGGAGACACAGAATCCGAAGCAGGCTCCAGGCTCTGAGCTAGCTGTCAGCACAGAGCCGGATGCAGGGCTCGAACCCACAAACCGTGAGATCATGACCTGAGCCGAAGTCAGACGCTCAACTGACTGAGCCACTCAGGTGCCCCTATAGCATAAAGCTTTTAATACACTGTCTTATAGTCATAAAAGACTATCCAAATCTCTGTGAATATGACAATTTTTAGCTCTTACTTTTATGATTCACACTCCTTTGAATCTTGCAGTGTGGTGTCCATCTTTATGTGTCGTTATTTGTGAATTTATTTTACCATTCAAATTGTTCTTTCCTAATGTCAGTTGCAGTGCCATCTTCCAAATGGGATTTATCCCATTTAAAATTGTAAAAGATATATATGTATGATTTCCTTTCTCACTTACTGGGAAAAACTCATCTATATTTGCCACATTTTCTCCTGAATTTTTTTTAAAAAAGCACCAAACATGAGGTATATACCACATTAATTCTTTCCCCCAAATAGAAAAATATCTTCTCTGTCCATAATATGTCTGTACCAATACAGTTGTTTTTTTTTTTCTAGCAACACCTTTATAGGTGAACTATCAGAGTTTTAAAGATCCACGCCATTTTTAAAAATTTTTAAATGTTTATTTATTTTTGAGAGAGAGAGAAAGAGAGAGAGAGAGACAGAGAAAGAGAGACAGAGAAGAGTGCAAGTAAGAGAGGGTCAGAGAGAGAGGGAGACACAGAATCCGAAGCAGGCTCCAGGCTCTGAGCTGTCAGCACAGAGACCTATCCGGGGCTCCAACTCACCAAACGGGAGATCATGACCTGAGCAGAAGTCAGATGCATAACCTACTGAGCCACCCAGGTGCCCCGATCCACACCATTTTTTAATCTCAAAATTTTAAGCCAAATCTCCCTAAAATATTTTCCTCTTTAAGTAATTCATAACAATGTTCCAAATACAATACCAGTTCTCCCTTGTAGTCTATTTCAATTGTATACATACATTTCAATGTAACACTGTCAAAAAAATGGTTTGTTCTTTCTACACTTGTCAACCTTTCATGAATTTTTGAAAATTTTATTTAAAGAAACATCATAGCCATTAAAGTGCCACAACTCTGCTTCTAAACATCAAATTCTTTTTTTTTAATTTCAAAATAAATTATTAATTCTACAAATGATGTTTGGCCTGAAAATAGATTTGAAGGTTTCCTCTGTAATTTGAGGTTCTCCCCAGGCCTGCTTCCAAGCATCTAAGTTTCACTGCCTGGAAATCTCTAAATAAAAAACCATTAAATCTGAGAAATACCAAAAATGAATTGTTTTCCTTTTTCTAAATGCAGAAATCAGCTCAAAGAGACTACAGGGTTGGAGAGAAACCCCAGGGGTAGGGGAGTGGAGGGTCAGTGATTTACTTCTGGACAAGAGAGATGCTTTTAGTGTCCTGCTCACATCCACCTCAAACACCTGCAACTCTTTACTGGAAGGCTTTCTTTACCTCCCCTTCCTACTCCTTGTCCAACATCAAAATCTTTTTTTTTTTTAAGTTCACTTATTTAGAGAGAGAGACAGAGAGAGAGAGAGAGAGAGAGAGAGAGAGAGAGAGAGAGAGAGAAAGCACAAGTGGAGGAGGGATAAAGAGAGAGGAAGAAAGAGAGAATCCCAAGCAGGCTCCGCACCATCAGCAGAGAACCTGATGCGGGGCTCGAACTCATGAACTGTGAGATCATGACTTGAGCTGAAATTGAGTTGGAGGCTTAACTGACTGAGCCAGCCAGGCACCCCTGTTGAATATCAAATTTTTTAATGTTTTAAGGCACTTATGGTGAGGTCTTCTAAATAGGTTTTATTGTTGCTGCTACTGTTATCGAATTTCCTTCATTTGATTTCAACCTATTTTCTTTTGAAGTGATTATTCTTAGTTCTTATAAGTATTCTCTTTACCACTTGATTTATTCTTTTTATCATTTTGGTTGTATCTTTAATTTATCAAATTTCCATGACATATTTTATGAAACTCAGCAGTCATTTCTCCTTGACTAAAACTCTGCGGTATCAAGTTTATCATTTGATCTACACAGATTTGTAAATGCGCATTTCCTGCCATCTCGAAGTTCTAGACTTCTCGGCTTCAGAACACCTTTATTCATTGCCATAGTAACAGTGTTTCTAATATTCCATCCATGTTACTCACTTATTAGAAATACAGGAAGGATAAATTGGATATAAGGATAAACAGAGGATGCTGTCACAGAGGACACCACGAGTGGTCTAATGAGCTGCTCTTTGGAGAAAGTTCTGCAGAGTGGCTGGGACGGGGCCAGGGCCATGAACAAAGGTGCGTTCATGAGAGTCAAAACTAGACTCATGTATGGAAAAGTTGTCTTATGTTTGAGAGAGCTTCTGGGCAAAGCACAAGCCTAATATTTCTCTCAGTGACTTACATACACTTTGGTGTAATTATTCAGTCATGTTATCGCATGTACCCAAGTTTTTTGCATCTCAAGGCATCATGGCCTGGGAGTAATGTCCGAATACAAAATGGCAGAACTGCATTCTCCTGGGGACCTATGGAAGGAGATTTGGAGCATTCAGAGCACGCACAGCCTTCCTTCCATGACTCACCGTGATCCCCTTGCCTTTATTTCTGCTTACCTAGGTCCAGAGACAGACAACAGAACATTAAGATTTTCATAATGCTTTGCATTATGTATGCTTAAAAAATGACTCTGTTTAAAGGAAACATACTTGAAGGGGCGCCTGGGTGCCTCAGCTGCTTAAGCGCCCAGCTTTGGCTCAGGTCATGATCTCATGCTTCACAGGTTTGAGCCCCACATTGGGGTCTGTGCTGACAGCTCAGAGCCTGGAGCCTGCGTGGGAGTTCTGTGTCTCCTCTCTCTCTGCCCCTTCCCTGCTCACACCTCTGTCTCTCTCTGTCTTTAAAAAATGAATAAACATTAAAATTTTTTAAAAAGGAAAGTAATTGTAGAGAGTATTATAGCTTTATGAAATGGGAAGTGAAAATGTATATGCATTTTTCATATCAGTGTAATCACTTCAAATGTCAACATGTCATGCCCTTGGTACGACATAATGGTTGTCCTGCAAACAGAAGTAATGAAACGTTGACATTAATGAACCTGTAGAAATAGATATGCCAATCTAAGAACCTAAGTTTCTTGTGCTGACTTACAAATTAATAGGAAATTCTGGGTTTTCTAAAGTGTGTTTAATATTATAAAATTAAAGTGTGGTACCTCTGGCTAATGTGGAATAAAATGGGGCTTAGGGAACACTAGGAGGGGGTTAAGGACCTTCACAGGGAGTACCCAACACTGGA
This sequence comes from Cryptoprocta ferox, assembly GCA_028646485.1. Taxonomy (NCBI): domain Eukaryota; kingdom Metazoa; phylum Chordata; class Mammalia; order Carnivora; family Eupleridae; genus Cryptoprocta; species Cryptoprocta ferox. The sequence continues at coordinate 18,458,592 of CM053573.1, forward strand.
TGAAAGATTCTCTTCAGATTGGATAACCTTTCAAACCTTAGAGACCCAGCCTTCTTGCAGACACGTTACTAAGTTGTCTGTTAATTTCATTTAACACCTAAAGTCCAGGCACCTTTGTCCAGCACTGATCACTCCACAGCATCACATAAAAACCAAATTAAAATGAATTGAAATGTGGGGACTTGGAGAACCTTTGGAATAACTCTTGAAAGAATGAAAATTAGCTTAATATATAGTAAGAAAACTCACTTTACATCATTTTAGTTAAAGGCTGGGAAAAGCAGATGAAAATAAATAGATTATAATTATTTACCCCAAATCAAGCAGCTGTTTTCCCTTGGTGCAATGTGCAAACATTTCCAATTATACATTTATTTTACCCACAATACGTGGTCAATGTCTCTGCTTTGCCTCTGAAAATGCAAAATGATATTGAAAGTCCCATCCTCACAGAAGCCCTACTTCTTGGACATGGATTTAAGCTGCTTCTCATTCACAATGCTTTTGACATGCCATTGTCTGGAGCTCCCTAAGAGAACTTCAGCTGTTAGTTACTTCCCTTGGGGGTTCCCATTGTCTCTTCAAGTTCCTTAGAAAAAGTTGCATTGTGGGCAGTTTAATATGATTAATATCTGAAAGTGGCTATTGCTCATCAAGTTTAAAGCCAGTCTAGATTCCTGAAAGATAAGCATTGTGAGATAGAGATATTTAAATAAACTCATGTAAGTTGTGATAAAAATTTATTACCTGATTTTTTTCTCTTGTAAGATGGCTAGAAAGTACGGAGAGTCTAAAAATACACTTTCCAAAATAGCAAAGATTTGCAAACAAACAGAGAAAAAAACAAAAACAAAACAAACCCTCCAAAAAAAACCCCAAACCAAAAACCAAACCAAACCAAACCAAAACAAAAAAACAAAAAGCAAAACAAACAAACAAACAAACAAACCCCAAAACCACCAGACACAAATGCTTTCTTGGCTGCATGTCCGACCCAATAAGATATTCACATTTATGTAAGTTTTCACATGTGCTTCAGTTTTGACAATCATGCTTTCTACGCAGAGAGAAAAAATAATTTTTTTTCCAGTACTGAATCTTAAGGGCTTAATATATTATTTAATTTCTCTTTTCCATTTTTCTTTTTTGAAAAACATCAAGCCTGTCTCTTTAAAGATGCATATTGAGGGGAATGAACTAATGACAGAACAAATAAGAGAATTGCTTATTTTATTCCTTCAACTATGTTAACCCCGAATCATTACAACCACTTGCCACCAGTTTCTGTCATTGTGTCCCCCTCTGCCTCCTCCCTCATCCTTCCATATCCAAAGGTTTCAGATAATTAATCACACAGAACTGTTTTTTTTCTTTTTTTTTACATGAATCTGCCCTGAGAGGCCTTTCAAACAATTAGCTCCTTTCAAGGGTTCAAAGATACGGTACACATTGCCAAGATTATAAACTCTCCACATTCCTTGCTTCCCATCATGAATCTATATTAGCCTCGTCTTTCAAGACTTTATTTCCAACTGCTTATGAGAATATAGACAGAAGATGGCACTGTTTACTCATTAGTAATAGGTCAACAAACACTCTAAAGAAAAAAAAGCAATGCCTTCCCTGCTAGTAAAAACACATAATACTATTAGAAATTGGAAATGAGACTATATATATAGTGAGCACAGTTTTTTAATATTACAATAGAAAATATAAATTTGAAATTAGACAAGGTAAACAAAACACTAGAAAACAGTCTTACTGACCACACTGGATTTTCAGGAACAGCCCATTTCAAATAGAATGCAGTTGTAGTCACAGGGAGTGGAAGAATGAACCAGAGACCTGGGTTAGGGTTCTAACTCAACCATAAGACCTTGAGACAAGTTGCTTAAGGTCTCTCTGAGTCTAAATATTCTTACTGTAATAATAATACTATCACTTAGGATAGTTTCGTGGATAGAATAAACATATAGTAAAAGTTTTTTAGTGATACTAGGCCACAAGTTTTTTTGGTTATCTTCTTTTATTTTATTTATTTATTTCTTAGAGGCAGCATTCAAGAGAGAAGTAGAGGGGCAGAGGGAGAGAGAGAGAGAGAGAGAGAGAGAGAGAATCCCAGGCACACTATATGCTCAGCAGAGTCAAATGTTGGTCAACCAGCTGAGCCACCCAGGCACCCTATTGGTAATCTTCTTAATAAAATGTCTATGATCCCCGAATAGCACAATGTTTATCCTAGGAAAGCAATGTAGAAGCTGATTACATTTCTCTAAACCAAACACACACACAAAACTTAATTGAATTTTGTGTTGGCTTAAAGATGATTCTTACTTAAACGAGAAGCAGGGCAAGTGTAAAAAGGAATTAGTTACTAAATCTTGAACTTAGAGTGCTTGGCTATTTCAATCTTCTTCTTCCTTAGTAGAGAAATTTGATTATTCCCGATTAAATCACCAAAGGTGTTTCATTATTGATAAGAGAAATTTTAATCCAGTATTCAGAAGCACTAAAAGAATGAATTATTTTATCTAGATAGGTAGAAATTAAAATGTGTTTTTTAATGTTTTATTCTGTTATTGTAATTGTCAATATTGTTTCATAGCCCACCTTTCCTTGGATGAACCCAAATTGGAAAATAGAATATGGTAGAACATTTTGTCCCAGTTGTTTTCCTGAAATGTAAAGATACATTATTTGTGCTCTGTCTATACAAATTAAACATGAATATTAACATACATACATACATACATACTTACTTTATCCTGTAATATTTAACTTTGCAGCAATATTAACTTTAAATATCAAAAGTTTAAATGGTTCTTCAGACATTGTTAAATGTTTAAGCATCCATTCTCATGACCCTCATGTAGTAGAGCTATTCACCCAAAATTGATTTCCACTTCTTGGGCACAGAGCCAGCCTACATTTTCTGGTCTCTAAAGTTAGATGTGGCCGTACACCTGAGTTCTGGCCAATATGGAACAGGCATGGAAGCAACGTATGCCATTTTTTTGTGCCAATGCTTCTTGGAAGGACATATGGTTCCAACAGCAAAAGATGTGTTTTTCCCTCTGTTGCTCAGATACAGATGGCAGGCAGGCTCTAAGGGTTAGCAGAGCCACAAACTGGAAAGATCTGGGTCTCTGTGTTTCCATGTAAAGGTATGAATCCATAGTGCAGTAGCTATTAGGTAAGTGGGAAATAAACTTCTCTTTGTTACAACAGTTAATGTTGTCCAAACTAATACTTTCATTTAAAAAAAAAAAAAGGCAAGGGGCTAGTAATCACATGGTAGCATATGATTTACTATGATCCTTTAGAACTTTCTCAGTTGAAATAGGGACATCAAGTAGTAAGTTCCTTTTGATGGGAGATCCAGGTTGCTTTGGTCATTCAACTCATCAACAATTGTCTATCAAATTGGATGTTCATTTTTCATTAATCTATTTTTTTAATTTAAAAATACCAATGTATCACCAATTGTTAATTTTAGAGTACATTTGCACAGACAGCTGCTCCTCATGCTTTTGCTCAATTTTTTCCATCAGACAATAATATAATGGAGAAAAATATTTAAAACTAAAATTGATAGCAGTCATTTATATGTTCCCATGGATGGGGAGTGAGTCTTATTTAATTTTATTACTCTTTCCTTCCTTTCTCAGAGTCTAAAGTGCAGCAAGAAAGAAATTCCAATGTCACAGCTATGAAGAGGACCTGAAGAGATGGCCCGCTAGAGAACTAACAATGATCAGTCTTTGGTAGTATGAAGGCAGTAGAGGCCTAGAAGCAAGCAGAGAGTGGAAAGCTAATTTTTTCCAAATAATGATGTAACAGGGAGCAAGTTGGATGAATAGGGAGACATGACATACAGTCTTAGGAAGAAGAATACTTTTTAATAAAGCTTGATGTATCCCAATGCTTTTGGTATTTACAGTAAGGGGATGTGCTGCTTCTTTTCCATCCTCTGTTCCTCTCTTCTTGTTCTGTGCCATAGAATAATGGTTCAGGTAGACTCTATCTTTCTATGTTTCCAGTTGGACTTGGTTAGTGAAAAGAGCTTGCAGAAAAGTGGGTGCTAGAAGGAGAGCGAGAGCAGCATCCTTCCCTTCTCCCCTCCCTCTTCTGCACAGGATTCTGGGAAGCCTTGATATCACTAATATAACACTTGGATCTGATAGCACTGCTTCCTTCCTTTGCCCCTTCAGGCTTAGGTGGCAATGGCTTCTCTGTTTTGCTGACTTCTGACTCTTGCTGTCTCCATTTTTGGTTCTCAAACCTCCAAATTGTCTCTTTATTAAAATCTTTTCAGTTAAACACTCCTGGGAAGACTCATCTCCCACCAGGACCCTGATTAATAGAAAGTTGTTACTGTTGGTAGTGGTGGTGGTGGTGGGGGATTGTTACAGAAAAACAACTGAGTTCATGCTTGGTCTGGTCTCCACGTTACAGTGATTTACTGACATGAAACTTCATGACCTTCTGTACCCAGAGAGCAGAAAGAGATCATTAGTGTACTTTCAGTGTTCCTTACATGTACTATGTCAACACTGTGAATTTAAAGCTATAGGCTTTTACTCCAGGGATTCCTCTTTTGAAACAATGAAGACAAATAAAAACAAAACAAAACAAAACAAAACAACAATCTATATTTATTCAAGCTTTACCCTCCAGCAACTGCTGGACTTTTGGGGGAGAGGTGGGGACATATGTGATGGGGTTTAAATCTATGACTTTTGGGTTTTATTGGTATTTGTGAAGGAGGGGATATGTGAATTCTTCAGCAGAAAGGAGAGAAAAAATTAGTCACAGGAGAGAAGCCAAAATAAGATCAATAATTCATCAGAAGAGGATTTTTACAACTAGAAATGACTAGATATACTTAAGCTGCCTGAGAATGTTGAGAAATCTTGGGAGAATACTAGATTTCTCACAAAAAGTGGGCTTGGCTAATGGAGATGATTTTAAAGACAAATTTCAAGTAACAGCAACCCCACCTAATATCTGATTAACCCAAGTCTAGATTAAAAGCTACACATAAATTTATAGGTTTGAGTTTTTCTTACAGGATTCATGTCTTCCTTTGCTTTATAGTTTTAATTTCTTTTTTTAACTTTTAGACTGGTTTTAGATTTAGAGAAAAGGTTTGAAGATGGTACATAGTTCCCATATACCCCATGCCTAATCTTCTTGATTGTTAACATCTTACCTTACCCACAGGACATTTGCTATAACTAAACAACGGACACTGACACATTATTATTAACCCAAATCCATGCTTTATTCAGATTATCTTAGTTTTCACTTAGTATACTTTTCCTCTCCCAGGATTCTGCAAGGACATCATGTCATATTTAGTTGTCAGTTCTCGTCAGCTTCCTCTTGGCTGTGATGATTGCTCAGACTTCCCTTGTTTCTGACCTTGGCAGTTTTGAGAAGTGTTCTTCAGTTATTGTGTAGAATGTCCCTTAGTTGGAATTTGTCTAATGATTTTAAACCAAGGGTATGAATTTGGGGGAAGGAGAACACAAGAGTGAACTGTCTTTCTCATTGCATTATATTAAGGACATATGTTATCAATATGACTTATTACTAATGATATCAATGCCTTTTTTTGTTGTTGTTGTACATATTCTAGGTTCACCACTAGATTGCAAACTGTCTGAAGATGGAGACTGTGTTTTTCTTTACTAGGTGCAAACTACTTGCTGTCACTGCTAGAAATGATAGCTTTTTACTGAATTTGTGAATTTCCCAAATTTTAGCATATGATAGATATGTAGAGACCATATAGAACCAGGCAGCCTATTTCTGGCCTTTATAGTCTTGACAACATTATAAAAAGCCGACTAAAAAGTAGAAAATTTTATATTATAACAAAAATGAATGTATGTGACATGAAACTGGAAAAGCTTATTTTCAGTGATGTCAAATGCCTTTTCATCTTAGTGTTGTTGTGGCTCTATTGCTCTTTGAACTTTTCTGTTTAAATTCCTTTCAAAAATGTCAGAAAAACATGTGACCTTAGATGTCTGACAACCCATTTCCTTAGCCCACTTAATATACTGAACCAGAATCTTGTTTCATTGATTCCTTTGCAGAGAGTTTACAGTAACCTTCCCAAATTTGGGTGTGAGGATAAGCAGTTGTCCTCAGATTGCCCAGAAGTTTATCAGTGAAGAAGAATGATTTGTCTTTTGAATGTCCTTTGCTGACTTCAATAGCTATGGATGTGGGAAATGTCCTAGTTAGTATCAGCAGACATTAACCATCCCTTCCAAGGTTCAGAAACTTGTCATAGGATCCCTTGGAAGCTGAGGTACAAACTTTCTCTCTTGCAAGAACAGATACCGTTCTTTCTTTCTTTCTTTCTTTCTTTCTTTCTTTCTTTCCTTCCTTCCTTCCTTCCTTCCTTCTTTCTTTCTTTCTTTCTTTCTTTCTTTCTTTCTTTCTTTCTTTGTTAATGGTTTATTTATTTTTCAGAGAGAGAGAGCATGAGTGGAGGAGGGGCAGAAAGGGGGACAGAGGATCTCAAGCAGGCTCTGTGCTGACAGCAGCAAGCCCGATGCAAGGCTGATCTCAAGCAAGGTCATGACCTGAACCAAAGTCCGATGCTCAACCAACTGAGCTACCCAGGTGCCCAGGAACAGTTAAATTTCTTGTACTTAGACTACTTTTATCTGTCTTAGGTTCTTTTGCTTTTCCTGAAGCGTGGTTTGCACATACAGAATATTCTTAGAGTCTGCATAAAGAGGAAAGGAGACAGTAATGGGGTAAAAAAGAAGCTTAAGTTCTTTTCTTGATATCTTTTTTTCCTTTTTATTCTAGTTCAGACAGCTTCACCTAGTTCATAACTAGGTGGTAGGCAGATTCTCATTTTGACTTTCTTTGATGATTCTCTGCCAAATCAATTTTCAAAAAGCATCTCCTTGCTACATCGTTTTCCAGATTTTACCAAGATTTTCCAGGCTATATGAATGGATAAGATTCCAGCTTACAGAATACTGTCGGTGTACATATTATATTTGCTTTTTCTAAAATACAAATAGCATGGGCTTTCATTCAGCAAATGCTCATCAAAAATTATTAAATAAGACTTTGTACTTGTTTTTCAATTGTTTCAACAATACCTTTTTATTTATAGAAATTTTCATATTTCAAGTCTAAAAGATATGATATAATTTTGCCTCTTTGCATTTGTTATATTCACTGTACATCTATTAACATTGTTTACTGAAAACTCTCAGACTCCGTAGTCTACTGTTTTCTTTGAAAAGGATATCCATTATAGAAGCCTGCGATTATGTATCTGAATTCTACTGATCAAGTGAAATGATTTTAAATAATATCTATTATAGGTGACAGTGAATTGCTGATATTTAAAAAAACTTTTTAAAAATGTTTATTCAGTTTTGAGAGACAGAGAAAGAGAGAGAGAGAGAGAGAGAGAGAGAGAGAGAGCATGAGATGAGTGGGGGAGGGGCAGGGAGAGAGGAAGACACAGAATCCGAAGCAGGCTCCAGGCTCTGAGCTGTCAGCACAGACCTCCACTCAGGGCTCCACCTCACCGTCTGTGAGATCATGACCTGAGCCAATGTCGGACATTTAACTGATTGAGCCACCCAGGTGCCCCAGCCGATTGTTAATCAATAGGCTAGAAATCAGGTGGAGAGTTGAAAAGACATTGAACCACTTGACTGACAAGAGCAAATCTTATATACCATAGCTTCAATATATTGTCTTTTTGTCCTTGGTCAATTTGCCAGACATCCTTTGAGACCATATCAGCTTTATTGACTATGAATGGTTATATTCATTACTAAAAATATTATTTATTTAACACTTATTGTGAGATAAGCACCAAATTAGACATTGACTATAAAACTAAACAAAAACAGGTCAGGTTTCTTTCTTCAGGAAGCCTATAGACTAGTAAGAGAAAAGATATTTTCAAGTGGTTACAAATGAAAGATAAAAATACAACTCTGGCAAGTGCTATGAAGCTGAGGTATATTACACATTTTTAAAGTTAATTTTAACTGAGATATAATAAACACAAATTTTACCATTTTGAAGTGTACAAATCGATGTTTTTTAGTATACTCAAAAGATTGTGCAAATATCACCACTATTTAATTCCAGGACATTTTTGTCACCCTGTAAATAAACCATATCTATATCCTTTCCCAGTCCCTCTACACTGTCCCCTCCTCATTCCTTAATCTACTTGGTTGTATTAATTTTAATATTAATCTACTTTGCTTACGTTGGACATTTCATATAAATGGAATCATACAATAGGGAGCCATTGCTTCTGGCTTCTTTATTAAGCATAAAGTTTTTGACGTTAACTCATATTGTAGCATACATATATTAATATTTCATTCTTTAATCTAGATAGCATTTTATAAATCTAAATATTATTTTGTGAATCTAAATAATAATTAATTGTTTGGATTTGTTTATCCTACTCATGTGATGGACATTTGGATTATTTCTACTTTTTGCCTCTTAAAAATAATGCTGCTATGAACATGTGTGTACAAATTTTTGTGTGAACAAGTATTTTTTATTCTTTTGGGCATATAATTGGGCATGGGATTATTGGGTCACATGCTAACCCTATACTTAATTTTTTGAGGAACTACAAAACTGTGGTGATACTATTTTATATTCCCACTAGCAATGTATGATGGTTCCATTTTCTCCATGGCCTCGCCAACACTTACTCTTGGTAGTCATTTTGTATTATAGTCATCCTAGAAAGTGTGAACTATTAACTCATTGTCATTTAGATTTGCTTTTCCTTAAGGATTTGTGATGTTGAATATCATTACGTGTATTTATTGGCTATTTGTTTTGTTTTTTGTTTTTAAATTTTTTTAATGTTTATTTTTGAGGGAGAAAGTGACAGAGAGGGAGTGAGGGAAGGGCAGAGAGAGGGGGAGACAGAATCTGAAGCAGGCTCCAGGCTTTGAGCTGTCAGCACAGAGCCCGACGTGGGGCTCAAATGCAAAGACCATGAGATCATGACCTGAGCTGAAGTTGGACCCTTAACCAACTGAGCCAGCCAAGCTCCCCTATTGGTCATTCGTGTATATTTTTAGAGAAATCTATTGAAAATATTTGCCCATTTTTATTTGGATTATTTACCATTTAGTTGTAAGTGTTTCTTTTCCGAGTTATTTTCTTAGTGGTGGCACTGCGGAGTCCAGTTAATATCTTAATTTATAACAATCTAGTTAGGATTAATACCAACTTAATTTCAATTATATACAAAATTTTTACTCTTATATGACTCCTTTTCCTCTCCTTTCCTTTGTACTGTTATTGTCATACAAATCCCATTATTATACACCATGTGCTCACCAACACAGATTTATAATCATTTCTTTATGCAGTAGTATCTTAAATGAGGTAGAAGAAGAGAAAAGATTTACAATTCAAAAACAAATGCACTGGGGCAAAATCTTTTCACACAGGGAGCTCAGAGTCAGGTTAATTAAAGATAGCCTTGCAAAGGGGTTCTTCCAGGGAATGACTGGACAGGTTAAATAATCTTTCTGGGGAAATGAGATATTAAAGAAGCTTCAATCCCAAAAGGAGCTTCAATCCCATTCCAATCCAATCTCCAGTGGCTATAAGGCTGTAGATTTTCATGATGTTTCTGTGCTTTGATTTTCAAGACTACCTCAGAACCAGAGACCCGAGGATGCAACTAGGGCAAATTAAATCACTATAATGGTTACTGTTCTTACTAAGATTCAGTTACTTTTCTTGAATAAACCCTCAAATGTATCTTGGATTACTACAAGTATCTTCTTAATTTCCAGAGTTTTGAAAAAGTAAACTCTGAAAATAAATCTTTGGGAGTTTTGCTATTTCTTTCATGGATGAGAAATAATTTTGGAAGTCTTTACCCAGCCATTTTACTGACTACCTTATTATATATTTGTGTTTAACATAGCAAGAAGGGTAAAAGAAGACTTGAGATTTGGGAATGGACAGAGAGAGAGAGAGAGGAGTTCCATGTGAGGCTGAAGAGTTGGTCAGTGACTGAATTATTCAGTTTTGAAGATCATACTTAAGAGTTTAGTTTAGGCTTTATTTTATTACTTCATTCAGTCTTTTTTGTGTGTGAAAAAAATCTTTATTTTAAGAAAAAAATAGTTAAAAAATTTTTACAAGTTTCATTTAGCAAAATACACCCAAAGGAAATCAAACTACAAAAAATGTTTTAAGTCAAGACCTCATCAATTCCTACAGTATTAGCAATGTGTCTCAATTTTCAAAATTACCTTATTTTGGGGGGCACTTGGGTGGCTCAGTTGGTTAGACATCCAACTTTGGCTCAGGTCACGATTTCATGGTTCATGGGTTTGGGCCTCACATTGGGCTCTGTACTGACAGTGCAGAGCCTGCTTGGGATTCTCTTTCTTTGCCTTTCTTGCTCTCTGTCTGTCTCAAAACAAATAAACAAACTTAAAAAAAACTAACTTATTTTTAAAACTTAAACTTAAACCGAGAATATTTTAAATAAAAATAAGCTAGAAGGGGGGCACCTGGGTGGCTCAATCAGTTAAGCGTCCGACTTTGGCTCAGGTCATGATCTCGTGGTCCGTGAGTTCAAGCCCCACATCGGGATCTGTGCTGACAGCTCAGAGCCTGGAGCCTACTTCAGATTCTGTGTCTCCCTTTCTGCCCCTCACCTGCTCATGCTCTGTCTCTCTCTGTCTCTCAAAAATGAATAAATGTTTAAAAAAATAAAAAAATAAAAAAACTAGGGGGCCCCGGGTGGCTCAGTCAGTTAAGCGCCTGACTTTGGCTCAGGTAATGATCTCACAGTTTGTGGGTTTGAGCCCTTCATCAGGCTCTGTGCTGATAGCTAGCGCAGAGCCTGGAGCCCGTCTTCGGATTCTGTGTCTCCCTCTCTCTCTGACCCTCCTTTGCTCACGTTGTCTCTCTCTCTCTCAAAAATAAATAAAAACATTAAAAATTTTAAAAAATAAATAAATAAATAAATAAATAAATAAATAGACTAGAAGGAACAAACATGAGAAATGTTCCTCTTTGACTTAGGGATCTGGCACCTTGAATTTTCCAAAAGAGTACACCCCCCAGTGTGTTCACAGTCATGTGCTATAAAAGATCCATTTAATATACTTAAAACTACTTTAACTCAGATAACATCACTCTGAAGTACACTACGAAAATGTTAACTGAGAAAAGCTGAAAGTAGTTTTAGTTTATACTCATTATCACATGCTAGAAGAAAGTTTGCATGAGAAAACACTGAAGAGGTGATTTTTTAATTCAGATTTCACAAACTCATGGTGCAAAATGGGTCCCACAGCTTCCTCTAGAGTAATAATTGCTTTTCACTGCTTGTTGGCTGCCTGTGAAAATTTGATTGCAATAACTCAAATGCTCCTACATAACTAGTCATATCCACCCATGTTCTGGCCTCTATAGCCAGGTGCATAACAGTCACAGACTGGCTCTTGAGGCCTCTGGGAGAGGACTGGGTGGACACCCCCATGCCTTGCATCATCTGGCTGCTGCACACCCCTTGTTGGCCCCAGTTGCAGAATTCTGGAAATGTTCTGTGTATCTGTGTTGTGTGCTGGTCCTGTTTTTGGACATAACTGACACAACTTTGTGAGTGGCAGACTCCACATTGGCTCCAACCATTACTCTTCCATCAGAGGCAATTTCAATATGGACTCCACAGGGTTAAGTGGAGAGAAGAAGTTGTAAATGTCATTCTCTGTGGCATCCTATGGCAGCCCTCTCATGAGGTTGCAGTGTGCAGTGGTACCCTGGACAGTACACTCACGGTCTCCATATCTGTGATCATACCTGCCCAAGAGACAGTCATTGAGATCTCTCTCCAACAGATTGGTGGTGAAGCTGTAGCCATCGCTGAGGACACAGTCATCCTCAGAGCCCCCATAACCTGCTCTCTAAGCACCAGACCTCATCCTCTCTAGGCCCACTTGCTTGACAATGCCAATATGCCTCCTGGCTATACTAGGGCCGTCATAAGGTCCCAGCCACTCTAGAGACATGAACTTCAGAGGGGGATCCGAGTATGACCTAACTTCATCCTGACTGCTCTTGAACACTTCAATATACCTGTGCCCTATTCTCTCCTTGTGCTTTTTCTAGGACCTTCTCAGATAACTCGTGTGAGGCAAATGACACAAATACATCCCCCTTGCCCTTGGGGTCCACAGGCAACGTGATCCACAATTCCAACCATAAGAATATAACAATTTCTTCCTTGATGCATCCAAATGGGAGTCCTTGGGGCCCCACCAAGCCATCATTGGCTTCAAGACCCAATCCACCTCAGTTTTGTGTGACTTGAACCCCTCAATGTACTGGTACCCATGCTTTCTCTGTCTTTTTTAAGGGCCATTTTTACATTGTTTTCTGATTTCAAGTCCAACAAAAGCCTCACCACTCTGCCTGCCTTCTCAGTGTACATTAAATGAATGCAGGCGGCCCCATCGTGAATTGTGCAGTCAGAAAGGAACTTCTGCTCATCCTTAGCAGAGCAGGACCAGGGCAGGCTTGACCACAAAGCCTTCACCTCCTTGAGGCCCTACATAATGGACACTTGAGAGGAAAGACATCAAATGAGCTTGGGTGCAGCTTTTTGTGGCTTACACAGCAACTCTGGGGGGACAGGGGGAGATGCCCACAGTTGGAGACACTCATGGTAGGTAATGAATTGTCCTAAAAAAGAGCTATATGGCCATCTTGCCTCAGTGTTCCCGCACTCACCAGAGCAACCAGGGGTGATGGTACCAGGGATTGGGATGGGCTCCAGTTCCCTTCCTTCTGGGCAAGGCCTTTAGTTTAGTCTTTATTCTCAGGGCACAGGGATGTCACCAGAGAGCTTTCAGTAGAAGGTACTATGGACTTAGGGAGATTCATTAGCAAGGAGAGAGAGAGAAGATAACTACAAGGCTGTGCATGGAAAGGAATGGAAATGAAAGGGAGTGGGTAGATTTGAGAATGATTTGGGAAACAAAATGAACTGGGATATGGTGGATTGAAGGGAAAGCCTGAGGAAGAAATTCCCAAGGGGACACAGCTCTCCCGCCCTTACATCACCCTGAGGGTCTAATGTCTTGGCTAATGTGTCTGAAACTACTATTAGCATTTCATCTTGGATGAGTGCACAACATATAAAGTGAAATTGCCATGAAGTGTAGTTATTGTCAGTACAAGTACAGTGATCTCTCTCTCTCTCTGTCTCTCTCTCTCTCTTCAAATTGACAAAATAAAAATAAACTCCTTAGAAGCAGAAGGATTGGCAGAAGCTCTGGTTACGAAGAGAAGGCAGGAGAAGAGACAAGGGACAGGTTGGAGCCGAAACAAAACCAAAATCAAACACCTGGGATGTGGGATGTGAGTTTCATCTCCTCCTCTTAGGATTTTATGGAAATCAAGACACCAAAGGAATCGATTCTTAGAGACTGCAGCTCTGTTGTTTCTTACAATTGCATTTTGAGATCTCATATGAAATTTGATTTATTTAATAATTCAAAATATTTTCACAAAAGTTAAGATTTTCACCCATGCTTCTTTGATGTAGTTATGAGCTCTCTATATGTGCATCTTTAATCATGCCCCTGAGCTTTACTGCAGTGAAGCCATTGCTACAATCCTACCTCCGGTAATCTTACATGGTGACATTATTAACCCATCTCCCAATAGTGTACTTATTGTTTTAATGGCTTTTCTTTTTTTAAAAAATGATTTTTTAAGTCTATTTATTTATTTTGAGAGAGAAAGACAGAGAGAGCATGAGTTGGGGCGGGGGGGAGAGAGAGAATCCAAGTAGTATCTGTACTGTCAGCAAGGAGCCTAGTGTGGGGCTCGAACTCACAAACCGAGATTATGACCTGAGCTGAAATCGAGTCAGAAGTCAGACACTTAACTGACTGAGCCACCCTAATGGCCCTGTTTTAAAGGTTTTTTTAATGGTTTACTCCATTAATAGCAAGTTGGGAATTATGACACTATCAGGAATCACCAATTTCCAAATTAATTGCTCGACCAAGATTTAAAAAAATACCTATACTGATATAAGATGGCAAACACAAAATAGTAATAAATGTTATTTAAACATCCGAATGGTACCAGGCTATGTTAATCATATAAAAAAGTTTGTCATATAACTATCAACATAGCATTCCTTTACAGATTTAAAACAAGGACATAAATCCTTGACCCAGAAATTCCACATCTGGTATTATATTGTAAAGATAAACTATAAATTTCACACACATAAAGAGACTTTTTAGAATAATGTGATTTCACTATTGTTTGACATAGCAATGAGTTAGAAATATCCTAAATGATGAATTTCCATAGTTCAAATTACCGTGATAAATTGAGAAAAAAATGAGATCCTTCTATCTGTACTTATATGGATGCATCTTCATGAAATATTAACAAGAAAAAAAAGGTGCAGAACAGTTTGTATAATGTATTGCTATGTGGAAATAAAAACATATACATGATTTTACGGACATAGGCTGTCTTTGAAAGGATCCATAGGCAACTGGTTGTAATAGTTAACCTAGGAAGGGGAACTGAAAGGCCGAGAAGTTTGGAAAGGGGTGGGATTGTGTGCTTTTTGGCATATGCTTTCTTGTATTTTTTAATGCTGAACTCTGCATATATTAATTAGTATTAGCTCTAACTAGTAGCTCTAACTAATTAGCTCTAATTAGGATTAGCTCAACTAACTTAAAAAGTTGTATGCTTAAGCCTGTATCGCTTAGGTGTATAGCAAGCTCTGTCTATCTTTCTCTCTCTATCTATCATCTATCTATAATCATCATCTACCTATCATTTATCTATCTATACACACACACATACATCAAAATATATATACACTGTATTTGTATAGGATCTTACGAAAAACAGAGCCAACTATTATCTATCATCTATCTATCTATTTATCTACCTCTCTATCTCCTGCCTGACTAGAAAATCAGGCAGAATTTCTACACTGCAATTTAATTTTGAAGACAATTTTCTCTTCTGATAATCTGTCTTTGCTCTTAAAGCCATCAACTGATTGGATGAGGCCCACCACATTGCAGAAGGTAATATTCTTTACCCAAAGTCTACTGATTTAAATGTTAATCATATCTAAAAATTACCTTCAGAACAATATATAGTCTGGCATTTTACCAACAACTGGGCTCCATTACTTGGCTAAGTTGACATATAAAATTAACTATCACACCTACACTGAGAATCTTGCATTTAAAATTGAAGAACACTTCTACAAATGGGGTAAAGGACAAACAAGTTAGTGAAAATGTGTCCATGATCTACAGACAATTTTTCCCTAATAATACCACCTATTCAGGGTAAAGAAATGAGGAAAGTTCAGCAAAGAAGCAGGCCTTCTATTAAAGACATGCCTTTAGATAGAAATTCTCTAGTTAGGATAACATAACTTTCCCTTCCAGATATCATGATGAGTACTATCTCAGTATGGATAGTAAGAGAAAAATGGAGAACAATAAGCGAAGAAAAACAAAACAAAACAAAACAAAATAAAAACTAAAGGATTTATATAAATGTATCACATCAACACATTATATGCTTTAAACTTAAACAAGGTTATATGTCACTTAAATCTCATTAAAGCTGGTAAGATAATAACAGAAAAAGAAACGAGACAAAACAAAAAGCTCAAGTGTTTGAAGTCTCCTGCAAGTGAGATTCCCTGACCTTTTGGCAGGTAGTAGAAGATTTACGTGTTACAGGCAGTGGTGTTTCGTCATGAGTTAAAAGGAACCAACAAGCAAGAAAATGATGTACGAGGCAAGGCAGGTGATTGTCTCACTTCTCGGAGATATACGACCTGAGAACAAGCGAGTCTGTGGTTGGGAATTTTGCAAGGAAAATGGATGTTTCAAACCATTCCGAGAGACTATGTTCCCCAACTTGGGGTTTAGGAAAGAAACCAACTTTACGGTAGGAGCTTGCAATTCTTGGTGTAAGATTTTCTAAAAAACTTTAACCTTTATAGGGATCTTCTAATATTCCAGATATTTAAAATGTTATTACGTTTGTGGAAAAGAACGAGGCAGTCTGTGTAGCTGCAAAGACTAACTGCAGATCAAGATGTTGCTGATAGATGAAGACTCAGGTTTATCTCGGGCAGTGTTTTAGAACACTGGGTGCTTCCTTAGTGACAATGGGAAGCCATGTGAGGTGGTGGATATTTTAGTATTATGTGTGCAGGAACACGGTGGCCAGGGAAGTAAATATAGGCATTATGGTTAAACTTAATGTGGTTAGGCTAGATGACTTTAAGATGTTATGATTCTAAAATTTATATTCCCTGATAATAAGATACATTTTATCTTAATAATACCAGCACAGCTATGTTTATGAATCTCTGAAGGCAGAAATTAACATACGCTTCAACAAAAATTCACTACCTGGGACTTTTGATATCACATTTACAGTAGTGTGCGTGGAAACCACATAAAGTATAAAGTTATAGACAGAATTTTATTTGCAGGAGCTCGGCTTATCTTTCATCCTGTTCTAGGGCATGACTCCTATGCCAAATTCTAGACATCTAGGATTTTGCAAAGAAATTGAGTCTGAAACCTTTTGTTTCCATTCAGCTTCTAGGACACAATATGTGAGCATGAAAACTGAACTGTGTGATAAGATTTTGGAAGCGAGACAATAAACACATTACTTTTGTGAAGAAAGAGGGTTAGAGAGGTGAGATGAGGAGTTTCATATGGCTCCCAGGCTCTCGGACTTCATTGGTTTATAAAATTATTTCTATGCTACAGAAAAAGAGGACTAAGAAAGGGTTGTCAGTGTTGTGTTTTGACTAAGTCTATATTAAAGAGAAAAAAAAAAAAGAAAATGAAGTCCAATATTGCCATTGCTTTGTAGAAGAAAGAACTTTAAATAGATAAAAGCATAATCCATTTCATTAGTTACACTCAATATATTAAGCAACTTGAACTTAATGGTTGTTAAACTATACTGGTGAGTAACACTTAAGATCATCACTTAATGAACATAATCTTAAAAAAATCCAGAACCCTATGAGTTTCAGACCTTAGAGTCATGAAAACGTATTACTCTTTCCTTATTTTTCTCCATTTGCCAGGCTGCATAAAATTGTGGTAGACAATATATGTGTCCACTACATTTGCAGTGTTGATTTATGATAATTTCTCTGTGGCAGGGAACCCCTAGAGTTTCTCTATTACAAGGCTGTGAGGTGCTTAGAATGGATCTTGAAGAGTGTAAAATGCCAATCTATGAACTCACTTTCTCAGGATTTTTAAGGGAAAATTGGTCCTTTAGGAGTGACTCATAAAATGGGCACATAATACTCAGTGTAGAGGAAAAATGGGCCACAAAAGACATTCTTCCAGCTCTGGAGAAGTTTTCGAGCTAACTGGAGAAAGAACATATGTGTGAGAATTATAGGAAAAATAACCTTAAGACAATTCATCAGTAAGCATATTATAGAGGTTTTGGCCCAAATTTATAAACGTTAAAATAATCTAAAGTAAAGGACTTACTAAGTGGATGTAAATGTAATCTGAGAAGACTTTACATAGGTACTGGGTGGCTCAGTTGCTTGAGCCTCTGACTCGGTTTTGGCTCAGGTCATGATCTCACAGTTCTTGGGTTCAAGACATGTGTTAGGCTCTGGGATTGTCTCTCTCTCTCTCTCTCTCTCTCTCTCTCTCAAAATAAATAAATAAACTTTTTTAAAAATTGGAAAAAAAGACTTCACAAAGCTTTTCTGTGCAAAGTATCTTTTTTAAATCTATGAGGATATTAATGTGCCGATGTGTTACAGGCAAGTCTTAGAGATCTGTAATTAAATACTAGATGCCTTGTTCAATATTTCAAAAACGTTAGTCAGAGTGAAGAATCTTCATGGTAAATCTTTGCTTTATGCTCATCATGGTGTCTAGGGCTTCTTGACATATATTTACATGATGCTTTGTAACTTTAGATACTGTAGGTGCTTTCAAAGTATTCTGTGGTAAATAGTGAGGTTGATGCATCAAATATTCAATAAAGTCACAATCATGAACTTGCTGGGCATATAAAGAAATGAAAATGATCTTTTCTTGGCTCTTACTCTGATTTTACATTTTGAAATTAGATTTCACTCAATGTCTTCCAAATTGGTAGCTTGTACCACATTCTGCCTTCATCAAGCAGGTTCTGTTTTTACTTACCTTTTTCAATGGCATGCATCCAAAAGGAAAATTACTTGAATTGAAAGGAAAGATATATTTAGCATTTTTTTTCTGAAGCAGCACCTCAGAAGCCAGATAAATGTATATGATTTACCTCACCTCTGTGGGAATCTGAAAAGCACATGGACTTTCTTGTCATATAGCCAAAATCACCTTTTTTTTGGATGACACAAATTGTTCTGAACAAATCAAATAGCAAATCATAAAATTTCACATTATTTGGTTGTATATATTTCTAGTAGGTAAGTTTGAAAAATGCAACCTTTCCATATAAACTAGAAATACATGCACATGGGCACACACACACGTGTGTATGTACAATGTGTCCTAGAAATCTTTCTCTCTGTGAATAGCTGTTTGTCATAGACTTTTAGTAATGGCAATATCATAAAGAAACAAATTGTGAACCATTTAAAAAATCTCAAACTGTTGTTGCTAAGAGATGTATGGGTCAGTGTTCTAGAGAATCATCTTTGTTTTTTCTTACGTGTTTTTCAAAAGGAGACATCTAGTACACCATGGAAATTTTGACTCAGGAAATTGGAAATCTCTGAAAAGTGGACAAATTGTCCTGGATGAAAGGGCACCTGAGGCTTGAGAGAAGTGGTTTGGACTGAGGTTACTCAAACATCTAACTGGATGAAGATGGAGAACTAAGACCACTTGTCAGTCTAGCAATGGTTTACTACAGAGAATTCTTATGTTCGAATACCAGACTGAAAGCCAGTAAATAATGTCACTACTTTAAAAAATTTGTGGTAACCAAATTAGTCAAGCAAGCGGTTTTCTCATCTGGGAAAAGAACTCTTTTTTTAGGGTAATAGTTTGCTCATCAAAACTCTCACAGGACACTTGACTGACCATGTCCACCAAGTATTAAACTACTATCTTGTGAACTTTCCCAAATCCAAATTCCAGTTCTCTACCTTAAAAAAAACCACTTAAGTGACTCAAAACCATGTCCCCACACCTTAAAAATATCTTATCTTAAATTTTCCCTTTTGAGACACTATTGGCACATCTGAAGGCTGATCATCTCTCAGTCACAAAAGTAATGAATTCAGCTTTGCTCGATCATCATCATGTTTTTGTCATGGTCTTTTAAAGGAAATTTATAGTTGACTGGGTTAAATAGTAATTGAATATTAGAGTGGGTAAATCGAAACTTAAATAGTTTTTGGATATTGGTGTGATCAAATATTATGAAAGCCACCAAGTCAAACTCTAATAAAATCATTGCTTTATTAAAAACAAGGATTTGATGAATTTAGGTTACATTTTTCTGACTTCAGAAGTCTTATATCCAATAATGTTTATATTCCCACACTGCTCAAGTTATTCTTTGTCATGTGCACTGTAGATCAAAATAAATCCAAGGGCACCTTGGTGGCTCAGTCGGTTAAGCATTCGACCTCAGTTCAGGTCATGATCTCGTGGTTTGTGAGTTTGAGCCCCGTGTCAGGCTCTGTGCTGACAGCATGGAGCCTAGATCCTGCTTCGAATTCTGTGTCTCCCTCTCTCTCTTCTCCTCTCCTGTTCATGCTCTAGCTCTCTCTCTCAAAATTAATAAAATTTAAAAAATTGATCCTCCGCCCTTTCCTTCCTTCCCTCCTTCCTTTCCTTCTCACATTTTTTGATAGTGTTTTATTCCCTTTGAGTCCTTGTTATTTTGATTACTTATGGCTGTCCCAGGGTAGTCTTTACTCCAGTGAAAGACTACTCATCGAAGATCTTTTATATATTTATATCTATTGGCAAATACTCTAGGTGTTTTCAAATTATAATGTCTAATTTCTCCTATTGGTGATGGAAAGTCAACATTTATGAATGACAAATGTAGAAGACCTATTGTTTCCTAACCCTATTGGTGAATAAAAAAATTGGAAGGATTGACAAACACTAATGAGATTGTATCTATAAAATGTGTAGTAAGAGCATTTTCGTGTTGTTACTGAATGAGCATTATAATGACTCCTTGTCACTATTTATGAAACATCATGGTCATTGTAAGAAATTTAATGCACCATTTATTACTTTCATTGAGAGTGAAAACAAAATATGTTTTCATATTTTCATATTTCATATTTCACAAAAAATAATATGTTAAGGAAACCTCATTAAAATAAGGTGCTATTTTTTGTTGTTGTTGTTTGCCTGGCAATTTACAATATAGTGCTTCCATAGTTAATATTAAGCATCCAAGAGCAGAAACAACTCTTTCTCAGATTTGGAGACATAAATCTAGAGTCAAGAAAAAGGGAATATTGAAAGCACACCATTATTTTAGGAACATATTATAAAGAATAAAAAAATACAATTGATTGTAGAGGTATACTTCAGAAGATAAATTGGTGGGTTGGAGACTGTCTCCAGGACAACCTTGGGAGGCATGTGCTAAAAATAACAGGGCCATGTGGGAGAAAGAGCCCAGGAGAAGAGTCTTTCTAGGAACACTTGTCTCGAACAAGGACATGCTG
Source organism: Cryptoprocta ferox (assembly GCA_028646485.1). Lineage (NCBI taxonomy): Eukaryota > Metazoa > Chordata > Mammalia > Carnivora > Eupleridae > Cryptoprocta > Cryptoprocta ferox. Next base: position 18,479,362 of record CM053573.1, read on the forward strand.
ACTCCATAGAAAATTTATGAAATTTTAAGGCCCTACCATTTCTAATTGACTTATCCTGAGTTCTTATGATTGAAATGCAGGTTTCTGATTAATTTCTATGGTGAGACCCTTCATCCTCTGCCATTGTCTGACCATCTTGATTAAACAACAGAGGAGATAAGGAACCTTCAGAGGAGAGAGATACTTGGGAACTTTGTAGGCAAAAGCAAAGGAAACTTGAAATCAAGAGAATAGGCCTCACTCATGGAGGTGGCCCCACCATTATGCCCTGAAAGACTTGTGTACAGAGAAGAGGGTATGGCATGGATTGCTTTGGCCTTCATGGTTTGCTGTAAGGCCAGGTGGGGCCTAGAATGGCTGAACTCTAGGCTGCAATCAGCCCTTTCCTCTTCTTCTGGTTTATTGTATAGGTAATATAACTTTCTGTTTATGCAGTGAGCTGAACAAAGGTAGGAAGCACTGCTTTCTAGAACCTGGTTGGCCTCCCCCTCTACCGGTCCAACCAGGATTGCCCTGGTTGCTGGGCACTTGTATACATTGAAGACCAAATACTTCACAGGGTTCCATGTGGTCACTTATAGCCCATAGGACACTGGCAATTGGAGGCAGAACTGCAGAGCCCTTCACAGCCATGAAGGATCCACTGCCTGCCACTGAGATGTTTTTTCAGCCAATCCTGGAGCAGTTTTGAAGTGCTCTGCTGACAATGCGTGAGTGCTTGAGACAATTCCCAGGTCTCTTTCAGAAGGAGAAAAGAGCCAGCCAAAGTGTGCTCTCCTCAGGTTGAAGTATGTGGAAAAGGCAGTGAGAAGAAAAAACTAATGACATAAGCCACCAAAGCCCTCCAGTCACCTGTGGTAGAGGCAAGCCCTTCATTATTGCAAGTTATGTGTTTGGTGGCACCTCAAATTCTGAACAAGTCTTCATCTGATGACATAATAGACTTTCTTGGCAAAGGACAGAAAAGCAAGCTCCGTAAACTTTCTCAAGTGATTACTGTTAATGACATTGTAAAAGCATTACAGAATAATGGAGAAAATCTTCAGCAGAATATAAAGAAATATTTGAATAAAAATGCTCATCTTTAGCACAGTCCAGAACTACTCAAGAGGGAAGAGGAAGAGGGAGGGAAAAAAGTGGAAAAAGAAGGAACATGGAGAAATGCCAGAACACTCAAATGCACAAGTGAAACAAGTCATGAATGATAAAGTGAGACAATTAAAATCTCTGGCTGAAACCATACTAAGGACCAGATGTTTTCTGATATTGGGAGAAATCACATGGATGGCAGGGACTTGGAAGTAGAGAAACAGAGGGAAACAGAAAATGGCCACCATCCAGTCTGCTGGTCAGAAATGTATCTAAAGGGTGTCATTGATAATATTATCTTAAATGTGTCCTTTAAAAGGCCTGAAAGAGAAAAAAAAAAGAAAACAAGAAATATCCAGACAATTGTGTAAAGAAAGTCAAATTAATGAAGAGCTTACAGGAAACATAAAAGAAATTCAAACCAAGCAAGTATCTGCAGTCTGAAAATTTCCCAGTTTGAAAGTGAGATCCAGAAGCTTCAGCTGTAGCTTCAGATACTGCCTGCATCAGCAACGTGTAATGTAACTTGACAGAAAATTGGTTGAGGAGGAAATACACTGCTTAGAAATAGAGAAGAAATTTCACAACATGTGTAGAAACATCAAGTCTATGTATCAAATATGCAACTTTTACAATAAACTGGCAGAAGACATGAACAAAGAATTGGAGGGAACCACTCTCTCCTATCAAAAAGAGATTCTCTTCTAAGAGAAAAGAGCTCCAGAAAGTGGGAGGCAGCTCTGTTGATTGAGAGAAAGATCAAAATGATTTATAACAGGTAAGGTTGGACTAAGTTTGAGTCCATCTTCTGGCTTTTTTCAAGCAGCCCTGTTGCTTCTGCCACTCCACCAATAGTCCACAGAAGTCCAGAAGTGTCTGGGGATCCCCTGGGTTGTCAGGGCTCCTGGGAAGGGGGAAGGTCATGCTGTGAAAGCTCAGGAATCCTGACTTATCTTATCCTTTGACAGAGCAGGGCAAAAGTAGCAGGTACAGAATGAATTTGATGAATTTGGAGAATGACTAACACACTTGGCTATATTTGATTGAAACTCTGCGTGTGTGTGTGTGTGTGTGTGTTATTGCATGCATTAACATCTATTTGTATAATAAATTTCTAATGAGCTTCCACAGTGTTTTCAGCACTATTCTAGATGCTTGGAATTCAGTGATAGAAAAACAACCCAATGAGACCAGTGGACCCATAGAGCTTATATTCAGTAAAGAGCAAGTCAGATAATAATGAACAAATAAGCAAATAGATAGTATTATGTACTATGCAGACAATTACAATAAGGTGATGGGATAATGGGGGTCATAGAATAACATCAAAGAGGTCACATTTAAGCTGTGAACTAAAAGATGAGAGGAAAACAGCCCAAGAATGTCAGCAGGCACAATATTCCAGGCAGAAAGAAGGGGTAGTAGCATAAAGGCCCTGAGACCTTGGTTTCTGGGATCAGGGGAATGGAGCAAAGATCACAGGGTAGAGGAGAGTGGTGGAGGTTGAATAGGGCCAGTTGCACAGCTACTGTGTGGTGCAGTGTATAACACCAGGGAAAGGTTTAGTCCTTGTTGTGGGGATAATAGGGAATCAGGGGGAGTGGGACACAATGTGATGTGTGTTCTGCATATATCTCTTTGGTTGTGCAAAGAAATGGAATTTCGAGAGGGGGCAGTATTTTGCTGAGGGGACATAAAGCTGTCTGCAAGAGAGCACTGGGGGCTGACACTGGGGTGGATATCATGGATCTGGAGAAGTGAGGACAGATTAGGTCTGTATCTAGGGGGGTGCAGGGGGCAAAGACAAATCTTAGATGTTTTCTAAGTACCCTGAATACTGTTTGGCAGTACTTTAAAAGCCTTAATTAAATCTCTGCAGGAAATCCCTGAAAAAAAAAGTCAACAAGGTGTAGGTTTATATCCAGGAAGATCTTAGGGGTTTTTTTGTGTGTTTTTTTGGTGTTTGTTTGTTTCATTTTGTTTTGTTTTTGTTTTTGCTTTTACAGGACAAAATATGGTGTGAAGATGTCTGTCTTGGACTTCAGCGTGGTTTATTCAATACCTGAAGGCCCTCAGGACCAGGTGGTCTCACCTGTCAGGTGGCCCAACAATGGTGTAGATGAGGATTCCCAAGGGTGATGCATTTACAACATGTGTTGAGTTGATATGATACTACTAGTTGGGGAAACTATGATGAATAATAAGTTTAGACCCTCAGGGTGCACAGCTAATGAGAAAGACTCATGAACTAGATACGTTCCTGAATATGGTGCACACAATCACAGCCGGCACCATGAATGGCTTTCTAACAGTTCTTGCAACAGGCTGAAGGTGGGGTGGGAGGGTCAGAAAAGGCTATATGGAAGAGGTAGCCCCTGAACCAAATACTTAAGGATGAATAAGATTTATCTATAATACTTTTCAAATTTTAAGGTATATATGAATCACTTGCAGATATTATCACAATGTAAATTTTGATTTATCAGCTCTTGAGTGGCCCTGAGAGTCTGCATTGCTCCCAGATGATGCCTATGCTGGGGCACTAGACATGGAATCATGAAGATTTTTAAGTATTTATGGGGTAGGCATGGGGGAAAGATGAAGGAGGAGGAGTATGTCTGCAGAAGGCATAGTACAGGTAAATACACAGGGCATAAACAGCCTGATCTGAAGGGTGGGGTAGTGGCCAGTTTGTACGGTTAATATTTTGGAGTTCAGGATTCAGGAGGGAAAGCAGGGCCAGGTACGTTCTTCCCAATTACCTTCATAGATATTCATATCTACCATGGATGAGTTTTGTCCCCAGAAAATCATCTGTTCACAGGATCACTATGGACCACAGACTGGCTGTCACCCTTGGGGAAGCCAGCTGTGGATAATCTATTATACCTCCAAAATGTCCTGTGTAAGTAAATAGCCCAAACTCCACCCAGTTGCTACTCCTTCTGACATGTCCCTGTGCCTACATCCAATCCCTTCAGATTACCATAGATTCTACTTTCAAAGTTTTTCTAGTCTCTTCTCTCCATTCTCCATGCCCACCATCCTAGTACAAACCACCATTATCTCTTCCCTAGGTCACTATCACTAGGATCCCCATTTAATTTCATGCATCAGCCAGAGAGGATGCTTTAACCAAAGACCAAAGCATGTTAAATATGAAACCAGACCTCAACATGTATATGACGAATGCACACCAGACCCCTTGCCCTTGACTTCCTGCATCCTTGGCTCTGGGTGATGACCAGCAAGAGTGAATGCACATTACAGTGTGCCCTTGGACAGGCCTGATTAATGCTTGGTTTGTGACTGAATATTATCAATAGTTCCTTTCTCACTCTTAGAATTACTGTAGTTAGGACAAAAATTATATAGTTACAGAAAAAATGACTCGTTTTATGCAACATTAAAAAAATGTATAAGCTCATGAGCATACTAGAGAACATGAGTTAAATCAAAATCTATTTGAAGCCATAGACAAAGAAACACCACTGTTTTGCCAATTTAACTAACATGGGACATCACATTTTTAGTTAAGATGATTCTACATTCTTGAGGACCAAATATGAGCCATCTTAGTTTTGAGAAGGCCCTAAGAGAAACTGAATGATATGCAAGATACACATAAAGGCAAGCATGCTTGGGTAAGGTCAAGGCTCTTTCTATTTATTGTGAAATCAGAAGAGATTACACTTGAAAATCTTTACACAACAGCCCATTAAAAAAATTTTTTTAATGTTTATTTTTAGAGAGAGACAGAGAGCAAACGGGGGAGGGACAGAGAGAGGGGGGAAATACAGAATCTGAAGCAGGCTCCAGGCTCAGAGCTGTCAGCACAGAGCCCGAGGCAGGGCTCAAACTCACGAACCGAACCGTGAGATCATGACCTGAGCCGAAGTCAGACGCTTAACCGACTGAGCCACCCAGGCGCCCCCACAACAGCCCATTTTACTGTGTAGTTCATATGATGAATGTTCACGTGAATCAAGACAAATGATTCATCTATATGATTTAGGATGAAGAACATTTCTTGTGGCAAAGTAAGATATTGAGTCTAAAGACATAAGGTGAAAAGATGAAGTTGCTTTGCCAGAAAAATGGCCACTAGGAAGGCAATACAATAGTAAGCATGGGACTTCTGGAGCCGTTTCCTGGGAAACATTCAGTTGTTTGTGGGTGGGGCCTGGACATCTGGAGAATATTTTTAATGTTCCTCTCATTATTCTGATGCACAGCAAAGTTGAGAATCCACTGCAACAGGGCATAAATGCTAGACTTACAATGAAGAGACGTGCATCTTCTTCTGATTCAGCACATGTGATACTTTACTTCTCACATCTCATGTCTCCATCGTTCATGATATTGTCAGACTGTCTTTCCATTTTCACACTCTGTCCTTCTAAACACTGCTGCTTGCTCCTGACCTATGGCACATTGTCCAAAACCACGTTCTTGTCCCTATAAGCACTCTTTGGATCCAGCCATTAGGAAAGCTCAGAAGGAGACTGAAGGGAAGGGGGGATGGCAATGGCCAGGTATTTAATTTCTTGGTTCCATCCTGACAAGGTCGACTTGAGTTGGCTCTATCCATAGACCTAAGTCTATGGAACCTTAGGGTCCACTAACTACTCTTTCCCCTTATCCTTTAGGCTTAGACAGGGTAACAGTTGGACTATACTCTCCCAGGGTTACTGCTGGTATTAGTTTCCTATTGTTTTTGTGTAGAATTACCACAAACTTGGTGGTTTAAAAAAAACCAAAACCCTACAATTCTGAAAAGCAAAACAAACAGAAGATAGTAGCAACAGTCTCATAAATACTGAGATGGCTGAAATAGGTAAAGGGGATTAAGAGGACAATCATCCTCTTAATGTTTCCTTCACTATCTGAAACCCTTAGTCATTCCCTTCAGGCAAGTGTCTCTGGGCCAATGTCACGTATCAAAGGCAATGAAAGGATACCGGACTACCCTCAGAATGGAGGCAGAGAGGGGGTGGATTTTACCCCATGAATCAAGATCCAATTCAGGGTCAGGACAAAGGGATTAAAGAACACACCATTCAGTCAACAAATATTTATTCAGCACCTACTATGTGTTAGACACTGTACAGAAAAGAGATCAGTGGGCTGGGTCCTGAAAAGAGAACAAAAGATTTGACTCCATTCTATTGATGCTTTTGTTTGCAAATAGATAATTTTTTTTTTTTTAAGGACAGGCAAGCAGTCTCTCTGTAAACACTAACAATTTGCTTTTGTATTTTATTAAAAGATACTAAAGCTTTTTCTATGATAAACAATTTTGTATAATAATAAAATACAAAAATTATGTTTCTTTGTTACTAACTGTATTTTGCTCAGATTGATAAATTTGGATGTGGGTAAAAAAAAAAAAAAGACATACTCACAGAAACATCTAGAATGTATTTGACTCTCTGGGTACTGTGGCCCAGCCAAGTTGACACATAAAAAAGAACCATCACAAATTCATCCTTTGTTAACTTGGCACCCATACGCATCTCCTTAAGCCATATTTACTCTATAAATAAAGACAATAATAAAGTCATACTTCAACTTAACATGATACAACTATCCTGTGTACAACTGAAAATGAACTAACCCTTTCCCCAGAAGACAAAAAGTCTTTGGGTGATGTTTACTCTTCTCTTTGTATTCTGTAACTTAAACACTATGATATAAAGTTAACAATACTTAAATACTATGATGAGTCAATACATTTTAAGTTACATGATAAGGGGATAGAAGAAAAAAACATAGATAGATAGATAGATCTATTCATTACCAAATATGTATTCACACACAAACATAACAAAATGTGGAAGAAATATTCATGATAATTATAGTCCTCATTTATATAAGTAGTTAAGTGGTCATATCTAGTATTAATAAATACCTTCTCCCAATATTCATTCTGTATACCTTTTGTCCTCAGCAAGCTTCTCAGCTGGTCATGGGTTCTTTACCTGATGACGTGACTCAAATCTTTGTTCCCAAAGGGTCTATTTCATTAGTAGTCCAGACTCGATTAGGCTGTTGTAGTTTTCCACTGACTTTAAACACAAGGAATGATAATAACATGAAACACCCTAAGGAATCTCTTGTATTCCAGACATACTCTTATGAAAAGTGATGGGGAAAAAAAATTTGCCAGATTAACAGCTACATAGAAAGTACCAGGGGATGTGTTATTTTTTTTTTCAAGCAATGACACCACATCTGTTAAAGCAATGGCAATTTGAGGGGCCACTTGGTTAATCCACCGTCATTGTCTAGTTCCATCTGTCTTCTTCACAGGCTAGTTAGACTGGTTGAATGGAGAAGTGATGGGAATCACCACCCCTGCATCTTTCAAGTCCTTGATGTTGGCACTAATCTCTGCAATCCCTCCAGGAATACAGTACTATTTTGGTTTACTACTTTTCTGGGTAGAAGTAGTTCTAGTGGTTTCCTCTTGGCTTTTTCCACCATAATAGCCCTAACTCCACAGTTCAGGGAACCAATTTGGGAATTTGCAATGGACAGCCTTTGGATTTGAACTGCAACTTTGGCTCTTCCTTAGGTCGAGTTTCTGACCCACTATGCAGATTTGGGATTTACTAGCCTCCATACTAGCCTCCATAACTGTGTGAGCCAATTCTTTAAAATCTCTCTCTCTCTCTCTCTCTCTCTCTTTCTTTCTCCACACACACACACACACACACACACACACACACACACGTGATTCTTTCTCTGGAGAACACTGACTAATACAAAATCTGTTCACTAAAACTGAATGCTAAATGTTTTAGGCTGGACTGTGTCCCTTCAAAATTCATATGTTGATGTTCCAGTCCATAATACTTCAGAACGTAACCATATTTACAGGTAGTATCTTAAAAACAGTGATTAAATTGAGGCTGTTAAGATGGGCTCTCGTCCAATATGACTGGTGTCCTTATAAGAAGGGAAAATTTGGACATATAAAGAGACGCCGGGATGTGGATGTGCTGAGGGAAGGCCACATAAGGACACAGTGATGATAAGGCAGCCATCTCCAAGCCAAGGAGAAAAGACACCTCAAGAGAAACCAAACCTGCTGACACCTTGATCTTAGACTTCTAGCCTCCTTAACCATGAGGAAAGAACTTCTGTTAAGTTACCTAGTCTACGGTGTTTTGTTATGGTAGCCCTAGAAAACTAATGCACAAGGCATTGTTGGATTTTTTTCCTGTCATCTTCAATGCTATTCATATATTTCACTTTCAGTAACTGCAGAAAATATTTCTCAAATTATTTAGTAGCTCTGTTATTAGTTTTTCCCTAGGATTCAGAATTCCAGTGTTTATAACTCAGAAGAATTTTTTATTTCTCCCCCATTTAAGTAGGATATGTTTTTCTCTAACTTTTCACAAGAGCAGTAAGGTGGAAATTGTAGCCTAATTTTCTAAATAGTTGTCCCACCAGCTGGGAAAATCTGCAGCCCTTATCCCTATGTCAGTGTACAGAATTTGCCTTCCCCTTAGTGAAACGGTGAGTTACATCTATTTTGACAAGTTCATTTTTATGGTATATACTATTTATTTATTTATATTTAATATTTATTTGTTTTTGAGACACAGAGACAGAGCATGAGCAGAGGAAGGGCAGAGACAGAGGGAGACACAGAATCTGAATCAGGCTCCAGGCTCTGAGCTGTCAGCACAAAGTTCGATGCAAGGCTCGAACCCATTAACAGTGAGATCATGACCTGAGTCGAAGTCAGATGCTTAACTGACTGAGCCACTCAGGTGCCCCTTGACAAGTTCATTTTTTAAGTGATTGTATTTTATTTTGAAACCACATCATGCAAAAGTGGAGTGCCATAGTAAACCATGGATGCTGTTGGAATATTCTGAATTTACAAAATATTTTCTTTTTTTTTAACCTGAAGCTTTCAACTTTTGAAAGAAAAAGAGCTAAACTGTTTCTAGGTGTTGGTTGTGTGTGTGTATGTGAGGGGGTGGGTAAAATGGAAAAAAATGTAAAAAAAATACAAATTTTACATGAAGCCACATTTTACATGATTGTTGTGGAAGTTATTAATACTGACAATTGTATTGTATACTTATAAATCAAATGTTGCCAAATGTAATAATAATAATAATAATAGCAACAGCTTTGGTATGTTAACAGTTTGGTACACAGTGTTCCATATACTTTACATTTGGTAGCTTATACCATTTTTCACAACTTATGAAATAAGAACTATTACTTTATGTACTTTACAGGTGAGGAAATGGAAAGAAAGCAATCATACATCATAGGCCCAAATTCAAAGTCAAGAAATGAGGATATGTTAAACTTGGATCAAAATAGGACAGTCTGTTACTGATAATGTAACACATTGCCTTACCATGGAAACTTTAAGTATTTCCAAAAAATCATGAAATATCTCCATATTTCATTGCCACTGCTCTAAGTAGATTTATCTCTTTCTAGATGTGTTAAGTAGACATCTCTATGTGTATATTCATATCACTTGCATTACAACTCAAAAAAGTAAACTCAGTCCATGTAGGTTTTTATATATTTCTAAGTAGTAATATTTAATTTCAATTTTTAAAAAATATTATATTTTTTCCTTTGCATAATTATTCATCTCAAATTTCAGGAAGATTTACTAAAAGAAGTAGTAATAATGACAGTGAATGCTTAAATACTGCTTATAGTGTGTTAGGCATTCTTATTAATGATTTATATATTACCTGTTTACTTATTTATAGTTACATTTAGTTTATTTAATCCTGATAGTAAGCTTATGATGTAGGTACTATTATTAGTGTCATTTTATAAGTAGGAAACTGAGGCACAGATAGGTTATATAACTTGTTTAAGGTCAAATCTGGATTTCAAATCTTGGATGACTTGCCCAGAGTCCATACTTTTACCCTTCACCATCTGCCTCTCAGTAGAGCAAAACTCAGAAAAGAGTAATAAAAAGTTGCATACAGACTATGAGATCATGACCTGAGCTTGTGGGACGATTAACCGGCTGAGCCACCCAGTCGTCCCTCCCTGAATATCTTTTTTGAAGTGGTTTTGACAGAGTTGACCAAAAGAGATACTTGTGTGAGCTTTGGAAAGCAGGAGTGAGGCATTGCCCTTGACTTCTGAAGGTTGTGGTGGTGAGTGGTTGTGACAAACAGACTCACACAGACAAGAAGATTCTAGCAGATCCTAATATCCAGGGCCCTGTATCCAGCTCATGTTTCCTGCTGCTGACCAACTAGGCCTATCCCAAGTTCCTGGCTGCAGACTCAAAGAATTCTCTATAGATTTTTGCCTTACACTTCATGGTTGCCTGTCAGTGGCTGAATGTATATGGTTTCTCAGATTGATTGGTTGGTGACTTCTTTCATTCCCCATTTCCCCCTTTTCAGAACGTCACTGCCCAAACTTCTGCTTCTCTGTTTGAATCCCAACTGACATGGGAGTTATGGAATTTCTGGCCTACTGACAGCCACATTTCATATTTTAAAACATTTTTAATTTTTATGGAATTCCATAGTGTACTGATAGTGGAGAGATACATGATACTACATTCATCAAACAATATCTCAGCCAGCATGTGTGAAGAACCACCATAAAATGTAAATGAGAGCCATGATAACAAACACCACAGTAGGGAAGGTACATCTTAGGTATTTTTGTTTGCATCCTAGCTGAATCCTGCAATATGGTACATAAATAAAATCTTGGCACCTTCAATTCATTCACCAAGCGTACATTGAGCTACAAACTATATAACTGCACTAAATTAAGTATCAAAGTACAGTAAAGGAAAATAAAGATGGTCCTATCTCTTCTGGAGTTTGTAACACAAAATACAGGCAATTAAGTTATGAGTTTTATGGCACGGGAGCCCACATAAGTCTCAGGTTTCCTGACACACATTCCAAGACAAGTGAAGATTCAACTAATGCCTAAAGAAGAATGAGATGGAATTACCCAAGCAGGGCAGGGACAGTGTCCTTCACAGAGGATCAGAAAGCAGAAAGAACCAGCAGATGGGAGAAACTGGGAGGATCGGGCAGGAGAGCGCAAGAGCATGGAGAGGTGAAGGTGGATAGTGAGAAATGAGGCTTGGAATTAAGCAAAGTCTAGATTTAAGGGGCTTGAGTCCCAAATGGGTGTGGCATTTAAATAGTTCAGGCAGGAGGAACCTGGAGAAATTATATTTAGCTAATAGGAGCCGAACTGACAAAAAGAAGCAATAGCAAGATGGCTTGTGGAGGGTGGGGTCAGGACAGGAATCTTTCCTGCCCTAGAGTCTCATCACCTTCCACGACCTAGCCAGGCTGCCAAGAAACAACCAGAAACCAACAGAGGACACAGTGTTCATGGCTTTAGGTGGTAGTTTTGCATGTAATAGGAGCTACAGTCCATCCAAGGATTATCTAACAGCATTTGGGGTCAGTCCCTAGAGGGTTCTGAGAGCTGAATGCCGGTGGTGTCTGGGTGGTTTCTGGAAGCACTGAATTCCTGTGCGTATGGTTTAGGCAGCATGACTGTATAAACACTCACCAAACATGCATACAGACCCCCAGTAGTCCAGTAAGAGCTTGTTTAGGATATCACATGTGTTAGAGGGGAGCCTCTTTGAGGTCCTGTGCCATTCAAGTGGGGGGGGGGGGGTGGAGCCTGTGAGCTGGTAGCTAGAGAAGACGGGCTGTGGGAGCAGTCATGAAATTTCTCTCAAAAAACACGTCATAACCAATAGGGTGCATGAGAGAATACTGTCACTTTAATAATGTGACAAGGGTATTGAGGTGGCCTTGACTTACACGTAAGGAGGCTTTGACTCCAGATCACTGCAGATAAATTGGGGATGAGGGTTTCAAAAAAAGCAGACTTATAATACTTTAATAATTTAAAAATATTTTCTGTTTCAAGATCAACCTAAATAAATCTTTATTTTTAGAAATATTGTCTCTCTTAAGTGCTTCACAGATTAATAATTTGAATACATTGCCAATCCAATTCTCTTTTTTAACTGCTTTATTGAGGTATGATTGATATACAAAAAGCTGCACATATTGACTCGGTACTCCTTGATAAGGTTGGAGAGAGTACATATGAGTTAAAGCATCACAGTCTATGCCAACCCAACTTTTATTGCAAGAGTACAGAAAGTGAATATATTCCTTGTTTCTCAGCTTCATATTGGAATGCAGTGGCCATTATTGTACTTACCCCTTTCTTCAGAAAAATTGTTTATTTGTAACTACAGTCCCAATTTAAAAAAATCTTTAAAACCTTATCTGGGGGTAACCTAGCATAATTCACAAGTGTGTAAGTAATACTTAGGTTTTTAGCTTTTGAAAAAGAGAAATTCCCTCTTCATTGCCCAGAAAATTGCAAATTGGATTTCTCTCCCCAGACGCAAGGGAGGGTGAGTACCAGGAGGAGAGAAGATGAGAAGAACAATGTCCACACAGGAAAAAGGTCTGCTGGCAGTTCGTGGGCTGGTCTTAATGAAATTCCTGAAAAATTATGCTTTTCACAGGCTCCACTGCAGGGAAAATATCACAGTGGGGTTTAACAGAATCAGAGGTTAGTAATAGAAGGAGCATTCTGGGAAAATAAAAAATACAATTTTCTACTTCATAAAGTATACCCTTTCCACTGAAATTTCCAGCATATTATAAAGGAAATTGTACTGAGGTTGAGAAAAGCACATAAAGATTATGATTGGTTTTTAGCCTTTAAAACAGATTGCTTTTTCTATTTACCTGCTAAAAGCTGAGTTTAGGGATTAGTTCTTTTCCAAGTGATTATGGAGTCTTGAAATGGTCAGACAGCTGCATTGTCCACTGTGCCTTTGGTATTAGCCAAGAGCAGGAGTCAGGGGAGAAGCAAGTGGGACTGAGAGACTGATTTTTCAACTGCATATTAACAGAATATTATTGAGATGAATGGTCATGATTTTCTGCTCTGTGCCATTTTGGAACTCAGTCTGAAAAAGAACATCTCTTTAGATTGCCCCTTCTCCAATCAACATCTGAGTTCTTCAGAATGTTTTAATAATTTTCATAAGGTGTTCATTCACAACTCTACTGGGATCTTATATGCCTGTACCTGTCAGTATAGAAGAACATAATGGTCATACCTGTATACATCTGGTCTATGTATATACCTATCTATCATCTATCATCTATCTATTGTCTATGTTGGTGTTTATTGGGTGAGACAGATGGGAAGAAGGAGAGAACTATTGGAAATGGATCTCTTTAGGGTGAACTTGAATGAAACAATTTAACAGTGAAGGATTTCTTAAGAGCAATCCATTCATTGACAATAAGAGGAAAATTTGAGCCAAGACTATTAATGCATACACGATTAGAAAAACCCAATCTGCTGCATGAAATATTTTTTTGCTGTTGATCATGACTTGGGATTAGCAAACAGCTTGAGAGCCTATGACTGGAGAGCTCCTCATCTACCAGTGCCTCATGTGAAGGGAAGAAAGAGGTCTTCTCACCTCCAATCGTCAGTCAGCTACATTTACATTAAATTGTGTGTCACATGGTGTTACGGATTGAATGTTTCTGTCTCTCCAAAATTTGTATGTTGAAGCATTAACCTCCAATGTGATGGTGTTTGGAAATGGCCCTTTTAGAGGCAATCAGGTTTAGATAAGGTCATGAGGGTGGAGTCCCCAACCTGAGATTAGCATTCTAGTAAGAAGAAGAGCTACCACATGAGGACACAGTGAGAAGGTGGCTGTTTGCAAGTCAAGAAGAGGCTGTCACCAGAAGGCTAATTTGTCAGCACTTTGATCCAGGACTTCAAAGTCTCCATAACTGTGATAGAGAAATAGGCCTTTGCTATTTAAGCACTTCAGTCTATGTTATTTTGTTACAGCAGCCTGAGCTGATTAAGATACATAATATTAATTGCCTTGTGGTTTTTCAGAAGAGTGGTAACTATTGTGGATTAGAACTGTGAGAAGAAAGTCTAGGTGGCTCAGTCGGTTAAATATCTGACTGATCATGGTCTTTCAGTTCATGGTTTCGAGTCCCGCATTAGACTCCATGCCAATAGCTCGGAGCCTGGGGCCTGCTTCAGATTCTGTGTCTCCTTCTCTCTGCCCCTCCCCCACTCATGCTCTGTCTCTCTCTCTCTCTCAAAAATAAACATAAAAAATTAAAAAAAGAATTGTGAAATAAGCAATTATGGAAGATGGACTTAAATAAATAAAGTAAAACAGCAACAACAACAACAACAAACCTTCCAAGAAAAGAAGACAGGCATGAAGAAGAAATAAAAAAGGTAAGAATAATGAGGAGCTACACTGATAATTCCATTCTATACATTTACACATTGATAGATACTCAGGCACTGGGGATAGAGAAACTTCTTAGATACTCATCTTCTTTTTAAACTCTCTTAAGTACTCAAAATAGTTCTAGAGAGAAATTTTACACACACACACACACACACACACACACATACACACACAAACTACAGTATACTTGATAACTTCTAAACTCAGGAGAAAAATAAGGTAAAATGGGAGGACACAAGATGGAGTTATTAATTCCACTGGAGGAAGGAGTGGTCAGGAAAGCCTACTTAGAAAAGTCTAAAGTGAAGCATTTGTGTGTGTTACAATGCGAAAAAGGCATTGTGAATCTTTGTTGGGCGAGAAAGGGCCTAGGATACGCCCTTACACTTCCGAAGTCCATTAATTGTTGCCAACCTCATCTCCCTGCATCACAGAAGCTGCCTCTTTCTCACCATTCCACATACCTGGATACTGGACCTGCTCTACACTGAATGAGTCATGGCTTGAATTTGTTTCCCTTATATATCTGCAAGCAGCTTGAACTTTTGAGAATCCTTTATAAGGAATCTCTTCCTAGCCTTCATCAGAAACATGCAAATCTTACCAACTGTACCTGCTGAATAACCTTTATATCCAATGTATTTATTGTTTTAAATGTTTTATTTTAAAATGTCATATAAATAAGATAGTATATAATATATATATAAAATTTGAAGATTAATAAAAATAAAACACAATGATTCCCTGTGTACTCACTACCTATCTTAGGAAAGGGAACAGATTTCTTAAATCTAATGTGATCAAAGTTGTTATATTTCTGACTTTCACAAGAATAACTGGAATTAGAAAAGACAGCGAATATTTTTATTGGCCTATCTTAATATTCTCATCATTTCCCAATACTCAATGAATTTTTTTCCTAATAGTGGTTGAATTATATATCATGCTAAACTCTTTTCTAGGCATTGAAAGGTGCATTCTCTTCCCAAGAGGTTTTTTTTTTAATGGAATAAAAGAAGCATTATGAATTCCATGTTCTGTTACAATATATGCACAGCTGATGTTCAATTTCTAAATATTTCCTCCAAAGTGTGTTTTCTAATGTTCTTCAGCTAGAAGAAAAGAAGTCCCCCTCTGACACCAGTTCCTTCAGAAGTTTACTGAGAACTTCAAAATCATTAAAATAATATTCCAGGGGCAATTCATTCCCACACGTATCAAGAATTTGAGAAAGTCTCAGAAAACTCTCACAGTTTTGGAAACATGATCTTGGAATATAGAACATATCTCACCAATCATATCAGTTATTAAAAAAATTCTACTGAGTTTATATTTTGCAGCTCTTTGTATGTGAAGAACATTGTGTAACTTATTTCAGCATGAAGGGTTGAGGAAGAGAGCATCTATTTTTTGAAAATTATAACTAATGATACTCTTGCTCTCCAGTCAAATTTCTGGTTTGAGAGACAATGTGGTTTTCAGAAATGAGACCATCCATGACCCTCAGTCCTTTCTAGGTTTCCATCTCTTGGTCTTATCTCTGACATTTTATTCTCAGCCTAGTCAGCCTGTCCCTGAACTTGCTCGTTTCCCCCTCATTACTCATTAGCTGTGTAACTGGAAGTCTATCACTCTGAATTCTGACTGTCTTAATGAGGCAGAAACTTTGCTCTTGGTGTCAGGCAACACAGTCCTGAGGCTTCCGGCTGCATTGGTATAAACATCCTACATCCTGCTTCTAGGCTTTTGGTACAAGGACTCTCATGTCTATTTTCCTATTAGTTTTGTGTCCTCAAAACCTTTCTTAAAACTTTGATAGACCCAACAGTTGCTTTTGGTAAACTTGTTTTATTAACCTACTGTTGTGCTGGTGTGTAGAATATCTCTGAGGTCCTAAAGTAGCATTTCATTTGGTGTGTTTATTGTCTTAGTAGTATACATCTTCACCTTAGTTTTTATTGGTTTCTGTACAGTTTTCAATACATACCTTTAGGTTTTCACAGTCTCTATTGAAGTCATATTTTATCACCTGGTGTATGATGTAAGATGCTTTCAGGAGCATACTGTCATTCCCCGTTTTAGTGCTGGTATTCTCAGACATGTTTTTCCTTTTTTGTATTCTATAACACCAAACTTACTATTAGTTTGTTTTAAACAATCAGTTTAACATATCTATCATTTCAGGTGCACTCCAGGTCTTGGTGTTTCCATTTGATATCATTTTTTTAAAGTTTGAATAACTTTCTTGAACACTTTTTATAGGATAACTGTTAGTACCAAATTCTCTCATGCATCTATTATTTTACAATATTTTTTGGTCTTTATTTTTTTAAGGCTATAGAATTCTGGATAGAATTTTTTTTCAATTTTGAATAGGTATAGAATTCTAGGTCAATTTTTCTCCCCAGGGCTTTATGCTGTTTCCAATGTTTTTGTTTGTTTGCTTGTTTGCTTTGCTTCCATTGTTCCTGACAAGAACTTATGAATTATCCTTCATAATTCCCCCCGGCATGTGATCTGAATTTTTCCTTTGGCTACTTTCAATATTTTATCTCAATCATTAGTTCTCAGCAGTTTAAGTATGATCGACTTTGAGATGGCTTTGTATGTTTATTGACTTTAAGATGGCATTTACCCCAAATCTTTGAAAAATCTTGGGTACTATTTCTTCAATGTTTTTCCTCTTTCTTTTCTCTGTTACTGTGGTATTCTAATCACACATAGGCTACTTTATAATATCCCATAGATCAATGAAGTGTCATTCAATTATTTTCCAACTTTTATTAATAGTCTGTTTTGTTTGGTATTTTCATAATCTATCTTCAAGTTCACTTCAAGTTTATTTCTACAGGTTTAGTCTGCTGTCAAATCTATCCAAAAAAAATTTCATTTTAGATGATACATGTTTTAACACTAAAACTTCCACTTGGTTGATTTTTAAAGTTTCCATGTCTTTATTAAAGTTCCTTATTTATCTTCTATTAATATCTATTACTCACTTTTTTTGATTTTCTACATGTTTAGAATTTTTATTTTTGCATGTTAGATATTAAAAATCCCTAATGTTGTGTGTTTTCATTTTATTATCTTTCCTAATAAAGTGGCGAGTTTGGTTCTTATGGGCAGTTCATTTAATACCAACAATCAGCATATGTATTCAAATCCTGTTTTTCAGCCACGTTATGTCAGTTTTAGAATTGCCTTTATTTTAGATCTAAACTACCTATTCTCTAATAGTGTAATTTTGGAAATATTATTATTCAATATCCATAGTGTAGAAGGTGGTTTCTCCACCCTGCCTGGTTTGCACACAAATATTTTTCAACCCTTTGTGAGATCTAACAGTTATTCAGCTCAGTTTCAATAGATGCTCTTTTCTTTTTTAATTTTTTTTAAGTTTATTCATTTTGAGAGACAGAGAGAGACAGAGCATGAGTGGGAGAGGGACAGAGAGAGAGGAAGACACAGAGTCTGAAGCAGGCTCCAGGCTCTGAGCTGACAGCACAGAGCCCGACAATGGGGCTCAAACTCATGAACTGCGAGGTCATGACCTGAGCCAAAGTCAGACACTTAACAGACTGAGCAACCCAGGTGCCCCTTTTCTTTTCTTTTTTTAAATTTAATTTAATTTTTTTTTTGCTTGGTTTCATGAGGTATTATTCTGTACCTCTGACTCACAATCAGTGAAAGATTAGTCAGAGCTTTACATATATGTATAGGATCTCCTTCTCTGAATATCCTATCTTTTTGGTATCTTCTGTAACAAGTCACGTCTCCTCAGTACCCCCAAACTTCCCTTTCTGTCTCAATAGATCAGCAAGGCCTCTGTACCCCCATCTCTGAATCACATCAGTACGATGGATCACCAGACTATAGGATTTGTTAGTGAGGATGTGATCACTGACCTTTGAAAAAATAGTTTTAGTACAGGTGTCAGGGTAATTCTTTTTCATGTTCATAGGTATGAAGGGATGGGAAATAACTAGTTATTGACAATATCATTGTGTATTCCCATGGTTGACTCTTCAAAATGTAAGAGAGATGGGTGTTACAGTTTTCTTCAATAAGCAGAATAAAGGAATCACCAGCCACAAAGTTGGTGCTGATGGCCATGCTAACCAAAATAACAATAGGACAAAGAATCTTTAATACTTAAATGGAGGTGAAGGAAACTCCTAAAACGTTATTTTGTTTTACTCCTAGTATTTTGTTGAAGCAAATGCTCATATATTTAATGCAAGTGTTTATGGGTATTATTGCCATATTTGTTCTCATTGGGCTGTGAAACTCTGCCTCTTGGACTTTTTTTCATCCTATGCTTCATTAAAGAACTTATCTGAGTCCTTTAATATTTAAGTAGTATGGATTCTTTTTCTGAACTAAGGGTTATTTTTTACTTTGCTGATTTTCATGGCTAAAATTTTAAAACAATAATAGAGTTGATACATAAATTAAGAAACCAACTCTCTGGCTCTATTTAGGCTAAATACAAAGAACATAAATAATTAGAGGGTTAATATTATTTACTAGCATTATATAGTATAGTATAGAGTATTGTATCCTTTATACTGTGTAGAATAGAGACTATAAAATGTAACACAACAAAAAGACTGGACTATAGAATCCATCTGTCTTTTGTGTCATCATTATTATTCAAAAGAAACAAGAGGGAGTTCCTGCAAGACAGTTCATAAACCAAACACTTTTGGTCCTCTATAATTTTGTACATCTTTTTCAATATAAATCAAATCTACCGTGTAGATAAAATCAAGTTGAGGAAAGAAAATATAACAGACAATAAGCTTGAGAGGAAAAACTTACAGTTTGAAGTGGTACTTTATAAAGGTGAGGGCTGAAAATCAAGAGGATAAACCAATTCTCAAATGATTTTTCTGCTGCCATGACACCCCCGGGGTGCATCCTCAGGACTCACTGAGGTCTTTAGAAGTGGTTGAGTGGTTTGTACACACCCTGCTCCACAGCTGGGTCATCACTTAAATAATATGGTAAAGTACATTTGTCTTTGTTTCTGTAAGTGGATTGGCCTTGGTAAAAAATAGTTAATGCTGCACAATCTTAGATTATTGTAGCCTGACACATGTCTGCTATACTTATCTATGACCTGCTCTATACAATGGCTCTGTTCTGATTATAGGGTGTATTCTACATAGATGGCTGGCTTTGATTGCATATTGGAAGCTTGTTGATTCTCAATGTGACCCACTGTTGATGATAATTAATGACTTGCTTCCCTTTACTTAGGAGTAGAATGCTGATAATTTTAGAAATGGAGAAAAACCTGGCATATTCTATTAGTTAAAAAAAATTATTGAGGAAGTCTGGTAATTCAAATGTTCCTATCAACAGGAAAAATTGATGGATTTCTTGTAGAAAATAAATGCAAAGGGAAATCATCAAGAAAGGATAGTAAATCAGATTTCTTTGTTTCCTCTCTGACTCTTTCTACCCCATTTTCCTTGAACATTGGAGTTAGATTTTCTTAATGTATGTGTTCTTCAGTCACAGTTGCAGACGTGTGGTCTCAATGTCTGCCACAACAAAGAACCAAAGGAATGACTTTGGTGCTCATGGATTTCTCTAACTAGAAGCTATCTTAGAGAGTATGCAGAAAACATACTGAATTGAGACTAAATCTAGCATGCAACTATTTTGCTGCTCTCTAAGAGAGGCTACCATTGCTGCTCTCTTAAGTCTTGAGTCTTTGTTCCTTTGTACTTTTTAGACTTCTTAATGTACAGGACATGGCAATAAAAGTCACTGACTCTGAAATAATTCAAATATCTACATAACATGATTATTTTTTGCTTATCTAATATTCCAATAACTGACAATATTATGTTCTTCCACAAAATGGGAGGTCAGGAAAATTTATTATTGTGTAGAAATGAACTCACTTTAAGTATTCCAATATTCCAACAACATTGTACTCTATATTGATCTACAGGCAAGGTATAAAAAATATTCAAACCAGAATTATCCTTCAACTCAACTATTCCTTCAAGACATTATCCTTCAAGGTACCCAAATAAAACCTTTTATATATTCCAGGCTTTAAAAAATGAAGATTACATTGCTTCATTAGTTTTGGCATTCTTAAAAATTAAGTTTTTAAATTTGACAAAAGTCATTTCTTTTCTTGAAAAAAAATAATGTTCCTCCTTTTGAAATTTTAGAGATGGGAAGGATCTCATGACTGGATAAAGGCCTGTCAATAAATGTTAATGAATCACAAAATGACATTTACATGAATCATGGGAAGTAGAAACCTTCAAGAAAAATGGTGCTTCAACCATCCAAAGAAGTTCTGGATACATACTTTTGAGAATAACCAAGCACTCAGCTTAGCCTATGGTAGGTATTTAATAAAAATATGTAATCAATGAAAAAATTTTATAAAGTAATAATGCTTTCCCCCAGTCCGAGAGAACCAAAATGTTAAAAAAAAATTGTACTTGAGAATTTACTTAAAAGTCAATAAAAATGGGTCCCTATGTGCTATGAACCAAGGCGCAAAATTGTGAAGAAATTAAAGACAGCAGTAGTGTATCACTTTGGCTTATTAATGTGAATGAGATAATGAAAAAAACAGGCAAAGTTATGAGAGAATGGAGGATGCTCGTTGTTTCCATTTTAATATAAAATGTCCTGAATGCATGCCTAGTCTTATAAATTGATACATGTATTCATTTATTTAATCAAGAGTTCAATGACTGATTGATTCTTTACACTGTGATTAAATTCTTGTAATGGGCCAGGATCTGTGCTCTGCCTTAGTGTTCTTGCTATGGTTGCCACTATTGAGAAAAAAGTAAAGAGAATTAATTCTGAAAAGAAAGAAAAACTAAAAAAGAGGCATAGAATATATGGGCTAGTCCTAATAAATAATGTAGGTATTTGTGCATGCCATAAACAAGGCAACATGGAAAATTTTGTTTGAGCATTTGGGTTTTGTTAATACAATCATATGGTAAGGGCCAAAGGAGTCCACTTTTTAAATTCCTTGTAAAATCTAGAAATGAATATAACATCATTAAATTTGAAACACATGGAAATTTTGAAGATAGACTGACTTTTATATGAAGGACTTTTATTAAAATTGTCAAGGGGTGCCTGAGTGGCTCAGTAGGTTAAGTGTCCAAATTTGGCTCCGGTCATGATCTCATGGCTTGTGAGTTCGAGCCCTACATTGGGCCTGTGCTGACAGCTCAGAGCCTGGAGGCTGCTTCAGATTCTGTCTCTCTTTCTCTCTCTCTCTCCTTCTCTCTCAAAAATAAATAAAAATTAAAAACAATTGAAAAAAATAAATAGAATTATCAGAGGATACCCCAGTTGTTGAGTGGTCACTGAAAATATACACATTTTTTAATGAGAAAATGCAATTGCTAAAACAATGTCTACTGCCAAGAAGAAATGGTGTTGTGATGTCGTGCAACTAATGCATTCAGTGTCTTAAGTATAACTTTGATCTTTAATAAACTAGCAGGACATATAAAAGGAAATATAGTACAGTGGTCAAAAATTTAGCTTTGGCTAAATGGGAACAATAAGCACATGGACCACAGTAGATTACAACACTTTATTTCTCACATTGCATGTTAGAGCTGTAGGGTTTTGTTTTTCTCCATGTGTTTTTTTTTATGAGCCCTCAGCTAAAAGATCATTCCCATATCCCATTTTGTGCCAGAGAGAGAGAGAGAGAGAGAGAGAGAGAGAGAGAGAGAGAGAGAGAAGTAGTGGAAACACATAGGGATGCCTCTTAAAGTCTTTGCTCAGAAGCATGTATATAACACATCTGCTCATTCATTGGCCAAAATATGTCATTCTCATTCTTTGCCTGGCACTAGGAGTCCCATTGCAGTGATTGGTAATAGATAGTCTTTTACACAGTAGGAAGTCAATAAATGAGAATAATTATGTCACCCTAAGACAGTAGATCCTTGAGCCAGACTGACTGGATTTACCACTGTATTGCTGTGTTAACTTGGGTGAGTTATTTATTTATTTATTTATTTATTTATTTTTTACATTTATTTATTATTGAGAGACAGAGAGAGACAGGAGAGAGGCAGAGAGAGAGGGAGAAACAGAATTTGAAGCAGGCTCCAGGCTCTGAGCTGTCAGCACAGAGCCTGATGTGGGGCCTGAACCCATGAACTGTGAGATCATGACCTGAGCTGAGGCCAGATGCTCAACCTACTTAGCCACTCAGGTGCCCCTTGGGTGAGTTATTTAATCTCCTTATGCTTTAGATTCCTCACATCTATAAAAGAGAAAATAATAGTACCTTTCTCAGAAAGTAGAAACGAGGATCAAGAGAATTAATTATTTGTAAGGAACTTAGAATAATACTGGGTCATGGTAAGTACTATTTACGTGTGGAATATATCAAGTGGCTATTGCAAAACTAACTAAACTGGTTTTAGTGACACTCTCTAATTCCACCTTAGGAGATGCTTTTCAACTGTATGTTCTTAGCTGTAAATAAAGGAACACTATTTTTCACTAGATTTATTTTATCTAAGTTCACATGAAACCAAGCCTCTAGGGATTGTAAAAGCTGTAAGTTAATTTTATTTTCCAAGTAGTTATATTGTTACTTGCAATACACTCCACAAAAAGTAAATTTACATATAATATGCGACCTTTCTGTGAAATATCCAAAATAGGTAAGTCCATAGATATAGAAAGTGGATTGGTGGTTGCCATGGGTTGGGGAGGTGGGGGGGAGGGAATAGAAATGTTGATGAGTCCATGGTTTTCTCTGGGAATAATGAAAATAATGAAGGTGGGGGAGGGGCAGAGAGAGAGGGAGGCACAGAATCTGAAGCAGGCTTTAGGCTCTGAGCTGTCAACACAGAGCTCGACATGGGGCTCAAACCCATGAACCCGTGAGATCATGACCTGAGCCACAGTTGGACACTTAATTGACTCAGCCACCCAGGTGCCCCCATTGTTACTCATTTTAAATAAGAAATACAGTTGCCTATAAATGCAAAGCTTCAGTTACTTTGTTATTCTGATGGCCTGAAAATGTGTTATCCTACCCCAGATCTCTCCTTTCGGTTCCACATACTTAGTTAACTTCAAGAAAATGAGTTATAAGATATATCTTCTTGGTTTCCCCCCAAAAGCTCGATACTCAACATATCCAAACTTGAACTTGTGATCTTCTCTCAATCTTGTTCATCAAAAATTAACCTCTAACCCCAAAGTGATCCCATCATCTTTCTAATTTCTCAATTTAGAAATACGAGTGTCAATCTTGACACCTCCATTTTCCTTATGTAGTTTACCAATCCATCTGGAAACTTACAAATTTGCTTCCAAGCTGTATCTTGATCCCATCCACCTGTTGCTCATCTGTATGACTCCAATAATTTCCTAATTGGTCTTCTTAAATTCACCCTCCCCACATCATATGCTCTTATGTAGCCTGACACATATTCATATAGCTATTCTAAGCACTAAAGCCAAACTAACCTTTGGAATGTAAAAATTAAGCCATCTGCTCTCCAAGCCTTTCAAATGCTTTGATTAGATTTTCCTTGGCCTCCAAATCTCTGACTTCATCTGCAAAGTTATTTCATGTCATGTTTCTCCTGCATCTAAGCAGATGGCCTCTTCCCTCAGTTCCTCAACTGAATCAAGCTTTCTCCAGCCACAGACTTTATCTGAAATACTGTCCACCTCATTTGTTATGGGTTGAAATGTGTTCTCCAAAAGGATGTGTTCAAGTTTTAATCTTTGGTACCTGTGAATTGACCTTTTTATGGAAATAAGGTGTTTACAGAGATAATCCAGTTAAGATGAGATCATTAGGATGGGCCTTCATCCAATACAACTGCTATTCTTACTAGTAGGGGAAATTCAGTACAGAGATGACACACATAGAGGAATGATAACACAGAGATACACAGGGGAATGCCATGTGATGACAAACGCAGAGACTGGAGTTAAGTTGTCATAAACCAAGGAACACTGGAAGCTGTAAGAAGAGGTGATGGAGGTTTCCAGAGGGAACATGGCCCTGCCAGCACATTCATTTTAGACTTTTAGCATCTACAATTGTGATGGAACACACTTCTGTTGTTTTAAGTCACTCCCTTTGTTACAGGAGCCCCAGGACACTAATGTACCATTGAACCCCTTTTTTCAACCTCAATTCAATCATCACAGGACCCTTTCCACTTAACTACATGACTGGTTCTGTTCCCCCTACTAGGAGCATTTAGAGACCCTTATATTGTCCTTTTAACACTTATCAGAATAGTGGTTTTGCATTTATTTGTGTGATTTTTCTTTTAATTGCTTCTCAGCCCCTGCTTGATTTTAATTTCTCTTGGTGTCAGGTTTTTGGCCAACTTTGCTCATCTGTATATTCCAACCCCCACATAACAGCTGCTGGAGAGTATGCACTTAGGAATATTTGTCCAAATGAAAAATTCAGTAATTCCTTATGAAATCTATAAATCACAATGAAGTGACAAGGAAGTGAACAAATGTACAAAAAAGAGACTCATGAAGATTTGTAAGTATATTGCTGATTATTCTTGTAATTTCTGATTGAATCTCTCTGATATTCATGAAGGCATATGTTCAGTTCTTGAAGCAATGGTGGGAAGATTATGTGATGAGATGGATAGCACCAGAATACCTTTATATTTCTGAGTTTCATAGCTTAATCTGCTTGCTATATTGATCTGAAGCGGCAACCTATTATTTAAACTATGAGAGAGAAAAACACTGGATCTGATAGAAACTCAAGCCGTCTGTCATCTCTGAGAATGAAACACAGATATAAGATGTTTCAGGGATTGAAATTTCTAATGATATCAATCTCTAGAGGAATTCAACTCTTTAGCCTGATGCTAAAATATGTGTTCTAAAATCTTCTGAAAACTTAATACTACCCAGGTAATTTTGAAGCATTTTGTCATCAGTCACAAAATGTATTTTAGTTATATAATACATCTTATGAAAGTAAGTCATGTATCTTTTCTGATAGCTAATTAATAATATACTCTTACTGTTTATCTGTTTTTCCATCCCTTCTCTCTATTGTGAGTTCACAGAAAATCTAAGTTTAAATCTTCACTTCCAAAGAGTTCTTGTTTTCACATGAATAAAAACAAAAAAACAAAACAAACACATCAAACCTGCTTTTACTCTGAATTGTATTTTAGCTCATTCTAGTGTCTCCACTTCTTTTTGTCCAAGTATTTTGATCTTCTGTTTCTAACAATAAAGCATTACTATTTTATAAGAATATGTAGAGAGTAACTAGAGAATATGAAGTGTAATAAATAATTTGTATTTCTATATTATTTAGTGATAAAAATATTTGCATGTGATGAATATAAATCATTTTTGGAATGTTTAGTTGCTTTAAAAAATAAATATTGAGAATATCAGATAAAGTGTGTTTGTATTACAAATATACTACTTCATTTTTACTTAAACAATGAAATTACAAGAAACATCTTAGTGTGTTGATATCGATTATGAATATCAAGTGTAGTACAAAAGAATTCCAAGTAAGCTCTCCGGTGCAAAGTGCTTGGTTCTGGAGGTCTGAGCAAGTTGACCCTATTGGGAGAGTGTGGTGTGAAATGCAGGCAAGGTAAAAGTGCTATAAATGTGAGCTAACCCTGCATGGAGAGGCTATTTCTTTGGACCTGCTTTCTAATTTCAACTAAAAAGTCTTTACCAAAGCATGTTATGGCATGTCTCAGTAAAGAGCCATAATTTCCCCAAAATATTATAATAAGAAAGGTGATATTTATATATCAAAGTCCTAGGACTAAGCCCTCGCTTGGCAACTTATTCTGTGTGTGGTTTTGGAGAAAAAAATCACTTGCATAGTAATATTTTCTCTTATAAAATAAAAATCAGTTTAATGCACACCTCACAGAATGGTAGGAAGTTGCAGGGAGAAGGTTTACAAGAACTCGGAAAACTGCGAGAAAACTAACAACTACTTTTTCATTTATTACAGCTATTCTATTTTTCTATTATTATTGCAGGAAAAATAGCTAAACGTGTCTTCATTCTACTGACTTTAGGTCAACACATTTTACTTCCGTGTGGATAGCAACTTACATGGCCAGATCTAGCTTTGATTTCTAAAAGGCTGGTGCTGTCAATTCTATCATGTCATAATCACTCAAGAAAGTGTCGTGAAGATTCCATGAAGACTGAGAACAAACAGCACCGTGCCTGAACAAAGCAGAGATCACTACAAACTTCTGCCTGTTCTGTTTCTCCTCCATGTGTTCTACGTGAACGGTGACTTGGCACTTCTCAATATGCAAAGAACCATGTTCGTTTGGGGGAGAAAAATGTGTTTAAGTCCAAGAATTTCAGTCCCTGACAGCTTTGATGATTGCACATTTTGCAAAGCAATTAAATTGGAGAAATTACAGCCTGCTACAAAGGACCTATGTCAGAGAAAAATTTTAAGCACAATAAATATGACTACGAATGCAGATATTAAGTCTATTATTATAACTAACAACCTATTACCAGGCAGAATAGCCCAGGAAACCAATTGCTCTAAATAGTCACAGTTCTTTGAACCTCAGGATGTCCGTATTATGATAAGAATTAATACATAATGCATGTACACACTACTGACTACTGAACACCACCTGAATTTCTATGAAGAACGTATTTACTAAACTAAAGTGTTCCTGCCCATCACTGCATGAATGCTTCTGCGGAGGTGTTAGCAAATATTTACTCACCAACCTACATTTGTGAGTGACACTGAAGTTTGTTTGCCATAATAAATCAAATGAGAATGTGATTAGTATTTATGTTAGGGTATAAGTGTACTATGTCCAATTGATAACCAAATAATAAAAATAAAGCTGAGTTTTTACAGCTCCTACTTAGAGATGTCTAAAATGTAATATCTTGGGAGGCCTGGGTGGTTCAGTCGGTTAACCGTTCCACTTCAGCTCAGGTCATGAACTCACGGTTTGTGAGTTCGACACCCACGTCAGGCTCTGGGCTGATAGCTCAGAGCCCGGAGCCTGCTTCGATTCTATGTCTTTCTCTCTCTCTGCCCCTGCCTTGGTCCTGATCTGTGTCTTTCTTTCTCAAAAATAAATAAATATTTTTTAAAAATGTAATATGTTAAAGAAGCTCAGCTCTCATGCTAAGGACTCTATGTTAGGGGCTGATATTTTCCTTCTAAATAATTTCCTTCTAAATATACTTCATTTATTATACTTTACTAACAACAATCAATTTTCAAATTAATACTCTGTGATAGATCCTTTCACCAATGTTTTCCATATTATGTTGTCATATTAAGAAGAAAAGCTATGTAAGCAAAAACAAATTATCAGTTGAAAGCATCCATTATGTTTATTCTAAAGGCCAATTAACTAAACAGTTGTAGGCTTTTAATGAATACAAAATACAAAACCAATTTGATGTAAATGGAATAAAGGATGAGAGAGAGTACAGCCTATCTCTGGGAATGCTGTTCATTTTGAAAAGACGGTTTGGAAATGAATTTTCTACCAGTAAAATAGAGTAAACTATAATAATGTCATTTTTATTTGAAAATTTGTGGTCAAGGATTGAACATTCAAAGGGGATTTTGAGAAAAGATGGCTACTCTCTCTCGAACAAAAGGACTACAAAATTATACTTGAGGAGTATTTAGAAAAAGAAACTCTCTCTGGGTGCCTTTTTAAATATTTTCACAAGTCACAACTTTAAACTTGACTTTAACGTATTGTGTTATGTCCTCCAACAGCTCGCCTCAGAATGATGATGAAAACCAAACCCCTTACCCTGCCTACAAAGCTGATGACATTGGCCCTCACTCGTCCCAGATGATAGTTTCCTCCACACACTCTGGCCTTTCCAATCCCAGAGCACTCCAAGCTTGCCCTGCCTTGGGGGCTTTGCACTTTATAGTTCATCTTTTCGCAAATCATCTTGTAATTCGGTTAGCAGCTCAAATGTCAGCTCCCTCAAATCATCTTTTAATTCACGTCTCAGCTCAAATGTCACCTCTTCAAAAGCATTTCCGATGGCCTTTAAACTCATGGATAGCATCCATCCCCTTGTTTCCTTTTCTGTGTCGTATACATCACCATTGGATGTAAAGATTGATTGCTAGGGATTTGTCACAGATGGAAAACTTAAAGTCTGCCCTCGTAGTGTCCATTCCTGGGGGACCTTCGAATTAAATTCACAACAGATTAATTGGTGAAAACAGGTTTGTGTGTGTGTGTGTGTGTGTGTGTGTGTGTGTGGCAATCAACAAAATAAATATCTAGCTAGCTAAGTGGTTAAAGTTACATGTATACCTTACCTTATTTAGTAGGGGAAAGGGAGGAGAGAGAAAAGACTTCTATGGGAAAAATGAATCATTTTCTTTACAAAGAAAAATGGGTTTTAGAACAAGTGGGAGATAGGGAAGTTTGAAATATTCTTGTTTATGCAGGTGTGAGTGGTTTTTCTTGTTCATGGACATGAAATTCTCCCAGAGAAGGAATTTATGGTAGGTTCACTTATCATCTCTCTCCTGGGAGTAGATTCTCCAAAGAGGGGATTTATGAGAGCTTTTTTCCCAAATGTTGTTGTGCTTGGTCAGACAAAGGAGGCTTTGTGAAGGCCCTTTTCTGTCTTCCATTGAATCTCAAATCTTCATACCACCTTTGGGGTTCCAAGTAGATCCTCCAACTGCCGTAACAAAGTTCCATATGCTCGATGGCTTGATCAACAGATATTTATTTTCTCACAGTCCTGGTAGCTAAAAATCTGAGACTTAAGGTGTCTGCAGGGTTGATTTCTTCTGAGGCCTCTCTCCTTGGCTTGCTCATGGCCTTTTCTCTGTGTATCCATATCCTTGATGTCTCTCAATATGTTCTAATCTCTTCCTCTTGCAAAGACATCAGGCAGAACGACTTAGGACCCACCCTTATGGCCTCATTTTAAATTAATCACCTCTTTAAAAAGTCTTGTCTGCAAATATAGTCACAATCTGATGTCTTAGAAGTTAGGACTTCAACATATGAATCCTGGGGGGGGATACATTGCAGCTCATAACAGATTATTTGTTTTCACTCTTTTCTGCCAACTTTCCATTTCCCTCACTATAACAAGAGTTCTCTGAGGGCAAGGAGATGTCTGACTTCATTGTTCTCAACATGAAAGACACCTCAAGGTCATAGTTGACTACAGTTGGTGGAGAATAAATATTTGTTGGATACCTAAATGAATTGTTTCAGTGGATAAATGTTGATCTCTAATGTAGAGTAGGAAACTCTTCACTAGAACACATATATTTACATTTTATATGAAGAGTCAATAGAGATGGGAGATAGAGAAAACTTTCCTTCCCAAATATTTGAAAAATTGTACGGTGTCAAAAATTAAAATCAGTTTATTTTATTTTGAAAACATTACCCATAGAATTACCATACAAATATCTAAGAAAGTTTAAAAATCTCTTTCAGAAAGAAAGGATAGTTTTCAAGAATATAGCCAAGTAGTTTATATAGAAAATGCAAAGACACATACTTAGCCAAATTTCTTCTCCTTAAAGATTATGTGAATAATAAGGGTTAAAGTGACCAGAATCAAGTGGAATTTTTTAATGGAATACTTGATAAAGAATGTCAGGTTTAACTATCATTGTAAGGAATGGGGAAAAAAATAAAGGCAAGGTATGTATGCTTTAATAAATTCAAGATAAGAAAGTCAGGAATAGTGGACAGGAAGGGGGAAGGAGTGAGTTGGAGAATTGTTGTAGCTCATGGTTAATATTTGAGTTAGACCAGGTAGGGCCTTTTGTAAAGGACAAGTGGGGATATGTGATCAGTGCATGAAGATCCAGTATTTTACAGTAAGAAAACAAGGGTCACTGCTTGTATGATCTACAGAAATTGTGGACTTTGACTGAGGTTGTTGTAACATTTAATATATCATTACCAACCGGAAAATTGGAAGTAAAGAATCAGCTTCCTTCTCTATGGTAAACTTCATGAACTGATTGAAGGGTTAATTGTACCACCATTGATAGTGTGGAACAAGCCAGAGAGAGGTTATGGCTCAGAATAAGAAATAATGACAGTCATTATATATGTGATATTTTTGTAAAATGGAAAACAACATGATGTAGGACTTTGACTTAAAACAAATCTAAATGAACAAAAAAAGAAGAACTTAAGGCAGAGGTATAAATTTCAGAGTCACTGAGGCAGAAATGATCCCCTCCTCAAGAAAAGGAGAGAAGTAAGAGCAAAATACCTAATATTCAGGCTTGGAGAATTAAAAAGAATTCTTTTTAAAAATTCTTTTATTGTTATTATTTTTTATTTTAGAGAGACAGCACGCGAGCAGGAAAGAGGGGAAGAGGGAGGGAAGGAGAAAGAAGAGAGAGAGAGGGAGAATTTCAAGCAGACTCCACAGTCAGTGCAGAGTCCAACATGAGGTTTGATCCCTACGATCATGACCTGAGTCAAAATCAAGACTAGGATGCTCAACCAACTGAGCCAGCCAGGAACCTCTGAAACTAATTCTCATTGGAAGCATTTTGGAAGCATTGGAAGCATTTTGTACTTGCTTAATTGCTTGTAGGATATAATTTGCGGAAAGCTAAGAGAACCCCCTTCACCTTGGATTCCAAGATGCACTTGGGCTATTTTCCATTCAGTATGTCAAATACAGACACTTTTGGGCACAGTTAACCTACAAAACAAATTTACATTCAAGTGGGACCCTGGCAGTGGATGTCCCTCAAAAGGATACTCTGGAGAAGTATTGAGGACACATGAGAGGAAAGAGAAAAGAAAGAAAAAAAAAACTTTAGACACATCTTGATAATTTATTTGATTCTTTTTCCAACCTTTCATGACCAAAAATATAATAAGTAATAATAATAATAATAATGCTAATATACAAAGGTACCTCTAAAAATAAGCCTAGACCAGTCATACCTTTTAACATTTTTATTTCTGTGTAGAAGCAGCATAACACTGAATGTGCATGAGTAGGACTTTTAGTTTTACAAAAACTTATGCAAAGCAGAACTCCTTTTTTTTTTTTTTTTTGCTAAAAACTTTTCCTTCAGGATCTCAGCATATTGTCGGTTGAAGAGTTTTCACACATCAAAACAACCAACTCCACTCCAGTGAACATAAAAACAAACTTGGGGACGGACTCTGGCCTTTCCAACTGAACTTGGCAATTTCTCCTCCCTTTTGGATCTCTGAGCCAAACTCTTGTATTTTCATCTTCGACTGTGAGAAAATAAGGTGAAAAGCAAACCCTGAATCCCAAGACACTGGAAACTCATTCTATTCTGTTTCCTTTCGGCCATAAGATTTCCCCACTCACTTTCAGGAATAAACAGTTTCGAGACGCAATCTTTACAGTTTTAATGGCTTGTGGCATTCACAGTCTCTGAAGCCAAAACTTCTCTGTAAAGTTTCCTTCTTCAACCACCTGGGACTTCTGGCTATTGTCATTTGTACTCTGAGTGAGGTTTGCCTGCTCCATTTCTTCCTAATTTTCCTTTTTTTTTTCCTACACCAGCTACATCTGGACCAATTTCATGCCAATCATTGGTACAAAATAAAATATTAGAAATATTTCAAAAACTGTTTCTTAAAGTACAAATTATCTACATTTTTAAAAAAAACTTCTTTCATTTGCCTCTACTATATTTGATACAGGCAGCCAGAAGTCATGCCCAAATTTTCTTTTTCATACAGGGCTTGCAGAATATTGTACTATTTATGTGGAAAATAATCTTGTAAGGAAAAATTTGGAGTGGATATAGGTGATTTTCTTCTCAATTCACAGTGTACAATATCATCTTTCTTCTTCTTCTTCTCAATTCACAGTGTACACACATCTTTCTTCTCAATTCCCAGTGTACAATAAAATACTAGAAGTATTTTAGTGGAATGAATTATCAAAATAATCCTCCTATGGATGTGAGGACATAGATAAAATAGAAGTACTTGTTATTTGACGTCCTTGAAGAGAACAGCATTGGTTCTAGAACTCACACACTGATGTAATCCTCTTTGTAAAGGTGTACTGTTCCCAATTATGTTTCAACTGTGTTTTCTTGTGATCATGAAGATCCTTAATGGTTTGCAAGCAAAAATTACTCTCAGATGGAGTAGGGCACACCGGTGATGGGAAAGCCTGATTTAGGATGGGGTTCAGGGTGATGCTTCAGGTTTATATTGCAAAGTGAGCCCCAAGTGGCTCCTGAAGTCTGCCCTTTGCCTGAGTCATAGTCTTAGATGAATCTAATGGGTCCAATCTTCAGAAATGTGACTTTTTTTTTTTTGCTGCTACTAAGTGATAGCATTGTTTTTATTTGTCACCGTCATTTGGGCTTCTTGCTTTTCATTTTAAGTTACCTTCTATGGTGTAAAAATGTACCCCAGCAAGTCAAGAAAGGGAGATTTGAACTAGGATTGAGAAGCCTTGGGTTTAATGTTGACTCTACCAGAAGGCATCTATTTAAAAGTGGATGAAAATATATATGCCCCATCTGCTATGTAGTTTTGACAGTCACATGAGAAAATGAGTAGGAGTGGGCAATGTAACATAAAACTGTAGACAAAACTAGTCTCAATATTTGTACTATAATAATTTTTACTGCAATCTTGCGAAGGGAAGAAACCTCCCCAAAACATTCTCAGAGCAAGTTTATTTCTGTTATTGTTTTCCAGAGACCGCTGCTTTTGTTTTCTTCATTTGTATGTAGTGATATTTTGATCTGGGAGGTCATATTGTCACTGGGTCAGCTGGCTCCTTCTGTGTAAGTCTCTGCCAAAACTCAGTGCTTCAAATCACAATCATTTATTATAATAACTCTCAAGTTCTGAGTTCGGGGTCCGGGTCATCTCAGATGTGCTCACTCATATCCGGTGGAGGGAGAGCTGTTGGCTGTTATAAGTTGGCTTCGTCTGGGGCCATTGGAGCAACTTGGCTCTGCTCTGTGTGTCCTCTGTCTTCTCTCTGGGACCAAAAAGCGAAGCTGTGTCTACTTCACAACAGAGTCAAGAGTACAAGTCTCTTTCTCGGGTCTACTTATGTCACGGTTGGTAACATACCATTGGCCAAAAAAGTCACGTGGGTGAGCCCCGAGTTGAGAAACTATGCTTCTTATCACTCCACAGAGCAAGTACACGGGGAAGGACAGAAATGGGAGGAAGTACAAGTTGGGCCATCTTTGCAACTTACCGCAGTAACCTTTCGAGAGTAGTTGTGTGCCAAAGTGAGACAGTTGTACGCTTGCGCCTGATCGTGCAAACCCACAAAATACTCCTATACACTTTGCTCAGATGTCATCATAGATGAGCATATTTATCTTTTTCTTTTTCCCCTTCTTTCTTATCCTCAATTTACTTAGAGTTATTAACTGCAAATATGAGCTGCTAACACATAAAACCTATTGCTAGGCAATACCAAATAATTTAAACATTAAAACCTTAAGTAGTAAAACACACACACACACACACACACTCCCTTTCCAATTTAAACCATATTTTAAAATTTATAACATCAGATGAGTATCTTAAATCTCAATATAAAAACCATAAGTTAATATACTAATATTGCCTCTCTCTTGTATACATACATGCTGTAAATGTGTTTTCCTGTTTATTATAATCCTTATATTTCATAAGTTGTAATAACTTATTTGTTTCTATGATTCCTCATTTCCAGCAGATACATTAGCAAAATAAATTCACTTTATGACACTCTTTATAAATTTGATCTGATTTAAATTATATTTATTTTTTCTAAATCAGATGTGTATGATTTTTATTGGAGATTCTGGCTTTTTTTGCAGTATTACATTGCTATTATAAGGTTATTAAAAGATAATTTAATAGTCTGTTTTAGTAACTATTATTGCTTTTCACTAAATGTGTTCTTGTCAACATATTTTGCATTTATATTCCAAATGACTTTGCAGAACCTGATACTGCCTGAAAAGAAAGCTGATAATTATTCCCCAATGCACACTTTGTCATATTTATGTTTCAGTCAGCCTGTTAGGAAATAAAATTGTATTTGGTTTTGGCATAGTCATCATTTTCTTTTGTGTGTGTTTGTGTGTGTGAGGTAGTAATTCTAGCAGCTCAAATTTTGAACTCATACATTGACATAGAGGTCATTGAAAACCTAACTATTTGGGGCCTATTTGGAGTACAGCAAAGTGCTGACATAATCATTTAAAAGAGGAAAGAAAAAGTCAGTCCAATGAACACAGGCCAGGTTTCTTTCTTTAGGAGGTAACAGAGGTTATGGTTTTTTTAAGAAAAAAAGAAAACGTGAACCTGAGTTTACAGGATCTATTTTTAATACTTACCTGCCCTGTGATCTTGAGGACATTTTAATCACTTGATTTCCTGTTTCCTGACCTCCTAAATGAAAGAAATAATAATCAACTTTCCAGTTTTTATCTTGTTGACATGACTAAATCAAATGGCAGCGAAGTATTAAGCAAATTCCAATATAATGCATTTACAACCTGCTACAGATTAGATTGAGTTAAGAGCTGATGGTTATAACTGGTAGCAACAGAGACCATGGAACAAGCTGGGGATTTGAATGGTTTTAGGGCACCTCGGTGGCTCCGTCAATTAAGGTTCTGACTTGTCGAGCCCGGCGTGGGACTCTGTGCTGACAGCTCAGAACCTGGAGCCTGCTTTGGATTCTGTGTCTCCCTCTCTCTCTGCCCCTTCCTCCCCTCCCCCCCAAAAAAAAACCTTAAAAAATTTGTTTTGAATGGTTTTAATAAAACGGAAGCCTCTCTGAAGCTTCAGATGACTGGCTGGGCAGGGTCACCATGGAAACTCTCACAGCAGAAAAAGGGCTGGGTCTCTTGACTTTGTGACAGAAAGGGAGACGCACTTGTCATGGGAAGTCATTGAGAGTTTGGTCTCTCAGAATCTATATGTAAATTGTAGATGTAAAGTGTAAGCTTTATATACAGAGAGTATCACACAACACACACACACACACACACAAATACACACAGATGCACATTTACTGATTTTAGAGGAGGAAGACATTTCAGGTTATGGCAACAGCTCTGAAATGGTACAGAGACAGCTATTAATGAAGATGTGGACAAGGAATCTTCTTCCTGAAGGAAGGATTAACATTCAGGGGAAAAAGCATTTTTATTTTTATTTATTTTTAATTATTTTTTAAGTTTATTTACTTTGAGAGAGAGAGAGAGGAGGGAGGGTGCAAGCAGGGGAAGGGCAGAGGGAGAGAAAAAGTCCCAAGCAGGATCCGTGCGGTCAGTGCAGAGCCTGACGCAGGACTTGAACTCCCCAACTGTATGATCATGACTTGAGCCAAGATCAAGAGTCAGGTGCTTAATTGACTGAGCCCCTCAAGTGCCCTAGGGAGAAAGAAGGGCTGAAAACAACAAAAAAATCATTTTTAGGTTGAAGTATATGGAATTCATATGCACACACTTATTTAAACCTTTTTGCACAATTTTTTTTTAAATCGGCTTTAAGGAGGTGTAATTTTCTAAATAAAAATAACTGTTTCCTGTAAGAGTCGGTAGGCAAAAAGAAAGCAGCCTTGTGAATGTTGTGCAGGAACTAAGAAAGATGAAAACTGAAAGCATTGGCACTGAAAAAATTTAGTTTAATAACTATCCTAATAATATTGTGAGAAGGTATTTTGTAATTTTTTATTGTGTAATTAATAGCTGTGAAAGCCAGTGCCGAATTTCCAATGAGGAAGAAATTTGTATGCATCTTCTTTTAAGAATAGATTCTGCTCCGCTTAATTCTTTAAAATCTCATACAAAGTCAATTACTCTATATTCATAAAAGGAATTATGAAAGCAGATTTACCACATCCTATTATGCACAGGAACTTTTCATAGATGAGATAATATTTATAGAACTTGATTTATGAACCCATAAAGAAGATGTAAATTAATGTAAAAGCTGAGGTTGCAAAGGAAATAA
This sequence comes from Cryptoprocta ferox, assembly GCA_028646485.1. Classification (NCBI taxonomy): domain Eukaryota; kingdom Metazoa; phylum Chordata; class Mammalia; order Carnivora; family Eupleridae; genus Cryptoprocta; species Cryptoprocta ferox. The sequence goes on from CM053573.1 coordinate 18,515,788, forward strand.
TGTTTCTAAAATGCTGCTTTCTCTTCTATATTATTTGAAAGGTTTTGGTACTGCTACTACAAAAATCTATTCTTAGTTATTCTGGACTGACTAAATTTAAATCTGAAATAATAAATTTCTGACTTGTCATTTAATTTTTATCAGAACAGTCATAACAAAAATGTTAATGAAAACACATCAGTCTTCGATAGAAGGAAAAATGCATCAATTAAAAAGAGTGACGGAGACCCAAAAATGGAAAAATTATGACTGCTTTTGAAGATGAAAATTTTTTTGTATGTGATAAAATCTCTACATTTATAAGATGAGGTGTTTTTTTTGGAACAAATTACTTCTCTTTATGCAAATGTTTCCTCAAGGCTTTATCACTTAGGAAACTGTTACTTTACATGCCTTAGTCTTTTTTTTTCTTCAAAATAATGTTAAGTCGGTCTCCTTCTGTGTTCCTGATAGCACCTAGGATAGCAGTACTGAGTATATAGCAGGGTCAGGCATTTGTCTAATAACTGACTTGGTTAGCACTTACTACGTGGATTCAGTTCAGGAACAATTTCACCTGCTCATTTTGCCCAAAAGAAGATCCTCCAAAACTTGCTCTCAATGATTGATTCTGAGTTCCTTCCCAAAGTCTTTGGATCATGTTTACGTGTATGGTCCAAATACATCTGAAGTTCAAGGAAATGTTGTACACGGTCCTGTGTTCCCTATTTCTCTGTTCTCTTATGTATTTCTATCCTGGGGATACAATGGAGAACAGGGAAAAGAAGGAACATTGATGGATTTATTTTGTAGTGGCATTTAAAATTTGTATCAATATTTCTCAGGTCAAAATAATTGTGGTAGCAGAAAAACAGAAGGGACAATGACTGGCGATAGGTCTCCCTAACCCAGTGGGTAATAAGACCTTAAAGGGAAGAGCTAAGGGGCACCTGGGTGGCTCAGGTCATGATCTCACGGTTTGTGGGTTTGAGCCCTGCATTGGGCTCTGTGCTGACAGCTCAGAGGCTGGAGCCTGCCTTGGATTATGTGTCTCCCTCTCCTCTCTGTCTCTCTCCTGCTCATACTCTATCTCTGTCTCTCTGTCTCTCTCAAACATAAATAAAATAAAAAAATAAAAATCAAGGGCGCTAAGCATGGGACAGCTCTTCATTTATCCCTCAACTCACTTATTAATTTCTAATAAGCAAGAACCACTTACACTTATTAAGGATTTAGCTATCAGATGATCACAGATCAGTGTGTGTGTGTGTGTGTGTGTGTGTGTGTATACTAGTGTATATGTGTATGTGTGTGTGCATGTATTTATACACACACATTATGTATGTAGTAATATTTTTTTTTTACTTTAGATATGATGTTTAATTATTCAGAGGCATAAGTGGAAGAATTTAGTTTTAAACTATCCTGTAATGTTAGTTGCTGCAGAGTGATTTTGGTATTATCGAGATGCTTTAAACAAAATGAAGGTCATGGTGTATGCCAATTCTTGATTTTATTTGTTTTACTTTGCATTCAGTTGATATACTTGTGGACAGTCTTTTTTATTACAAATGATGGTCTTCTGATAGTGATATTTAATACGATATCACTATGTATCCATATCTATCTGTTGATCTCTGTGTGGTAAATAGCAATTTCTTATTAAGTAATGGCTCTTTTTGCCTTGAATAATTTCCCCGTCATTTTTTGCTGGTAAAAACTAATCTATTTTTCAGGATTTAGGTCAAATGTCATATATTCTACCTCTAAACTCTTAAATCACTCTTTCCTCTGTTCTTATAAAATTTTCTATGAACCTTTGACAGAGATCTAGGCCAGCAAAATCAACGGTTATATGGGAGTAAATGATTAGAAATTTCTTTTTATAGTTTAGGAAGTTTGACCTGTCAGAGAAGTGGGAGACTGCCTCAAAGTTTTTAAAAACAACAGTGGTGTGATTGCATATGTGTTTTATATAAATTCTTATGGCCGGAGTGTACATCATGAATTGGACAGACTGACTGGGGCCATAAAAGTTAGATATGGGTTCTTGTACCAATCTTATTTTTTTTATGTTTGTTTTAATTTTGAGAGAGAGAGAGAGAGAGAGAAAGAGAGAAAGCTTGAGTGGGGGAGGGGCAGAGAGAGAGGGAGACACAGAATCCGAAGCAGGCTCCAGGCTCTGAGCTGTCAGCACAGAGCCCAACACGGGGCTTGAACTCAAGAGCCATGAGATTGTGATCTGAGCCGAAGTCAGATGTGACCTGAGCGGAAGTCAGATGTTTAACCAACTGAGCCACCCAGGTGCCCTGGTCTCAGCCTTTCAATAACCAATGTTGTGGTTGGACTGGCCCTTGTGGTTCTTATTATTGCATAACGTCCTTCAGCAATAACCATCAAGAAACTTTGAAAACAAACAAACAAAAGCTTTATTATGTATAGGACCTAGAAATTACACAGCACATCTGGGGCACATAGCAAGATCCAAGATCGCAGGTAAAGAGAAAGAAAACACACGAACCTGGGGGTCTGCTATTACTGGTGCCAACAGTGGGGATCTAGGATTCCATGGGCTCAATGTTTATCAATGAATTAAAAACATAAGAGTCAGAATTTAAAATGCAGGAAGAGAAAAAACAAATGGCCCAAATGGTCAGTTACTGCAATTGACTAGGATGTTTGTGGGTGAAGGTGGCCTGGCTCTTTATCTGGTTGTGTGCCTGGCAAAGTGTTTATATTTGAGATACTCATCTTTGAAGAAAATGTCTTTGAAGTGGATGCCTTAGCAATAGAAGCTTAAGTCAAGTATTTGCATTATAAAAAGAAAAAAATACTGTCAGGGTTTATACTTCATGTGCTTATCTACTTCTGAAAGCTAGGTTGTGTATTCGCTTTTGGAATCCTAGGAATCCTTTGGAAAAAATACTCTTAAAACTCAACAAGAATACAATCCAACCAAAAAAAAAAAAATGGGCAAAGTATCCGAACAGAAACCTCATCAAAGAAGATATACAGATAGCAAATAAACATATGAAAAGTGCTCAAAATCATAGATCATTAGGGAATTGCAAGTTAAAACAGCATGGAGATAATACTACACACCTATGTAGAATGGCTAAAATCCCAGGCACTGACAAAACCCAATACCAGCAAGAATATGAAACATCAAGAACTCTCCTTTATTGTTGATTGGAATAAAGAGTGTATCTACTTTGGAAGACAGTTTGACAGTTTCTTACCAAACTAAACATACTCATAAAATGTGATGCAGCAGTTGTGCTCCTAAAGTTGGAACCAATCAAGATGTCTTTCAATAGAATGGATAAACAAACCGCGGTATACCCAGACAGTGAAATATTATCTAGCATAAAACAAACAAAGAAACAAAAGCAGTAATAGTAACACCAAAGAGCTACGGAGCCATGAAGAGACATGGAGGGAACTTCACTGCATATTGCTAGCCACAAGAAGCCAATCTGAAAAGGCTACATACATTCTCTGCAATTCCAACTACACGACATTCTGGAAAAGGCAAAACTATGGAAACGTGGCATGGGTCACTGGTTGCCATGAGTTCTTACCGAAGGAGGGAGGGATGAATAGGTAAAGCCCAGGGGATATTTTAGGGCAGTGAAAATATTCTGTACGATATTCTAATGGTAGTAGATACATGTCGTTAAATATTTGTCAAAACCAATAGGATGCTTAACCCTAAGCGTGAGCCCTAATGTAAATTATGGAATTTAGTTAATAATAATGTAGCAATATTGGCTCATTGATTTAATAATTGTACTGCACTAAGGCAAGATGTTAATAATAGGGGAAACTGTGGAGGGTTGAGGGGGTATATGCTTTGCACCCAGTTTTTCTGTAAACAAATAACAGTTTGAGGAAAAGAAAGCAGCTTAAGTCTATGAACTTAAAAGATAAATAGGGGCACCTGGGTGGCTCAGTCAGTTAAGTGTCTGACTTTGGCTCAGGTCATGATCTCATGGTTTGTGGGTTTGAGCTCCACATGGGGCGTTGTGCTGACAGCTCAGAACCTGGAGTCTGCTTTGGATCCTGAGTCTCTGTCTCTGCTCCTCCCTGCTGTGCTCTGTCTCTTTCTCAAAAATAAAAAAAAAATTAATTTTTTAAAACTTAAAAAAAAAAGATAAGTAAATAGGGCCACCTTGGGGACGCCTGGGTGGTTCAGTTGGTTGAGCAACCAACTTCAGCTCAGGTCATGATCTCATGGTTTGTGAATTCGAGCCCCACATCAGGCTTGCTGCTATCAGCTTGGAGCCTGCTTTGGATACTCTCTCTGTCCCCTTGCTCTGCCCCTCCTCCACTCACACTCTGTCTCAAAAATAAATAAACATTAAAATATTTTTTTAAAAATTTAAAAAATAAATAGAGGCACCTGAGTGGCTGTTTGTTAAGCGTCCAACTATTGGTTTCAACTCAGGTCATGATCTCACTGTTCGTGAATTCTGGCTCCTCATTTGGTTTTGCACTGACATCCTGAAGGTTGCCTGGGACTCTGCCTCTTATCTCCCCCTCTCTGCCCCTCCCCTGCTTGCTCTCATAAATAAATAAATATTTTTAAAAAAAGAATACCTTAGGGAATAAGTCTGAGAGGTGAAAGAGTTGATGATGATGATGATGATGATGATGACGACGACAGCAATCCTAACACAACGTAAAGGTTCGTGGAAGATGGCACCAAACAAGGAATAATAGTGTAATCAACAAAGCATAGCCTTCCAAAGTCTGGCCATATTACTTATAGGTATGTGGCCCAATTCAGGTTTTTAATCATTGTAAATTTGTTTTCTCAAGCATCTAATAGCAATGGTAACAGTATTCATATTATGGGGAACTCAGAAATGGAATGACTTGTGGAGGGTACCCAGGCACGCAAGACTGCTTTCCTCCTCCGTCCTGGAGATGTAATGCCCATGTCCTATTTGCCAGTAAGAAAGTTGAAATAAGTTTTAAGATAGGGAGAGCTTTGTGCCTGAAGCAACGTTTCAACCTCTGGGGGCCAAAAGTTCTGTGCTCTTATAAAGACTAGGCATTCATTATTAACAGAAAAATGTCACTCAGGCATAAAGTCTTCGTTTGCTTAGGGCATAAAGAGTTAATATTGTTTACTGCACTGGAACTTTTGGAGACAAAACAGCATGGAGACACTAAGAATTGTCAGGATCTAGAAAAGATGCGCTGAGATCTTAGAAGTAAAGAAGAGGGCAAGACAGCCATAAATCTTGATTATGTATCGTGCCACAGAGACAAAAACCTGAGTTACCAATTTTGTGCTTCTAAACTGCCTTAATGCTTAGGGAAGAATTAAAAATGAGATTATGTGTTCTTCTCTAGTTTTGGTGTGGAAGTGTAGGGAAGAAGTAAGAAAGAAACGTTTTAACTTAAGAGGAAACCATCAAGAGGATCTATAAAATTGTATTTACTTGCAATCCAGAGATGAGAGGAAGAATCTAGGGAAGCATTTGACCTAAATCCTTAGTGTGGATTGTGACTCTACCTTTTATTTTGTTTAGCTTTGCTTTGTGGAGCCAACGCTGACAGATGAAATAATAAATGTTCCTGAAATCCTAAATTTTATTGTTAAAATCTTCATAATTGGAGGCATGGGGTAATTGTAATTGGTGGAAAAACACGGTAAGGGGTAATCAGTGAAAAGACAATCTATTCTTAATGGATACCTGGGAAAAGTAAATTATCAGGGGGAGAAATAAATCTGATATGTTAAGAACACCAGAGCTTTATGGATAGGACTAAAACCAACATGAATTCTTTTCCTTGTGTTTAAAAATAATTGGGTTCAGATATATTTTCCCATTTCTAGGTTAAACAATATTGAAAGTAAACAAAAATAACTTAGCTGCTTTCTTCAGAAAATATTTGTTCCTCAGAGATCAGAGTGACCAACTGGATTAATTTACTTATCAATTCTAGCAGCACATTCATCAGGACTTCATTCGCCTTGTTGTTCCCACCAATCTAAGTTATTAGTCATAGATTCTGTTAATTTATCCAGTTCCCTGATTTGAAAGGCCCACCTTAAAATAGCTCAGTCCAGGCAGTAAGATACTATACCCAGCCTTCTTTAACTTTCACTTTTGGGGACAGTATTAAGACTCTGTCAAGGTGGTAATCTCCCTTAATGAGACAGGTTGTTAAAGGTTATTTTGCTTGATCAATGTTATTTTTTGGTCTTCTGGGTGGTCTTTGGGGGATTTAGCAGTTGGCAATCCTAGAAGATTCACAAATCAGTTGGAAGTCTCTCTATCACAGGTCAAGATCCTCAACCCAAAACAGTATTCTCTCTAAAGTTTCCTTGAGCGTCTTCTTGGGGTGGGGGAGGGATCTCTCCAGGTGCTACACTGAAATAAATTCTACATTGAGTCTGAGCTCCAATTGCTTTTTCTCCAAGTTCTCATCCCCAAAAGGTTTAGCTTATTTTAACTTCTACACATGAATGAGGTATGTTTTGTCTGTTAGGTAGAATGTGTGTGTGTGTGTGTGTGTGTGTGTGTGTGTTTTCATAACTTGATTTTGTGTCCAGCCTTGAAATTCTTATCCTTGGAAGAAACATGCCTTTTACTCACAACACGTTCATCTGGCTTTAATTTATTTTTTATTTCTGGTCCTTGTCATATTCTGCCCTAAACTTATAAAAATGAGTTCTTAGACAAGGAGTTGGACATAAACTTGATAATCCATCCTTTTAGTTTACCCCAAGGGCTGATGAATTCAGAAAGCCATGACAGACAGGTGCTGTGGGGAAAGTTTACATTGGGCCATTTATCAAAATCTTATAAGAGTTTGCCACAGTCTTGCCTAAATTGTCTATGAGAGTTTGGTTCAAGAAGAAATCTCTTGAAAACTTCTAAGCGTCAGAAATATTAGGAATCAATTAGGTCTTTAATTAAAAAAATTTTTTTTAACATTTATTCACCTTTGAGAGACAGAGAGAGACAGCACAAGTCGGGGAGGGGCAGAGAAAGAAGGAGATACAGAATCCAAAGGAGGCTCCAGGCTCTGAGCTGCCAGCACAGAGCTTAATGCGGGGGCTTAAACACACAAACCATGAGATCATGACCTGAGCTGAAGTCAGACACTTGACCAACTGAGCCACCCAGGCACCTCTGATTAGGTTTTTAATTAAAGACAGTGAACCAATTAGATGAGGGCTCAAGGAATGGCATGTGCTTAGAAAAGATTACTCATTGCCAGACTTTGTTGGATTTGTCTCTTTCAAAGTCTTATGTTCTCTCTGGGACAGACTTCAGCTTACTTCATGTGTTCACACTGTCATTCTAATTATGTACTTATCTTCTAAATCACATAATTTCTCTGAGGACAATTAGAATTATAGTGGGCACTTTGAGGAACTTCCACTGCGAAGAAAATTATTCATTTAAGAAGGGACTTATAACAAAACATCCAACATTCAGTAGTTTTTGATTGTTGGGAGTAAACTTCCAAAAGAAATTCAGATTCCAAAATTACTTCTGTAAAAAAAAATTGTAGCCAGGTCAAATAAAACACATGAAAAATATAAAACTATATTTCTCTTTTATCTTTCTAAGTCATAACTCAAACCTACCAGACTTGATTCTAATATTCCTTTTCCCTCCATTTATTGAAAGAGCATTTATAATCCTACATTACTCTCTGTTCTGACCACCCCCACACCCTCTTCTGACCTACTTCCTTTCCCCTCTGCTCAATAAGAAAACTCATATCTCAATTGCCTTTTAAAGTTAAACCTCCTTCAGATTAGAGCAAGCTTCTTATGACTGATTTTAAGCCTTAGCGTCATTCTTGTAAAGAGCTTTCTAAAGCCTCAATATGAAAGAATAAAATTTACAGAAGAGTTTAGATTGGTTCTAGGAGGATATAGAGCTCCACACGCTGTATTATTTCTTTCTTAAGGTAGGAGAGACCTCAAGTATAAGCAGTTGATGGAAAAGGCAGAGTGGGAATTATCTGAAGGTGTTGTGAGAGAGCCTTCCTCCCCAGTCCAGTCCACCCATTACACTGAAAGCCAGAGGAGTTTAGAAAAGCTATAGATGTAGGTGTAGATGATATTTTGGAGGTTATCTTCAACATCTTCACTATGAAAATAGACTGAACTCTAATTTACTCCTATAGGCAAAGAAGGAATGAGTCCCCTGGAAGTTTCTATATATATTTTAATACTTTTAGATAGCACTAGGCAGGAGATCCTGAAGCATATGAAAACCTAACTCTTCTTTCTCTTTGTAAACAGCCATAAGAAAGAAATAGTGATTGTAATATCAAAAGAATATTGCAATGTGAATTACCCCATTACTGGATCTCCAACACCGTCATGGATGTTTTGAAAGAGCACTGGGAAAAAGCACACAAAAATCTAGAATAGGGGTTGCTGGCTTTACAGTAAAGCAATTAGGTGCTCCCACACCAATTATTAATCATTAGGGTGAGGGAGACTTTTGATAAAGACAAGTATAGATATGATAAATGGAACAGACATTGGAAAAATAATTCTTTTACACTAACTTAGATATGGAGTAGAAAAAAAAAGTTGGTGATCAATGATGGTGCCTGAGGGGAAACTAAATGCTTAAATTACTATTTTACACTTAAAGTCACAATGAGAAATGTCATGTAAATCTTTAAAAAGAAAACCTGAAAAGGAAACTTGATTTGGGTGCCAAAATGTTTACCTTCTTACTTTTAAACCAAACACAAATTCTTCAGAGTCAAAAACCTAATCAAATGGCAGGTATCTCTCATAATGCTCAGATTTTCCCACCTCTCAGCCTACAACCATCATTTCCAGACTTTATAATTGCGGGACATTCTTTCCTGTCTTGTGTAATTACATCTGCCAATATAAGAGGAAGAGGTCTCCTTTGCAAAAAGAAGTGTCAGATTAAATACTCTGATATACTCTTATTTGTTTATTTTGGAAAACTCCAAATACACACTATTGAAGGTGCAGAGAGATAGAGGGAGACACAGAATCCAAAGTAGGTTCCAGGCTCCGAGCTGTCAGCACAGAGCCAGACGTGAGCCACAAACCATGAGATCATGACCTGAGCTGAAGTTGGATGCTTAACTGACTGAGCCACCCAGGTGCCCCTCTAGCTAGTCATTTTTTTTAAATCGGCACTCACTGAGATCCTAGCCCTCATGAAGGGTGCAAAACGGGTGGTATAAAATGCAGTTTTTGACTCTAGTGTCAGAAAGGGATATTGGGGGAAAAATCTGAAATTACATGAGAATAATCTCTGGCACTTTCTGGAAGAACACTTGTTGGGACTAGACAATCTCAAGTGGATACTTTCAAAAAATTTAATGAAATAAATCACTCACACTAGACAAGACAAACTGGCCAGTATGGTCAACAAGCATTGCTGGGAAGTTTGGCTAAAGTTGCTGATGTTGTCTTTGACAAATGTCTCAATGGTCATTGGCACAGTCCTGGTAAAAATGTGAAGAGACATGGATAAGAGCTCAAATCTCAGAATTCTTTTGAACATCTCCCCATGGTAGGGGAGAAACCTTACGGTAGGTTTCATACCACTATCCCCCACAATAGATCTTGAATATGTTTGATCAGTATTTTCTTATTCTAGACATGGATGAAAGCTTTTTGTTGTCAAAGGGCTATGAGTTTGATACTGTCAAAAAATATCACTTGATTCTCTTTTCCCAGTCTGGGGATCCCAACGTATCTCTCCAACGATAGGCATCCATTTCACTGGGACTGTCACTGAAGAGATTTTCAATACTTTGTTGCTTATTCAGATACTTGACTGCCCATATTATCCCCAGTCTTCAAGAATGGTGGAAGGAAAAACTGAATTCTTAAACTAAAACAAACATCAACAAAGCTTTCACACAGTATAGGAATTCCTATGGTATTGGCATTGTTTTTAATGACAATGGAATTAGCTGTTTTTAGGGAGTAGCTGACTCTTCTGAATTTGGATTTGGCTGCCTCTTGTACTATGCGTATTGGCTTTGATTTTAGATCCTCCTCTAATACAAGCCGACATTGCCTAATACTAAAAGAGATTCATGGTATTCATCTAGTCTTATCATCAGCAGATATTCACACTTTCTTCAACATCCTCCTAGACAAAACTTGAACTTAAGATCTTAAATGTTGAGATCTTGAGATCTTGTCTTCTGGAAAAGACATCAGATCATGCATTGAATTTAGTGCAAAATTTCTTATTAAGTACAGTAACTAGTTAGCACAGAAGTAAATACTTTAGGAATATGTTTGTTTCTTGGATATACATCCCACAACAAGGGAAGAAAAATCATCCTAAAATCCTAGAAAACTATTCCAACCAGAAACCTCACCCAGGAGCTGATCTCCAGGGAGAGACAGCTTTAACCTAAGATTATTGTATCAAGTTGATGATTGCAGAAAGTCATTGATTCAAGGCACACAGACCAAGGTAATCAAAGACATAGATTGTCACACTTTAATTTAAATGCTTTTATTCTTTATCTTTTTAGATATTTTCTTTTCTCTTTGCAGGTTTAAGGTTCTGGATTATTAATAAATATGCTACCTTTTTATTATGATGGTTATAGTATCTACAACGTCCTTACTCTTAATATTGTTTTGTGCATTCTGAGTTACTACTTATTATATGTCCTGTTACAATTTCCTGAGATTTTAATAAAATATACAAATAAGCCACCAATTTTGTTATCAGTTTCTATTTGATGACAGACAGCTTTCTTTTATAAGTTAGGTTCCTTTTTATAAGTTAGGTAGTGTCTTGGATCAGTAGACTTGACCTACAGAAGATTTTTAGGATGGTAAGCACAAGTAAGCCAGAAAACCAAAACTCCCTAACACCTATCACATCACATCTAGAGAGAGGAACTTTGCAACAGCTAGCCTTCTCTCTCTTTTCTTTCTCCCTTCCTTCCTTCCTTCCTTGCTTCCTTCCTTCCTTCCCACCTTCTCTTTTTCTTTCCTTCTTTTCTTCTTTCTTTCTTTCGTTCATTCTTTTTCTTTCTTTCTTTCTTTCTCTTTCCTTTTCTCTCTCTCTCTTTTCAACAAGTAACCTTTTCATTTAAACTTTTACAGAAATAGACCTGGGGAAAAATAAGAAACAAATTGTATCTATTTAGAGGTTATATTCCTTTCATATATCTTGTAAGAGAGCTAAGTTACATTGTTTTAACTCCAAACATTTTGCTTTAGATCTACCAGAAGTTTTTTATGCTAAATATGACTTTGGGTAATGTTGGCCCACTTTTAGAAATGGCAGAAAATCATTAAAATAATAGTTGACACCACAGTACATATTTTGGCTGAAAATAAATCACTGGTCAATCACTAAATGATTATTGCTGGATTTGAGGCATATATGGCCTATGAGGTGATAGCTGCAAGAGATCTGTTATCTGATGGCTGTGTGATTTTACCAGGGCAATGGTGTCAGCCAATGTTTCTTTCATTCTCTCAATTTTTTTTTCCTAGAAGAGATCTGTAGATAATTTAAATCAAGAAGGAGAAAATTTGGGATTTCAGTTTGACAATTTTAATGCTTAAAAGGGATTTTTATTCTTCTCAAAGTTCTTTTCATTCTTTAAAAGAGTCCCCCAAATTGTGAATTTTATAGTTCTTAAAATAAAAAAATAACAAGATAATGTCAATATGACTTTAGAGCACTGTCATGAAATTGGACAAGCAGTAGTTAAAAATGAAGCTGTTTTAGACCTATCATTAGCCTTTGAGAATAGAACATATGCCATCTTAGGGGAAGAATTGTGCTTATATCTTTTAGATCCCTCATGTTACTTTACTATAACAAAAAGATCCATGAAACAAACAAATGAAATTAGGTAATTTGTTTAACACTCAGTTGAATTAATTCAGTGAAAGCTGGTCTGTGAGCACTTCAGATAAAGGAGAAGATTTGCTCTCTTGCTTTAATTTGGACTCTTTTGGCCACTGTCTTAGAAATAAACTGTGGGCTCTGATCATAATCTTTCTCTTAGTATTTTTCTGGGTTACAGTCTCCCATGTGTGATCACAAGACAAATCCTATCCCTCAGTCATTGTCATAAAGGCTATGCAGCTGTTGGCCAATGAAAAGTTTCAACAAATGATCATCCAGCCAATTTGACACAAATAGATATTTGGACAGCCACCATCGAAGGCTTCATTCATGCCAGTGTACATTAGGATTGAACCAGAGAAGCAGGATCAGTAGATGTTGATTGTAGGGACTGGCTAGGCAAACCTAAATCTGCAGGCAGTCTTCCAGAAAGGTTGGAATTCCCAAGGCACAGACTGAAGTTGACACAGGTGACATTTCTTCTTCAGGGAAGCCTCAGCCCCATTTTAATAATTTTTGATGGATTGAATCAGTCTTACTCAGACTATCCAGGATACTCTCCAGGACATAAAGTCAACTGATTATCAACTATAATGATGTCTACAAAATATTTTTACAGGAGCACATAATGTTTTATTGAAAAACTTGAGACTGTAGCTTACTCAAGTTGGCATATTAAAATGACCATCGCCGTTAATCTAATCTTCACTGATCTTTATTACCTCAGTCTTCATTCTTGGTTGCCATAACAAGTTAGCATAAATTTAGTGGCTTAAACAACACACGAGTGGGGGAGGGGCAGAGAGAAAGGGAGACAGAGTGTCTGAAGCAGGCTTTGTGCTCTCAGCTCAGAGCCTCATACGGGGCTCGAACCCATGAACAGTGAAATCATGACCTGAGCTGAAGTGTAAACACTTAACCAACTGAACCACCCAGGCACCCCTGTCAAACACTTTGTTGTATCTTTGGAGATAATCATGTGATTTAAAAATTCTACTGATATGCTATGTTACACTAACTGGCTTTTGTATGTTGAAGCAATCTTGCATTCGTGGAATAATTCCCCCTTGGCCATGGTGTATAATTCCCTTTGTATATTGTTGCATTCAGTTTGCTAGTATTTCGTTAAAGACCTTTACATCCATATTCAAAGAGATTTTTGGTCTGTTTTCTATGTGTCTTTTCGCTTTTTGTTGTTCTTTTACTGATTTCTTTTACAGTAAGTGGATATTTTCAAATGAAGCATTTAAACTATTTCCATTTTAACTGTATCTTTTGAGTTTTTTTTTTTAAGTGGTTTCTTTAGGGGTTACCATATACATCTTAACTTACCAGAATAAATTTCAGATTGATGCTAACTTAATTATATATCAAGATAAAGAAATATTACTTCTGTATAACTTGTTATGGACTGCCTATTTCTTCCATATGTTGAAGCTTTTAACCCACTAAGTGATAGTATTAAGAGGCAGAAACTTGGGGAAGTAATTAGGTTCAGATGATATCATAAGGATGGGGTCTCATGATAGGATTAGTGTCTTTACAAGTAAAGGAAGAGGCCAGAGCTTGATCTCTCTCCACCATCTGAGGACTTAGAATGAAACAAGCCAGGAAGGAATTTCTCACCAGAATCTGACCATACTGGCCCCCTGATCTTGAACTTCCAGTCTCTAGAGAAATAGAGATGTCTCTGTTTGTACCACCCAGTCTATGGTATTGTATTATAGCAGCCTGGGATGACTAAAACATAACTCTATTTTTCTCTTTCCCTCTTTTTATGGTATTGTTATTGTATATACATTATATGTATTGATGTTGCAAACCCAGTAATAATTTGTTATCTTTATTATTTTACATTCTGTACTCATTCCCTTTATTCCTCTGCTTTCATCCACCTCCTTGATGCTGCTATTGGCAAATATATTACAAATATATTAAGCACATTTCTATTTTGCAGGGCTGACTATACATTACATACATATTATATTATATACTTGTTTTGTCAGTCAGTGAAGAAAGGAGAAAATATGCATTTATATTGTTTTTTATAATTACATAATTACCTTTACTAGAGTTCATATTTTCCCATGTGGATTTAAATTGCTTCTTGGGATCTGTTATTTTCAACCTAAAGTATTTCGTTTAGTGTTTCTTGTAAGGTGGGCCTGCTAACCATAAATTCAGTTTTTGTTTATCTAGGAATGTCTTTAGTCGACCTTCATTTTTGAAAAAATAGCTTTGTTTGATAGAGGATTGTTGGGTGTCAGTTTTTTTTTTCCTTTGAGCATTTTGAATATGATATCCTATTGCCTTCAATTTATATTGTTCCTGTTGAGAAATCGGCTATTAATCTTATGGAGGTCCCCTTGTAAGTGAGGAGCTGTGTTTCCTCTTGCTGCTTTCGAGGTTTTCTCCTTGTCTTTGACTTTCAGCACTTTTTCTATGTTGTGCCCGTATGTAGATCCTTTTGCATTTTCCTACTTGGGATTCATTGAATTCATGGGCATGCAAATTAGTGTTTTCTGATAAGACTGAGACATTTTCAGCCATTAGTCCTTTGAATATTATTTATTGTTCCTTTTTTTCTCTCCTCTCCTCTTAGACTTCTATTATATGTATGCTAACACACATAATGCATGTCTCACATTTCCCTGAGTAGCTGTTTATGTTTCTTCTTTCTTTATCCCCCACCACGCTCTGTTCTTCAACTTACACAATATCTATCAATCTGTCTTCAAGTTTGCTAATATCTTTCTTCTGCCAATTCAAGTCTGCTGTTGAGCCCATCTATTTTTCACTTCAATTGCTTTATCTATCAACTCTAGAACTTCCATTTTTTCTTTTTATATAATTTCTCTTTATTGATAGTCTATATTGGGGATAACATCGTTATTATATTTTCCTTCATTTTTAAAATTATGATTTTTTTATATCTGTGAACATATTATAAGAGCTACCTTGAAGCTTTTTCCTGTTAATTTTGACATCTGGTTGCTCTCACACACCATTTTCTTTGTCTCCTTTGTTCTGATGTATGTCATACTTCTGTTTCTTTGCATGCCTCACACTTTATTTGTCCAAACTGGACACAAAATAATATATTGTAAATTTGGGGGGTACTGCTGGTCCCTCACTCTTCAAGGCTGGATTACTTTAGTGATATCTATTTCCCCCACTCTGCACTCTGTGCTGAGAGCTCAGAGCCTGGAGCCTGCTTCAGATTCTGTGTCTCCCTCTCTGTCTGCCCCTCCCATGTTCCTGCTCTTCCTCTCTCTCAAAAATAAATGAAAAAAAACATTAAAAAATATTTAAACATACTTTTCTCTCCTTGTATTAAACCGGCCACACTTTTCTGCCTTTGTGTGAAGTGATAAGGGTGATGAGTATATGTACATGCCCCATGTCAAACAGCACTGAAAACAAGCAAAAATAACTTAGGTATTTGTTCATAGGAATGTTTATGTTTTTATGACAATGCTGTTTAATTTTAATAGCTAATCAAGACCCAGAGTTTCTCAAAACTTCAAAACTCCCTTGAAGACTCATTCCCCATTGTACTCAAAACTATTAATGCTTAAACTCTTCCCAAATTCAACCAGTTTCCTGCTTTAAAAGACCCATTTTAAAATCACTCAGTGGAGACCATAAAGACCTAAACCTCTCCCTTCCAAACTTACAAAGGTTATTGACATTACTTCGGCTCCTCTTAGTCAAGGAGTTTTTGTGTGTGTGTATGTGTGTGTGTGTGTGTGTGTGTGTGTGTGTTCAATACTGCAAACAGTTTCAAACACTAAACTGCTTGATGATCTCAATTTTTCTGATGACTGTCTTTTGGGAAGTTGACAGTTGACAATGGAATCAAGTAAAAACAAGATATTGACTATGGAAACTGTTGAAAGTTAGGAAAAAATGAAATATCTGTGAAACTGTACTTTATTCATTTTTGCATATTTGTGTGAACTGTCTCTAAAACAATGAAATTGGAATCATAGGAATGATGTTGCAATTGTTCAACTAGAAGTACTATAAAGTGAAAAAACGAGGGCTTCAGAGAAACACTAAAAAACGCACAGACAGAGATTGTTTTTTTTTTTCTCCTGTGGACTTTCTGTGTAAAGCATGAGATGTAAACTATGTGTGCTTTGTTTCTTTGTTTTGCTTTACTTATTTTGTCTTTCTAGTCTATCCATCTCAAGAGGTGAAATATATATTTTTCCTTTTTTTGCCATCATAAAGAAAGATAAAGTAAATACTTCTGGATTTTTGTGTAAAGGGCTTCTACCAATTACTAAAATTAATGTTTTCTGAATCAATGCTACATAATGGTTGAGGACTGAGTCAAGTTAGTATAAAGGTTATAGATCCTTAGCTTTATCGATCAGGAAGAGATCTGGATATCAATAACCAATAGTTTTCAACCCTAGCTGTCAGTTGGAAATCACCTGTTGAAGCCACGTCTCTTAGTGTTAGGCCTTAGCTTCTCCACAATGATTCTGATGCCCAGTGATAATTTAGCAGTATTATACATCTACATTTGGGGGACTAGAGATTCCAGAGATTGTGTCCTCACTCAACATTATCAGACGAGTAAGTGGTGATTGTGAAATTATAATTTAGGATTTCTTATGTCAAAGAATCCTGAATAGATAAATCATACAAGTAAAACTGATACTATAATCTATGCCTCGAGACATTTTATATTACTAGTTAATCTTCTAGGTCACAGTTGTCATACCTAGGTTAACTTGTTAACCTTAATCTATTCTGATCCCTTTGTATCTAAGGTTATGAAATTAATGGCCCGTGGGCAAATTGAGCTTGCCATGTTTTTCATATGGACTGTGAGTTATTAATTGTTTTTGCATTTTTGAAGTTGTTGAAAAAATTTAAGAAGAATAATACGTGTGTACATGATTTATATAATTAAAATTGTGTCCACAAATAAAGTTTTGTTAGGTACAACTTGCTTATTTCCGTATTGTCTGTGGTTACTTGCAGTTCACAGTGGCGGAGTTCAGTAATTATGACAGAGACCATATGTTCCACAAAGCAGAACATATTTACTATCTGGCCTGTTACAGAAAAGGTTTGCCAATGCTTGCTTTTCAACAAAGAGTTAAAAGTTCTGTATCAGAGGAAATTGTGTGTGTGTGTGTGTGTGTGTGTGTGTGTATAATTATGCAGCATATGGAGTGGTTGAATGCTTTCTTAGGCATGCTCTTCTGTATTCCTTTAATGCCACTCATTATTCTGTTTGACTTTAATTGTGTTCTTGGGTTGATATGTTAAAGATTAATGATGCACTTATCCTAAATCAAGATTCACAGAGATGTGAAGATACAGCAGGGAGTAGAAGGCATAATAGTTAAAGATTGTACTCTTTTTCCTCTAGAGAAATCCTAAAACTTCTATGTGTAAGGAATTTAAGTAGTTATAGCAAATGTCCCAGAGGGTGCCCAGTTCTGCCATTTTCTTACCATAAATCTGACAGAACACCTATGCTATACTACTTGGAAAAAATATGACAAGCTAATGTGCAATGTCAGTCATTTTAGGTTTAATTGAGCAATGAGTATACATAACATTTGCATATGCCTTTAGCTGAAAACAAAAGTTAAAAACTGTGCTTAATGAGATGTTAGTGACTGTCACAAGTTCTGTGTCCCCAAAGCAAAATATTATTTATTAACAGGTATAAACTATTGAAGGGCTCCCAGTACAAATGTAACTACCAAATAATCAACATTTGCAGTGGTTAATATGCTATGGGAAGGTGAAAAGAGGTTCCTGTTGATTAAATGGACAGAAGGTAATGTGTTGCCTATTGGGATTGAAATGACCATAACAATAGGACAAGCAGCAGCAGCGGCAAACATATCCTGAGACTGTCTTAGATACTTTATGTTTTAAATGACTGAAATCCTCACAGTGGCCCCATGAGGTAGATACCATTACACTGCTATGTACACCATAGATGAGAAAAACAAAGCACGGAAAAGTTAAGTTGCTTGGCCAAGTTCACATAACTAGGAAATGGAAGAATTTGATTTGAAACCAGTCAATTTGGCTGTAGTTTACGCTCTTTTTAAAAATTTTTTTATTTATTTTTGTGAGAGAGAGAGAGCGAGAGCAAGAGAGAGAGAGAGAGAGAGAGCATGAGCGGGCAATGGGCAGAGAGAGGGAGACACAGAATCCAAGGCAGGCTCCAAGCTCCAGCTCACAAACTGTGAGATCATGACCTGAACCGATGTCCGATGCTCAACGACTGGGCCACCCAGGCGCCCCTGAACTGTTTGCTCTGAAGCAGCATATTTTACTGCTTATTCAAACTATAGTTTGTACAGCATTTGCGTTAAACAATAGGATTACATTTTAGATAAAAATTGAGATTCGAGTCATAACCGTTTTGCTCAAGGGACTTGAAAACACATGCACACAAATTAGATAGATATAGATAGATATATTTATTCTGTCTTTCTTAACTGAAAAAAAGGAAATCTATTTGCCAATATTATGGGAGACTGACACCACTTCTCTGGACATGGGCTATGATGTATTCTTTAATTTTTAATCCCCTGATCCTCATACAGCACATAGTACAGTACACAGGTAATGTTCCATAGAAGTTGAAAGATGATTGTTGCTGAATGAATGAACTGTTATGAGGAAATACTGTATGGTTTCCATATGTTCTGCCATATGAGCAGATGTTCATGAGGATTAGGAACAAGTGACTTTTTTTTCTTGATTGTTTTCTGTCATGAGGACTGCTCCCAATAAATTTTAGAATTCTAGAAGACTTTTTAGACATGGTCTTCGAGAGAGCTTTTCAGTTGGGTGTGCCAATATTGTTAAGGAGAACAGAATACTCTAAATCTATTTCAAAATTGCTGTTTTTTCCCAGTGGTTTATTTTTAAAAATGGCTACTTTTTCTCTCTGTTACCCTAAAGTATAAAGGAATTTTTCTCTAATGTTAACTGTGGTAACCTGATAGGGCTCCTGGAGGTATAAAACTTATCAAAGTGTGGGAGCCCTCATAAATGGGCCCCAATAGTTTTTAACTCTAGTTCACATTGAATCATCAGCCTTTTGTTAATTACAATTTAAATCTTCCTATAAGTTACCAGCTTGCAGTAGGCTATGATTCTCCGTATTTGCCTCTCCCCAGTTTTTCAGAGTTGCAGTGTGTCCGTGTCCTCTCTATTATAACGGATTTAAGAAGGTTGTAGATTTTCAGTGTGTTGAGTTTTTACTTGTGGTGAGGACAGAAGTAGATACCACCTCTCCCTCACTCTTTCTTTGTTTTTGTTTGCTTGTCTCAAGTTTTTAGTTAAATTCTAGTTAACATATAGTGTAATATTAGTTTCGGGAGTAGAATTTAGTCATTCATGACTTACATTCAACACTCAGTGCTCATCCAAAGTGCACTCAATCCCCATCACCTATTTCACCCATCCCTCCACCCCCCCCCACTCAGGTAACAATCAGTTTTTTCTCTATAATTAAGAGTCTATTTTATAGTAGACTTACTGTCCCTACAGTCACATAGCAGTTCCAATCTACATTTTTGACTTTACATATAATTGGTATTTTAAACATCAGTACGTATTAATAAACTGTTTCAATATATTTCCTATCATTTTTTCTAGTTTAGACATTAAGAAAAATTTCAATAGCAATCTTAACTTAGACTCAAAATTAAATATTTGAATTATGGACCATTTAAGTTCCCATATTTGGCTGTCATCAGAAAAGTGTTCTGTTTTCTCTTGAAATATCTTTTCTTTAATCTCTACCTAATTTACAAATACAGGCATATCTCCTTTTATTGTGCTTCATCTTATTGTACTTGGTGGATAATGTGTTGTTTACAAATTGAAGGTTTGTAGTAACTCTGTTGAGCAGGTCCGACAGCATTTGCTCCCATTGTGTCTCTGTGTCACATTTTGATTATTCTCACATTTCAAACTTTTTTATTATCATTATTATATTTGTTATGGTGATCTGTGATCGGTGATTATAACTCACTGAAGTCAGATGATGGTTAGTAGTTTTTAGCAACTAAGTATTTTTAAATTGAGGTATGTCCATTGTTGTTGGAGACATAATGTTATTGCACACTTCATGGATTACAGTATAGTATAAATATAACTTTTATGTGCACTGGGAAACCAAAAAATTCATTTGACTCATCTTATTGTGATATTCACTTTATTGTAGTGGTCTGGAACCAAGCCTGAACTATCTCTGAAGTATGCCTGCATTTTCCCCAATTTATATAATAACTACTAATTAAATGTATATATACATAAATATACATATACGTACACACACACACACACACACACACATATATATATATACATACATATATATATATACACTGTGTGTGTGTGTATACATACATTTATGTGTATGGGTTCATTACTTTTTCTTTCATTGCTTTCTCTCATTTTCACTTTAAATGTGTTATAATAGTGTCATGACTACTCTAAATAAAAATTTTAGCTAATGAAGTCAACAAGACTTAGTTGCCAATGCTGGTCATTCCTCTTTTAACTTTCTGAGCTTCTTCAAAGTAAATTCTTTGAAGTTACGTTTTTTTATCCATTAGACAAAGCTTGTGATATGTATTTGGCTGAGTTGTTGTGAATAAGAAATAATGTATGCACAGTCACTACCCACAATACCTGTCATGTTGGAAATAAATAGAAGTGCAGCAATGATACATTATTGTACAAGTATATTTTATTAGTACATCATCAAAGTATTATCCTCCAAGACTATTAATTGTTTGAAACAAAGGTTCAAGTGAAAAAGTTCACCTTAAAATTGAATGCATTTATTTTCATCTTAATGGACGTGCTGTGTCTTGGTAATCTTTCCCTGTTGAGTTTAATACAATGTAAACAACATTCACCTCAGGGTAATGATGAACATTGGTTTATTGCCAAAAAGGTTTTTCTTCCCTGAAAATACATAGAATATGAGGCCTTTACCCTTCTAATGAATCAGCAAATGTTTCACTCTTAGTCTAGGTGGAAAACCACAGAAATAGCTCCAAAATAATAGAGAAGAACTGAGCCAGATCTGAAACAGGTTCATGTAAGAGACAAATTCATGTTTTATTTTCCTGAATGTTAAAAATGTTAAGCACATACCATATTTTGGTTTTTTTACATGCTTTGAAAAAGCAAAATACCTTTTCCAACTGGTAAAGTTGCTATGCAAAAATAAATAGGTTAATAGCCTGGAAGGTTTGTGAGGTATTGGATCCAAAACTGTTGTCACTTAAGATGGGCTCAACATCCACGGTTGCACATTTTTCAAGTAAATTGACAGAGCTATTGCAGCAAGGGGGTTCCAGGACCCCTGTCAAGCCGGTCTCTGCAGTTTCAAGTTGCAGTGTTGAGGCTCAAATCATTTCATTTTCTGAAACTCTTTCATTGAATCAGGGAGATTTTAGTGTAGTAGTTAAAAACTAAAGATGATTTTGTACATTTCAACGTGGTGGAGAAATAAAGACTCCCATAAAATGGTTTCTTTATTTTTTCTCTCTTGTCTCAGAACAAAGGTCTATCTTCTAAGCTGTATCTTCTTCGTGCAGTGAAGTCTCTACCCGCTGCTGCTCCTCCTGCATCATTATTGTCCTTACCTCCCACTCCTGAAGTCCACACTGGCTTCACCTTCCCTGTTGGCTCAAACTTTGTCTTTTAGATTTTGTAGAGGCAAGTCTATGGGGTGACAGTAATAGAAGTAAGGTAGAATCAAGCCCCAACATCAAATGGGAAAGACATTCATCTTAGTATTGTAATTTGTTCATAGTAGAGCTTTGAATGCCTTTCATCCCTTTCCTCTCTGTATTAAAGGAAACAAAACTCCAATTCATCTGCTCACCCAATCAGAGTCTTAAATGATTCCTTTTAGTTGTACCTACAGTCACTTCAGGGATGATATAGTCATGAATCTGAGCAGATATTTCCTCATAACGAGACAGATTGTAGCGCTAATACTTTATGTGAGGAGTCTAATCTGCCACCCTCCAGGTTATACCCCATGACTTGGTTCAACGCTTTGGACTGAAACAGAACAAATTCTTCATTTATTCTTCATGCACACAGCAGGTATTTACTGAACATCACTTGGTAGTGGTCTATGAAATGAGCAGCAAACAAAATAAATAAGTGTTAAGTGGTGGGAAATACAATCATAGAGGGGGCTAGAAAGTGTGTGTGTGTGTGTGTGTGTGTGTGTGTGTGTGTGTGTCTGCAAGAGTTAGCAATATAAATCGGCTGGGTATAGAAAACTCCCTGAGAAGGTGACCTTCCATGACCAAGATAAGGAAAACCATTTGCATATATGGAGAACTATTTCCAGGCAAAATGAACAGCATGACAAAGGCCCAAGAGGGCAATTTTATTCCATTTGCTCCATGACAGTTTGTGAACTATTTAAGGATCACTGGTAAGTCACTGAAAATTTCCTTTAGTTAAAAAGTGCATTGTTTTCCTTTACTTCATAGATAAAATAATTTAGACAATCTTTAATGATACAGTAGCTTTTCTTCTGGGAATATTCTCTCTTTTGTATCCATCATCTTTGTTGGCACTGGTGTAGGACAATACTAAATATTCACTTGTACCTCTTAAGGAATGACTGGAATAAATGATTATATTTATAGTACTTTCTTTTTTTTTTTAAGTATAGTTCTGACATGAATACAAAGAACACCTTGTGGGCTATTTATTTGTCTTTTATACTAGTTCTATTCACTTTCTCTCATTCTTATTCTCCCTTTTTCCACCTTTCCATCCCACAAAGAGTCACTTACGTATAGATTCTTACTGAAAATGTAATTATTATATTTCTATCTCAATTGAAGCTGAGGAGGCAAGAAAGGAGTGGTGAGCATCTGACAAAGTCCACTTCTTCACTTAATTTTGTTCTTCAATATCTTTCTGATTTTGTACCTAGTAGTAGAATTGGAATTGCTAAATAACAAATTGCTAAATTCTAATGAATCTCTGTTAAGTGTCATCATTATGTCATTTTTCTCTAAAAGTCAAAGTGATAAAAATCAGTGAAGCATCAGTAAATGACCTTACAGTCTTCACCTTCTCTAAAGTATAAATTTCCCCTACACTTTGGATACTCATTATAAATCATGTCAGTCAATAATACCTGTTATAAATAGAGTGAAAATATAGTTTTTCACACAAATGTGAATTTTTGAAAGTGACCATGGCACTATTAAAAATTAAGTCATGATAACAGGTATGAAGCAGAACTATGTAAAGCAAAACTTATGTTTACTCTATTTGTATATTATACTTAATAATATCACATAGTGGCTAACAAATCACATTCCAGAATCAGAGAATGAGGTTTGTATTTCAATGTTTATAATACAGCTGTAGGACTTAGGGGAAATCATTTAACCTCTCTAAACCTCATTCTATACATTTGTAGAGTATAGCTATCTACTGTATTTATTTCCCAAGATTTCCATGAAGATTCATCTGGGTTGTATATTAAATTGTTTAGCTTAGGGGTTATGTATATTAAGTACTTGAAAAATAGAAGCACAATTTCTTTGTGTAATTTTCAATTTCTTTCATAAGTGTTCTATAGTTTTTAGAGTACAGATTTTTTACCTGTTTGGTTAGGTTTATTCCTAGCTATCTTATAGATTTGGGTGCAATTGTAAATGGGATTGATTCCTTGATATCTCTTTTTGCTGGTTCATTATTGGTGTATAGAAATGCAAAAGATATCTGTAAGTTGATTTTTGTATCCTGCAACTTTGCTGAATTCATGAATCAGTTCTAGCAACTTTTTGGTGGAATCTTTTGGGTTTTATGCATAGAGTATCATGTCATTTGCGAATAGTGAAAGTTTTACTTCTTCCCTGCTGATCTGGATGCCTTTTATTTCTTTTTGTTGTCTGATTGCTGTGGGTAGGACTTCCAGTACTGTGTTAAATAACAATAGTGAGAGTAGACACCCTTGTCTCATTCAATATTGTTAAAATATCTATACTACTCAAAACAATTTACACATTTAATGCAATCCCTATGAAAATACCACCAGCATTTTTTGCAGATCTAGAACAAACAATTCTAAAATTGGTGTGGAACCACGGAAGACCCTGAATAGCTAAAGCAATGTGGGTAGAGAAAAGTAAACCTAGAGGCATGACAATTCTAGACTTCAAGCTATATTACAAAGGTATAGTTATCAAGACAGTATGGTAGGGGCACAAAAACAGACACATAAATCAATGGAACAGAATAGAAAACCCAGAAATGGACCGACAATACATGGTCAACTAATATTCAACAAAACAGAAAAAAATATACAATGGAAAAAAAAAAAACAATCCTTCAACAAATGATGTTGGGAAAACTGGACTGGGATATGCAGAGGAATGAAACTAGACTACTTTCTTACATACAAGTGTCAACTATGGGAAAACTGAGACACAGGGATGTTAAGAAGCCTATTGAAGGTTACCTAACAAATAATTGGCAAAGCACAACTAAACACAGGCAGTTTGGTGTCTTAACATTTCGGATACACTCTCAATATGAATATAAATGACAATGAATTATACAGCAAGTTTAGAAACAGACAAATACATGCTATAATATATTTTTAAAAATTCATTTCTCTTTGCAGTAAAAACAGAGTAATAGAAATTAAATTTATTTCTAATCTCAAAAAAAAACAAAATTGGGCAAAACATATGAAATAACTATTTAAAATATTTTAGAATAGGCAACAAGCACTATGAGGGAGTGATTCTTGAATAAAACAATGACAAATAGAGTGAACCCCTATTATTACTCTAGCTTATTGCTTTGATAGAGTTTCTAGACTTAAATACAGAGTTTGGGGTGACAATGGGAGCATGGAATTTCTGGGAAGTTAAGAAGGCAGAGTTTAGGGTTTGGAAGAACAAAGTAGTTAAAATTTACACACCACAAAATGCTAGAGGGGAGAGATTGACAGATAATGAGAACTGCATATTTGTAATAGGGCACCTCTCATTTTTGTCTGATTATTAAACTTTGCATACTTGAAAGGGTGTTATCTGAAGATAGGAAAAGAAGTATTGAAAAAGAATGTGTGTGCAATAATGCTTGTACCCCACAAACAGCTGAGAAAAGTTAGTGTTTCAACCAACCAAAGTGGAAAGACTTACTAATACAAAAGGCATAATGTATAGTGCTCAAAGGAGTATGGCATTAGTAATAAGGACAAATTATCTCTACACTAAGCGCTTGTCTTGAGCCTCCTAACAAACCTGAGAAGCAAGTCTTAAAAGGATCAAACTGATCCCAAGTGTCTTAACTGGGTCCCCAAACAAAGCCCAACAATATTTAAAGGACCACACAAAATACCCAAGAAGCAAAAACATGAGATCCTCAATGCCCAACATCCAAAGAAAACTAACAACTATGAAACAAAGTAGAAAAATACAACTGATAACCACAAAAAAATGTCAACAAATGGAAGCAGATCCAGAAATGAAAAAGATTATAGAATTAGCAGTAAAGAACATTAAAACACCTATTATAAGAATCATTCACATTCAAAATGGTAGAGAAAAAAATGAACCATAATGAGTAGCAAAATGGAAGGTGTAAAAAGAATGAAATTAAATTTCTAGAGACGAAATACCTATCTGAAATGAAAACACATTGGAAGATATTAACAGGAGATTAGAAACTTCAGAATAAAAGATCAATGAATATAAATGTTGTAGACTCTGGGTCTGGAGTTCTCTCTTGTCCAGCAAGAGAGGGTCACAGAATGAAAATGTGAGAGAGGCTAATGTCTGGGAGGAAACAAGAGCTCAGAATAAGGGTCTTTTATTAAGATCAGAAGGCTTACAAGTGTGATGGATGTGCACAAGAAGACAATGAAACCATGACCATTAACTCATGGGGATGAGGAAAGGGTGTTTTGAAGATATACAGGTGTTAGGGGTTTGGGTCAATACAAAACAAAATCCTGGGGATGGGAGGAAGTTTGTTTATAGAAGGCACGAGGGTCACCTCTGTTCACCTAAACTGGCCTACAGGACAAGATAGACAGAGCATGCTACCTCAGGGTCAACAAGGCACCTTTCTTTTGCTAATTAGCTCCCCTCTGGGCAACTTCACCCTGCTGAGGTCTAAAGTCCTGTTTTCCTGTTTTTGTCCATCCTGTGAAAGCAGCTTTCTGCTATTGTACTAAGTTGGGGGGTGCTTCTGCCCTGAATATTTAATCTTGTTTACCTCATTTTTGATGCTTTCATTCTGAGGCTTCCTATTCCTATATCTTTGTCCTATCCTGTGGTCCTTTGTCCTGTTGACCAAATCTTGTTTACCCAAACTTGGGTGTGTTCATCCTGTGGCTTTCTAATTCTTTATGCCTTGCTAACCCATCAGTGCAGACTCAGGTAATTCCTAAGCTTGTTCCCCACATATAAATACATATGAATAGAGATGAACTGAAACACAGAAGGAGAAAACTGAAATAAAAATATTAGCAGAGGTACTGCTTATAAGCAGGGTACTAATCGTGCTCTTTAGAACAATATCAATCAGCCTATAACATTCTGAACTGGAATTACAGTAAAGAATCTGGACAGAATTTGAGAAAAAAGATGGGTGCAATTTTCCACATTTAATGAAAAATATAAACAGCAAATTCAAAGTTAAAAAAATCACAGAGAACATAAAGAAAACTACAAGCATGTAAGAACAAAATTGTTGGAAGCTGTTAATAAAAATAATATCTTAGAACACAAAGCCAGAGAAAAAGGCATACAGGAAAAAAAGTAAGAGTAGCTACATCTTCCCATCAGAAACAAAGCAAGCCAGAAGAGGATAAAGTGATATCTTTACAATACCAGAGGAATAAAAAGCAGCCATCAACTTAGAAGTGTAATGCGCAAAATGTCTTTCAAAAAAAAAGACAAAATAAAGATTTTTTTTCAGGAAAAAAATGGCTGAGATAATTCACCGCTAGCAGACATGTTTTATAAGAAATGTTAAATAAAGTTCTTAAGGCAGAAGAAAAATGATGTCAAAGTAATTTAGATCTACACAATGAAGCACACTAAAAATTATTACTATGTAGGTAAATATATACAAATTCTATTTTATAGTTAGTTTTTCAAAATAAATGACTATTTAAAGCTAAAATATTAGCAACATGTTGCAGTGTTTATAAAATTTAATGAAAATTGTGACAACTGTAGGGAAAAGTTTAAGGGAGAGGGATTGTGCTGTTTTAAGAAGTCAATAATATTTATAAAGTGACATTGTATTGTTTTGAAGATAGATGATGAGATTGTATGCATATATTCTAAACCCTAGATAAACAACTCAGGCAAAAGTTAGAGCTATTAAACCAAGTGGACGAAAACAGAATTATACAAAAACACTTAGAGTACTGAAGAGAAAGTGGGAAAAATGATTAAAGAAATTATTTGACAGATGGAAAACAAATAGCAAAATCACATTTTATGCAAATAGTGCAAACATGCCAACTGAAAGGCACAAATGTCAGATGGGGTTAAAAAAAAATTAAAGCTCAATTTCAAGAAATCCACTTTGAAAAGAAAGTAACCAATAGGTTAAAAGTCAAAGGCCAGAAAATTATCAACTAAAAGTAAGCTTGAGTAGCTCTATTAATGTAAGAGAAAGGAATCTTAGAATGAGGGATATTAACATGGATAAAATGAGATATGTCTTAATGATAAAATGTCAATTCACCAAAAAGACATAATGATCCTAAACATATACACATACTTACTAACGGAGCTATTACTTCAAAATAGGTGAAACAAAAAGTGAAAGCTTACAAAAGAAATATGTAAATTCAAAATTATAGTTAGATATTTCAACATTCCTCCCTCAGTAATTGATATTATGAGCAGAAAAAAACCAAAATGTATAGAGAAGATGTACAAATAACTGTCAGCCAACCTGACCTAATTGATATTAACAAACACACAGCAATGGCAGAATACTCTTTTCAAGTATGCCCAGAAAAATCACTAAGATAAACCATATTTTGTCTCATAAAATGTCTCTATAAATTTAAAAGGATTCAGATAAAAACAAAGTGTGTTCTCTAAATATAACAGCATTGAAACAGAAATAAATAACAGAAAGCTCTCTACAAAATCTCCAAGTATTTGGAAATCAAACAACACAATTCAAATAACTGATGAGTCAAAGAATAAATCACAAGGAAATCCTAATATTTGAACTGATGGAAGATAAAAATGCATAATATTAAATAAATATTTCAGTCTCCCACTTATGGAAATAGAAAAAGGACTAATGAAACTGAAACAGGAAAAAAATGATTAAAAAGGTAAAATTTTTCTTTTCTTTGTTTCAACTTTTTATTTCAATTATGGTTAATATGTAGGGTAATATTGATTTCAAGTGTAGAATTTAGTGATTCATCACTTACATACAACACCCAGTACTCATCACAAGTGCCCTCTTTAGCCCATCCCTCACCCACCTACCCTCCAGCAACCTTCAGTTTGTTCTCTATAGTTAAGAGTCTCCTACGGTTTTCTCCCTTCTCTTTATTTTCTCCTTCCCCTATGATCATCCGATTTGTTTCTTAAATCCTACAATGAGTGAAATCATATGGTATTTGTCTTTTTCTAACTGACTTATTTCGCTTAGCATAATACACTCTAGCTCCATCCACATCATAGCAAATGGCAAGATTTCTTTCTTTTTGATGGCTGAGTGATATTCCATTGTTTATATATATGCTACCTCTTCTTTATCCATTCATTAGTCGATGGACATTTGGGTTTTTTCCATAGTTTAGTTTTTGTTGATATGCTTCTATAAACATCGGGGTGCATGTGTCCCTTCAAATCAGTATTTTTGTATTCTTTGGGTAAATATCTAGTAGTGCAATTGCTGGACCACAGGATAGTTCTATATTTAACTTTTTGAGGAATCTCCATACTATTTTCCAGAGTGACTGCACCAACAGTGTATGAGGGTTCCCCTTTGTCTGCATCTTGCCAACACCTGTTGTTTCCATGTTGTTAATTTTAGCCAGGTATCATGGTATATCTCATTGTAGTTTTGATTTCTATTTCCCTGATGATGAGTGATGTTGAGCATCTTTTCATGGGTCTGTTTGCCATCTGTATGTCTTCTTTGGAAAAATAACAGTTCATGTCTTCTGCCCATTTCTTAACTGGATTATTTGTTATTTGGTTGTTAAATTTGATAAATTCTTTATAGATTTTGGACACTAACCCTTTACCAGATATGTCTTTTGGAAATATCTTCTCCCATCCTGAAGGTTTCCTTTTAGTTGTGTCGATTATTTCCTTAGCTGTCAGAAACTTTTTATCTTCATGAAGTCCTAATAATTCATTTTTGCTTTTGTTCCATTGCTTCTGGGGATGTGTCTAGTAAGAAGTTGCTATGGCTGATATCAAAGAGGTTACTGCCTGTGTTCTCCTCTAGGATTTTGATGGTTTCTTGTCTCACATTTAGGTGTTTCATCCAAACTGAATTGATTTTTGTGTATGGTGTAAGAAAGTGATTGAGTTTCATTCTTCTGCATGTCACTGTCCAATTTTCTCAGAATCATTTGTTGATGAGACTGTTTTTTCTCCATTGGATATTCTTTCCTGCTTTGTTTAAGATTAGTTGACATATAGTTGTGGGTTCATTTCTGGGTTCTCTATTCTTTTCCATTTATCTATGTGTCTATTTTGTGCCAGTACCATACTGTTTTGAAGACTACACCTTTGTAAAATAGCTTGAAGTACAGAATTGTGATGCCTTCAGCTTTGCATTGCTTTTTAAAGATTGTTTTGGCTATTCAGAGTCTTTTGTGGTTCCAAACCAATGTTAGTATTGTATGTTCTAGCTCTGTAAGAATACCAGTGGCATTTTGACAGGGATTGCATTAAATGTATAGATTGCTTTAGAGAGAACAGACATTTAACAATATTTGTTCCTCCAATCCATGAACATGGATGTTTTCCATTTCTTTGTGTCATCTAAAAGAGAACAAATATTAATGAAATAGAAAGCAGTGAAAGAGTAGATAAAAGCAATGAAAGCAAAATCTAAATATTTGAAAAGATGAACACAGCTTCCAAGCCTCCAGTCAGACTGCTCAGGAAAAAGTGAGAAAACACAGTGCAAATTTCAGAAATAAAATAACAGTCATCACTATAGATCTCACAGACATGAGAAAGCTAATAAAGCGATACTGTGGAAAACTACATATTGATCAATTCAACAACCTAAACAAAATAAACTGATGGCTTAAAGCAGGTGTTACCAAAACTTGCTAAGAAGAAAGAATTAGACAAAATAATCTTATAGTTATTAAAAATATTGGATGTTTACTTAAAACTTTCTCATAAAGAAAATTTTAGTCCCATATTGCTTCAGTGGTGAATAACAACATACACTTATGGAAGAAATAATTCTAATTGTCTTTAAATTATTTGAGAAAATAGAAGAAAGGGCAACGGTTCCTAACTCATTTTACATAGAGACCAACATCATCCGGGTAGCAGGACTTTATTAAATAAATAAATAAATAAATAAATAAAAACACTAAACCATATTTTTCATTCTTAAAAGCATCTTATCAAATAAAATCAAGCAAAAAGTGTATTTTTTAATATATTTGAAAAAGGGAATGCATCTAAGTGGGATTTATCCAAGGAATGTAAACTGCTAAAATTTAAAAATCAAATAATATAATTCACCATACTAACACACTAAGAAAGAAAAACAAATCATTTAAATAATTTCAGTGCAAAAACCACCTGATAAAAACCACTTGGTAACATTCAAAATCTATTCATGAAAGTAATTCTTAGCCTACTAGAAACAGAGAGACACATCTTCAACCTGATAAAGGAAAACGAATAAAATCTTATAACTAATATATATAATGATGAACAACTGACTGTTTGCACCTGTTTTGCTCTCTCTCATGACTTCTATTCAACATTGTGCTGAAGGAAGGTCATAGAAATAAGGCAAGGAAAGAAATAAAGGCAAGGAAAAAAATAAAAAGCATACATACTGAAATGAAAAAAGTAAAATTGTGTGATCTGCAGGAGATATTATGACGTATATAGGTAATCCAGAGAACCTATGAAATGAAATGTGCGTTAGGGAGGCTATAGTATACAACTAGGTTATTATACATGCACCAACGTTATTTCTAAATTCTCATAACAACAAAAAGTGAACATTTAGAAAATCACAGTGTACAATTTCACCAGAAATGTGAAAATGTTAGAGATAAAATTAACAGAAATTATACAAAACTTATATGTGAGAACCTGCAGAACTGAGAAAAATTAAAGAAAACCTAAGTAAATAGAGAAATAGACCACGTTCAAAGATTAAAAGACTCAAATTGTTAAGATGTCAACTCATCCCATATTCACCTACAAATTCAAATACATCCTACTTAAAACAGCAACAAACTAATTTTTTAAAATAAAAAGTGCAAAATTTTATGGAAATTCAATATATGTAGAATAAACAAGAATTTTGTGTAAAAAAATCAAAGTTGGAGAACTTAGACTACCTAACTTCAAAACAGTGTAGAATGGGCGTAAAGATTGACATATAGATCAATGGAATGGTAAACAGGATCCATAAATTATATGTTCACAAGTACCTGTTCAATTGATTTTTAACCCAGCTTTCAAGGCAATATAATGGAGTGAAAGGTAACCTCTTCAGTAAGTGGTGTTGGAAGAATTGGATATCAATGTACAAAATATTTAACCTCAAGTCTAACTTAAAACATATACAGAAATTAACAATAAAATGTCAACCTATGTGTACGAGATGAACTTACTAATCTTCTGGGAAAAGACAGAGGAAAATCTTAGTAAACTTTGGTTAGGAAAAAACTCCCTTAAACAGACATGAACAAGTGTAAGAGAAAAAAGATAAATTAGACATCATCAGAATTTAACATTTCTTTCTCTTCAAAATATAGTGTGAAACCAATGAACACACAAAACACAGACTGGGAGAATATATTTGAGAATATATCTGAAAGTGAATTTGAATCTAGAATATATCCAGAGCATATATTTAGTGATAACACAAAAGAAGAGAAAAAAAATAAGATGACAAATGGCAAGATTTGACCAGATGCTTCACCAAAGAAGAAAGAGATAAGATTAGTAAATAAGCAAATTAAAAATGCTTGATTTCAGGGTGCCTGGTTGGTTCAAGTGGTAAAGCATTCTATTCTTTATCTCAGGGTTGCGAGTTTAAGCCTCACATTGGGTATAGGGTTCACTTTTAAAAAAGTGCTTGATATCATTAGTCATCAGGAAAGAACAAATTAAAACCACAGTGAGCTTGAACTATATACACATTGCAATGATCGATAGCTTTTAAAAGACTAATGTTTGCACGGATGTGAAATAACCAGAAAAGTAAAATATTATAGCCTCTTAGGAAAGAAATTTTATTAGTTTTTAAAAGATTAAAAATATGCTTACTATATGACCCAGCAATTCCACCCCTAAATGCTTAACCAAGAAAAACGAAAACTTAAATCCACAAATCTTGTGCTTAATTGAATGTTCTCACAGTAGCTTTATTCATAGTATCAAAATAAAAAAGAACCAAATGTCCCTCTGGTGATGAACAGATAAATAATTTGTGGTATACCCATCCATTGGAATACTTAGAAATAAAAGGAAATGAATGTCAGATATAAACATTTACTTGGATTAATGTCAAAAGTATTATGCTGAGTGAAATAAGCCCAACATAAAAGGTATCATATCATATAATTTTATGTAAAAATATTTTTCAAAAGGCAAAATTATTATTTTAGAAAGATCAGAATTGGCCACATTCAGGGAGGTGGGGAGAGAGCACTGACACCAAAGGGGAAGGAAATAAAATTTGGGGTGGTAAAAATATTTTGCTAGTGACTACTGAATTTCTATGTATGATGACTTTAGCAGTGAAATTGGTGAATTTTAGTGTATTAAAATTGTGACTCAACAAAGCTGTTTGAAAAATCTGGGTAAAAGTAATATTAAATTTGTGGAGGTGACTAAAGAAATATCTAACAAAAATTATAATACAATGATAGGTAGAAAATTAGGTAGAAAATCAACGATTTAAGTGTTTAACCAAATTATTATAACCTCAGGACTTCTAATGAAAATTTGAAGGTTTACTCATACTCAGGCATAGCGATATGAAGCCATTGACTAATAAAATAAAGCTAAAAGACTAAGAAATACCAGTGACATTGACCTAAGTAAATATATCAGGTTCAAAGATCTCATTTCTTGAATTATAAATGGAAATATTTTGAAAGTGAAGAAAAGAGCTTAAGTAAAAAAGAATTATCAATGGAACAAAAACCAACTAAAGGAAATTATGAATGACCTTAAAAGAGAATTATGGGTTTTAATGTGTGTCATTAATTTGAAATGAAAATAGAAACATCACTAATAAGTCACAGGAATAAAAGGCATACATAGGGAGTATGGTCAGTGATATTGTAAGTGTTATATGGTGACAAATGGTATCTACACTTGTGGTGAGAATAGCATAACATAGAAGGATGTTGAATCATTATATTGTATACCTGAAGTCAGTAACATTGTGTGCCAACTACTTTCAAATAGAAAAAAACAAAATGTTAAA
This sequence comes from Cryptoprocta ferox, assembly GCA_028646485.1. NCBI lineage: Eukaryota > Metazoa > Chordata > Mammalia > Carnivora > Eupleridae > Cryptoprocta > Cryptoprocta ferox. The sequence goes on from CM053573.1 coordinate 18,549,345, forward strand.
AAAACAGAAACATCAAGTATTCTGTCATGCTATATATGAAAATGTTATCCAAACTCTTGTCAGTTTGAGAGATCATTTGAAACTATAGACAAAAATAGGCTGAAAACTGCTGAAAAGCTCTTTGCTACCTAGGCAATATCAAACAAGTAACACAATTTTAAGAATAGAATTTAGGTTATTTTTGTATGGCTCTGAAATGATTAAATAAAGATAAATTGGGAGTAAATTACAGGACATTTATAGAACTATACATTCACTGGTTTTACAATATAAAAGTGCCCACTAATAGCTTAAGTTTTTACAGTGGGCTTCTTCCTGAAATTTGTAAAATGTGAAGTTGCCAAACTGTAGAATCAAAGGCTGCACACTGAGGCAGCGAGTGCAGAGGAGACCCAGGATAGAAATTGTCTGAGACTCTCAGAGCTGTCAGGTTCTGCAACAAACATCCCTAACCTTGGACCAGTCAACTTTCAGGAATGCTAATTGGACAGACTTGGCCAAGTTGAACAAGATTCCAAAATGAGCTTTTAATGAATGGCTGACTTTTCTGGTAAGTCCTTATTGTATTGGAGATGAGAATGGAAATGCATATAATATTTTTGAACAGAATTTTTTTTCATAATACAACATGGTTTTCAGTATGTTTTCCTTCACAATTTTAAAATTTGATCCAGTTTCCCCCTAAATATGTTTACTAAAAGAGTAAAGGGAAAAAAAATAGAGGCCCAACGGTTTCTGAACTCTGAACTCATTGTTCTTGCACTGCATACACAAAATAAATAACTAATAAATTCTAGGCTTGAAATACTAATTTCAGAAGAAGATTTCATTGAGAAAGATATAAGAAGTCAACAAGTGGTGTCCTAGATATGCCTGATATATTAGATAACTAATGAAGAGAAATATAAACATCTATTTTTTCTTGCCATCTAATATTTTGATGTTCATTTTACCATATCTTGAGAATTCCATGTTAATTCCTCCCCCAAGACTCCACTCTTATTCTTTCCTCACCTGGGTGTCTCTTATCCTTCTCTTAAACTTCTCCATCAGATTTTAAGATCCATGAAGAGAATCAGTGTATGTCATTCATTGCTGTATCTTAATGCCTAGGACATGCACTGGCACATATGTTACGCCTTTTCTACATGGCACCTACAAAGAGAATTCTCTAGATACCTGATGTGAGAGCACATCTAATTCCATCCCTAGCAACAGCAAAGTCTCTGAAGAAGGTGACAAATGAGCTATTAACAGCTTTTTTTCCGGGAATTTGGAACTTCAACCTTCACCAAACTATTTAATAGGACCTCTCATTTAATTAATTCTAACAATACCAGGACTACATATGATTTATGGAAGATTCTCTTATACAGAAACTGTTTCAATCATCAGAATCTGTTCTCTTTTTTGTAGATAAGGATTTCAGTCAATTCCTGGAAACCTGCAGTCAAGCCTACTTCAGGTTTAAGAAATGAGACACTCAGCATTGCCTACACGTTAAACAGACATCCTAGTGATCATGTAAAGTCCCTTTGCTTAAGAATACTCAATCTGCTTTTGGCTGATAAGTGTATTTAATGTTATTATTGTTATTTCACCAATCTTTGCATTTCTGGAAAGGGGACCCACCTTCAGTGATGTATAAAAAGTCAAAAAATTCTCAGAGATGACATTGAGAAAACAGCAGTGGTATAAAGCAAACATCTGGCTCGTAAGTTCAAAGTCAATTAACTTTTCCACAATAATTTCCCCAATATTCCCTTCTTTGAAAGGGATGGAGAGGGTTGCGAAGAAGGTTTTCCCTCTTTTTTTTTTTTAAATCAGAAAGTATTTTTGAAAGTAGCCTGAGGATGCATGCCCTTGTATCTCTGATGTCCAAAGATTATTCTATTTTCAAAGTGTCTATGAACCAAAATAAACTGGCAAGAGAAATCAATTCTTTCATGGATGTTAATTTACATAAAATTCATTCTTATATTCTTTCACCAGATATCACTGAATATCTGCCAGGAACTGCTCTAGGATGGGACAATATAACTGAAAGAGAACCGAGCACTCTGGTCCTCAAGGAAATCGTAGGCGCATAAAGTTTAGACAATCAAGCTCCTGATGGTAGTTCAGCCTGTTGAGGACCAGACTAATCATATTCCAACACATGTCATCCCAAGTATGAGTGGAGTCTCTCCTGGCGAGGCTATGCAAACCCAGATTCTTTTCTTTTGTTGTTCTAACCACCCTGAGCATCGGTTTGTGTAAATTATCACCACTAAAAACCTAAATCTGAGAGGTTGACAAATTTGGGCTCAATATAATTGCTAAAATTGATCTAAAGTTATAGTAATTGTACTGATATGTATTTTTTAATGATCGATCCCACTTTTAGCTCAGATCTGTTTAGCAGTTGGAGGAAAAAAATAACAGGAGTTTTGAAAACCTGAGTCCCAATGTCTCCTAAGGGACAGGGTGCTATGAGAAAGTAATCCTCTCCAGTGATGCTCCCAGACTGCATACATGGAAGATTCCAAAGAAACTCCTCAAACTTTCAAGATGAGTAGCCATCATTCACAAAGGGTAATTACATGTTTACCCCATGGAATCTAAGCTTCGTGAGAGCAGAATCATGTTATTGGTTTACTTTATCTTTAGCGCCTATCATACAGTGGCATGTGATATGTGTTAACAGACTGATTGACATTTAGAAGAATCCACAGACCAAACTAATTAAAAATAAAGGGAGAGATTTTTTTCTTCCAACTTTTAAGGTAAAGTCCAATCAGTTAACATATAGTGTAATACTAGTTACGGGTATAGGATCCAGCGATTCATCACATACACACAACGCCCAGTGCCCATCACAAGAAGTGCCCCCCTTAATACCCATCACCCATTTAACCAAGCCCCCTGCTCACCTCCCCTCCAGCAACCCTCAGTTTGTTCTCTAGTTAGGTATCTCTTTTTTGGTTTCTCTCTCTCTCTCTCTCTCTCTTTTCTTCCCCTATGTTCATCTGTATTGTTTCTTAAATTCCACATATGAGTGAAATCATATGGCATTTGTCTTTTTCTGACGGACTAATTCCACTTAGCATAATACACTCTAACACTATCCACGTTGTTGTAAATGGCAAGATTTCATTCTGTTTAATGGCTGAGTAATATTCCACTGTATAAAAATATACTACCTCTTCTTTATCCATTCATCAGTTGATGGACATTTGGGCTCTTTCCAGAATTTGGCTATTGTTGATAATGCTGCTATAAACATCAGGGTCCATGTATCCTTTTAAATCAGTATATTTGTATCCTTTGAGTAAATATCTAGTAGTGCAATTGCTGGATTGTAGGGTGGTTTTATTTTTAACTTTCTGAGGAAGCTCCATACCAGTTTCCAGAGGGGCTGTACCATTTGCATTCCCACCAGCTATGTAAGAGGGTTCCCCTCTCTCTGCTTTCTACCCAACACCTACTGTTTCCATGTTGTTAATTTTAGCTAGGTGTGAAGGGATATTTCATTGTAGTTTAATTTTTATTTACCTGATGATGAGTGATGTTGAGCATCTTTTCATGTGTCTGTTTGCCATTTGGATATCTTCTTTGGAAAAATGTCAGTTCATGTCTTCTGCCCATTTCTTAACTGGGTTACCTATTTTTTGGGTATTGATTGAGCTTGACAAGTTCTTTACAGATTTTGGATACTAACCCTTTATTGGATATGTCATTTGAAAATATCTTCTCCCATTCTGAAGTTTGCCTTTTAGTTTTGTTGTTTCCTTCGCCATGCAGAAACTTTTTATCTTGATGATGTTCCAATAGTTCATTTTTGTTTTTGTTTCCCTTCCTTCTGGAGATGTGTCTAATAAGAAGTTGGTACGGTTGATGTCAAAGAAGTTCCTGCCTGTATTCTCCTCTAGGATGTTGATGTTTTCCTATCTTACATTCAGTTCTTTCATCCATTTTAAATATATTTGTGTGTATGGTGTAAAAAAGCGGTCCAATTTCATTCTTCTGCATGTCACTGTCCAGTTTTCCCAAGATCATTTATTGAAGAGACTGTTTTTTCTCCATTGAATATTCTTTCCTGCTTTGTTGAAGATTAGTTGACATATAGTTGTGGGTTCATTTCTGGGTTTTCTACTCTTTTCCATTTGTCTAGGTGTCTGTTCTTGTGCAAGTACCATATTGTCTTGATGACTACAGCTTCGTAATATAGCTTGGAGCCCAGAATTGTGATGCCTCCAGCTTTGCTTTGCTTTTTCAAGATTGCTTTGGCTATTTGGGGTCTTTTGTGGTTCCATTTTAGGATTGTTTGTTCTTGCTTTTTAAGAAATGCTGGTGGTATTTTGATAGGTATTGCATTAAATGTGTACATTGCTTTGGGTAGTGTGGGCATTTTAACAATATTTGTTCTTTCAATCAATGAGCATGGAATCTTTTCCATTTCTTTGTGTCATCTGCAATTTAAAATAAAAGGAAATTTTAGTTTTTAATGTCATCTCTTATTATTAGTCTCTTTGTATTTGTCTTATAGGTTGTATTATATGTATCTATAGATATATAAAGAATATATATCCTCTTGATTCTATTTCTGTTATATATGTGTTTATATACTATATAACAATAATCAATGTATTGATTCTGTTTCCATTATATGCATATACAGGAAATACCTGAGTCCCTGTGTACCAGTCAAATTGACCCATCACTCCTTTTCTTTCTGTGAGGAGCTATTAAGAACTAAGAAGGAAAAAAGGAAAGAGAAGAAAAATGAAGCTATTACAAAGAACATGTAAACAGAAAACAAACAAAAAAAAAGAAAAGTGAAATAGATATGGTGGCAGATATGATGGAAATACGAACAAAAGGTGTGAATTAACAATTTGCCAAAGAGAAAACTCAAATGGGCAATGAGCATAATAACTGACACTCATTTCACTATTAATGAGGAAAATGTAACAATAGAACATTTTATTGGATTCAGCAAACCTTGGTAAGTATGTGCAGTAATGGAAACATTCATATGCTGTTATTTGTACTGTAACCTGTACATCAACTTTAGGCATATAAAAATTATGTTTGGGTGCAGCCAGATATTGTAAGATTTTCAGAACAATTTCCCTAGAAAGAACAAGACTAACATTCTAGGATCAGAGGATGCTAACTGAACAGATATATAGACCAGGAGGGGCACCTCACACTCAGAACTGCCTTCAGTCAGAGTAGCTTTCAGTAGTATAAGTTTTACATTTTACTTTGTGGATCCTTAGAGTGCCTACCACAAACAGAGACTAATTCAGAGGCGCCACTGTGACAACATAACCCTTCTTCTTTGACAAGAGCACCCCCTGCCACATCATGAGATTAGAAGTCACTTTAATAAGAAGCTATATTATTAAAATGACTCTTTACAATCATAGTAGTCCTAAAGAAGGCTGAGAAACTTTTAGTGATCTGACAGAGTTTTCTAATTTAAATATGAATAATTTAGAAATGCGTCAGACTTGGGAAAATTGAAATGGAGTGCAAGAATAATGTTTTTAGGACTGTGAATAGAAACATTTTGGCATAGACGTGTATAGGGCTGGGGTGTGCAGAAGTGGGGAAGTGTGTATGGAAAGTACCTCTTAATACAAATCTAAAGAATCTTTCATCTTTTTCAGACTACAGGGAATCATAATCTTTTTAAATATAAGCTGAGACAACAGAGCAGAAGAGATGCGATTTCTTGGTGTCCTAGGGACAGACAAGGACAAAGGAGAAGGAGAAAGTTTCCCCATGCCTTCCAGACACTGCCGTGTCTCTGCATCCCACAGCATACATCTCCCGAATTAGTTCTAGTTTTTCGAATTTTTGATGACTATATTTTAAGTGTCACATTTTGGCATGGAAGCCAGAATTTACTTAATATTTTTTCTTGTTCACCAGTTTGTATTATATTTTTTCATGTCAGACGGGTAATGTCCTGAGGTCGCGTAGCAAGGTTTAAGGGAAACACATATCACACAATGGCATGGACACCCAATCAACATGCTTCTGAACTACAAAAGGATCTGTACTGTTTTCATTAGTACTTTCACTTCACTTTTTTCATACGTGCACACACACACACACACACACACACAACCTTTCACTAAAATTAAAAGGGAAATGAAGGAATACAACATTAATTGACAAATTCAAGTCTGGAAATCAACATTTATTTTAAATATAAATAAGTATTTATTGTAAGTACCAATTAAAATATTACACATCAAAATGTTCAATCCTATTTTATTGGTGTTAATGAGCTATTCATCATATGAATGTGGAAACAGTGCTCCATCTTATTTGCAATATTATTGTGAGGTCGGCTCTTATGGAGTGAAATCTTGTCAGATTTACTTGGTAGACAGTGAGTGTATCTTGCTAGAGAATCCACCAGGGAATCCTATAGGAATTAAATTTGTCTATCCTTTGAGGAACTGGCTGAAGCCATTTATAAACGCTTGACATTAATTGGCCTCCGATTTGCAGCAGGTTAGTGTTGTTCTTTGGGATTGATTGTGATTTCTGGGATAGAAAATTAAAGATATCGTATCATTGTATTATTTTCACTGTAAATTGATAAAACCAACTCAAAACTTCCTAAGTAAATCTACTGCCTTAACTAAGAAGTCCAGCTGAGGGTACATTATGTCCTGCATTGTCAGATCAAGGGTTCAAATGATGTCATCAGAACTCTTTCTCACTTGCACTCCCTTTCTCTCCATCTCATGGCTTTCCCTGTTTCTTCTATTTCTCTCCCCTACCATAAAAATCCTAGATAGAGGCATGCTTGGGTGGCTCAGTGTATTTAAGCATCTGACTCTTGATTTTGGCTCGGGTCATGATCTCACAGTTCATGAGTTTGAGCCCCACATCAGGCTTTGCACTAACAGTGCTGAACCTGCTTGGTTTCTGTCTCCCTCTTTCTCTCTGCTCCTCCCCCACGTACTCTCTCTCTCTCTCTCAAAATAAGTGAAAATTTAAAAAAAAAAATCCTAGACAGAGTCTGACAAGCCTTGTATCATATGTTCCGGCTCATGGAATACCAGGATTGGCAGATGTGGTAGAGCTTCTTGTTGAAAAGCCTTAACAGAATCACACAAAATAACCGTGGGAACCCTCTCACGGCAAAACAGAGGGAGACTGAGCACACAAAAGTAATAGACAATAACTCCTCTGATCTGTGTTAGGTGTGTCTTTGTATTTTGATGCCTTGAAGCGGTGGGGCCTTACTGACACTGGAAGGGATTTGCTCCTCCCAGTGTTAGCTAATCCTTAGAGATAGAAATCAATTCAGGAGGGATGTTGCCATTCAAATGCAAACTAACCAATCGAAGCTTTCCCCTCCAGCCCTCATCAGGCTCTTGCACTCCAGGTCAGTGGTTCCCTGTCCTATTCTTGCCAGAGACGAACACCATGCGACTCAATTGAGCTCCTACAATCCAGTGCCCATTGAAAATAGTCAAACTAGCCAATTAAAGTCTATTTAACCTACCTCTCTTTCCTTCATTCAGAAACCACAGCAAAGGCTCTTACCCACATTTTCTGCTTGTCCCTTTGTCTCCTTACTGACCCTGGTGCTTCCTCCTGTAGCTCTGCTTGGTGTGGCATGCCACCTACATAAATGTCTTCCTAAGTGACAGTCATTTCCATATCTGCATGTCCTGCTATAATGGATTAATTAAAATCTTGAGTACATTTTAAAATATAATCTTATATGCTTATACTTTGGATTTAAATTAATCCATTCATTCATTCATTATTTTATTATTCAATTGATATGTATCAAGCCCTTTGTTCTAGGTGCAAATATTATTATTTCTTTAGCTTAAGTACTAAAACCCATCTATTGGTATTTCAAGTGGCATTTTTCCTCCATTATCCCTGTATTAGTCAGGGTTCTCCAGAGAAACAGAACCAATAGAAGAGGTAGATAGACTTTTTTTTTTGGATAGATATTATGAGGAATTGGCTCACATGATTATAGAGGCTGAGAGGGCTCCCGATTTGCTATCTGTAAACTGGGATAACTGTTGTAGTTACAGGTGTAGTTCCAATCCAAATCTGAAGGCCTGAGAACCAGAGGAGACAATATGTAAATTCCAGGCTGAGTCTGAAGCCTTGAGAACCAGGAACACCAATGTCTGAGGGCAGGAGAAGATAAGTGTCCAGCCCATTTGTTCTTTCTCTACCTTTTTGTTCCATTTGAGTCTTCAGTGGATTGGATAATGCCTGCCCACATTGGGCAGGGCATCTTTTTTACTTAGTGTACCAATTCGAATGTTACCTTCTTCAGGAAACACTCTGACAGACACACCCAGAAATAATGTTTGGTCAGCCCTCTGGATATCCTTTAGCCCAGTCAAACTGACCCATAAAATTAACTGCCACATCCCTGAGCATCTTCTTTTATAGCATCATTTAATTTACAAGTTTTTTTCAAGACTTTGAAAATTGTGGGGTGCCTGGGTGCTCAGTCAGTTGTGTCAGACTCTGGATTTTGGTTCAGGTCATGAAATTGCAGTAATTCGTGAGATTGAGCCACACATTGGGTTCTACATTGCCAGCATAAAGCCTGCTTGGGATTCTCTCTCTCCCTCTCTCTCTCCGCCCCTCCCCTACTTGTGGGAGCACCCATGTGGTCCCTCTCTCTCAAAATAAATAAATTAATTTAAAAAAAGAAATCATAATATACATATCAAAGAGAAATAGAGAGTGCAAAAGAAAGAGGGAGAGAGAGTAAAACATTCTTTCAAAGTAAATAGATTGATTAAATATTTTATTTTTGGTTTATATTTTTATATTTTAGTACTTAGTTTCAACTCAGGAAATGCTGTAGGTCACTGAATTTTTTTGCCATTAAATAAATTTGGAGGTTTGAATAAGATTCTGCATATAGTATTAGTTAAACAAAGTTTGGTTTTAACACAGTATTTTATTTTATTTTTTATAATGTATGATAGAGAAAAGTTCTAAAATACACAGTCCATATGGTCCAGAAATCTGATGAAGAAAACATAATGTCTGGGGGCACCTGAATGGTTTAGTCAGTTAAGTGTCCAACTTCCTGTGTCAGACTTCAGCTTAGGTCACGATCTCATGGTTCAGACTCTGTGTTGACAACTCAGAACCTGGAGCCTGCTTTGGATTCAAATGTCTCCTGAATTTGGTGTCTCCTTCTCTCTCTGCCCCTCCCCCAGTCATGCTATAAACAAACAAACAAACAAGCAAACAAACTTAAAACAATATAGGAAGAACACACCAGGAGATATAATACTTCAATGGACCACTAGCACCAAAGAGTTAAGGAGAGAATACTCATCATCCAATTAAATGAATCAGCCTTGTGGATTGATTTTTTGGAACTTGTATTATTTGGAACTGTACCTTAAAACTCAGTTGCACACACTATAACAAGGCAAGGACACCAAGGGGTAGGCATTCGGGAGGGAACTTGGCACCACTGTGGCCGGGCATATGTGTGCACTTGGCTATTGCCAGGAGAGTTTTCAGTCAGCCAACACTCAATAAAAGGAACAGAAGCAGGCTTGGCAGCGTCACACTGGAAACCAGCAGAGGCTGTGCCAACTCTGGAAGCTGAGGCAAAGTCTGCAACAATAATTAAGTAGGAGCACAGCTCTGCAATCCTTCCTAAACAAAGGGAGCTTGGAGAGAAATCACTCTTTTCGGGGTCCTGATTGAAGGCATGTTGTCTTTGCCCACCCACTCTATTCATCTGATCCCACAACCATGACTTTCGCAACTAGCTTGTAAATGCCGTTGCACACAACCCATTGTCTTTTTCCACTCCCTTTTAGCAATTACAGACCTTGTTGATCTGTAGCATGAGTGAAGAATGAGCCTAATAGCTTTAAAAGATGCGTCCTAAAATTAGTTTGTCACTGCAAGCCTTTCAATTCCTCCATTTTATATTGCCCTTGTTTGCTCAGCTCCTGTTGCAAAAATCTAGTGTCCATTTAGGATAGTGTGCATCCTCTGTTTCGCTCTGAATCAAGCCAAGATGGAAATAAATTTTAAAAAATCCCGTTCCCTCATGTCTTCTGTGTTAAATTCCTTGCAAGATGTGTTAAATGACCCAGGTGGCAAGGCAACAATAAGGCTATGTTTTGCGCACAAGAACGAGTGTAGAAGAGAGGATTAAAGAGTTGTATGCCTTCGGAAAGCACACACTTGAGCCGCCACAAGCCGATTGTGTCCTGAATTAGATCCACCCAATGTCTTAATGGTAAGATAGGAGCTGCCAAACTCTTAGGTAATCTGCATAGAATTTGATGCTGCAGAATTCAGTTTTGTTATACTCTCCACTAACATTCGGCTGTGTCAGTGTCCTGAGTCACTTCAATTCTCTGTCCTTTAATTTTCCATTTAATGTGAGGACAACAAAAGCAGAGCTGGCCTCATATATAAAGCAAATATGTTCCTTTTCTGCAACAAGTTTGGAAACAATGTTCAGTCATGGAGGGATGATTATACAAATGATAATATGAGAATAATTCATTGATTCACTCGATAAGTGAACATTCACTTATTCAACAAACATTAATGAGCTCCTACTGTGTGCCATGCTCTATTTGGGTTTTTTATTTAAAATTTTTTTTAATGTTTATTTTTGAGAGAAAGAGACACAGAGTGTGAGTGGGGGAGGGGCAGAGAGAGAGGGAGACACAGAATCAGAAGCAGGCTCCAGGCTCCGAGCTGTCAGCACAGAGCCTGACGCGGGGCTCGAACTCATGAACTATGAGATCATGACCTGAGCTGAAGTCGGCTGCTTAACTGACTGAGCCACCCGGGCACCCCTATTTGGGGTTTTTGAAATACTGCAGTGAACAAAATAAACTTTCTGCTGTTAGGAGTTTCAGATCCCACTATGGATGGGGGGAAGGGAAAGACACAGCCAGACAAGTTAGGATACACATTCATAATATGTCAGTGGGGGATATGAGCTAATAGAAAAATAAGACAAGGTAAGGAGATAGAGTGACATAGAGAGAGATATGATACCATCTTGGTGACATAGGCTGTTCCTGACTTTGGTCCCCCACACAAAAAGAACAGTTAACAACTACGCATAAACGGGACACATAAACGGGACAACTACGCATGAACAGGACACCACTGAGAGAATCTTAGAACGTGAGGATGACGATAAAGCACCCTCTGTACCAAAGAGGCCAAGAAAGACTTGTTAGAAGGGTAAGTGAGGCAGCTAAGAACTGATGGCATTACTCCTCCCCCAGGACAGTGTGGCACCATGCAGAGAGGACTCCCTAGTTCTTCCCGTGGAAAAAGAGATCCCATGGGAAACAACCAGCCTCCTCAGCATTGTGGGCCACTTTGTGGGAGACCCTATTCTGGTCTTGCCCCACAGGGATTACAGGGAAACTATGGGGCTCAATACAGGGGGCTGACTGACAGAGAAGATGGACGGGACTTGTGACAACCAGCACATAGATCTTGGACCACCCAATTCACACCTGCAGTGCTCAAGTAGTAGTCTCAGACAGTGGTTTTGCTCATCTGCAGAACCACGTGGTGGTGCACTCTGGCCAGAGAACTTCTTGGGGTGCATATCTGCCTCATTCAGGTCTTCGGACAAAGAGTTTTGCCAGCCCAAAGCCTGGTTTGCCCACACCCAGGCAAGGAGCTGAGTCCTAGCCCTACCAACAAAGGAACGTGTCTTCATGCTCATTCTGACCAGGAAGGCTGGTAAGAACACCCGAAGCTGTGCAGTTCAGCGATACGTGAGCTGAGAGGCTGGTGGGAAAACCTGAAAGCCCCAGGGGAAGCCAGCACTAGGCATGGAGGGCTCTCCTGAGGCAGGGGTATTAATCTATTGTCAAGGCAGAGGGTAGTTCCAAGCCAATCCTGAGAAGAAATCTGCTTAAATAAAAGAAAACAAAAACAAAAAACAAAATTAAGAGGTGTCTGGAATGGCCTGTCTGCATCCCTCCAAGGCAAGTGAGCTGAAACATACCTCCACCCCCTGTGACTCCCAGGCTCCATCAGACCAGTGGAGACGTGTAACCTGGAAGACGTGTAACTGGGTAAGTGAGTACGGAGGGGTCCCTTGCTAAGCCCAGGCAGGGGGATTAATTTACAGCTGAGACTGAGGGTAACTCCTGGCTCTGTGGCCCTTTCCCATCTCATCCAGGCAAAAGAACTGAGATAATAGCTTCACTTGCTGTGGACATCTCCTGGCCCCATGTGACCAAAAGCGCTGGCAAGAACATTTAGAAGCTGCATAAACCAGAAACTCTTGAGCTGAGACATGGCAGGCAGAATTGATAATCTGCTGAGCAAAGCCAGTGGCCCTGTTCTGCCGGGGCACTTGGGGAATGAATTAGATTGGGTTAACACAACAAACAGAGAGCTTTACTGGCTTCATAGCTTCTTCCCCTGCTACCCCTGGCCAGAAATACGAATCTGTAGTCCCACTCATTGTTGAATTCAGCATTCAGGCTGCACAGCCAGGGAGCCTAACCAGAACACACAGGAAGCTGCGTAGCCCATCCAACAGCCCTGCTGAAAGCAGCATTTGAACAGAGAATACCGCCCATGGCTTTCCCCCATCTGCAGAGCACAACCAGCGGTCTCAGCTGACCGGGAAATTCAGTGCACACTCTTGCCTGATTTGGGTTCCCAAACAATGAGTCATACTGACCCTGGATCCCATCTTGATGCCTTGTCAGGGCAGGAAAGCTAATTCATAGCCCACCTGCTACCAGATTTAATACCCAGTTCTCACTATCAGGTAAGCCTGACCAGAGAATATAGGCAACCAGAGAGCCCAACCTTACTTGTGTAGGGAACCAAACCAGCAGTCCTAGCCAACTGTTCTCAGACAGTGTGCAACCCTCCCGTCCCTGACCTCACAGTTCAAACAGTTGTTTCACCCCAAAATGGACTATAATGGTGAGCCCTACCTGCCCAGTGCAGCACCAGCAGACATACCTAGAAACCCAAACTGAGCTGCCTTGGTGATCCATCTCTGCCAACGCAAACCTGTAAAGTCTGGAAATGGAACCCAATTACCCAAATGCACAGGTACCCATGTAATGAATCAGGGATCACCAAAACACACAAACAAACAAACAAAACCAATAAACCAACCAAACAAAAGAACAAACAAAACGCGCACACACACACACACACACAAACACACACAAACCAGGTTAAATAACACCACCAAAGGAAACTCATAAAGCTCTAATAACTGATCCAAAAGAAATGCAGATCTATCAACTGTCAGATAAATAATTAATAATAATTATTTAAAAAAATTGTAATGGCTTTTTTTGTTTGAGAGAGAAACAGAGAGACAGAGAGACAGAGAGACAGAGTGTGAGCAAGAGAGAGGCACAGAGAAGGAGACACAAAATCTGAAGGAGGCTCCACGTAGTCAGCAGAGCGCCCATGCGGGGCTTGAACTCACAAACCGTGAAATCATGACCAGAGCCGAAGTCAGACACTTAACCTACTGAGCCACCCAGGCGCCCCAATAATAATTCTTTTAAAGAAGTTTGGTGAACTACAAGAACACACAGATAGTCAACCAAACAAAATCAGGGAAAATAATTCATGGACCAAACAAGAAGTTTGAGAAAGCAAATATAAACCATCAAAAATTGAGTTGAAAAATACAATAACTGCACTGAAGAACTTGATAGTTTTCCCCATCTTTACTCAAGTATTATTAACACATAAAATTGCATTATAAAGTGTACATGGTAATTATATACGTAGATATATAAATACACATATGTATATATAAAAATACATACACACACAGACACACACACACACACACACACACACAGTAAAAGGATTCCCACCAAATTAACACATCTATCCTCTCACACACTTTTTAACTTTAAATGTTAATGTTTTTAATTAAGTACTAAGAAATCTCTCTAGGCTCCTCACCTATGATATCAAAATATGTTTTAAAACTTTGGTGTCTTACCACTTTTTAAAAATGTTTCATTTATTTTTGAGAAAGAGCATGAGGAGGGAGGGGCAGAGAGACAGGGAGATGGAGGATTTGAAGCAGACTCCATGCTGACAGCAATGAGCCCTTGTGGGGCTTGAACTCATGAACCAGGAGATGGTGACCTGAGCAGAAGTGGAACGCTCGACCAACTGAGCCATGTGCTTGACCCTTTACCACTCTCAATAGTGATTTAATAATATCAATTTATCAACTTTCACTTAAACCCCCATTTTTTCCTCTTTCCTCTATTCTCATGAATTATCTCTCAAAAAAAGAAAATCCTGATGTACTATCTTTGGGAAATACAACTCTATCAATCTTGGGGGAGTTAAACTAAAATAATTTTAGCAAATAGCACACTGAAAGGTCATGAATATTTCATAAGAAAATTAAGTAGGAGATAGATCTGATGGACCACATAGGCCCAGGCCAGAATTACTTTTGAAATAAATTGTTTTTATTAAGTCTATTTAGTGTTCAATAACATTGAACAAACGCTTTGTGCTTCAGTTTCTCATTTACAGAAGAGGGGTGCATTGGTAATGCACATAATTTCAAATAGAAGTTAAAGTTTTCTAACATATAAAAATAAATTGATAATACACCCTCCCCCCGACTTAATGATTTAACAATATTGGTGGATATATCACCAAGCTAAAACTCCTTGACCTTTTAGTTTGAGATAGTAGCAAAATCAATGCACAAATAAAAATATACACTTTGAGATTTTGTTTTCATGAAAGAGAATAAGGTTAGACTGTGGCATTCACTTGGACACTTTATTGGGACTTTTACTTTCTTGTTATAACTTCTGCATTTGGGAACGCTGTGGCAATTTTGTATAGTTGCAATTTTTCAAAGAAAAGATACATTGGCTTCTAGAATAAAGACACATATAGCTTTTTTTCCCCTTTTCTAAGTAGGCTTAGGGGAAAAAATGTTTTTATCATGACACTTAACAGAAAGGCAGAAACTTGGGAGATATACAGAAATATCTCCTGGAGAAAGAAATTCAAAAGCCAGCTACAGAGGTTGAAGCACTTCTCAAAAAGCTACTGCCTGTGGTAGCATAGGATGCTCATCATTACATCTCTTCTACTTGCAGTTCTCCAGCTGCATAAAAGAAGGCTATTGCCTTAACCTTGACTTTAAATGCACAAGTCCTGACAACCCATAGACGTCAGCCCAGTGTGGTGATTAGAAGGCAGAGATGATCTGTATTATCCTTGTCTTGCTCTTGTGTTATTTAGTGATTAGCAAATTGATCTTCAGTTAACACAATAACAAGGAAGGTTGGGTTCTAATTAGTGTGTAATAACTTTAGAGATAATAATACATGAAGGGTCAAGAAGAATTTCCTTGCATTATAAGTCATTCATCAATACCTGTGCTACTGGGGAGATTATTAAGTTAGAAAAATTAATCTTTATGATTCTAAGCTAATTTATCCAACATGTGTTACCATAGACTTTAATAAAATGGTAACAGAATTTTTATTATTAAAAGTCTGTTGACATAGATTTTTATAATTAAATTCACACAAGTAAATAATCCGTACCGATTTCAGATTGATAAGGAGTATCCCAGAGTAGTGGGTGAAACTTTAGGAAAGATTTGTGGACAATTATTTTAGTGAGACAGAAGTACAGGTGAGCCATCGCCAGCTACTGCCCCAACTATCCTTAGACAGTCGCCTGGTCTAGAGAAATCCAGTGGGAGTGCAGAGATCACCCTTATGTTTATGATTATACAGTGAGTGAATACAATGGTTTATAATGTTTCAACATACTCTCCAATGTAAAATATAGAATAAACTGTGTTTACTGCATATTTGATCAAACTTACTGTGGAATGCAGAAATAGATATACTTTTCTTCTATACCTCATAAGGATTCTCATTGCCCTTCAGATAAAGTTCAAATCCTATTCACCTCACATGTTATCTTTCACAGTATAACCTTACTTCACCTCCCATTACTTTCGAAAGCTTTTTTTTCCCTCTTACACAGCAGTCTGTTTCTTACTCTCACCCCAGTATACAATATTCAGTTTCTCATCTCTAACTTCTCTTGAAGTTTTCTGTTTGTTCTCCTGATGATCTGTATTTTGCTTTTTCTAAGCTGACCACTCCTTGAAGTTCAGGTAAATCCAACTCCATTATGAACCTGCCTCAGATGGTTGTAACAAATATCTGTTCCATCCTAATGACTATCACGAACACATATGTTTGAAGTGAGTGTTGGGAAATATCCTTCTTAGCTTTTGCTTTCAAATCCACTTACATTATCATATGTTTTCTTATATATCATTTTCTTATTTTAGATGTAAATATATTTTTGCTGCAGCATTATTGATTCAATGCTCAAATACTGCATTTCTACCAACTCAATAATGAACAGAGGTGAGAATTTGCTATCTTCTTATTCTCCTGACGGAATACTACAAAACTATGACACTCTTAATAAATGATTGTTGAACTAAACTGAACAGAAAAACAAAACACCAGTTTTTAATGTTTATTATTATTATTGTTATTTAATATAATTTATTGTCAAGTTAGCTAACATACAGTGTGTACAGTGTGCTTTTGGTTTTGGGCATAGATTCCTGTGATTCATCGCTTACATACAATACCCAGTGCTCATCCCAATAAGTGCCCTCCTCCATGCCCATCACCCATTTCCCTTCTCTATCCACCCTCCTCCCAACAATCCTCAGTTTGTTCTCTGTATTTAAGAGTCTTTTATGGTTTGCTTCCCTCTCTCTCTGTTTGTAACTATTTTTCCCCTTCCCTCCCTCTCCCCTATGGTCTTCTGTTAAGTTTCTCAAGTTCCACATAACTATCTATCTATCATCTATCATCTATCTATAATCTATCTACCTATCGTTTATCTATATTTGAGTAAAATTTTTATTGTCCTCTAAAATTCTGTCTTGTTTGTTAAAATAGTAGTCATTTTATGAAATTATTCCACTAAATTTACTGGAAATTTCTATACTATTCATGCAGATTTTGCTTTAAACAAGTTGCCTTAAATATTCTGAGAAAATCTCTACATTTTACTCTATGTAATATTTAAGTGATACCTAGTTTAAGAAAATGAAATAATATAAAAGCCATGTTAAAATAGAGAGTTTAAACCTTTCTATTTTATATCACCAGTTTCAATTCCATAAATGTCCTGTTGGTTATTAACTTGCCTCTCCCACAGCAGTAACTCACCCAACAAGGAAATTCATTTTGCCCAGCAGCAAATGATAATATTAAAAAAGAACCTTGAACATTCATGTCACAGCACTTCACTTGGCAATATGTGCCAACCACTTCACATATATTGACCCTAACACGTGCATAGTCTCAGAAGAGAATAATTTCTCTTTATATAGAGGAAAACTACAGCTCTTAGAATTTAAAAACACCTTGGCTGACAGGTGGTAGGGAACTTGATGGATGCCTCTCTCACTGTAGCAAATTGCCTTCTGCTGGTCATTCTTCCCCCCACCCCCTCAAGTTTTTATTTAAATTACAGTTAGTTAACATACAGTGTAATGTTATTTTGGGGTGTAGAATTTAGTGATTCATCACTTCCATACAAGTGCCCTCTTTCATCCCCATCACATATTTAATCTATCCCCCTGCCCAGCTCCCCTCCAGTAAGCCTCAGTTTGTTCTCTATAGTTGAGAGTCTGCTTCTTGGTTTCCTTCTCTTTTTTCTTCCCTATGTTCACCTGTTTTGTTTCTTAAATTCCACATGAGTGAAATATAAGGTCTTTTCATTTTCATCCATAGCACTGACAGCTTAAATTAATTTTGTTAGAATAAGAAAGCAAGAGTTGTCATTGTATTTTCCTAAAGAGAGAAAGAAGAGAATAAAATACGAGACACTGATATAATCTACAAACAAAAAAGAAAGAGAGAGAATTATGCTAGTAAGGCATGACATGGTATGATGTTTACCAATATGTTGAATGTCAGTGTTTAGAGGTAACAAATATATCCTGTTTGGAAAACAAACTTTTTCTCTCAAATAGACACTTATATTTCATTTTGCATAAGAGGTACATATAAGTTGCTTTAAAATGAAAGCATTTTAAAGATGCTTTGAAATGAAAATGCTGTATGTATATTTTCTATATTATCAAGTATAACGTATTTCCTAATACAGAATGTAACATGAGACCAAAAGGAACATATTGAGTAGGAGGTCTAGGATGCCAGTACTAGATTAAATTCTAGATTTAAAATCTCAAGTATTATGTTTTTCTTCCCTATTATGGAGAAAATAAATTCATTGAACCTATTTTTTTTTAGATTTCAATGAGTGCAATAATACACTTTTCTACAGAGAAAAAGGATAAAAGAATCTGGTATTATGTTAATTTATACTGATTTAGAAGTACGTATCTCAATATTATTGGGAAATCTTAATAAAATTGATCAATTTACTTCTCAGATTTTCAAAATCAGGACATATTCTGATTTACTGAATTGTAAGATAATGTGTACTTATCTTAAATCTGAAACAAACTTATCTATTATGTTGCAGCTTACAACATTTATTTTATAAGCAAGGAAATAATACGTCACATCAAAGCTGTCATTTTTGTAAAAGCAATATCATGTATCATCAAATAAATACGTGTAATTCTTGTAGACATTATAAAAGTGAGAAGTCTCCTGACTGTCAATGACAATCAACATAGTGCATGAGTTTTATCGATTTACGCATTCATTTAATATTCATTGATTTGGCAAATATTTATTAAGCATCTGTTATATACAGCTTTAAGTGCAATTCTAAGACCTTTGCACATAAAAGAAATAAAAAGTAAAATAAAAGTTAGAAATTAGTTCTCAAATAAATTACAATGTAATGGTGGGACAGTTATTAAAAGAAGAATAATGTAAATAAGTTTATAATTGGAACAGGCAAGTACTATAAAGAAAGCTTCACGATCTTATGAGAGTAATAAATAGGGGAATTGCCATCAGCTGGAAAGTCTGGGAAGGCTTTTCTGTAAAAGAGTGGGCACTAATGAGCTAAGATCATTGGGTAGTGAGTGTAAGTGGTCTTGGAAGCCACATCATGGATAAGATTACATATGAGAAGTAGCTTTAGAGACAGAGACAGGGAGTTGTGAAACTCCAATCTGAGCGGCCCAGTTGACTGAAAAAGGAAAACAAAGCCAAAGAAAAACAAACAAACAAAAAAACTGTGGAAGCGTGTTCAGGCTAGTCAGAATTCTAGAAGAAGGTTTTCACTGAAGACAAGGGAAAAGAATTTCTAGAAGAATAAAATTAAGAACTATTTTGAATTCTACTAAGAGTTAGAGCAAGATAAAGACCAACAGATCCCATGAGTTTAGCAACAGAGACCTTAGTTGACACTTTAGCAAGGTCTTGTTGGAAGGCTGTGGGCAGAAGTCATATTTGAATGTTTACACTGAGGAATGGAGACTGGTTTTCTGAGAGGGTAGAGGTAGATATGGAGAGAAAGGGGTGGATGTCATTGGTATTCAGGATGTAAAAGTGACCTGAGATTATGATTGACTCTATATGAAAAGGAAAATACAGAATGAATTGTAAGTATTAAGTTTCTGCCTTGCAGAAAGTGATATTTACTAACTAAATATCAGAGGAAACAATGAAAAAAGACCAGGAGTGAGTTTTTCCTTTGTTTGCTTGTTTTTGTGGTAGGATGGAATTCATGAAATTATAACTTGCATTTTGGGCTGGTTGCACCTGGAATGACTTGAAGGTATCCAACACAATGATTGAATAAGTTGGAGGATAGCCTGATCTGAAATTTGGAAGGGTGAAGAGACAGGGGGTTGTGGGTGGCAGAGATGTAGCATAATGGGAGGAATTTTATTTTAAGGTAGTGGGAAGGACTCATTTGAGGAGAAGGTGAATATCCAAAAGAAATAAAAAAGATCATTCATGGCTGAGAAGGTAAGATTTGATGAGAACCAAGTCACAAATGGTTCTCTCCATTTGTCACAAAAGTCACTCCACAAGGGAGTGGCTTTAGGTCAGAGAAAGAATAGACCTTCTATCACACTAAGAGAGCATGGGGATGGAAGGTGACAGAAATCCTAGATATGTTTAATTGCAGGAAAATGAGAGGATTTTCTTCTGATGGCTTCTATCTGCTTTGGCGTAGGATGCAAGTTTATATGCTGACATGGAGTCAGAGAGGGCACTTGGGAGTTTCAGAGAAAAATTACAGTCCTTTATAAGAACCTTTATTTTAAGGAACACTATAGGTAATTATTAAATAACAAAAGAAAATGTAAATGTTCAGAAGAGAGTGGATACATTATTTGGTAAGTGAACAGTATGGAAGATGGATAATGAGAGGTAGAGTGGCTTTCATAGGAGGAGCTGAAACATTTTTGTGTAGGCAATAGAGTGAGCAGATATGTTGTTATTGAGGTAATGAAAAAAAGTGCTAAATTAAGTCTGGCCTGAGAGGACTAGTGGCTCATTTTAAAGGAGAGAAAAGAGACAGTTTGGATCGGTCCTCTCTACAATAGACTTAAGAATAGTTACTGAATTTTGATTAGTTGTGATAGTTATATCAAACCATCTTGGAGTCTTGAGCATAGAAACTTGTTACAAAAGTCGGATCCTATGAAAATTAGTCTCGCAGAAGTTTGAAAACTCAATTGGATGTGAAGAATGGGATGACTAAAAAAGGACATGAGGAAACTTTTTGGTTATTGATGTGTTCAAAGTATTCCAAAGCAATCCTGAAAAAGAAAAGGGAAGTTGGAGGCATCATGATTCTGAACTTTAAGCTAATTTATGAAGCTGTAGTCATCAAGACAGTATGGTACTGGCACAAAAATATACACAGAGATTAATGAAACAGAATAGAAAACCCAGAAAAGAATATCCAATGGAAAAAAAGACAGTCTCTTCAAACAAATGGTGTTGGGAAAACTGGACAGTAACATGCAAAAGAATGAAACTGGACCACTTTATTACAAAATACACAAAAATAAATTCAAAATGAATTTGAATGTGAGACAGGAAATCATCAAAATCCAAGAGGACATAAATAAACATTAGAAAATTAAAAAAAAAAAAGACACCTGGGTGGCTCAGTCAGTTAAGTGTCTGACTTCAGCTCAGGTCATGATCTCATGGTTGGTGGGTTTGACACCTGCTTTGGGCTCCATGCTAACAGCTCAGAGTCTGGAGTCTGCTTTGGATTCTGTGTCTCCCTCTCTCTTTGGCCCTGCCTTGCTTGCGCTCTGTCTCTCTCAAAAAAACAAATAAAGATTAACTTTTTTTAATACTAGGGAGAACACAACTGCAGCAACTTCTTACTAGACACGTCTCCAGAGTCAAGGGAAACAAAAGCAAAATGAACTGTTGGTACTTCATCAAGATAAAAAGCTTTTGCTCAGTGAGGGAAACAATCAACAAAACTAAAAGGCAGCCTAAAGAATGGGAGAAGTTATTTGCGTATGACATATCTGTTAAAGGGTTAGTATCCAAAATCTATAAAGAACTTATCAAACTGAACATCCAAAAAATAAATAACCCAGTAAAGAAATAGGAAGAAGACATGAATAAACATTTTCCCAAAAAAGACATCCAGATGGCTAACAAACACATGAAAAGATGCTCAACATCACTCATCATCATGGAAGTACAAATCAAAACCACAATGAGGTGTCACCTCACACCTGTCAGAATGGCTAAAATTAACAACATAGGAAACAACAGAGGTTGGTGAAGATGTGGAGAAAGGGCTCTCTCACTGTTGGTAGGAATATAAACTGGTGCAGCCAGTTTACATTATTCTGGAAAACAGTATGGATGTTCCTCAAAAAGTTAAAAATAGAACTACCCTACAACCCAGCAATTGCACTACTAAATATTTACCCAACAGATACAAAAATACTGATTTGAAAGGGCACATGAACCTCAATGTTTATAGCAACATTATCAACAACAGTCAAACTATGGAAAGAGCCAAAATGTTCATCGACTGATGAATGGATTGCTGTAGACTCTAAGTCTTAAGTTCTCTCTTGGCCAGCAAGAGAGTGGACGTAGGATAAAAAGCAAGAGATGACTAATGTCTGGGAAAAGACAAGAGCCCCAAATAAGGGTTCTTGCCCTGTAGTTTTTAAGATCGGAAGGCTTACAAAAGTGCTGGGCGTGCACAAAGAGACAATGAATCGGTGAACATTAACTCATGGACATGAGGGAAAGGGAGTTTTGAAGATACACAGAGTTTGGGGTTTGGGTCAATATAAAGCAAAATCCTGGTGCCAGGCAGATGGGCAGATGATGGTTATAGGCAGACAGGAGGTGCTGTGTCTGTTTATCTTAGCTAGCCTAGGGGAGAAGACAGAAGACAGAAGATAGAAGGCAAGTAACTTCAGGGTTAACAAGGCACCTTTTCTTTTGTTAACAGCTCTGCTCTGGGCAGCATCACCCGCAGGGAAGAGGTTTATAGCCCTATTTACCTGTTGCCTAATTTAGTCCTTTCTTCCTGTGAAAGTAGCTTTTTGCTGTAGTACTAAATTGGGGGGGGGGTGCTTTCATGCTGAATACCTAATCTTGTTTATTTCATATACCTATGTATTGGGGGCCTTGGCCTCACCCTCTCTATACTGGGGCTTCTGCCCCACCTTCTCTATATTTATTTACCTAATCTCATTTACCCAAACTTGGGTGTGAGCATCCTATGGGTTTGTGATCCTTTATGCCTTGTTAACCCATTGGTGTAAGCCAGAGGAATTCCTAAGCTTATTTCCCACCATGGATAATATATATTATAATAATCTATAATATAATATATAAATATATATAATGGAATATTACCCATCAAAAAGAATGGAATCCTGCCATTTGCAATGACATGGATGGAGCTAGAGCATATTATACTAAGCAGAGTAAGTCAGTAGGAAAAAGACAAATGCCATATGATTTCACTCATGTGGAATAATTTAAGGAACAAAACAGGTGAACATAGGGGAAGGGGATAAGAAGAAAGAGAGAGGGAAGCAAACCATAAGAAACTCTTAACTACAGAGAACAAACTGAGGGTTAATGGAGGGAGAGGAGTGGGGGGTGGGCTAAATGGGGCATGGCATTAAGAAGGGTACTTGCTGTGATGAGCACTGGGTATTATATGTAAGAGATGAATCACTAAATTCTACACCAGATACCAATATTATTCTATATGTTAACTAACTAGAATTTATTTAAAAATTTTTTTAATGTTTATTTTTTTTGAGAGAGAGAGAGAGAGAGAGAGAGAGAGAGCCGACGCGGGGCTCGAACTCATGAACTGTGAGATCGTGACCTGAGCCAAAGTTGGACGCTTAACTGGCTGAGCCACTCAGGTGCCTCAACTAACTAGAATTTAAATAAAAAACTTTAAAAGACAAAAAATATTGACTATGGTGATGTATTCACAGGTGTGTTTGTATGCCAAAACTTGTCAACTTGTTCACTTTAAATACATGCAGTTTAATGTATGTCAAATATACTACAATAAAGCTGTTGAAATAAAAACATATTTTTATAAAATAATGTTGGAAATAATTTTGTAATGTGTATTAACTGGTATTTCTCCAAATTCACTAAAAAGAACAATATATATTAACAATAATGGAACTTGTAAAGCATGAGGTAGAGATAGGGAATATGAAAAGATTTCTTAATTTAGAAAAAAGTAATACATCAGTTGTTAGATTTAAAGAATTGGAATTTTTATTTATTGATCTTTAACCACGAAACAAAGATATAATACTGTGTCCCTAACTAAATGGATTCCAGAGCAAGTGACATTGGCTATTTTCAGCTAATTAGATATTGTGCAAAGCCAGAAGACTCACCCTCCACATCTCATTTATATTTTTCCCTCCATTTCTCTTTCTTTCCTTCTTTGTTCCTTCCTTCCTTCCTTCCTCCCTCCCTCCCTTCCTTCCTTCCTTCCTTCCTTCTTTCCTTTATTTCTTTATTTCAAAAATCCATTCTACTTTCTCCAGTGCTCTCTAAATAAATATCTGGCAAATGCTTTGGCAGTTATTTCATTATTAAATTTAGTCTGAAATATTTAAGATAGCCAAAAGAATGCTAACTGTTGTTTTATATATATGATATATATAAATATATATATTATATTTATATGCCAATATACCAAATATACCAATGCCAAATATCCTCATCAATACTTGCTTTCTGAATTTTCCTAAATGATTTAAATTTAATTAATATATAAATAAATCATATTTCTCTTTCCTATCATCTAAACTAGATAGTAACTGTTTTTAAATCACTAGTATTTCCAGTCTGAATTAACTCTTGCAAATCCTTGCTACACATTTTAAGAAATTTAAAGTACCTAAAAACACAGGCAGACACATAGATGTGGAGGAATTTTCAGTCAACAACCACAGCACTTCTGCCCTTTGTCTACCCACTTATATGAGGCTTTCAGTAAGAAATTTTGTATTTAGTGGAGGTGAAATAAAATTCCTTTTCCAGAGTACCTACTGCACATTTTGGATTCAGGTTGTCTTCAATTCCCTATTCAAAATGTGGTTAAAACTCTTTTTAGCAAGGAAATTATCAATATACTCTGGAAAATTAGAATTTTTTTTTTAAAAAGTAAACTATCCAGTCAATTATACACTGCATAGAACTTCATTCTACATGTGTGTAAACTCACTAATAAAAATTCACTGCAAAAAAGAAAGAGAGAATGACTTGAATGCCTCATTCTCAAGATATCTGAAATAATGAATTTCTTTTTTTCCAATGTGGTTTCAGTAACGCCCACTCTATATCAGTTATCTCTCAAAAGGTAGAGTATAACCACTACCTAGGGTGTGGTTATACTCAAGGATTAGAGGAGGGGCATCTGGGTGGCTCATTTGGTTAAGCATCCATCCGACTTCGGCTCAGGTCATGATCTCACAGTTCGTGAGTTTGAGCCCCACGTTGGGCTCTCTGCTGACAGCTCAGAGCCTGGAGCCTGCATCGGATTCTGTGTCTCCCTCTCTCTCTGCCTCTCCCCTGCTCACCTCTCTCTCTCCCTCTCAAAAATAAATAAACATTAAAAAAATAAAAAAAAAGAATTAGAGAAGCTTTTTGTGTAGGATTCAAAAATATTTGAAAATTAAAAATATAGGATGAACTTGGAGTTAAAAAATCTCTTTTCATAAGTATAAGTCACATACTACAGTCTTGTGTCTACAATGATATATGAAAAAGGAGAATCAAAGTACCATTATGTCATGCATATTATGACAAATTACATGAAGGTTTTCCATTGGTCACTATAATCTCCTGGAATAAATTTACCATTTGGGACTCATACTAATACATTTGGAAGTTGAAGACAGGTCTCTTATTCATATATTTGAATTCTATCTGTTCTAAGGATGTTTTCATGAATGAGAATGGTATTCAAATCAATATGTTAATTTACTAATATTTAGATTCTTGGCCCTACATTTAACAAAGAACACATAGTATTATTTGCAATAAAATAAGCTTAACAATAAAATATTCCTGCTCACATTTTGCAAATTTTGTTATCTTTTATGAAAAAGATTATATCAAATGTTATAGAAATTGGACTTTTAAAAATATTTTTCTAATTTTCTTCAGTGATTTTTTTCAACTTTAAAGCTGAAGACATATCTCTGACATTATCTGACATTTTATTACCAATTCTTTGACTTCTTTTTTTATCTTTGACTTAACAGTAAGAAATAAGATCTGAGTTAAGATTTTAAAAATATATATCATATGAAAATTTACAGGTTTTTAAAAATGAGCATAATATGAAACTTCACAATAAACAAATGTCAGTATGCATGTAAATGTTTCTGAAGTCTTTGAAGAGCATTTTGAAAGGTCATGCTATAAGAATGCCTTCAGTGACAGAAATTTGAATAGAATACAGAAAATATTTCCTTAGTTTTTCTACTCAGAAAATGGAACAACCAAATTAAACTCTCCTAAATCAGAATTTATAAGATAAATGATAAATTTAGCACCATTTTTTCTTACATCATTTAAGCAAGGGAGTCAATTAAGTGGAATATTAAAAACCGATGAATCAAAGAGAAGCATAAAATAGTAATTAGAAAATAATGAGTTCATGAAGTAAGGACGGCAGCGCAGAAGTCATCAGATGACAGCAACAGACCCAGTCCATTAAGGAGAAATAGAATTACCAAACACAATAGCAACTATGACTGAGTGCACACTGGATAAGACGATACAGATAAAAACAACTCCAGAGTTCAAGGAATTGTCCAAGTGCTTGTTTAGGATAGATAGAGGAGGAAAAAAAACGTATCCTTACAATTAGGCTATTTTAGGGACAACCTTCAGTAAATTATCTCGTATTTCATCTTTAGAGAACAGTCATTTGAGCTTTGTATTCCAACTTTAGTTTCCTTTCACTTAAAAATAATCATGGTTTGGATTTGTTAAATAGAAATACTTAAGGTGCATATACACCATGTATCAGGAAAGCCATCTGCCTCTCCCTAGTTCGGAGAGAGGGAATAGTTTGGTATGTTTTCAGATACAGGTCAATTATAAATGACAAGAGTGAAATGAATAGCTAATATGAGTCCTGTATCCATCAAAGAAATAGAACCAGTACAAGATAATGTGTGTGTGTGTGTGTGTGTGTGTCTATAAAGAAATTGATTTCAAGGATTTGATCTTGGCCTACATGATTGTGGGATGTGGTGAGGCAAGTCTGAAATCAATGGGGCACACTGACAGGCTGGATAATCTTAGAATTTGAAGCTGGACTTCATGGGTGAAGTTTCTTCTACCTCAGTGGAAACTGTTCTTAAGGCCTTGAAATTGATTATGTAAGACCTACTCAATATGGAGGATAATCTCCTTTACTGGAAGTTTACTGATTGCAGACATTGATCACATATACAAAATACCTTTACAACAACACCTAAATTAGTAACAATTATGTTAGGGGTTGAATAATTGGGCACTATAGCCTACCCAAATGGATACATAAAAATAAGCACCACATTTCCCAATATTCCTCTATTTTTAGAAGCATCTCTTCTTAATAAAGACAGGTTGTCAAAAGCAAAATATCATTGTCTAAATCTGATTATTTAGCCCCCCCACCCAAGCATGGTTCTCGTGCAAATATAAACATCAAAAGAAATGGGGTAAAGGAGAACAAAGTTGAAAGACTGATGCTATTTGACTTCTAGACTTATTGTAAATCAAGACAGTGTGGTATTGGCAAAAGAATAGACAAATACATCAATGGAACAGAATAGAGAGCTCAGAAATAGACCCCTATAAATATAGTCAACTCAACTTTGACAAAGGAGCAAATGCAATTTAATGGAGCAAATTTAGTCTCTTCAGTAAACAGTGCTGGAATAACTGGACATCCACATGAAAAAAAAATAAGATACTAGACACAGACCATACACTCTTCACAAAAATTAACTCAAGAATGGATCATAGAT
This sequence comes from Cryptoprocta ferox, assembly GCA_028646485.1. Taxonomy (NCBI): domain Eukaryota; kingdom Metazoa; phylum Chordata; class Mammalia; order Carnivora; family Eupleridae; genus Cryptoprocta; species Cryptoprocta ferox. Next base: position 18,576,880 of record CM053573.1, read on the forward strand.
GTAAATATAAAATGCAAAGCTACAAACCTCTTAGAAGATCGCATAGGTTAAAATCTAGATGACCTTGAGTATGATGATGCCTTTTTAGATACAGCACCATAGATATGATCTATGAAAGAAATAATTGATAAGTTTTATTAAGATTAAAACTTTTGTTATGGAAAAGACAATATCAAGGAAATTAAAAGACAAGTTACAAATTGGGAGGAAATATTTGCAAAAGACACATCTGATGAAGAACTGTGATCCAAAATAGATAAGGAACCATTAAAACTCAACAATAAGAAAACAAAAAACTGGATTAATAAGTGGACCAGAGATCTTAATTGATACCTCATTAAAGAAGATACACAGATGGTAAATAAACATATGAAAAATTTTCTACATATAAAATTTTTATACTTTTATAAAATATTTTAAGGGAAATTAAAATTAAAACAACAATGAAATATTACCATATACCTGCTAGAATGGTCCAAATCTTGAACATTGACAATACAAAAATGCAAAATGGTATGGTTACTTTAGAAAGCAGTATTGTGACAATTCAGCAGGACATATAGATAATGGAATATTGTTCAGTACTATAAATAAATGAACTACTGAGTCATGAAAAGACATAGAGGAACCTTAAATGTATATTGCTAAGTGAAGGAAGCCAATTTGAAATGGCTACATACTGTATGACTCCAACTCTATGACATTCTGGAAAAGGAAAAACACTATAGACACAATAAAAAGTTCATTGGTTGTCAAGAGTTGGATGGAGGGAAGGAGGAGGGATAAATAAGTAGGGCATAGAGATTTCTAGGGTAGTGAAAATACTCCGCATAATATATAATAATGAATATATGTTATTATACATTAGTCCAAATCAGCAGAATGTACAACACCAACAGTGAAACTAAGGACTTGGAGTGATTATGATGTATCAATGTAGGTTCATCTTCGGTAGTAATGTACTATCCTGGTAAGTAAAATTTTTTTGGATTGAGAAATAATTGACATATAACATGGTAAGTTTAAGGTGTTGATCTGATATATTTATATATTTCAATCTGATTACCACCACAGTGTTAGTTAGCCTCTATCATATCACATAATTATCATTTCTTTTTTTGTGGTGAGAACAATTAAGATGTAGTCTCTTAGAAACTTTGAAATTTATAATATTTTGGCTATAATCACTATCCTATGCACTAGATCTCCAAGACTTATTTATCCTTGTTTGCAGAGAGGAAACAACATCTCCTCAATTTCCCCACCTTCCAGTCCCTGATAAACACCATTCTACTGTCTGTTTTTAAATGTTTAGCTTTTTTGATTCCACAGATAAGTGGTACTGTTAGAATACCTACCATGTGTCTTTCTCTGTGACTTATGCACTTAGCATAATTCTCTTAAGGTTCATTCATGTTGTCATAAGTGGCAGGGTTTTCTTCTTTCTCGTGGATGAATAATTTCTGTGTGTGTGTGTGTGTGTGTGTGTGTGTGTGTGTGTGTGTGTTTGTGTGTGTATGTACACCACATCTTCTTTGATGCTTTTGATGTTGTTGATAGTAGGGGAGCCTACACGTTCAGGGTCAGAGGCTATGGGAAATCTCTGTCCTTTCCTCTAAATTATTTTGTGAAAATTTAGAGAGTCTAAAACTTCTCTAAAATAATAAAGTCTTTAAAAAAAAAAAGGAAGAAGATGGGACGCATGGGTGGCTCAGTTAGTTGAGTGTCTGACTTTTGATTTGGGCTCAGGTCATGATCCTAGGGTCGTGGGATTGATCCAGTTTGGGATGCCTGTTTGGGATTATCTCTCTCTCTCTCTCCCTCTACCCACCCCCCCTGCTCACATGCTCTGTCTCTCTAAAATAATAATAAAAGAAGGAAATAGAAATAAGGTGGATAAGTCTTCGATAAGGTGATGGCAATTGTTCTGACAATTGTTCATTCTGAGTGATTGGTGGACACGTAGCTTCTTCGAGTTCTTTGTCACCCACACGTATCTTGGGACATGGAGGGTCAGCATAGTAATGTTTTATTGCTCCAGATCATCTTTGCTTGTTTCGATCATACACAGAGGAAAAAATAATGGGGACCTGATAAAAATTGTTCAGGTATCACATATGATCTTGTTATTTTAAATATGATTTAATTACATAAATATGATTAACCTGTAATTCTTATGAATTAAAATCTTTTAATCATGTAGTAATAAATATCATGTAATATCACAAAATTAACAAATGTTACAATTTTTAATGGCATATCTTCTTTCTTTTTTTAAATGATATTGTGTGGAACTAAGGAAACTGTTAAAAGAAAGACTAATTTTGTTAAAGTTAAAAACCAAGAGAAGACAATCTTGGTGGACTCCTATAGGAAAATTAAGTTCAATTACAAAATCTGAGTCAAAATGTTTGATTACCAAAAACGTTGCACCCAATGACACATTATGACAATATTCCAGTTCAGTACAAACATAAATAGACAGGTAATCCGTTTGGTAAAGAATTGCTTGCTATGATGTTTAATGGATTAGTCCCTTACTGTTTCTTTTCTTATTTAAGTATAATTAACATACAGTGTTCTATTAGTTTCTAGTGTACATTATAATGATTCAATAACCCTATTCATCACTCAGTGCTCACCAAAATAAGTTTACTCCTAATCCCCTTTATCAATTTCAACCATTCCCCCATTCACCTCCCCTTTGGCAATCAGTATTTTGTTCTCTGTATTTAAGAGTCTTTTTAGGTGTTTCTTTTTTTCCTTGTTTGGTCATTTGTTGTGTCTCTTAAATTTCACATATGAGAGAAATGGTATTTGTCTTACGTTGAATAACTAGTCTCTTCACATTATAGCTAACATGAATCATGCCCCTGACATTGCATTCTTCTATAAACTGGTTGGCATCTTCCTATCATCTGTGAAGCCTCAGGATCCTTCTTAAACACTGAAAATTTGAGTTCCTCTTCAATTTCTTCTCTCTCACAAAAGTCATTGTGGTATGACCCTGGTTATTTTTTCTGACCTAAATGGTTATTTTATTTTTAATTTTTCAACAGAACTTAACATGTCACCACACATTCTTCATTGTTCTATCATGTGAGCCTTGCCTCGTGTACCTTCCAATAAAATATATGTGAAAAAATTAATTGGTATTTGATTCCCTGACTTTATGTGTGTGGCTCTATTTAGAGATGAAGCATTATTTCATCATGGAAAAAAGTATGCCAATTAAAAAGGGTATCATTATTTTCCAGGCTATTATTTTTCTTGCTATAAAATGTTTAAATGTAACAATACAAGTATGATGATGAAAAATTTCCTTTTTTAATTTTTTAAATGTTTATTTATTTTTGGGAGAGAGAGAGAGAGAGAGCATGAGCAGGGGAGGGGAAGAGAGAGAAACACACACAGGGCTCTAGGCTCCGGGCTGTCAGCACAGAGCCCGAGGTGGGGCTGAAACTCACCAACAGGGAGATCACGACCTGAGCTGATGTTGGATGCTCAACTGACTGAGCCACCCAGGATTTCCTTTTTATAAGAGAAACAACTGTCTTTTATCTAATGTTTGTCTTGAGATCTCCTCTCCTGACACAGGCATATTTATTTCTACAATGGCAAGGACAATAGGAAAAGAATATTTAACACGGAGTCTCTCACTGTGGTCAAAACATGACATAATCACCCAATCACCAAATTTGAGATGACTCAAATTTACATGAATATGACTAGAAAATTTGGGAAATCATGCACATATGATATCTCTAATTTTATCCTACCAAAGAACTACTCAATTTCAGGAACTATAGTTCTGGAATGACATCTAACAGTTCAACAATTCAAACCATCTGGGAAAGACATTTACATTTTTGGATCTTGTTTTTGTTTGTTTGTTTGTTTGTCTGGGAAGAAAGGCAGAAGGTATGAGAATTCATTTCCATCTCTTCAGTATACCTCCAGGGTAATTGGCAATATAATAAAATTTTTTTTCAGATAGCTATGTTTCCATGAAGATATATTTATCTGGTAAAATTCCTTTTAGTTTTGTTTTATTTTTTAATGTTTATTTATTTTAGAGAGAGAAAGAAAGAGCATGAACAGGGGAAGGGCAGAGAGAGACACAGAATCCAAAGCAGGCACCAGGCTCTAAGTTGTCAGCACAGACCCCAACTCGAGATTTGAACCCACAAGCTGGGAGATCATGACCTAAGCCAAAGTCAGATGCTTAATTGACTGAGCCCCCTAGGAACCCCAAATTCCTCTCAGTTTTTAAGATACTAACTTGTGTATCTAACTCATATTTTAAAGCTTCATTTAATGTTTATTTATTTTGAGAGAGAGAAAGAGAGGGATCATCTGCATTCGTATGCAAGCAGGGGACAGGCAGAGAGGGAGGGAGAGAATCCCAAGCAGGCTCCATCCTTAGCATGGAACCAGACATGGAGTTCGATCTCACGACCCTGAGATCATGATCTGAGCCAAAATTAAGAGTTAGATGCTTAATTGACTGAGTCACCTAGGCATTCTGTATCTAACTCTTAGTAACAAGTATTTCAGTGAAAAATTATATAGGAAAAGATGCTATGTTGTTAATATAATATATCAGAACACAAAGCTCTCCAGTGGGAAAAGCCTCTAAGGTCTATTTCAAATAAAATTGGAGCAGTGCCAGAATCACATTTGGAGGATTGGAACAGCTCCTTATGACTCAACCAAGGGGCCCTGTGTCTCAAGTACTGCTGGCTTTGATTGGGTATAGCTGGTCACTATAGTGGATAACAGCTGAATTTTTGTTGACCAGAAAGCAATGTTTTAAACAATATTATGCTTTGGTATGATAGTTTATAATTTATATAAAAATATGGCTCTGTATTTTGGTTAAATTTTAAGAAATTGATGAAGATTGACATGTAAGTGAATTATAATTATTTTCCTTTTAAGGTAATGGGAAATAGTCTCCGTATTTACACTCTCATGCAGAATGTCTGTTTTCAGAAATGAACACAAGAAACAAACAAAGGTAGAGGGAAAAAGAGACTAACCAAACAACAGAATTTTAACAATAGAGAACAAACTGATGGTTACTGGAGGGGTTAGGGGTGGGGGAGTTGGGCGAAATTGGTGTAGGGGATTAAGAGTACACTTACCATTATTAGCACCGAGTAATATATGGAATTGTCGTAGAACTATATTGTGCACCTGAAACTAATATAACACTGTAGGTTAACTAAAATGGAATTAAAATTAAAAAATTAAAAAAAAGGGAAATAGTCTCCCTATTTACAGTCCTATGTGGAATGTATGTTTTCAGAAATTAATTCTGGATATTAAATGGAATATATTACATAAAATAATAAATTGATATTTTATTAATAGCAATGCATTATTAAATATAATTAACTATGATTTTAAATAAATGTAATGTATTTTTATATTTAAATTTCTAATTGCTTTGGGAGTTTGAAGAGATACAGTAAGGTTTTGTAACAGTAAAGTGTTGATAACAGTTATGTTCAGTTATGAACAAAGTTCAAAGCAAAGAAAATAAGAGTAAAATCCTTACGTATGTATCCATATTTCTATTTTCTTGCAATTTTTCATGATGCTGAAAATAATAACCTTAATGGATATATTATGAAGCTCTGATATGTTTTATCTTTTGATATCTTTGTTACCTTTATGCTTTAGATCTAGAAATAATATTATTTAACTATGTTTCTGTATGACTGTACATAGATATAAATCAATGTATTTAAAATTTGGTAAAACCTGGGGCACGTGGGTGGCTTAGTCCGTTAAGCATCTGCCTTCGGCTGAGGTCATGATCTCACAGTTCATGGGTTCGAACCCGTGTAGGGCTCTCTGCTGTGGGCACAGAGCCTGCTTCAGATCACCTACCCCCCTTTCTCTCTGCCTCTCCTTACTCTCTCCATCTCTCTCTTTCTCTCTCAAAACTGAATAAGCAAACTTAAAAAATTTTTTAGTAAAACCCACATATAATAGAGAAAGAAGGTAAAGTAGGCTAGGGCGGAAAGGAAGTAAAATTGGTGTGTGGTGGGGCGTCCTGGCTGCCTCTGCATTGCGTCCAGGCGGCAGAACGGGCAGATCTCCTGAACAGCGGACACGCACATATTAAAAAGCATCAATTATCGTCCCTTTCATAATGCCCTTGGGTACTTCTTGGCTGAGAAAAATTGCGAAAGTAATGAGTATTTTTTACTTCTGGAGAAGCTAAACTGCTAATGGTACTTCTGTTACCTTCTACCCATGCTGTTAAAAAATATTGTTTTCTGCCTAATAACACAGCCAAGGCTGTGGTCATTCCTCATTCTCAGACTATTCTCACGCTGCTTCTTCAACAGAGCAATCTCTCTCGGTAACTCTTTCGGATATTGCTCTCCCCTGATTAAATTAAAAGCAAATAAAAAGACAGGAAAAAGAAGGACAAAGAAACTTTAAAGGTAGTCTTGTCTCCCCCCCCCCTCCCCCCGCGCAGATCATCTTTGGTGCTCCTTGGGTAATTGCTCAAAATACCAAAGGATTCACTTCTCATTTCCACGGTGTAATCCTTGCCCCAGCGCGCGGTACAAAGAGAGGATGCTAGGAGGAACCGAACTTGACGGATGTGTCCTAAAGTTTCCGCAGCCCTGCTCCGTAGTAATGAAAGAACTGCATTCATGTCAAGTACACATTCTGTGTGTTGGGGGCGAGGACTTTCAAGACAAAGAAAGTGGCTCATTTTCCTCCCTGTCACCTTTTGGAGATTATTTGAAAAATTATTCTGGGCCTTGTTATTCGGCTCGAAAAATCTGGAGTGCATTTACCATATTCAGAAGAAATAAAGCATAAAGCATAACCATGAACAAAAAACTGACATAGTGACCATTGACAAGATTCTTCTAAAATGTTGTGATCTGTGTTCTGAAAACTTCTTAACCATACTTTACCAGTCTGATGGTAGAGAAGGCTATAGTCTCTCTTGGATTCATAAGCACTGTCACTGCCTAGAGCATCTGCAATGTCAACTTAGAAATTCCAACACAACATTTTAAAATTCCACGTAGAATGTGTTTTTAAGTGGCCAGATGTTCTGCTTATAGCCCTTATAAATGTCGCAGGTACAAAAATAAATAAATAAATAAATAAATAAATAAAGATTTATGAATTCTCTTCAATGTATATAAAGTGTTGATGTGTGGGTTGGAATAGTCATTTAGTAGATCAGATCAGATTTTCCCAAATAGTGTGATGAAAAAGATGTAAAAGAGCCACCTGAGAGTGGCTAGGTAGAGGCCAAGGCTACTTGGAGCACCCAACCACTTGCAGGCTCATCTGGCAAGACCAGCACGTCATATAAATATTGTCACTTTCTCTGTGTATACTGCCATGGAAAGGTTTGAGATTTTTGCCACCCTGTGATTTTGTGTTGTGTTTCCCCAAAGCTTCAGAGTGAGTCAACCGAATTCCTTTCACAGGTTGACTTGAATGGACAGTGTCAAGGTGTATGTCTGATCATTGGGTTCACAGTAAGGACCTGCAGCTGGAAACATCACTAGACCTTCACTGGAAAAGCCTTACCATGGCTTGCTGTTTAATGATGGTTGTCAAGTGCCAGGATGTACCATTTTGATGATCTATGTAGAAAATGACAGCTGCACCCATTAAACACTTCATAATATTAATTTCTCTTTTTCTTCTTAGAAATTGAATCCGCAACCCACCTCTCAGGTGAATTTCACTCTGGTGATGATGACTGAATAAAAGACCTTGGTAGCAACATGTAGACCTTCTAATTTAAAAGGAGAATTGAGCTCTGTGTTACAGATTCATTCCTCCATTATTCAAACATTTTGTAAACGAATTCTGTCCTATACTGTGTGGTTAGCAAAGTCTCCAACAGGACAGCATTTCTGCCTGTTGGTCAACAGGAGACTATACTTTTCTTTCTGTCTTCCCTCTCACTCCTCCTCAGATACTAAGGATAGGTCTTGTTTACCTTATTTACTAGTCACAGCACAAAGCTGACTTTCTCACCGTAAAACTCTTCTTACTTGAAACAATGGGGGACTGAGCAAGATTGCTAATCCTCTCTCCTCCACTGAAGAAAACAACCTAATGACCACCATCAACAGTTATACCGGTAAGCTAGTGTCTTGAAAAATACTATTTGCTGCACTGTTTGAGCTGAAATTTCTGTTTTGGACTTCTGGTTCAGAATTACTAATAGTGCGAATATTCTCTCTGAAATCAATAGAGATTGTTTCATTATTGTTATTGTAATATAGCCTAAAAGAGTGCAAAGATATAATGCTAATTTATTATTTCTCTGTTATCAATATCCAGATAAAAATTAAGTGTCTCTAGACTTTATGAGTTTCTTACTACCAAACTGTACCGAGGGGAAAATCCCTAGTACAGATCACAGTTCCTGGTATGACATGTCTGGCAGTGGGACACCTGGAGTTGAAATATATTCTTTAAAATTATCAGTACTGAATAGGTCTACATTGCACAAAGTGGCAATTTCCTACTTCACACTAGTCATTTAGAAATGGCTTCCCTTGGGGCACATGGGTAGCTCAGTTGGTTGAGTGTCCGACTCTTGATTTCAGCTCAGGTCGTGATCCCAGGGTCATGGAATCTCCATGCTAAGCATGGAGCCTGCTTGGGATTCTCTCTCTCTCTTTCCCTTGCCCCTCTCCCCCACTGGCACACTCTCTCTCAAATAAAAAAAAATTAAAAATTTAAAAAAAGAGTACACTTATACAAAAAAAAAATGCCTTTGCTTTAACAGTCCCTGTCCCTGGATTATTTTACTACACTAAGATTTTGCTGTGTTTCTGGAAAACCAGGTTTCCAACAAAACCTAAGCTGTACTAAAAACTCAACTTTTGCAGAGTATAATGAATTATACATCATATGTAAATTATGATAAACCCAAGAAGGTTTATTTTTTACTTGTAGAACCTGTGTTTATCTCTGGTTTCTAGGCAATTTGTCTAACTCTTAGATTATGGATTATGGTACCCTGACCATGAATTATTTCCTGACTTACCTTACAGGAAAGAACCACACATCCATGACATGAAGAACCACGATAGCCCCATCATATGAGATTTCTGGCTGTGTTAGAGACACCAGGATCCTAGTTAACATTCTGGGACAAGTCAGAGTAATAAGGCAAATTAATGATAAGGTCACTGGGATGGTGACTTAAGAACAATTATTTTGTACAATTTCACAGATGGATTTCATTTTAACCAGGAAGGGAAGTATGTTTGCCTAATTGGCAAGAACTTATCGTTGCATTTGTGAAAAATTGGATCCTATGCACAGTTTACAAATCTAACCCCCTTGAATCCTCCACATTACACAAGACTGAGGCTGGGCTACATTTTCATGGGCTGGTGGCCTTTGTAGAAATATCATATACAAGATATTTTAATGACACTGGGGATGGTAGTGTTTGTCTTTAGTGGATGCCTAGAAAATGTTGCAGTTTGTAACCATAAAAAATATGGATACTAAACAAATTATGCCTACTATGAATTTAGAGAGAACATAAAATCAGAAAAATAAGAGATTAATGTTTTACCTATTAATAATTAATAAATTAAAGACAGTCTGCATACAGTGAAATAAAGAAGGGGAATTATATTCCCTATATTTTGTTTGTTAAAATAATTCTCTCTGTACTTTTCTTTTTTGATATTATAAGTTTCTTAGAACTGCTGTTTTCTGCTGGTACCAAATGCTGGAATGCTGGTGCTTAGAAACTTGAGAATTTTGCCTATGAAGAGAATATCAGAAAAATAATAAGGAAAGTACAAAAATTCCTGTACTGATATATCTTCAAGAACACTTAGCATTCTCAGATTTGGGTGACACATTCTTGTTTCAATTTATACTTTGCCGATAATTAATCAGGGAGGACATCTCTTCACCAGAGTTGGAAACCATTAATGTGCACAAATAATAAAAGTATAAAATGTGGAAATGATTATTATTTAGCAAGTATTCTCAAAACATACTATAGAGTGAAATAATTTATTTTTCAGGTAATAAAAAATATCGCATGTATGTCAAATTTTATTATGTGAAATGTAGGTATTAGAGGGATCTGTTTATTCAGTTTGTTACTTAAGGTCTGATGCATCTGTACTCTAAGAAAAGTTATTAAAAAACTTCAGAGTGATATTAAATAATTCTTACACATATCAGCATTAATATAATAGTTGTTTCTTTATAAAAATTACTCATTGAGGAAAGCAGCTACTTATTTAAATTAGATTAAGATATCTCAAACATAAGTAATTTACAGGCATGGTAGGTCTGTGAACTTGAAAATTTACAGACATAATTTCTAGAAAATTGCCAGTGACCTGAATATGCACAGTTCTCCAATCAACTAAACTGTGAGGCAATTGAGTAAAATTTCTTTTATCTAATAGCTGTACAGTGAGCTGCTAAGGTTATTGAGATAGTCTGATTAAGGCAATATTACGGCATATTTTAAAATCATACTGAGAGTAATTTAATGTGGTTTTTCAGGCACTTATATATTTTGTAGTGACCCAGGGACATATAAATGTATAATATGAAAAACATGCAGCAAAGTAGATACAAAAAAAAGTAAATGATTAGCTTCACAATGTATTTACTTGGTAAATTAAATTTCTTTTGCCAACTTAATTTTAACTGATTTTCTGAAAATTGTAAGAAAGAATCTAATGTAGATGAGGTTTTTCCTGCATATACATATTTAAATAATACCTCTCTCAATTTGAGATTTGCATGTATATTTTAAATGAAATAAGCTATTTAGTAGAATAATGTTGTTTGGTGATATAAGTTCTAGAGGCAAAACCTATTTTTAATATCCATTTAGTTATATGACTGCATCTAACTATATATATATGAATATATACATATGAATACACATACTATTTATGTGTATACAATTTTTTTGAGGTTTGCTACATGAAAGCTAAGTTTTATACATGAGACATTTAATTCCCACAAATCTATGATAATAATATTTGACAAATGAAAAATCTGAGGGGTGCCTGGGTGTCTCAGTTGATTAAGCGTCCAACTCTTGATTTTGTCTCAGGTCATGATTTCATGGTCCATGGAATTGAGCCCCCATTTTGGGCTCTACACTCTCAGTGCATTCTCGGGATTTTCACTCTCTCTTTTCTCTCTCTCCTCTCTCTGTCCCCCACACTTCTCTCTCTCTCTCTCTCTCTCTCTCTCTCTCAAAATAAATAGACTTAAGAAAATAAATAAAAACTCTGAGGCTGAAAGGAACTAACTGAATTTCTCGAAATTATATGCCTTATAAGTGGGAAAGATAGAATTTAAATCTAATTTTACCTGATTCAGAACTTGAGCTCTTAACTAATATGATATTCTTTTCTAGATTCTGTCAAATCAGCTCCATATTATTTTATTTTTATGATCTACTAACCACAAAAGAAGACTAGCAATTCTGGACTTAATTACTCTTTGTAACAATCATAAAGCATTAAGATTGACAGACATGTATTAGACCTCTCTCTCTCATACTTATGGATTAAAGCAATGGTGTGGTCAGATAAATTACTTCCAGTATAGTTAGAGTTATATGATGTTAACCTTATTTTAATCAAAGTTGCAATAAGCTCTTCCTATCCTATTTTTATTACATATTTTCATAGTGTATTTCTTTTTCTTTGATAAAACTTTAAGCTAAGTTTCATCACTGTAATTCAAAGATAAAGAATGAGAGAGATCACCTTTTGCTACATTGAAATTCATCAACCTCCACATGGAAGGGGGAAAAAAAAGGATTCAAAGCTAATGGATTTCACAATGTCAAAAAATGACTGAATTTCTCCAGTGGGACTATAAACCCATGGAAATAACATGGTATTTTCAAAATCACTTTCCTGGATCTGTAAGTATTTTCTAGCAGTGCTTTACTTGAATATAAAAAATAACACTGTCTTTCAGCTTAGTAGTCCAAGAATGGATGGTAAGCAATGAAACCATATTTTTAATTACATATTTCATTTTATAATGTGCATAGCATTAGCCAATATTTAGGAAAGAACCCAAAGAAAATGACCAGAATGTAAGATATGATGAATTTTGTTCACTCATTTGTTTTGGAGTTTGTATTCTAAGATGTCCTCATTCTGCTTTATGTCCTTTAAACTTATGATGGCTTGTGCTGGACTAATGGAAACCATGACAAGGAAAAACAGTGAAGAAGAATTAGAGAGGTTCTGAATCAGGAGGCTCTTAGAGCAGAAGCGTCTCTGATTCACAGGTAATGTCAATGGTTTATGGTCGCCCATAGTTTGAACTTTCTAAAAGTCCTATGCTTATGGATTTTTCTGTGATGAATTCAATCACAGGTTACTTATATATCAAACTGAAGACACCAGATGGCATCTCCTTTTTTTTTTTTGACCCAATTCTTGATATAGGATAGCCGTTCCAAAGATGTGTGACTTCTATATCAGTATTATGTTCCATGAAAAACACTTTGCAATTTGTTTGTATATTTTAATGACCTGACTTGGCAAAGAATCCAAGCTGAAGCAATTTTTCCTTTGTACCATACCTTCATTGTTTTGTTAAGGAAAACATTGAATTTTGTCTTAGATCAATAAAGCGTAGTGACCAATTCCAAAATCATATTAAAAGCTTTATGTCTATTTAAATGAAATTGTGTATTGTGCTACAATTGTTCATAAAAACAAGACCAGAAAAATAAATTGTATTCCAGGTAGAGATGTGGGGATTTTTATAATGGTAATACTTCATGTATTTTCAGCATTTCCTTTTGAAGCCTTTCAAAGGGCTTTATCATGTTAAGGTTGAAGTAATTATAGAATCCATTTACAGAATCTCAAATCAAATATAATGATCTCCACATTAGAGATGAGGAAATTGCTTTGTTTTACAGTTCTTCAATGAGCAATTGCAATTTTGTTTACAACCCCAACTTCTAGACTGCTTTTAAAGCTGAATGATTCGATTAAAAAACCCAATAACCCTGTACTTTCACTTGATTCACTGCAGATTTCATTCTTCCTTCTAACATCTGTCAGTAATCATCGTGCATTAAACTTTTACAGGGGTTAGTTAGCTAATACTCTGGTCTCAGTCTATCCATCTTCTCCCCCCTCCCCCCAACTTAGTTGTCTACTGCCATGGCCACCTTTTATATTTGTCATCTCCACATTTTGGGCCAGCATTGAACGTTTATTTCAAGAGGTTTGCTTTCTAACCACAACACTTGGTCAAGAAACTTACTGCCTCAATCATTCAATTTCACTGGAACTCTTAGGCCATTATCTTCACACTATTTCATGATAATTTGGGTATCAAATGGTATCACTTTCTTCTTGGTGTTACTTGGGTTTCATATGTAACATTATGATTATTCTTTCAAACATCCTCAACCCCTATGAATGATCATTACTATTACTATTGCAGTTGCTATTATTGATTACTTCTTATAAACTTCTCTATCACCCTAGTCAAACCCACTGCTACTCCTCATTCTATTATAACAGCCTTGTAAAATGTTTCCCTAATTCTACTGTAACTCTTCAGTATCAAAAGCAACTCAGGTGAGTCTTTAAAAATATAAATAGTATCATTTAACTTTCATGCTTACAAAACTGCCAATGTTTCCTTACTCTACTTGAAATAAAATACAAAGTCAAATCTACATCTCCAATATCATCCAGGGCACCCTATTCCTCATGTAAACTGCATTACAGTTCAATTCTTCACATCACCTAAGCTACCCTACTTTTCTGCACTGTTCTTTCCCTTTTGGTTCCTATGGGTACCCCATTCCCAATTTTTATATCTCTCATTCAATAGTATCTCCATGTCCGATGTCCTTCTCCAATCACCTTCCCCAAGTAAGCACATCCACATCATTCTCTAGGTCAATTCTTGTTTCTTTCTTTCATAACGTATGTAGAAATAGTAAACAGAAGCCCCAAGGAACCATAACTATGTGCATCTTCATCATCTTCATCATCATCATCATCATCATATCATCTGTGCCTAGCACAGTGCCTGAGATACAGAAACATCTCGAATCTGTTTGTTAAAGATCACTACAGTCATTTTGAAGTAGTTCAGAAATTCTAAAGCTGTTAGGCTCAAGCTATGATCATGTAGCATTTAAGATAAACATTTTCCTCATCCAATGAGCAAGAGTATGCATAATTAAATTACTCATATAAACTAATAATTTCTGAGTATTTACTGTGCAATGTTGAGAAACATCCACTTTGAAAAATACATTTTTATATAGGTATGAGGCCAATAGAAGTACAATTGAGTCCTCTATGACATATCATCAAGGAAATTTTGTCAAGAAAAGGTGAAAAAGAAGTGTTATAGGGTTAATTAATAATTTCAGCAACCATAAAGATCAAGTCAAATTGTAATAAGTAAATCCATCAAAGTTTTAAAGATATTTTGTTGATTTTTAAAGAGAAATATGTTGATTTTTTAACATAATATTATTGACTGTGTTCTCTCATGAATCAAAATATAAGAAAAAATGTATTTACCTTCATTTCTTGGTAGAGCCAATATGATATCTGTCTGCATTTGAAATCATCATAATGTGTATTTTGGCCTGAAATATCAAGCCATAACATTTTTGACTGAAACATCAAGTCAATAGAATACTGATTAATTTGACCTGTTTATATCTTCATAAGATTAATTATTAAAACCTGTAAACTATTCCAGATTTGCTTCTGAATGATTATAGACTATAAAACAACATTTAGTAGACTATATATTCAATATTTGTACACATAAAAATTGTTTCTACAAAACATTTTATCAGTAACCTTCCAATTATAGACAGCTTTGGGTTATAAAAAATTAAATCCTTAAAATTAAAATTTTTCAATTTTTTAAACCAAAATTTAAATGCGTATTATATTTTTCTGCTTCTATGAGGTTGAGAATAGAGCATTTTATTGTGCCATGAATAGTAATTAAAAAATGAAAAGCATAAGATTAGAATTTAGCACTATCATTAAAAGAACTAAATCTAGAATTATGTAAATATGTAAGAATCCTATGCCATATGCTTATTAGTCTTAAAATGTTATGAAATAAAAATAATTATTGTAGTTTTATATCACATCAGCTTCTGAAGTTCATTTTTTTACTAATTATAAATTGTCAGGTTTCCATGGGAATAACTTTATATTTTAATGCTTAAATAGGTAGTTATTTATTTTTTTAAATATTTTTTAATGTTTATTCCTTTTTGAGAGAGAGAGAGAGAGTGGGTGAGGAGCAGAGAGAGGGAGACACAAAATCTGAAGCAGGCTCCAGGCCCTGAGCTGTCAGCACAGAGCCCGACATGGGGCTCGAACTCAGGAACCAGCAGATCATGACCTAAGCCAAAGTCAGACACTTAACCAACTGAGCCACTCAGGCATCTCCTATGATAAGACATTCTAAGGAAAGGCAGAGAGGAGCAGTTTTGAAGCTTTCCCTCACTATTCTGTATTCTGAGATATTTTTAATTGTAAGAGTTACAGCATTAATTAGTCTGACTGTTTAGGAAAATACTATTAACATTATGTATAAGTGATTCTTCTGTGTTTTTATTCATTTTTCTTAAACATACAATGCACTGCTTGTGCCACAGAGGCCCTGCTGCTGTCTTGAGAGCCAACTTTCATGGTGAATGCCATGAGGAACTGTTGGTGCCACTGGAGCGCATAAAGGTTGACAGCCTATCACTGAACTGTGACCAATAAAAGATGGTCTTCCTGCTTCCTCCTTTCCTGCCCCTCCTCTAAGATGGAATGAATTGCAGTGGTTTGTACATCTTCTCTGGAAGTAGTTTGTGAGGTAGAGCCATCAATCACACTCATTACAAAGTCATGATTAGGTGGGCGATGCCCCTTCTTTTATTTATTTTTCCTCATTTCTGCCTGATTTCTCTTTTGTACTCTTTCCTGCTTCCCTGTGATTGTACTCCCATCATAGTGTTAACATATACATTGAGGATTTTGTTTTGTTCTGTTTTGATCCACTCAGGATCAGTTTTGTAGGAAAAAGCTAAGACAATCTTCAGATGGAAATGGCAAGTTCAAATTATTTAGAAAAACATACCAATAGAATTATTATAGTGCCATAGACAAGGCTAAATGATATATTAAGAAAATTACAAAGAATAATGCTAAACTTGAAAGTAGACAAAGAAGGTTTAAGAGGATACTAAGAAATTAACTTATGTGCTGTGAGATGAGATAAGTTATTTTGACTCTAGAGACTTACAATATTACCTTGTATTCCCTTAAAAGGGGGTTTTCAGTTGTCAGCAAGCTGTTTTTGTTTAATGGGTCCAGAATATGCCACTCCAAAATATGCCTCATTGGCATCAAGACTATTTTGAGCTGAAGACAATTAAGAATCAAGAATCAATAGATACAGGAAGAATTTTCTGCCCTACCCTCATCTGCCTCAAACCAGGGCATACATTTCCCTTTGAGGAGGTACCCATTCTTCCAGTTCCTACCCCTCCAACCCCCTTCTCCACCCCTCACAAGAAAAGAACAACCCTTATAATTGAAGACAGGAGGTTACCATGATGAATTTGTACAAACAGATCTTATCTCCCATTAGTTCCTCCATATAATTCCTAATCACTTCCCCACGATGCATCATCTCTTAAGACTGGAACATGTCCTCTTTTGTCAAAAAGTTATATAAGCTTTTGAGTCTACCTTCTTCTATGAGTTTCTTTTCTATGAGCTCCTGTACACATAATTATTAGTATGTGCTTTTCTCCTGTTAATTTGTCCTTGGTTAGTTTAATTTGCAGGTCCCTTGGTATTTAATTTAAAAGACTAGAGGACCAATTTTCGTTCCCAGCACTGCAAAGGGGCAGATAATGGTTGTGTTAGCTTTCACTGGCCTACAGATTATATCTACAACTACTCAATTTTGTCACTGTAGCAGCCATAGACAGTGTGAAAATTCATGACTGTGGCTGTTTCCTGCAGAATATTATTTAATAAAATAGGTTAGTGGAGACTGAGGTAGTGACAGATTTGGACTTTGGGCAGTGATTTGTAGATCCTATTGAATATGCTTGAAAGTAAAAGCTGCATGTGAATTAGTGTTAAAATTTAGAGAAATGTATTTGCTAAGTTAATAACATTTAGTGAATTTCTGTTTTGGTTTAAGATCTTTGATGTATGCTAAAGAGATCAATGCAAAATAACAACTACAACCTCAAAGTAAAGGCAGACATGAAAATGTGCCCTGCCAAATGAATGTGTCTCTTGATCTAACAGAAATGTAGCAAATAATATGGCAGCATTGAGAAGGGAATAGTTAGGAAAGTCACTGAAATGTTTGAGATATTGATAATCCAGTAAGAATTAATAAGAAAGTGTCTATTCAGCAGAGATAAGAAAGAACATTCTAGATAAAGAAAAAAAAGAATGAGAAGTAGACTCCAATATTTTCACCCACTGCCATTGTCATGAATGCTTCTGAGTTCTGAGTTATGACTCTTCCCCATCCGTGTTCTTAAGCTGTTGAAAACTAGAGGTAGATATTAAGAAAACGAAGAAAAATCTATCAGGTTTATTACTGCTCAGTGTTGGGTTTGGGGATGGTTTTTAGACCGATAGGCCAGTGGGCAAGAATTACATTTACCTCTTCCCCGTCACAGGAAAAGTTTGAAGATTAGAGATCCTTATAAAATTGCATGTAGGAACAAAGAAGGCTGGCATAATGCCAGCTTCATGGAGGCAGAGTTCCCAGAAAGAGAGGAAAGGAATGCTTGATCATCCAATCCCCAGATTTTTCTCCCAAACTCAACAATCAGGCAAGCTTCTCTAACACCCTGGAGAACAAAATAAGGGGAGTGGGGAGAGAAAGAATTAACACTTGAGGAATGGGACATAGTGTTCTTTGCCAACATCCCTTCCAGTTTTGTTCTTATTCTGTTGGTCTTTGCTATAGGGTCTACGGCATCTGAGGGCTGGGTGCCCCTTATAAGTAGAGATGCACTTCTGACAGGGCAGTTCTTTCACTTTCCTAAAGCATTTCTTCCAAAACCTGATACTGTGTCTTCATATATTTTCAATACAATAGGAATTTTATCTTTTGCCACTAGGAAACAAAAGTAATCATTATATCTAATTAACTCCAAAGCTACTCAGAAAATTCACTCTGTTCTGTCTTATACAGCTGTGTTATCCAATTAACCCATTAGAAGTTTCACAATGAATAAACGGCAGCATAAATGTTCTCCAAGAGTAAAATGCTAGCATCATAAAATGTCCCAAAGTTAAATATAAATTTAACACTGTTATGAATTTTCTGGGAAGAGTTCACTAATTTTAGTTTCAAAGAGATGAGATTGAAAACAAATATATAAAAATGGGGAGCCTGGGTGGCTCAGTGAATTAAGGGTCCAACTCTTGATTCAGGCTCAGGTCATGATCTTGTGATTCGTGAGATGGAGTCCTGCATTGGGCTCTGCACTGACAGTGAGGAGCCTGCTTGGGATTCCCTTCATCTCCCTCTCTCTCCCTGCCTCTCCCCTGCTGTGTTCTCTCTCTCTCAAAATAAATAAATGAACTTTAAAATATAATTAAAATATAGAACAATTACATAAAATTATATTTGATTAACAATTTTGTAAAGTTTTTAAATTTTCTTATGTCTATTGTCCATTGCCCGGTCCAAGTGTTGTTGTTAGGTAAACCAGAGATTATCATATGTGCTGACTTCATTTTTCAGGATGTGATGATTTAATCAGCTAGCTGAAGTTCTGTTATCGGTAACAAAGTCTTATTTGTCGACTATCCCCTTCCTGGAAGGCCGTGTTTGGCATCACTGGCCCCGCCAGATTGTCAGAATTAAACTTTCCAAGATTTTCATATCTTGGAATGTGAAGACTGAGCCTTGCCATTCTTGAGAACATGGACTGATCTGTTCTCTCTAGAGGCTGGGCCCAGGTGGGAGGGGTTTGTTGTTCTACCCTGAATAGTCCTTTAGCTTCAAATCTTCCAGAGAGAAGGGTACCTGTTTTTGACAGCTATGGGTAAAATTGTAGCTTTATGATTTTGAAAATTCCAGTCACTATCTTACAAAGCCTGTGCTAACCTTGTCTCTCCTGCCTTGTTGTATGGAGGCTTTGCAGCTTCTGTTGACCTAATTCTGTCTACATACCTGCATGTGGCATAAAGCTGCCCAGCAGGTAGATCTCTATGTCTATATTTATCTACATATTAATTAATTAAGTTGAAACACAATTCTATGATTTTATGAAACACTCTGGCATTATACCTAATTGGAGGGGATAGGAGATGTGGAAAACCCAAAGGAGCACTCGCTTTCATCAATAATAAATACCTGGCAGTGCAAACGTTAAGGGTCTTCGCCTCAACTCTTATAATCTTGTTTTCATAAGAAAGTATGGGTTGAAAAGGTACACATACACACAAAAACTAAATGTCTTCTCTCCCTTTTTTTAAGAAGGCTGTTGGCTCTCTGTTCTTTATTTTCCCTATATGGTTTTGAATTTGTATTTTTTAATGTTTATTTATTTTTAAGAGAGACACAGAGAGCACTAGTTGGGGAAGGACAGAGAGAGAGGGACAGAATCCAAAGCAGGCTCCAGGCTCTGAGCTGTCAGCACAGAGCCCCAGACAGAGCTTGAACCCTCAAACCATGAGATAATGACCTGAGCCAAAGTTCAAAGCTCAACAGACTAAGCCATCCAGGTGCCCCTATAGTTTTGAATTTGAATTAAACCTATCTACTGTAGAGTATAGCAAAAAGTCAGTGTTTTGATATGACCAACCCTGTCACAGCTATGGAAATTCAATTAAGCCCACCTCCTTACTAACAGGTTTACAGTTCAACAACTTGTAACAGTGCCTGATAAGACCAGGAATAGGAGAAACACGGTATAGGGCACCATTCTTAAATCTAGATCTCCATTTCCAACTTTGCTCTTGACCTCTTGATCTTTATCTTGTACATCCAACAATCAATTGACCATAATAACCTTGGTTCTCATAAGCTCATCTTCAGAAGCAGAGGGCAAGAGCTTTCCATAAGCTTCTTCACTAGCTTTCTTTCATGGTCCCAGTCCTGCTCACAGCTGGACATGACTGGCTTCCAAGATTTCCTTGCTAGTTCCAACTTTCTCAACCATGCTAGTGTTTCTGGAGATTGGTTAGTAACTTTCCTCCCTTTGGACCTTCTCTTCCGCAGCTTCTCCAACAAATTTTTAAGGTGTTAATGCTAAAAAAAACTTCTACTTTCTTGATTAAAACTGCATGATACAATGATACATTCAGGGAAAAAACACTTTCTCATGAATATATTTATATAATGCATGTACGGACACACATATATATCAGTATATATTATACATATATATCCATATATTATGTAAATACCCATACTGCTTCTTCCAACCTTTGATTTGAGTAAATCCAATTAGAATACAGTTGCCAGACTTAGCAAATAAAAACACCCAATTAAATTTGAGGATCTCATAAATAGCAAATCATTCATTTCTAATAAGATATGCCCCATGTAATATTTGGGACATAATTAAGCTTTAAAAAACCTGTTTAAAAATACTTGTTTATTGGAAACTCAATTAAACTGGGCACATATTTTATGTGGTGACCCCCAAGTGGAAGAAATTTGAGCAGTCCCAGAATTTATGAAATCCAGACTATTGTCTGATACCACATGAATGCATCATTGTGCCCTTTCCTTTGTCCTCAGCCTCCTTTCACAAACATAAACGTGCCATTACCTGTTTCTAAGCATCAGCTTGTTTCCTCTTAACCAGACCATGATGTCAATTACTTCTGTCAAGAAGACAGATGAAAATGTTGACTTGATGATCTATCAGTATATCTAATTGATTTATAAAACCTATCTTGTAAGAGTTTCTTGGATTGTTTTGGTTTATAAAAATATTTTTAATGGAGAAAGTATTTAATAGAGCTGATGCAACATATTAAAGAATTGTAAGGCTGAAAATGGGAGTGTGTTGGAAATATTCCTTATTTCCTCTTACTGTTGCTATATGACCAATTCTTGAAGAGCAGCTGGGTCAATGGCTCTTAAAGTGTGATGTCTACATCATTATCACCTGGTAACTTGTTAGGAACACACATTCTCAGGCCCCACCCTACACCTGCTGAATCAGGAATTTGGGAAGTGAAACCCAGCTATCTCTTTTGACAAGGGCTCCAGATGATTCTAAGGCCCGTTAAAGTTGTGAATCAATGCCCGACTTGTATGACAGGCTTTTACTCATTTCCAGTCATAATCTTTCGAATGAGTTTTAGTACGAAGGAAGAATTACAATTTTAACTAGATCCTTTACCTGCGTATATTCGTCAAATGATTTGAAGAAGAGAGCAACTTGAAGGTGAATTTAATCAATGTAGATAACTCACTGGGATAATTGCCTCACTCTCTGCATTACTTAGTCTGCATATAAATTGCCTTACGCCCTGTTCAGATGCTGATGGTGCACCAGTTGGGGAATAAGAGGTTAATTAATCTCAGGGAATTTTGAAATTTGTGTGTTTTGGGGACCAAATTATTATGAAGTCCTATCACTAAGCAAGTATCTGGGAATCAACATATCTGAGGGAAGAAATGTTAAAAATACTTTTTGGCTGATGGGGCAAGGGTTTGGAGCATGGGCTGAATCAGTTTATCTTGAAATAGCGCTAGAACACAGTATTTTTATTTTTTAAAAATCTGCAGTTAAAATGTATGCATTTTGATGATTTTTACATGTGACTAGGCATGCTATTAAAGATTTACAAATTTCTTGAGGTGCTAATACTCGCACAATTATTATTGCTTTGCAAATGCTCCACAAATGTAGTGTTTTACTTAGGCACGCACATAGGAGGCTCTAAGTAGAGATACTGTGGAATTCAAATTAGGGAATATAATAATGGTGTTGAATATTATTCATCTCTTCTGGTGACATTAAAAAGTAAGTATTTTCACATAGGCAGCTTTTAACTTTATGCACAACTAGTATATTTTAATATATTATTAAAGTTAGACTTGAAAACTTTTCTGGTTTTTGTTTATTATTTAAACTTGACAATTTAAAGTCATTATATATACAGCTTTCTGATGAAAGTTCTTTCATTTATTTATCTTTAAACATTTACAAATAATAAATTACACATGGTAGTAACTTTAATAAAAATGTGAAAATGTGTATATATAGTTTTCTTATTTTTACTTCAATCTAGGAGAATATATTTTTATTTTTTAATATATTTAATTAAAGAGTACATGTGTCTTTTTATCTTACTGATAAACAGTTTCATATAAACAAAAATTATATATTTGGGGTTTACAAATGAGTTTATTTACATTGATTTGCCTTTGCATCATTGTCAGTCATAAACTATAGAAATACCACTCTCTAGATAGAAAGTTCTGCCTTATTAAAAGTAGTACATGACTTTCAAAAAAGTCATGTACTATCCTTTGAATAGTAAATGAAAGTTGTTTATAGCAATATGAGGCATTTTCTATTTTGAATACACACACATACACACGGAATTATGAAAAGTAAAAGAAATGTGTACATGTATGAAATACAAGACAAGTAAAAGAAATGCATATATGTATGCATATATACTCTCATAAAATATAATGTGTATATAAGGCATAAGCTGACTTAAAGGTCTTTTCCAAATTTTCCAAATAGAGGCTTGATTTTAAAGAAGGCTGTCATTTTAAGCCAGAATAAAGTGGGAAAGTGGATCTGAGAGGCCTCACATTCATTTACATTTGTGAAAGGTCACACACTTAGGAAAAGTAGGGACTAGATAAGATCCCCACAAAGAGAAAGAGGGACTAGAAGGAAGCCTACCTAGGTTGCCTGGCCTCTGGCTATGAGTCAAGTTTCTCCCATCTATTGAAACTCGTAGATCTTATAAGTATTTCGATTTTGAACTCCCAGCATGCTGAGTATCTCTGAGCTGACGATGAATTTAGTTTTACAGATTGAGAGTGAGTGGGGTCCTAGGGTATATAGCAGAAAGAAACAGAAATCCTCTGTGAAGAAACATTCTCAACAGGCGCCTTGCAGATTTCCCATAGATTAAAACAACCCACCTGATTGCATAGTCAAAATTTCAAACACAAGAAAATCAGCCAAAAGTTGAAGAGTCAACAGAGACAATAAATATGAGAAGTGGATCCCAATATTTTCGGATACTTGAATTATAAGAAAAATAACATAAAATAGGTTGTTCAAAAGAGCAAAACGTTAACCAAATAGTTGAGAAGACACTATACTATTGTCCAAAAACTAATACTTAAAAAGAAAACTTCTAGAATTTACTAATACTGTAATTAAAATGCATTTAGATTTTACATAAAAGACAAAAAACAAAAGTTAATTTGCATACAAGATAGATAATTTATATAACCAAAAGGAGAACTAGTGAAGAAATATATATGAAGGAGTGCATAGAATGCCTTATAGACTGAGCACAAAAAAAAGATAAGGAGTTGGGAACAATAAGTTAAGAGACGCTAAGGACAGAATGGCACAAATATGTGTTCAATTGGAGTTCTAGAAGAAAATAACAGAGAAAACATGGTGTTAGGTAGAATTCAAAGAATTTAGGCTGATGATTTTCTAAAATTGACATACTACATGAATTATTAGATTAAGAAATAACTACGATTCCCAAATGGATCATAGAAAATGATATAATGTTCATTCTTAGGACCATTATAATGAAACACAAGAACACCAAAAAAGAGACATCATTGAAGCAGTTCAAAGAGGGGGAGGGTACCTCTTAAGGAATAAAAAAGCAAACATCTCCATAATAATAAAATAAGCACAAGATATACATAATTATCATCATTGTCATCAAAATTTTGATAGTAGCTAACTAGCTATCAACCAATAGTTGTATATTTAAATAAGCTATTATAGGGGTGCCTGGGTGGCTCAGTCGGCTAAGCGTCCAACTTCGGCTCAGGTCATGATCTCACGGTTCGTGGGTTCGAGCCCCACGTTGGGCTCTGTGTTGACAGCTCAGAGCCAAGAGCCTGCTTCAGATTCTGTCTCCCTCTCTCTCTCTGCCCCTCCCCTGCTCACAATCTCTCTCTTTCTCAAAAAATGAATAAAAACATTAAAAAGATTTTTTAAATAAGCTATTATATTAATGTTTGGGAGAAGGATGTAGTTGGCTGAATTAAGTTCATTCTATTCTATTACGTATGAGTGTTAAAATTTAACAGACATCCATGAATAAATGAAAATATGCCATAATGCTTTCCTAATTGAAAAAAAATTGGAATATTTGACCAATCCAAAGAAAGAAAGGAGAGAACACAAAAGGTATAGTAGAAAAGGCAGAGTAGATTTAGAAAGTCTTTATGGGAAAGAGCAAGAGCAAAGGAACCCCAAAGTGAATCCAGTATCATCATACTAATTGGCTCTCCCTTCGAGATCACCTTCTCCATCTTCTACTGCTTTTCCCACAGCTGCCATTGATCACAGTCCAACCTTCTTCTCCCTTCCGTCACTACATGCTTCAGTTTAAAGAGCTAAGAACTTGAATAACCCAATGATATCAAGCCTTGTAGCTCCAGATGGCCATTATCAGAGGGAAATTGGTATAAACTGGCATTTATACCAGGATTGGTATTAGAAAATGAAATATCAGAAGTTTGCAGCATGAAAGGAGAAAAAAAATTGGTAGATAAAAACTGAGTAGTTGATTTTAGTCCCAAGTTAACCTATACAGTCCTGAGTTAAAAACTACTCTATTTTAATTTTGGCTTTATATTTTGAATTGAACAAAATGATAAGCCAGGTTTTAAATTATTTTGAAGTGAGACAGTAGGAGCTTTTCTCTGACCCTTAAACAAAAGAGAATATTGAAGAAATTTTCTTTTGTTTTGTAAATTATCTCAATATAGATTCTAAAAATACAAATGCATGAAACAAAAAAAGAGCAATAAAAAGTACTACACAAGGTGGCAGAAAGGAATCTTAACTGGCCAGTAAGCAAAATAAATGTAATGGTGTTCAATTTACCAGTAACAGGATGCCTGGGTGACTCAGTCAGTTGTGTGTTTGACTTGGTTTTGGCTCAGGCTGTGATTTCGCAGTTGTGAGTTCCAGCCACGTATTGGGGAGATTGCTTGGGATTCTCTCTCTCCTTCTCTCTCTGCTCCTCTCCCGCTTGTGTGTGCACATATTCTCTCTCTCTCTCTCTCTCAAAATAAATATATAAAAATATTTAAAAATATTTACCAGTAAAGACAGAGCATATAATATTATATTTAAAAAAAAACTCTATCATATACCATATACAAGAGATATTCCTAGAATGTAAGATAAAGTAAAAGAAAATTATATACCAAATGAATATGAACACAAAATAAAAAGCTATATTAATAACAGACAAATTAGATTTGAAGGCAAAAACAATCATCATTAAGTAAAAGGAGGTTTTCTTCTTAATCGTATGTAGTTCAATAAACTTCAATGTACCTAGTAACAGAGCTTCAAAATTGTAAAAAGTTTGACTAGGTGGCTCAGTCTATGAATGAGCTGACTCTTGATTTCAGCTCAGGTCATGATCTCACGGTCGTTGAGATTGAGCCCCACAACAGGCTTGGTGCTGGACTCCGCTCTGGGCATGGTGCCTGCTTGAGAGTCCTCTCTCCTTCCTCTGCCCCTTGTTAGCTCACATGTGCGTACACCTATGTGTGCCTGCTCTCCCCCTGCCCTCTCTCTCTCTCTCAAAATGTGTAAAGAAACATGAACGACAATGATGGAACTCAAGGGGACATTCATATATTCACAATCAGGCTTTCACTTTTGTAGTTTTATAATATTCTTTTAGCAGTTCTTAAATTAAGTAGATAAAAAATAAGAAAAAACAATAATGAGGTAAATAGCACAATTACAACATCTGATCAAATAAATATATATGAAATTTTGCACTTGTAAATTATATATACACACTATTCAAAAATATACATGAATAATTTATTAAAACTGAGTAAGATAATAGTCCACAAAATCCCAGGAGAAACAAAGTATGACACCTAAATGTTGAAAATTCTAAAACTTTGTAAAAGACCGTAAAGAATTTCTGTATAAAGAAAGGCATCATATTCACACATAGAAATATTTAATGTCATAAATAGTAGGTGTCTCCTAAGTTAAACTGTAAACCATAAATCATTACAATTCTAATAATAAACCCCATGAGAGTTTCCCAAAACTTGAAAGAATTGCTTGCTTATGTTTGTGCATGTGTGTGGGACCAAAGATCACCACAGGTCAACAAAATTGACAGACAAATTTTGGGGGAAAAAAACAAAAACAAAACAGATACAGAGACAAGCCTTACCAGAAATAGTCTTAAACTATTGTAAATGACATGTTAGGGTATATTCACATGGAGAGCAAACACTGTCTGATAGAGCAGAATAGAGTTAAGAGCAGACCCAGTTTTACCAAAAAAGGGCATATTTGACAAAACTGGCATTTTGTATCAATGCAGCATTAACAGAGTTTTCAGTTAATGTTTGGTCAGTTTTTTCTCCTTTGGAAAAAATGGGATTCCTATAAAAATGCTTTAAAATGTATTCTTGTTATAGTTAAATCTAAACATGAGATAGAAAAACTTTAAAAATATCAGAACTATAGGAAACTATTTTTATAAACTTGGGAAGAAAAAAAAGATCTTAAAAAATACATCTTCCTTCATAACAATTATAAACTTACCTTAAATATAAAATATACTGTTAAACATGGAAAGAAAAAATAGAAATAAATTATTTGGAACATATGTCAGACAATTGATAACCAGAATAATATATATATATATTAAAAATATACATACCTAAAACAAGAATATATATATATTAAAAAATTTTTTAAAAGGTTATGTACAAAGATTCACAAAATGGACAATACAAATTATGAATAAATATATGAAAAGATACTAATTACCTAGTATTCAAGGAAACACACACAAAAAATCCCAATGACATACAATTCTAAAATTTTTTAATGTTTATTTGTTTTTAAGACAGAGAGAGAGAGACAGAGTATTAGCAAGTGAAGGGCAGAGAGAAAGGGAGACACAGGACCTGAAACAGGCTCCAGGCTCTGAGCTGTCAGCACAGAGCCCAGCATGGGGCTCGAACTCACAAACCATGAGATCATGATTTGAACTGAAGTCGGATGCTCAACTAACTGAGCCCCCCAAGCACCCCGAGTATAATTCTATACATATCAGTTAAGCAAAAATTGTTCGGTCTGTAATTACCAAGTAGTGAAGAGACTGAGGACCAATAGGAAGTCTTATTTACTACTTATGGGAAGTGCATTATTACAAGAAATTTGGAAAGTCAGCTGGAAATGCCCATCTGTGCTAGAATGTTGCAGTAGTAACTAACCAGACTTCGCTGGGTCTCTGCTGGATGGCTTAGTGAGTGCTTTCACCCAGGAGACGTTTGCAATACTAAAGCAAGCAGAACACTGGAAAATGTTCACTGGGGCTGGCCCTCTCCCTTGCTTTTGAGGACCTTGACACTGCCATTTGAAGCCCCAGCTACCTGACCGTGGTGGGCCAGCAAAGGTTTTGTTTTGCTTTTGTTTCGCTCTGTTTTGTTTTCTGCAAAGGACCACCTAAGTAAATAATTAAGACTTTGAAGAATACATAAAAGCTTTGTTCTTCTACTTTGTGTTTGCTTTTTTTTTTTTTTTTTTTGCTTTGTTTTTGGTTTTGTTTTAAACAACTTCCAAATGAAATATATCCATAGCCCATGGGCCATGTAAAATCTGGTCATGGATGAGATTTCGTTTGCCATGTGTGATTTCTTGACTCCTGGATTCGGGTTTTGAGCCCACAAACGAGAGGATCCAAGCATGTAAGCTATAATAGCTGTCTCTCCCAGTTGTCCCAACCAGCCCGCCATTTTGTGAGTGAATACAAATGGTTGTTGCTTTAGGCTACAATGTTTGCAGGTTATTTGTTACCCAATAAGTACTGGTAAACAAATTAATGGTATGCATATATAAAGGTGCAAAACTTCTGCTACCACAAGTATAATGGCATGCAGTCCACAGTGCTAACGGCACTGTGTTTAAGTATATTCACAGAAGACAGTGCCTGGGTGGCTCGGTGGATCAAGTATCTGATTCTTGATTTCAGCTCAGGTCATGATCTCGCAGTTCATGGGACCGAATCCTGCATTAGGCTCTGCACTGACCAGACGAGGCCTGCTTAGGATTTTCCCTCTCTGTCTCTGTCTCTCTCTCTCTGCCCCTGTCTCTCTCTCTCTCTCTCAAAATAAATAAATAAACGTAAAAAAATTCACAGAAGTATTATGTTGAGTAGCAGCAGATCGGAATACTTAAATATACATCTACTGAATATTGAATACATATATTTCATTTATGTAATACAATTTTATTTAGCATTAAATATGCATGAATTTTATGAGTACTTTCAGTATACCCAATATCAAAAATATAATTATGAATAAGATAACTAATAAAAATGTATACAGTGTAGCAATTTATATAAACTATAAAATACATAAATTGACACTATTATTTAAGAACATAGGGTTTGTAATAAACTACCAAAAAAGCCTTTCAAAATGGGAAACAATAACTTCAGGAGAGTGGTTTCCTCTAAAGAGAAAGCATACAATGCCACCAGGGAGGGGTATACAGGGCTTTTCAATTTTCAGTCTAAAGTTTTATTTTTTAAGCTAAGTGGTATGGATACATTGTTCCCTATATTGTTCTTTATACCATTTGTCTGAAATATTTCAAGGTATTTTCAGTGGATTAAATGTGACATTATTTCTTATTTGTAGATTTGCTACTTCTTCTTTTTGCATATTATATGTATATATGTGTATATATACACACACACACATAATTACAGTTGTTTTATATGACCTTTGCTAGGTATTTGGGAAACTTAAGAAAAGAGACAATACTCAGGTGCTCATAAATGTGTAAAAAGCTAAACAAGAAAGCAACCAATTCCAATGTAATAGAAAATGTCATAAAGTAGTATTGTAGACATCAAGATGGAGTCACTCATGTCAAGCAGTGACGTAAGCAGCCAAGGGCATTGCAGCTGGGGGAGATCAGGTATCACAGAAACCAGCACAGGCTGACGACACCCATAACTGATAACCAGCAAAACTAAAAGAGCCTGCAGGAACCGAGAGCTGATAGTCACTAGAGCCAGAAGAAGCCTGCAAAGGCCCAGGACTGATTAAATTCCTCTCTAAAGGGAGGGCTTTCGCAGCAAACTGTCAGACTCTCCAGATGCTGACCCTTCCACTCCTGCCTGCATGAGACAGGCAGCTGCGGCCGGAGGCTCTGCGTGGCTGATCTGTGAACATAACAGAGATTTCCCACTGCCTGGACATAACACGCAGCGCGAGCCCAGAGCTGACCCAGTATGGACAGAGGCCTCCCCTAAAGTGCGCGCTCACGGGGCTTCGCACTTGGCTAGTTGACTTCTTACCCCTTCTTGTACCTTGTTTGTTGTGTGACTTTCTACTGTGCTTTGCTTTGTGTGATATGAATGAAGTCAAGGGGAATGTGTACTGAAATGTCACTGTTGGAATCCTGAAGCTGCCTGACAATTATGCTAACCTTGCTTTATGACTGAATAAAACCGACACTGTGGAACATGGTAACTCATGTGTGCTCCTTTAGAGCAAGTTTGTGACAAGTATATAAATTAATAACCAACCCATGTTATCTACTTTCCATAATACTGTATGTCTTAAATTGAGATACGTGAAATACAGTTCAGGTAGCTGTTAATAAATCTTAGAGACTGGGGGAAACCATTGCCAAATACATTTAGAGATACCTGGATTTAATCAAACCAATTTGGATTATTACTGCAGGAAATTTGAGAACTTTTAATAATGAATCTGCCTTTTCAGTCTTTAAAAGAGGTATAGAATATACAGTATTTTTTCAGACTTAATTAAAAATAAAACTAATTAAAAAAAATCATCTCAAGGATCAGAATGTTCAGTGAAGCAGACTTTTGGGAATCATTGTTTCTAGAAGAGGAATGGTTACTTTTTTTTTCTTCCAAGATTTTACTTTAAGTCAAATTAGTTAACATACAGTGTAACATTGGTTTCAAGAGTAGAATTTAGTGATTCATCACTCACATATGACACCCAATGCTCATCACAACAAGTGCCCTCCTTAATGTCCAGTGCCTGTGTAGCCCATCCCCCACCCACCTGTCCCCTCCCCCAGTAATTCTCAGTTTATTCCATATAGTTAAGAGTCTCTTATGGTTTACTTCCTTCTTTTTATCTTATTTTATTTTTCCTTCCCTTCCCCTATGTTTATCTGTTTTGTTTCCGAAATTCTATGTATGAGTGAAATCATATGGTATTGGTCTTTCTCTCACTGACTTATTTTGCTTAGCATAATACACTTTAGCTCCATCCATATCATTACAAATGGCACAATTTTATTCTTTTTGGTGACTGGGTAATATTCTATTATAAATACATATATATGCACACACCACACCTTCTTTATCCATTCATCAGTCAATGGATATTTGGGTTTTTTCCATAATTTGTCCATTGTTGATAGTGTTGCTATAAACATTGGGGTGCATGTACCCCTTCAAATCAGTACTTTTGTATCCTTTGGATAAATACCTAGTAGTGCAATTGCTGGGTCCTAGGATAGTTCTATCTTTAACTTTCTGAGGAACCTCCACACTGTTTTCCAGCGTGGCTGCACCAGTTTGCATTCCCACCAACAGTATAAGGGGGTTCCCCTTTCTCTGCATCCTTGCCAACATCTGTCACTTCCCGAATTTTTAATTTTAGCCATTCTGACAGGTGTGAGGTGGTATCTCATTGTGGTTTTGATTTGTATTTCCCTGATGATGAGTGATGTTGGGCATCTTTTCATGTGTCTGTTAACCATCTGTATTTCTTCTCTGGAGAAGTGTCTATTCAGGCTTTCTGCCCATTTCTTAACTGGATTATTTATTTTTGGGGTGTTGAGTTTGATCATTTCTTTATAGATTTTGGGTACCATTTATTTGGAATGGTCACTTTTTGAAAGCATGCTCTTGCAATCTTAATGGAGGATTAAGATTTGAGCTAGATTTTAAGAAAGTATTAAGATGCTGCCCAGATGAAATACAGTGGGAATTATTAGGGTTAAGTTTAATAAAATCTATGATCAATTGACAGATTAATTAATAAACATTTCATAAATAAGAGAGGCAAAAGAATCATGCAACTTAAATGTTGTCTGTATTTTTAAAGAAATTTACTTTGAAAATACAGAATTTTAATAGCAGAAATAAGCTTACATTTTTCAACAAATAAGTATGTGCATGTGTGTGAGAGAAAATCTTCATGAGAATATTAGTGATATAACAAAGTGACATACTTTTGTCAAAGTAGAGTGAAATGACTAATTTGACTTCTTATAAATATTCATTATAATTCATTAATGGAA
The DNA here is from genome assembly GCA_028646485.1 of Cryptoprocta ferox. Taxonomy (NCBI): domain Eukaryota; kingdom Metazoa; phylum Chordata; class Mammalia; order Carnivora; family Eupleridae; genus Cryptoprocta; species Cryptoprocta ferox. The sequence goes on from CM053573.1 coordinate 18,608,486, forward strand.
TCTGTTGTCTATTCTTTCCTCCTTTAATTTTTTTTTAATGTTTATTTTTGAGAGACAGAGAGAGATCATGAGCAGGGGAGGGGCAGAGAAAGAGGGAGACACAAAATCTGAAGCAGGCTCCAGGCTCTGAGCTGTCAGCACAGATCCTGACACAAGGCTCGAACCCACAAACAGTGAGATCATGACCTGACCCAAGTCCCATACTTAATGGACTGAGCCACCCAGGAGCCCCTGTTCTTTCCTCTTAATTGAACAACTAATTTGCTCATCTTCTCTTCCTGTGATAAGGAGTTCTGAACATGGAAAATGACTCCAGAGGAGAGTGCCAGTGTTCAGAAGTCATTCAAGCTGTTTTTCATGTCCTCTGGGAGGAGGAGGGCAATATGAGCCCATGTCCAGCGGGCTAACAGCACCAAAGACAGAAGCTTTTTGGTTGCTCATATTTTATGCCTAACTTTCATGATTTACCTTGAACAATGCCTGGTCTACATTCCTTAAGTGCTGGATAGCTGTATAAGAAATAATCAAAACAGAAAAAGTATTCTGCATCATGCACTGTCTTAATTGTACCTGATTGTACATGCTTCCCACAATATAAGCCTTAGGTTCTTTTCTTTTTTCTTTTTCTTTTTTTTTCTTTCTTTTCTTTTCTTTTCTTTTCTCTTTCTTTCTTTCTTTCTTTCTTTCTTTCTTTCTTTCATCAGAAGGTTTCACGCCCATCATGGAGCCCAATGTGGGGCCTGAAGTCATGTTCCTGAGATCAAGAACTGAGCTGAAATCAAGAGTTAGATGCTTGGGGAACTTAGGTGACTCAGTTGGTTAAGCATCTGACTTCAGCTCAGGTCATGATCTCACAGTTCATGGGTTTGAGCCCTGCATCGGGCTTTGTGCTGACAGCTCAGAGCCTGGAGCCTGCTTTGGATTCTGTGACTCCCTCTCCCATTGCCCTGCCTCTGCTCGTGGTCTGTCTGTCTCTCTCAAAAATAAATAAGCATTAAAAAATTAAAAAAAAAAAGAGTTGGACGCTTAACCAACTGAACTGTGCAGGCACCTGTTTACTTTTTTAATAAATTAAATCAAGACCTGTTTTTCAAATATTCTAAATGTATTATTTCTTTTTCCATTATTATGCATTCATTAATATTGGATTCACTGAGAGTTACTTTGTCGATAATAAATGTAAATATAGGGGCACCTGGGTGGCTAATTCGGGTAAGTATCCAACATTGGCTTAGGTCATGATCTCACTGTGAGTTCTAGTCCCACTTCGGTCTCTGTGCTGACAGCTCAGGGCCTGGAGCCTGCTTCAGATTCTGTGTCTCCCTCTCTCTCTTCCATTCCCTCACTCACACTCTGTCTCTCTCTCAAAAATAAATAAACATTAAAAAAATTAAAAATAAATAAATAAATGTAAATAGATATCATGTTCCTATTTATTCTTTGATTTTTGTAGTTGATTTGACTGAAAATAAAACTATTATGGCAGGTTTGGTTGTTACACTATTTGTTATTATTATTATTATCATATTATATTATTTTATTACATAGTGCTTGAAATGTTTTTTATTCCTTGGGATCTAAGTGGTTTTCAGTATTTCTTTTGAAATAATTTAAAATATACATAAAAGTGGCAAGAAAAGTAAAAACCACTCTTGTATGCCATCACGCAGATGACCAATTGTAGTATTTTACTACCTCCACACAAACCATACATAAAATTCATTGAAATGAGTCTCAATAGTGTCTCGTTTTTCCATTCTGGCCAGGGTCAATCTTAGCTTATTTGGAGATACACAAAGGGAAAAGGCTTCGGAGACACTGCATGCTATAATATATGAGTAAACTGATCAGTGTGGGCTCCTTTATTATGGTATAATTGGATTCTCCAATGATTTGCAATTTTTGCCAGGTGGTTGTTTGAAAGCGTAAGCTAATTAATTTGCCTAACCTGAGGGTTGTGCTTGGTTCTATAACCATGCTACCCCCACTTGAGTAAACATAACCTCACTGTTATATTACTATAGTGACTATTGTTATTCAAATTCTGATCAGCATTCTTCTGGAACCTTTATGATATGTCATTAGGCTCCCATTCCAGATCAGCCAAGACAGCCTTCTCCTGAACTAACTATTGTGCAACACTGTGAATCAGCAGTCAGCAGCAGGTCAGTGTGACTTTGTCCTGTACTGAGTTTAGTAGATTGAATTTTCTGTGCAGCAGATAGACAAGAACAGAGAGAGTAACATAATGATATCCGAATTAAAATTCATTAACCTTGCAAAATCACTTACTATCACCAGTAGATAAAGATGCTGGTAGCTACTAAGCCTTAATTATTCATCAAGTTATTAAGATTTACTTCTTCATAAATTTGGGCTTCTCCCAACTTGGGAGTTAGTGTACTGGAAGTTGATATGTAAAATACTGTTAGAAAATCTTCAAGGAGTAAATAGAGCATTGGACTTTGGCATTTATTAATGTTAATCATTTAGGAAATTATTTCAATTGCCAAGGAATCCTCAAATTTCCTCATGGCCTTGATGTGGGTCTTTAACCTATTTAGATGTCCATGGCTAAAGCATTTATTTATATGAAAAGAAATGAGAGAAATTGACAGATTGGTTTGTAGAAGTAGTGTCACAGACCGATAATGTTGAAAAGACTATAATTCTTGCAGAAGTCTGTTATTCCATTCAATAAGGTGTGGTTTTCCAAAAGGCAAAAGACTCTTGAATATGCTGACTTCACTCTCTTCCTTCAGTTAGAGACAGAGCCATGATTTCTTCCTAAGCTTATTTAATTTTCTCTTCTTATTCTTTTGTTCTTACCTTACTTCTCCTCCGATGCTTTTGTTTCTCCAGTTAGACACTTAAAAGAAGCATATAGCCTCCAATATTCTACCATTCTCCTTAGATAGTTTTAACCACTATCTGTGTTCAAAGATCTGTGCCCATCCTTTCCTAGAGGCTAAACAATAGGTCTTGTATTACGTAATTTTTTTTGCCTGGCTAGTGGTCACTGTGGAAGAAAAACGTAAAATTAAATTTAATGGTCTTACTAAATGTCTAGAATAGGAACTGGTAAATACGCCTGAATTTTAACAACTCAGTTGGCTTTCATATAAACCGTCAAATGCTTCCAATGCCCAAGGAAGGGAAGGGGAGAAGAAAAAGTAAAGAAAAGGAGGTGAATGATAATCTGTAAGCAAACATCAATATTCTTCTGCTACTTACCAAAGTGATTTTTTTTTTTTTTGGTTGCTATCATGTTGCTATGGTGGGAAAAGATAGTATAATATGATCTATGGGGAAGCTAGTGTATTTTCATTATTTTTGACTTGAAAGATATTCAGTAAGTGTATAAATACACCGTGGGAGTGTTGGTTCACAAGCACAGGAATTCCCCAGTGAAATCTGAAACTGGCCTATGACCGGAAGGCAAGGAGAGACTGAAGAAAGAGGCAGGTCACTCCATATTGTTAAGGGGCAGGTTTAATAAGCAAGGGAACTTACAGATGACCCTTGTCTTCTGTTGCCTTAAGACAAGTAGACTCCTAAGGCCCCCTGCCAGAACCTTAAATGCTTATCTAGAGGTCTTACCTGGTTCAGACCTTCCTGATGGTCTAACAACACATTGCTCTGTGAAGCCTAGATATTTGAAAATGGTTCCCACTGTAGGAAGTGTGGACAGAATATACTTTCCAAGGAAAAGGGGAGCAGTGAGGTCTGATTGCCCAGATCCAGCTCACTAGTTGATCGGTGGTGACATTCTCTTGATGACTTCCTCTAATAGGAGAGAAACAAATTTCAAGTGGATTTCAGAAAGTGCATTATGCCCATGCATGTCTCGATATAGAAAAGTAATTATCTTGACTCATGATGTAACTTCACAAAGAAAGGAAATTTTAAGATTTTTATTTATTCAACTGTTGAACACTATTAAGAAGAGGTGGAAGAACAGAGAAATAATAATAGTAGTGGCAGTAGTTACAACCAATTACAGAACTTCTGCTAAGTGTCAGACATCATCCTTGGTAATTTTCCTACATTATCTCATGTGACTCTTACAAGAAAGTTGTTATTTGCTCTGTTTCCTATGAAGCAGTAAAGTCTTCCAGAGAAGGATTTATCAGTTTAATTTCAAATACATAAGAAAGCTAAAATTTAAATATAGGATTTTTGAATCTAAGGCCCTTATTTGATCTTCTGCATAAATTGAATGTCTCTTATTTGCCACGGACTTTCCTGTGCCTTGGGAATAAGGCTCTGTGATAGAATTCTACTACATTCAGAGTATAAGTCATCACAGAGAAGAAAAGTTATCATCTGGATCTTGAAAATGACTAGGGATTTTACTGGTAAACAAGGTCATCAAAAGTGTATAAGGATGAGAAGGAGGAAGAATATATTTTGTGGAAATCAACAACTTTTAAAAAGTTTCATATTTACTAAGGGGAAACAGTAAGACAAGTTTTGTGTGACAAGATCCTAGAATACACACTGGGGGTTTGGGAGGTTGCAGCAAATAGACTGAAATACATTTCGGAGATTAAAAAGATAATCAAAAAAGCCAAAGATGTAAGATCTTCAAAAAGAAAGTGGTAGCAGGAAGTCTCAAATACTACAAAGAGACTGAGGTGGTTGAGAAATTAAAGGGGATGTTGTACTCAGGAAATATGTTATTGATTATCTTTGAAATGTGATTTTATTGCAGTGGGAGAGAGATATTGCATATGGAAGAGGGGACTATTTGGTAAAAAAGAGAGTGCAGCAAATATAAAAATCTCCAAAATGTTAGTGGGCTTTAAACAAGTGCTACTTCTGCAATGCTTTCAAATAATTTATTCTATGACCTTTATCACATTTCAAAGTTAAGAGTTCTCAGTAGATTGAATTTTCTTAAATAAATTTCCCTAATGTAGGGATGTCACACTATTTGACCTTTTAATATTTGATGAAATACCTACTACCTCTTTCGGATTGATTGTGTTCTTTTAATTCTCACAGGTTTTACATTTGTACCATTTCGAACTAAACGGTGAAATCGTGATAGCCATATTTTCTCCAACCACATCAGTTCCTCCCAACTTGTATGGGCAATTTGGGAACAATGACTCCTAGAGAATGGAAGTGTAATAGAAAGAGAATCGTGACTCAGAAATCACTGTGCTGAAGCTGAGGCCAAAGTACAATTTGGATCAGACGCTTCATAGAATCCAGGTGGATGATCACACCTTTGCTTTGTGCAGTGGGTGTTAGCCATAAAAACACATTTGTAAACATTGCCCTTTACAAGTTCTGTCTGAGAAGCTATACATGCTGATTTCCTCAAGGCTGCAAAGCATTTCATCAATAGAATGAAGTGACAGTGGTGGGTTCACTCATTGTATTAAGCTTAGTTACCCAAACCTGTGGGTGGAAAGACAAATTCAACACTTTCCGATCAGAATTCACTTTCTCTGTAACTATCTCATTGGGGTCTTTTGATAGCTCTGGAGCAAATATACACATATCACAGATGTACGTGTGTGTATTTATGTATTTATGTATTCACATGCACATGCATATTCATTCTTATTCCCCAAATATGACTCTCTGGTCAGAAGGTGTGTACAAGAATATTTACAGTGGCATTATTTGTAATTACTCAAATTTTAACACATTCAGATACCAACTCATTCACAATAGAGTGACTCTATAACACTAGAATGACAAATATATTTGTTCAATTTAAAAATATTGCATGATAGGGGCCCAGGTGGCTCAGTCGGTTAAGTGTCGGACTTTGGCTCAGGTCATGATCTTGTAGTCCGTGAGTTCAAGGTCTGTGAGTTCAAGCACCTCGTTGGGCTCTGTGCTGACAGCTTAGAGTCTGGAGCCTGCTTCTGATTCTGTGTCTTTCTCTCCCTCTCTCTGCCCCTCCCCTGCTTACTCTCTCTCTCACTCTCAAAAATGAATAAATGTTTAAAAAAATAATAATATTGCATGATAATACATCTTTTTCTATATGTAAAATTTTGATGACTCTTACAGACATTATTTTGACTAAAATAAGCCAGATACTAAAAAATAAGTACTGTATCATTCCATTTACATAAAATTCAAAGACAGACAAAACTAATCTACGCTGTTAGAATAAATTCAGAGTTTTTAAAATATATAAATAATAGAGATTAGCATTTGGGAGGGGGCATAAACAAAGCTTCTTGGTTACTATTAATATTGTATTAGTAATCTTGGAAATAATTACACTGTATGTTTATTTTGTAATCAGTTGCTGCTTAATGTACACTTAAATCTATACACTTTCCTGCATATCACTTATTTTAGTTTTAAAATACAAAACACTTTATTTTAGTAAAACAAAAAGAGATAGGCCACTCTTTCTTCTATCTCTTACTCTTTCCTATTGTCAAAATGTTACCGCAATGGCTGGAAATAGAGCAGTCATCTTAGAAGAGAGATATGTTCACCACCATACCAACAACACATGCTTGAGCATCTATCCTGGACCCTCTTGGGAAGTGTTAAGTTTCAAATAGCAGCTAGAATGTGTGGAGATGCATAAACAGCCTCACACCGATTTGTATTCTGTGTGTGAGAGAGAATCTTCTCTCCTATTAAAAATAAAAATACACTTACCTATAAGTGGAACAGTTTTGCCATCTAAAGCTAGCCAATATTTTGTAAATAGTTCATGATCTGATATAGTTTCGATCTTAAAGGAACTGAGTTTTTTTGTGTCCACAGATTTGAGGATAAGACATAAGTCCTACCTAAGTCCAGACTGATATTTTCTTTCACCACAGGATAGATATATTAATTCTATTTCCCCCATTGCATATCAGTAGGATCTCTAAATTCATCCCCTTGAAATTAGAATTGGTTTTTCCAGGTTTAATTTGCATCCAGTTAACTCATGATGCATTTAGGATGCCACTCCTACTACCTTCTTTCTTTTCTAGACCTGAGCGTTCATGGGATAGACAGAAGCAAGTGGATTAAAATAATGATACTAAATTTTATTTAAATGGATAAAACAGATCTTTTTATGACAATCTTAATCTTGAAAAACATATTTCTAGAAGTTCAATAGCTTCTACTATATACAGTGCCTACGGATTGAATGATTGTGTTTCTCCCAAATTTGTATGTTGAATCCTGTGTTCTTCTAAGTGTTTCTCCTTTTCTACTCATACAGAATCCTCTGACACTTCTAGTCACCAAATATGGATGGGCTTTTTTCCCACACCAAGCAAGTCTCTGTGACACCAGCTAAGTGTCCTATGGTTTAACTCATTTCTGACACTATCTAACTGAAGATAGCATTAGATCCCACAGGGTAAATGCTCAGTCCTACAAGACTGTCCCCCTAACCACCACCACTGCCACCCACAACCACCACTTCAAATGGACAAAAGAAACTCATTAGAACAGAACAGCCTATTAACTGGGAAATTCCAAAGTTTTAAGGAACACTGGGTCAAGAACAGGGACTAAAGATAAAGTATTAGAACAAAAGATGCTTTTAGTGTTCATATCATTTAGGAGATTACATGGGTTTTAGAAGCTTTGTGCCAGGAATTGGGGGCAGAGACAATATATATGTATTTCTATGATCCCACAAAGCTGTAACCCCCAGTGTGGCGGTACTTGGAGAAGGGGCCTTTGGGAGGTAATTAGATGAGATCATGAGGGTGGGACCCACATGATGGGATTAGTGCCCTTATAAGAAGTGACACCAGAGAGCTCTCCCTCACGATCTCCCCCTCTCTTCCTCCCCTCAACTTTCTCTTTTCCTGAGATCACACAAAGAGGTCAAATGAACACACGGTGACGTAGCCACTGCCTACAAGCCGAGAGAAGAGGCCTCAGAATAAAACCCATCCCAGTGGCACTATGATTTTCAGCTGCCAGAACTGTGAAGAATACATTTATTTTGTTTCAGCTATAGTCTATGGTTCTTTGTTATAGCAGCTCAAAAAAACTAAGATAGTGCCATTGCTTTAAGTAGCTTCTAATGAATGGAATGCTTTCAACCCTTTCTGCAAGCATGGTTTGCTGCATCTTTACAAGTGATGTTGAATAAATATTTTACTGACCAGAATAGAAATCTTTCTTTCCACTAAAGTATTAACTTACCTTTTCCTATAAGATGTGATTAAAGATAGAAATCTAATAATAGTTGAGAATGAAACAAAAATAATCCTTTAGCTACCTTCCTGTGAATATAAACTGCTACAAATTCTTACTTCACTAAATACCACTGATACTCCCTTGCTGTTAGAAGGTTGTGTGCCAGTGATTGCTCTTCTCCATTCTTAAGGCAAGAAACATTGCTAGTAGCAAATTTCCTACCTGTGTTTAGCTGATGTTTTAGGGAACTTGCATTCCATCGTAAATTTCTGGGATTGGGATGACCCTAACATTGAATGTCTTAGTTTTTTCTTTTGTTTTGTTTGTTTCACAACTAAGTGTAACTTTTGTCTCTGTAATTAAGAGTCACAAGTGGTAGGAAAAATTTCTCTGTCTGGTAATACTCATCTCTCATTGAATCAGTATTTCTAGTTAATGATTCATTTTATATCTTTAATCTTTTAACTCTTTTCTTCATGAGGGAAAGAAGGAAGGAAGGAAGGAAGGAAAGAAGGAAGGAAGGAAGGAAGGAAGGAAGGAAGGAAGGAAGAAAGAAAGAAAGAAAGAAAAAGAAAGAAAAGAAGGAAGAAAGGAAGAAAGGAAGAAAGATTATATGCCACCACTCTTTTCTTTCCTGTTATTGTAACAGCAAACAAATCCCTCCTCCAATTCTCAGCTTAGTTTTCTTTCTTTAATTCTGCTATTACAACCCTTTCTTTTAATAGATGGCTAAGTAACGTTTAATCAGTATATTTTACTAAGCATTCTATTTCTGAACACTACCTGCTTATGAGAATGTCTTTCCTTCCCCTTTTCTTTGCAGAGTATTCATGGTATGGCTATAGCTCTCATCACCAATATTAATTTGTTAACTGTATTGGGACAAAAACACAATAAAACCATTTAAATTTTAGTGTATTACTAGAAATTTTATACAACAGAAACATACTTAGAGGCACCTGGGTGAGTCAGTCAGTTAAGTGTCCAACTTCAGCTCAGATCATGATCTCATGGTTTATGGGTTCAAGCTTTGTGTCAGGCTCTGGGCTGACAGCTCAGAGCCTGGAGCCTGCTTCGTATTCTGTGTCTCCCTCTCTCTTCACCCCTCCCTTGATTGTGCTCTGTCTCTCTCTCTCTTTCTCAAAAAAAATAAACATTAAAAAATTAAAAAGAATCTCCAACAGAAACATACTTAAAGATACTTGATGCTGAGATATAGATTATAGTAATAATTTAAGGCAATTACATCTGAAAAAGAACAAATTTAAGGTATTATATATATTATATATAATATATACACATATATTATATAATCTATATATATACATATATATCATATATACTATATCTATCCAACTACACTGTATTTTCTCTATTCCTTAACCAAATAGATATTGATGTAGCCTTGGATTTCATCCGATTTTTTTTTATCATAGCTTTTTATGAGAACCACACCATGTATAAATTCTAAATGCTCATCAAACAAGGGGATGTGCTAATCTGTTTAACTACTTTCTCACAAATATGAACTTGGTAACATAACAGTCACATCATAGATTACTAATTAAATAATACTTCAGTGCTGAATATATAATAAATTTCCAAACTTTATATCATCAAAACAATAAAGCTGTATTAACACTTCTTAAATGATTTTGTTATTTATGGAAGGGATGGTTTATGAACAAAATTTTTTAATGTTTTTTAATGTTTGTTCATTTTTTTTTTGAGAGACAGAGCACAAGCAGGGAAGGGGCAAAGAGAGAAGGAGACACAGAATCGGAAGCAGGTTCTAGACTCTGAGCTATCAGCACAGAGCCTGACACAGAGTTTGAACAGACGAACCATAAGATCATGACCTGAGCTGAAGTTGGAAGTTTAACTGATTGAGTCACCCAGGCACCCCATGAACTTAAATTTTAACTGAGATATGAGGATTTCAGGGTTGGAACTATTTTGTGTTTTTTAAGTTGCTTATGTGTACAATATTTATTTTAAGATGCTCGTCTTCTTTTAAATTCTTGTTCTACATTATGAATTTTAATTTCTGTCCACTTGAACTGATTGGGAAAACAGATTATTCATGATAAAAATGTTACCCTTAGGAAAATATTTAAGACAAAACAATGGCTTTGGTTTATTTTGAAGAAAATAATCTTATTAAATATATTTTTTAGAATAAGGTGTATTAATTTTCTACTGCTACATAACAAGTTGTCACAAATTTATCAGCTTTAAACACTATAAATGTATTACCTCAAAGATTCTGAGATTCAGAAGCACAAGCATGGATTATCTGTATTCTCAGGGTCTCTTTTCATGGTCTGGAAGAAAATGTACATCCATGTTGCAAACAGTCTATGGGTGACACTTGTGGCCAGACACTTACATTATATTCACAAATCCACCTCACTCCCAGGAGGGACTAGACTGGGCATGTACACCAGGGAGCAGGAGTCTTGGCTGCCATCTTAGAATTCTGCCTGCTACTTAAGTTTTCATTATATTTTTTATGATGAATGTAACAACTAAGAATAACCTAGTAGAAATTTGAGGGTTGATTTCTTCTGAAATTCTATGATAATCAAATCCAATCATTTAAAAAAATGCTTTATTTTTGAGAGAGAGAACATGAGAGGGAGCAGAACAGAAAGGGAGGGAGAGAGAGGATCCCAAGTGGACTCTGGGCTGGCAGTGGCAAGCCCCATGCAGGGTTCAAACATCATAACCTTAGCCAAATCTGACACTCAACTGACTGAGCCACCCAGGTGCCCCAAATTCAATAATTTTTAATATAAAAGTCCTGCTTATGAAAATAACAATAATGATGAAGAAACTATTAACATTTTAATTGAAACATTTTTTCTAACATATACATTTTTAAAACAATATCATGAGTAAAAATAAGTTGATTGCTACCAAGAGTGCTAAAAATTATTATTATCACCCACACTTTTGACTAACCAATCAATATATACAAAGAAAAATATTTAGTTGTAGGAGCCTACTCATTGTAGAGAGAAAAGAGTGCTAACGATTACTCTATTGTGTTTTCTTTATTTTTATTTTTTTATACTTTATTGTCAAGTTGGTTTCCATGTAACACCTAGTGCTCATCCTGACAAGTGCCCTCCTCCATGCCCATCACCCCCTTCCCCTCTCCCCCTCCCCCATCAGCCCTCAGTTTGTTCTCAGTATTCAAGAGTCTCTCATGGTTTACCTCCTTCCCTCTCCCCAACGATTTTTCCCCCTTCCCCTCCCCCATGGTCCTCTGTTAAGTTTCTCCTGTTATACTTACGAGTGAAAACATACTTTATTGTGTTTTACACAATGCAAAGTTTTTACACTCTATTGGAAACAGAAATGTCATGTCTTGTTAATACTTATGTATGGCTTGCTTAAAAATATGGAAAACAGAATTAGGCAATATAATGAACCTAAATGTTCTTTAGACTTCAAGCATCCGGCAATTCATCTGGGCATATGTGCTAATTTAATAGTCTCAGACCTCATCCCCTCTAAGATGCCAATTTATTAGGTCTGAGGCAGGACTAAGTCATTTTCATAAATAATTACCAGAAATTAGTAATTTTAATTAGTACCCAAGGGGATTCTGATGTCTGCAATTCTCTTACAACAATTTAGGAAACACTGTCCTCAAATCAGAAGCCTACAGTTATTTCCTAGTGAAGATTTTAATTTCCTGAATAATCTGGAGTGTAATTTAGCCCTCAAGACTGTCAAGATCTTTTGTTATTAAATATATATATATATATATATATTTGATTTTTTTAAATGTTTATTTTTGAGAGAGAGAGAGACAGACTGTGAGCAGGGAAGAGTCAGAGAGAGATGGAGACACAGAATCTGAAATGGGATCCAGGTTCTGAGCTGTCAGCACAGAGCCCGATACGGGGCTTGAACTCACAAACTGTGAGATCACGACCTGAGCCAAAGTCAGCGCTTACTGACTGAGTCACCCAGGTGCCCCTAAATATATACATATTTGAAATTAGAATTTTAAAAGACAATGTTGTAGCTAGTGATAAACCTAAAAAAGTTATTGCATTTTGTTGCTTCTCAGACAGATAGTTAACATTTTTATATTTCCAAAATAGTCATGAGTATCACTAGGGTTTAGTCAGAAAATGCAGTTAGTTTAGATATTATGAGAATAGAGCATGTTTCTAGAAATCTTGTCTTTATGTAAATGCAGGAGAAACTGGGGAAAAGAAGGTTATCAAGGAAAATGAGAGAAATACAACTGATGCTTAATTCAGACCTTTCCTTATTTCTTGGTCTTGTTTTGGACTTAATGGCCAATATTTCTGGAAATCATCTGGAGCAGAGAAAGTTGAGATCATCAGTGCTGTTTGTGGTCTCTAATAACACTGAATGTTATTTTGGCCTCTCTAAAGATTATGTATCAGCATTTTTCATTACATTATGTCTTGGAAATAATAAAGCCAAGGTAGGTATTTTGACTTTCCTTTGGTATTCAATAACTTTTAATTCTTTGCAACTGAATTATCATATCAGAAAGAAATCAAATTCCGAAAGTTTGATAACAATGTTTAGTTTTATAATTCATGTGGCAAAAATAATTAAAACAGTTGAACTACAACCTCAAATTTGAATATTATACTTTAATTTTAAAAATGCTCTTCACGTGTTAAAGTATATAATGTGGTCACAACCTGATGTTTATATAGTTTATATCCCTATTTTTAAAAATAAAATGTCTGTCTCACTACAGATTTTTCAGAAGGAGTTTACTTGAAATTTTATCTTTTTCCAGTCCAGTCAGGTGACAGGAAAGGTAAAATAGACGAAGGTTCAGTAACTTTTCAATTTCCCACCTACGATGTAGATGAGAAAGAGGGGAAAAAAAAGGTGATGTATGTTTTGTCATGAACATTCAGATAGCAACAGTGTTAACTTGTAACTTTTATAGGAATAATTCCGCGGTGTTACAACTTTTTTCCTCTCAAGGAGGAGATAATATGCAAAGACAAGAAGTTAACTACATTTCAGGATAATAAAAAGTATGTTGGTGGAATCATATTATGTAACCGTTTTTCTTATTAAATATTAGGATGTGCTTGTCACAAAAATGTTAGGGAAGACAGAGTAAAATGAAAGCTCAGTAACGTTTCCTCAGAGATTGTAGAAGCGCCACGTTACAGGACAAGGTTCCCAATCATGACTTTGTCATTGTTCATGTTCTCTGCCTGAATTTTTCTATAGTATTCTCAGAACAAGACCAGTCAAAGATAGAATGATATATAAGTAACTTGAGGCAATAATTATTGTTTTGAATTTCAGTGACATATTTTATTTCAAATATATTAAGTTTGGATGAATATAATCCTATTTACTTTCAGGATATTAGGAGAATTAAATGAAATAATACCTGAGAAATGGTTTAATCACTATAAAACTCTTCCAGGGATATTACACCCTTTTATGGCCAGTTTTTATTTTCAAGAAGAAAAGAGTCACATAGTTTATAGTGGTTAAAAGAGAAATACATAAAATTCCAGAAATGTTATTTCACATTTAAGAGTAAAAGAAAATGTAAGACTCCATAAATTCCCCATCAGAGATGCCTGGTTTATTTGGGGGGAAACAATTTTTCAGATATTTATTATTGGCAAAAAGGCACAGAGAAACATCTCTAGTTTTATACACTTATCATGTCCTTTTAAAAGGAAATTTCAAAAGACATCAAAATATGAAAGATATTCCCCTCAGGAGGGAGGTGCCTGAATGACTGAAGACGAAGATTTCTTAGAAGAAACCAGAAGCACTCTTTTCACTGTCAAACCTCCTCACCTTCTTTAATTAAATAAGTGAATTGAAAAAAGGGAGAAAGGATCTGTGAGCTTTTTCTCTGGAGACATCTTATGTTGAACACTTAGATACCAGACCCCTACCTTAAAATGAAGTTCCAAACTGGGAGTATTTGGTGAAAGTGCTCACTTTATTTAGTCAGGTGATATTTTTAAGTGCATTGGAGGTAAATATAAATAACACAGCTAAAAGGCAACATTTTGAAACATACACTGTAAAAAACACAATAAATGTATATTATGGGTTAAATATACATATGTATGTATATTACATACATTTATGAAAATAAAAGTTGCTAATGTGGTTTCTAGAGCAGTATTGTAGATAATTACACAACATACTAATGGAACAGTCTCCAATGAGAATAACTGGGTGCATGAGAAGTCAATAGTTTGAAAGGATAAAATATTAGAATTTTCATATATATATTCTGCTTAAAATAAAAATTTGAAGCACTAAACTTTACTAATATTCAGCATAGGGACTGAATTGCCACTGTCACTCAATAGAGTTGTAAATGGTCACATAGCCTATATTTAGAGAGGGTTCCTGAAGAATAAGTGGGAAAACTAGAATACAAGGTATTATAATTGACACCCTCACACGTTAATTAGCTTCCTGCATATTGCAATGCATGTCAGTTTTGGTACTACAGTATAGAACAGATGTGCTTTTATTTTTTTTTTTTCAAATACAAGGCTTTTATAGAAGAGAGGCTTTAAAATGCAATGTAAAAAAGATGAGGTGTAAGAATAAAAATGTTTTATTTCACATAGAGCTCCACTAATTATCCTATGACAAAAAAATTTAACAGCAAACATAAAAAACTGACCAATTTTTTAAAAATTATTGTAAAATAGAAAAAAAATTTAAATTTTCTAAAAGGGGTTAATATCCACAATATATAAGGAATTGATACAACTTAATAGCAAAACAAACAAGCAATCTGATTCAAAAGCGGGCAAAGGACGGAAAGAGACATTTTTTTCAAAGAAAACATAGAAATGCCAACAAGTATATGAAAAGGTGCTCAACATCACCAATCATAAGGGAAATGCAAAGCAAAACCAGTAAATGTCCCTTCACACATGTTAGAATGGCCTTCGTTTAAAAAGGCAAGACATAAAGAGTGTTGGTGAGGATGTTTAGGAAAAGGAACATTTTTGCACTTTTCGTGAGAATGTAAATTGGTACCACCATTATGGGAAACAATATGGAGCTTCCTACAAATACTAGGAATAGAACCCCTATATATGCCAGTGCTTATACATGTGGAGAAAAGGAAATTACTGTCTCAAGAACTGTCCGCACTCTTATGTTCATTGCAACGTTATTCAAAATAGCCAACACATGGAAGCAACCTAAATCTTCATCCACAGATGAAAGGGATAAAGAAAATGTAATATATTATTAGTCACAACAAAGAAGGGAATCCTACTATTTATGACAACATGGAAGGACATTATCCTAAGTGAAATAAGCCCGACAGACAAAGACAAATACTGCATAATCTCACATGTGGAATCTAAGAAAATCAAACTCATTGGACAGAAAATAGATTGGTTGCCAGGGCCTGGGTGGTGGGGAAAATGGGAAGATACTGGTCAAAAGATTCAAACTTCCGTTTATAAGACAAATAAAATCTTGGAATCTAATGTATGGCATGGTGATTATAGTTGATAATACTGTGTAGTAATCTGAAATTTGCTACGAGAGTAGATATGAAGTATTCTCACCCTAAAAAGAGGGTAACTTCGTGAACCTACACGATGATGTATGTCAATATAATTAACTAGATAAATACATAAATCCCCCCAAATCTGGGAAAATCCATTTAGAAATAAGGTCACTTATTTTATATAACATCTCAAGAACGTTTTCCCCACCTTAATTTTACCATTGATGCTTCGGGAACAAAGCCTTCACTGAGAACCAGAAGCTTCTCTTACAAAAGGCCATAAAGAAGAAAATTTAAAAGTATTGATGGAGAATATGGTACATTTCAACTTTCTTTAATGTTGTATAGAAATTTACATATTATATTTTATAGATTGTTCACATATATAAGCAATGTGTATCTGCGGGCCAGATTTGGAAATGTTAAGATTTTCAAATGTCCATATTAGTCAAAAATAATCTTTTTTAATGGCTGCTGGAGAGAAGTGAATGAATTGATCTTTGGGATCAGTTACTACAGGGAATTGAATGAGTTTTCGCTGGCTCTTGTACATTGTTATTAACCTTTGTAAGCATTTAAGGAAGATGAAGTACTTCTATGTTACTGTTCTTGACTCTTATTTTTTTTCCCCTCTCATTCTTGGCTAAGGCAATTATTTCTAGTGAGTATCATTGAATAAAATATTCCTCTGGATAAAGAAAAACACAGATAGGTAATGGAAGAATACTTATTTCCCCTTTACTTCATTAGTATTCTTGACTCTAAATGCTTGGCATAAGCAAACTTATTTTATGTTGATATGTTTAAAGATTCATCTAAGTGACAGAGAGTTCTTTTGAAAAATGAGGTTAAGAATTGTTCATTTGAACGCTATTACCTAAAAATTATCTGTTTTTTGGGGCACCTGGGTGACTCAGTCAGTTAAGTGCCCGAGTCTTGATTTTGGCTCCGGTCAAGATCTCATGGTTCATGAAATCAAGCCCCACTGTTAGCTCCATGCTGACAGTGTGGAGCCTGCTTGGGATTCTCTGTCCCTCTCTGTCACTCTCTTTCTGGCCCTCTCCCCTGCTCGTGCTCTTTCTCTCTCTCTTTCAAAATAAGTAAACTTTTTTTTTAAAGAAACCAGTTTTTAGTTAGGCAAAGTTGTGCATATATAATATTCCTACTAAATTGTTACTCAGAAAAATAAATGGAATATAAGTTTGTGCTTAGGAATTTCATGAATATTTATGTGTAGTTTTACAAAAGAATTTTAGTACATTTGATTGAAGAAAATGACTATTATGTTTCTAGTCTTTATTCTTTCATATCAGTTTTGTATAAGACTGTTTTGATAAAATAAAATTTTCTTTGCCATATGTCAGGATATAGCAAAGGTAGAGCAGATTATGATGAATACATTTGCAAGCAGAATGGTAAGCCCTAACCAAAAAAATCCCTAAGAATTTCCACTAATATTAAAGCAAACCAAACAATATACCACCCGTTTTTGCCTCTGTGGTTCTTATATGTAATAAATAATGCAGAAATATTTTAGACAGTTCAAATACTTCTGTAAAGTTAAATCAAATCCTATATCTTGGGGGTGCCTGCATGGTACAGTTAACTGTTGATGGTGTCGAACCTGCTTGGGATTCTGTCTCTCCTTCTCTCTGTCCCTCCCCTGCTTGTGCTCTCTCTGTCTCTCTCAAAATGAATAAACTTTAAAAAATCCTATTTCTTTAATTAATACAAGTGTTAAAAATATATGTATGTTCTATATGAAATGTTATTTAATATACTTTTTTTCTTTCTGATTGATGCAACTAATTAAAAATTACAAAAATTGGTATAATGAAATGCAAGAAATGCAAAGAAATATGAAACATTCTAAATAAATCATATGCACATTTCCAGATACACTATTTTGAGAGTAGGTGAATGTCATGTAATCACTTATTTGCTTGTACTTTTCAACAAATACTCAACAAAATTATACTGCATTAGTATTCTTAAAATAATAAAATATGCTATATTTACATGGTACGTAATAGACTCAAGGATAGTTTGTCATATGTTTAATCCACTTATCATTTAAGTCTTTTATTCATCTACTAGAAAGATATTACTCATCATTTTACATACAAAGGAACCAATGTCCAGAGAACCTCAAGGCCATGTCATAACTACTATGTGGTGAAATTAGCATGGGAAGCTATGTTTTCTGATAATCCTGATTACTTCCCAATTTCACATATATTTTATAGCATATTTACTATTATATTATTTCTATATTAGTCCATTTGGAAATATGTTAAAAAATTGGAGATATTCATTCCCATATAGTGAATTAGAGAATTAGAGAGTAAGTTTTTGGATTCAACAGATGTGTTCAGATTTCCCTCAGTCATGTCTGCTAGATGATCCAGCACAAGTTGCATGATTGGGGATAAGAATGAGATACATTTGCAGTTATTTTTATACTGCTCATCTATCCTCAGTGCCAAAAACATATTATAGAACAATTGGATAATTGTGATTATCCTAAGATTATCCTAAGACTATATCAGTCTGCTCAGGATGCCATAAGCAAATACCACAGAATAAGTGGCTTAAACCACAGGACTATATTTTCTCACAGTTTGGGTGGCTAGAAGTCCAAGATCAGGGTGCCTACAGAGGTGGTTTCAGGTGAGGCCTTTCTTCCTGGTTTGCAGATCACACCTTGGCATGTGTCCTCACATGGAGTTTCCTCTGTGTGGTGTGCAGACAGAGACCGAGACAGATCTCTAGTGTCTCTTTTCTTTAAGGATACCAGTCCTAGTGGATTAGAATCCCACCCTTAAAACCTCTTTTTTCCTGCTAATTATCTCCTGAAATACCCAAATTAGTCTTACTGAAGGCTAGCAGTTTTAATATATGAATTATGGGGGGGGGGGGGGCGACACACTATTCAGCCCATAACATTCAATGAAAAAATTGGAGTAAGAGATGAAATACTTAACATCAGGGACCCAAACAGTATAGCTAACAGGTTTGGAAGAAAACATGTGAGTGTATTTATTATAATTTACTCATTATTTTATTCATTTTTAAAACAAATATTTCTTGCAGCAATTTGCTATATGCTGAGCTGTCTTCTAGGTGCTGGTAATGACACAGTTAACAATCAGCATTTTCATCCGACTAGGTTTTTTCAAGAAAAAAAGGAGGAAACAATCAGCGTTTATTGTTGTTGCTTTTGCTGCTGTTGTTGTTTGGTAACATTATGGTTGAGATTACTAGAAAAAGAAACAATGGTCAAGATCAACCACCTCACGTTATTCCATCAGGCATTGTCAGCATTAACCTTTAGAAAATCTTTAGAAAATTAAGTGGAGCAGCTACCATATATTTTTTCCTAGTTCTTGCTGTGGTAGAGGGATAAGGAGAAGTATTTTCACGTGGAAAATTACTATTTTTTCACAGTTGTCATGTCTAACTACAAATATGGCCACTGTGAGAATGGTCCCTATATTTTATAAAAAGTATAAAAGAAAGTAGAAAATTTAGATACAGTAACTACATTTCATTTAAAAAATATATATTTATTTATTTTGGGTGGAGGGGGGCAAAGAGAGAAAGAAAGACAGAGAATCCTAAGCAGACTCTACAGCTGCCAGCACAGAGTCTGATGGGGGCTCAAACCCTGATCCCTCATGAGTGAGATCATGACCTGAGTTAAAACCAAGAGCTATATGCTTAACCAACTGAGACTCCCAGGCACCTCAAGATACAATAACTACATTTCTAAACTATAGTTCTTATTACTAATTTTCTCTTTCTCTTGACGATTAAAAGAGGCATTGAGATTTAAATATGAGAATATGATTTTCTATTTTGATCTCATGTTACTAAGTTATTTTTAAATGATAAAATTCATTAATTTTTAAAGAAGTTAGTATCAGGCAAGTAAGAATATGTTTTGACTATTCTTTTTAGTACAAAAAAATTTCGAGGTATAATTTTATAGATCTTTGGAGAGTAAATTAGTGGTTCATGCTTAATTCTAAGAGGTAGCTTAAACTCTTCAAATGTGAATTTATTCAACATATATTTATTGATTTATCTACTACGGGATGGACATAATTACAGACATGGTTTATACAGTGGTAAAGAAGGAAGACAGGGTTCTACTTTTATGAAACTTACATTCTAATGGTGGTGACGGAGGGCAAAGAGGTAATAAATATGTAAATAAATAGGGGAATACTAATAAGTGTGATAGATAATTGTCACTATGAAAGTTAAGCAGGTGACATAATATGACAATGAATGGCGTTTCTCTAATTGTATGTATAGATAAGGCTTGGATTAGGAAGGGGCTCTTAAAATGGGATCTAAATGACCAGATCAGCTTGTCTTGTCCACATTTTGAGAAGGACTTTTCTAGGACATAACTGCCCTAAAGCAGACATATGCTTCGCATCATGAGGATAAGAAAAAATAAAAATGTGTGGTAAAGAGGAAAATGAAGATAAGGGTAGAATGGTAGGAGAGTCAAGAAGTCAACAAAGTAATAGATCTAGAGATTGTTTTCACTGAAATGGACAGTTACTAAAGTAGAAATGACATAAATTTTGTGGTGTGTGTGTGTGTGTGTGTGTGTGTTTAAATCTCCTTGGATACTCACTGGATAGGTGCTGGTAGAGGGCCACAGAAGAAGTAGGAAAAACTGATGTGGATGACATTGCAGTGTTTAAGGTAAGAAAACATCATGTCTTGGGGTATTACTGGCATCTTGCAGACAGTAAGAAGCCAAGTATCTTAGAATGAGTCTAGATCAACTTTCTCACTGGTTTGAATGTGTGTGAGAAATGATATCTCTTGGAGAATGACTTGGGAGGGGGTAAGTCTCTTAAAAAATGACGTGGTGGTTAACATTTATTTGATAAGGAATATTGGGAAAGGAACAGTATATGGGCTGGAAATTTGAAATACAAGTTAGACATTTAGAGGTAAGATCATGTTAAAGGTAGAGTTCTGGTTGTCATCAGAACAGGGATTTGTTTAGAGCCACGTTACTAGAGGACATTATGTAGAAAAGAGGCCCAGCACCCAGTAATGGGACATTAGAATATTCTTAAGTTCCTTTTTCATGCATTCATCTTCAAATTCAATCTTACATTAACTGAATTATTGGATCCAGGCATTCCAACTATATAGTTCTGGTAGGTAGAAAGTCTAAAAGTCAATAACATCATGTTGTAGTATTTTCACGTTCACAAAACCTAACTATATACCAATATAAGCACCTAGATTCTCATTTAAAATATGAAATGACTGCTCTCTGCGTTGCCCATATATAGTTTTGAATAGCTGAACTTTCTTAATGGCACCTCAAGGCTATATAATAAAAATTTCCAGCAGTATGTGGAGTCTGGGTGGCTCAGTAGGTGAAGCATCCAACTTCAGCTCAGGTCATTATCTCACAGTTCATGGGTTCAAGCTCCATGTTGGGCTCTGCCTTGACGGCTCAGAGCCTTGAGCCTACTTCAGATATTGTGTCCCCCTCTTGCTCTATGCCCCTCCCCAACTTGTGCATGTGCTCTCTCTCTCTCTCTCTCTCTCTCAAAAATGAATAAACTTTAAAAAATATTTCCAGCAATAAAAGTGGAAATCTATTATGACATATCCTCAAAAGCCATTGGTATGAACTGAAATTGTGTACTTCCATCCTAAATTCATATGTTGAAGATCTAACACCGGATGTGTCTGCATTTTGAATTAGGGCATTTAAAGAGGCAATAATGGTTAAATGAGGTCATCAGGGTGGGGCCCTAATCCAGTATGATGGGTGTCTTTATAAGAAGAGGAACAGACACAGTGCTCCCTACTCACAGCAGAAAGACCACATGAGGACAAGCGAAAAAGCACTCTCTGAGAGCCATGGAGAGAAGCTTCAGAAGAAATCAATTTTGCTGGCACCTTGATCTTGGACTTCCAGTCTCCCAGCTTGTGGAAAAATAAATTTCTGTTGTTTAAGCCCCCAGTCTGTCATATTCTGTCATGACAGTAATGCTAATAACTAATAAGTAATGTGACATAACTTCTGTTATATGTGATTGGTTGAAGTAGTTACTAGTCCTCCCAGATCTTAGGAAATGGCTGTTAATGAGAAGACCACCATGTAACTTGCAATCATGTTTTAAAGTTATCGCATATTATTGGTTTTATGTTAGTATTAAATTTTTCCCCTCTCTTGCTTACATTTAGACTCATGTTATTACCTTCATGAGAACTTTGCCTATAATAATCTGAGATCTTTTGTTAATAAAACCCATGGTGATAGGTTTGTGATTATTATTGGCCGGTGATAACATTGCACTGCCAGACTCTGAGTTCTTTGTTTATGTTTTATTTTTTTGGTAACTGGAGATATATTGACATATAACATTATGTAAGTTTAAGGTGTATAATGTGTTGATTTGAAACATTTATATATGGCAATATGATTACCACCTTAGTGTTAGCTAATACCTGTATCACATCACCCAAGTTTTTTTTTTTTTTGGGTGAGGGCTTCTAAGATACAATTTTGTCATAACCATCAAATAGTCCATGTATTTGTTGTTGCAACAGAATTAAGTGTGCCCTTCCTCTGCCTAGCAGAAGCAGATACCCACATAGAAAAAAGGAAACCTGTTGTTAAGTTAGCATTATTTACAATCTCTACTATCAATCCCTTTATGCCTTGACTCAACGCTCTCAGTTTATTGGTTTTTCTTTCTTTTTAAAGCAACTTGGATTTAAGAAGAAATACATTCTCAATTTATTTGCTAAAACTTTTGAAATTAGGGTAATGATTCAGTACCACTAACATCAGTTTTATATTTTAGAAAAAATTCTCCTGGGTGCTTTCAAATGAATGGTAGGTAAATTCAAGAGATTGGATTTCACAATAAATGAGGAAGACGCCTTGGTCTGTCTTCGAAGTTCCTTTGCACATACTAGTTTCTTTTCCTGGAAGATATTTTCTTCTTATGCTTAATTTTTAAATGATAAGTAACCTGTTTCTCTGCTCATATTTTCCCATTAGTGCTATCTTTAATGGCCTGGTATGTAACAGTAAGTTAGTAGAGTGTTTACAATGAAGTTCAATGAGCACTATAGATTATTAAAATATCTTCTCTATTAGGAGCCAATCTACAGACAGTTCCTACTACAATCTTTTCAGTCTCTAAGAGATTTACTAGAGAAATTGCACCCAAATGATGTATTCTCTGACACATTACAAAATTAACACTAAGATCCCAGTTTATGTTCATTTCTGAAATTCATTGCAGACATGTCCAAACAATCTGACAACCAATAAGAATTTGTTCTTTATTACTGTCTATCACAATAAACTATGTGGGATAATTAAGTGAAGTTTATCTACTTCTAAGTATCATCAACCTTTTTTTTTTTCTTTTTGCCTGGGTTGGTTCTGGGCAAATTAAATATATCTGAATAAAGAATATTTTCCCTGAAGAAATAAGCATCATTGCCATAGATTGATACAGTGAAGCATTGGAGAATGAAGAATACTCATTAAAAATGAAACACTCTGTGAATTAAGTGGAAGAAAAAGTATTATATTTTGAACAGGAGGAAAATAGCACTGTTTTTCTATATCAAACAGACACTCAGTCAAAATACTATTGCATATCTGGCTAAGTTTAAGGCTATTACCTAAATGGAAAGAAAATGTATTTGTAAAAGATGTTTTGTATACAAAAATATGCATTTATATATTATGTACATAACATTTACTACTTAGATTCCATGGAAACAGATGCTATACAAATGCATAATTCAGTAATTGTTCATGGGATAGGTGAATTGAGAATTTTTATGTCCATGACTGGAGTTTTTAAATATAATAAAAACAAGCATCTTCCATTTTTCCTTCCCAAAGTGTTATTCATTATCCTCTGTTGTTCCCCCTTAGCTATAATTGCATTTGAGCACTGATATTTTTGGCCCAAATTTTGGTCTAAACAAGGTTGGTTAATGTCCTCACAAAAGGCACATAAAGTGAAATTGTCTGAGTCAAATGTTCTCTCTTTATTAACATGGTCTACTTGTTCTGTCACACTTTGTTTCTGCTCCTCATATTTTGAAAATTTCACCTTGGGGGACAAGTAGAACTGTTTCTGTGGGAGAAATGCGTGATAGCCATAGGAGACTCTTATTTGGACCTTTCTGTAGGCAATGATATGCCAAGTCAAATGAATTAAACATGAGCTAACTACTAGGAACAGAGGATGGAGAAAAGGCCATGAACAATTTCCATACATGAGCTAAGAAAGAGTGTAAACTGGAGAATAGTCTCAATCCTGGAAAGAACATGGAAGCCAGAAAAAGGGAGACGTAAGTATCATGGTGCTCAGGGACTGAGACTGAGGCTGAATTTATAAGATAATAAGGACAGAGATAAACTTCGAAACCTCCAAAGAAATCACTTTTCTTAGCTCAGTGGGAATTATTTTATAACAGCAGTACCATTGACTTATCACTTGCATCTCCTACTGTCTGCTGCTTTGCCTAAAGTTCTCATCTTGCTCTCTTAATCTCTACCTGATTTTCTGCCTTTACCATGGTGAGTTCGAGACCTGCTTGTTCTTTGTGTTTCGCTTCCATGTACAGGTTCATTGCCTGCTTCAATCTCTTGTAACAGTTTGTTGTTGTTTTTTTGTTTGTTTATTTGCTTGTTTGTTTTTATCCCCCAGCTCATGATGTCTAATCTTTTTTCTGATGGGTTCGATGCGCTTCCTACAATTTGAATTTATGCTCAACATGAGCATTATGGAAAATGTGCTAAATCATTGCTTGCACCAGGCAGGCACACACAGAAAGATTCATGCATAGTTCACTGAAATCATTTTCTGGGTAGTCCTACTCTATGTTCTGCTGTAGCTTACCTTCAGTTTGAAGTTTCCAAGGTAACAGTTTCCCTGCACACTTGAGTATGGCATATAGCTTTCAGTCTCCTTTGGAGTCGGCAAGATCTTGGGCCCAATCTATAATCATCTTTTTTTTTTTTTTCTTAAAGCATCTGAGGCTGGGGTAGAAAGTTAACGCAGTAGTAGAGAGTGGCTTTCAGCCAGTAGGCAAGGTGACCTGACTTTAAATTTCCATTTTACAGGGGGAAGTAGCCAGAGAAACAAAACAGTATTAAAATGAGCCAAAGACCAAAAACATATTCATTAACTAACATTTCAATTAACATGCAAAGATCTCTCCTTTCATTTAGTAGATTTTAGATAAGTATCTGTGACCCATGTGTTTTAGAAAATACATCTTAGGGTATTATTTTATGAGATTTTGAAGCAACGCATCTACTTCTCACATTATTTATGAAATCATGTTATGATTAAATTTATTTTGTATACAAACATATTCTCTAGAGAATTACTATTATTTTTAAATTATGATATTGTTCCTGTCTTTCAGATATAATAAATCTAAGTTTGACCTTCTGAAGCAAAAAATGTTGACAGCACATTTTAGCTAAGTATGTTCATAAATTCAGTCAACAACATGATATATACCAAGTGGCCAATGACCAAGTATTCTTGAAACGAGACATTTTTTGGAGAGGAGGAAATGATCCCTTAGGATCGCTGTCAGGAAGGATACTGTACTTGAAGACAGAGGAACCTGTAAACTATGGAAAACGTGCACTTGTCCAGCTCCAAATATGAAGTTATCTCTAGCAAACTGAAAATTGACTCATTTATTGTATAAAGCTGCATTCTTCAGAATTTGTGTGTTTTTTTTTGGCATCTTATACATTTTTAATCACAAAAAAAGGACCATGTTTAAGAAATCTGAAGGCGGTATCAGAAACATATATTCATTCTACATGGTTCGAAATGCATCCTGTTAATCTACAGGGAGAAAAAACAGGCCTCTTCTATTAGGTGCTTAGTAAGCAAAGGTGCTGTTGCATGAGAAGGGCCTATGAAAAGAAATGTGTAGTTAATGGATATAATCCTTATTTTAATAGATAAACAATTTCATACTCAATAAAGGTAATGGGGATGTGTTTTTCACTTTCTTTGCAGATTGAGAATGTGAAGTACCATTACAGGTTCTGGGACTACCAGAACTACAATTGCTTGCTGAAATGAAAGCAATCAAATGTGCATGTCAATGGCCATCACTTTATAATTAACCACTTGTTTTTTCATTAGCAGTTTACAGCACATTTTGCTAGTATATTTTCCTAGTGGATTACATAGAAGACTTCTTTTATTCTTTTGTTCATTAGCATCGAGCTCCTAATACATAGTGAGTGTCCAGATAATATTTGTATTCCAATGCAATTCACACCAGTTTCTGCAATGATATTTTAGCAGAATGTGTTACACAGCAAAGATAAACTTGACATTGGAATTTCATTTTAAATGAAGACTTAAACTTTAACCTAAATCGTGATTGACATACTGATTTAACATGGTTTTCATCTAGTTATCAAAAGAACCCATAAAATAGCTAATGCAGTGCTCCTTCATTCACCACATATTTATTGAGGACTTAGTATATGTCGGAAACCATCCCAGACACTGGCCATGTAGCAGGGACCAAACCAGGTAGAAATTCCTCCTCTCGGAAGAGTCAAGAAAAGATTACTGAATGAAGAAAGTTTAGCCAAGACCCAAAGGAGGTGAACCTTTGAGTCACATGGCTCTGTGAAAAGAGAGTTTTTATGTGCAGGGAAAAGAAAGCCCAAAGCTGTGAAGCAGAAATGTACAAGCATGGAATCGGCGTGGCTTCTACAAAAGTAACAAAGAGGAACATTATTAGGGAGTGTAATTTAAAAAGAAGTAACGGGGATCAGATCATATAAGGCCTTGTGTACAACCATAAGGTTGTTTTGCTTTGTTTTGTTTTGTTTTGTTTTACTACACATGGCCAGGACACCATTGGATGGTTTTGAGAGACAAGGAGTACCTTCTACCTTAACTGAATAATTCTTGTTGTTGGGAGAGAATACACTGAATGCAGGACAAGGACAGAAAAGAAGGACCAGTTAGGTAACTGAAATCAAGGTAGTGGTGGCCTAGAACAGGGTGGTAGAGCAGGAAGTGATCATATATATAGGCCCACTTTCAAAATATGTTAAAGATAGTGGCAATGAGATTTGCTGAAATAAGAGATAAAAGGAAGAGACAAGGAAGCTAACATTTACTGTTTCACTTTAATTTTCAGCTTTTTAAAGACATGTATTCAAAGCTCTTGGAAGTTGCACCTGTGTCACATTCCTTCAACTTATCTTAGACCTGTGTTGTGCTGAGTGCTAAAAGGGCTTCAAAGCCTATTACCTTTTCCATGGTCAAGTTTTTGTTTATCCTCTTTAAGCTTGTCTTCTCGGAGTGCTGTGGTTGAGAATCCATCCATGTCCTCCTTTCTCCAAGGAAAATTTTTACTTGCATAGACCACTTAGTAATGAACACAACTTCCCCTTTATCTACCATTATCTAACTTTTCTTCTTTATCTATCTGTATCTAAACACTTTCACACCGACAAGATGACATGTACTATCTCTAACTTAAATATAAAGATTTATCACTCATTTAATTCTTACATTGGGATGCCTGGGGGGCTCAGTGGGTTAAGCGGCCAACTTCTGCTCAGGTCATAAACTCATGGTTTGTGGGTTCGAGCCCCGCGTCGGGCTCCATGCTGACAGCTCAGAGCCTGGAGCCTGCTTCCGATTCTGTGTTTCCCTCTCTCTCTGCGTCTCCGCCGCTCATGCTCTGTTTCCCTCTGTTTCAATAATAAATAAACGTCAAAAACATTAAAAAAAATTCTTACAGCAACACTTTAAGGTAAGCAGAGTAAAGATTTTTAATTTACAGATGATAAAAGAGGAATAGAAGATTTTGAGTGACTCATCAAGGTCACTTAGCCAGAACTCACATGCGTCGGAGAAAGTCCATGCTGTTAACTTATTCCATAAAAATCTGTGTTCTTTCATACCTATTCAAATTATTTAGGAAAGTTCCTGGGCATCCCATACACTTCAAAATACCATGACAAATAAGGCTAACATAAGAAACTTAGCATATAGATGCATTTTTGAAGTTAAAAAGACATTTTGGAAGTATAATACCTACAATTTCAGGTTCTTAGCCCTCATACCTTGATTCATTAATGTGAAAATGAATGTTTTTGGGCATTGTATATCCTAAACCAACAATTGTAAACCCCCTCTGGGATAGATAATTCTGTTATCAGTTCAATGATCATATAATTTATTTTCAAACTGGGACAATTTTGACAGTGAAAGGTGATGCTATTGATAATTATGCCAGACTGATAGGCATAAATGAGGATTATCCTGGGCAAACTAGGCTATTCAGTCACCTTAGTTATGGGTCTATATCTCTATATTGCTATATAACTCTGTCTCTATTTATCTATATCTATCTATATCTATGTTTATATACAACAAAATGTCTTTATTTCTTTAACAAAAACCAATGGATTCTCTGAAATAATTTATTTAGATTTTCTAATACTTTAAAGTACATTTTGGGAAATGGAGCTTTACACTTTTCAGTGGTAAAAAGCTGTTTCTCTAGTAAATTAATGCCCATAATTATAAATTTGTTTTTGATTGCCTTGTCAGATTTCTTACTGTGGTGTATTCATTATTCAATCATTGGGTCAAGAATATAAGCAAACTTCCATGGGAAACACCATGCTGTGAGATGAGAAAATGATCTCCAGCTTTGAAAATCATGGCTTCAAGATTTCCTTTATGCTTGTTTTCTAAAATGGTCTCAGCTTTTCCCAATGTTTAAATTAAAGTGGGATACTATTAGCATAGTTCCATAGCTGTGGCTGTGGGTCAAATAGTGTAATTATGTAAACAGATGTGCTTTTTCTTAGCAATATAATCCCTAAACTCCAACAGACAGTTTCCCCTTCCCTGCCATTCCTGAGGACTAGAATGTTCCAGCATATGTACCTAATTCTGATTGTGTTATTCCCTTGCTTTAATGGATATCCACTATCTGCAATCCAGTGTGACTTCTTACCCTGATTTGAAGTATTAATCTCCTCCTTTTCATTGATTGTAAGATAGAAACTCCCCTCCTATTTTAGGATCGGTGAACCAGTTAAGATACTCTCAATCACTTGGGTTGGCAGCGGCAACAGGTGTGGTTATACACTATTTCCTGACCGCTCCTGCTGATTTTGGTTATAACTGCTCCTCTTAGTAGCATTTCTATTATCTAAACAGAAACAGAATAAGTTTTCAAATAATATAACCTTTCTAGGTGGTAGAAAGGTATTGTGTCATACTATATTTGGAAGTATATATTTGTTTAACAATTGTGTGTAAATCAATGATACATCTTATAATCAATATATCTTAAGAGAGAGAGAAGGTGGGTGGGGTGATATGTGAAATAGATAAAGGGGATTAAGAATACACTGATTGTGATGAGCATTGAGTAATGTATAGAATTTTTGAATCATTATATTGTATATCTGAAACTAAAATAGCTATGTTTATTATAGTTGAATAAAAATGCATATAAATCAATAATGCATCCTATAATCAATGTATCTTAAATTTGATGGAATATTAAAGCTTGAAGAATGGAATCCAAAATGCTTTTAATCTTATACGTCATGCCCCTGAAATACCATCCTACCTTATAAATAACACCAGTGACCATATCATATCAGATATTTTCTGATATGATGTACTGGGAAGAACACAGCATCATTTCTGTGGTGTATATTAGATAAAGCCAAATTGATGGGAATTCTATGCAATAATTAACCAATAAAATTCACTAATTTCAAAGTCATAAAAGACAGATTGAGGAAAATGTGGAGATATGACAATGAAATGCAATGGATGATCCTTATTGGAATTTGGGCCTGAAAATAAACCTTAGTGGCACAATTGGTAAAATCTGAATAAAATCTCTGGATTGATTAACTCTGTCACACCAATGTTAATTTGTTCTTTTTGGGAATCACACTTTGGTTTTATAAGGCACTGCCATATAAGGAAGCTGGATATGGAAATGGACTGTGTACTATTTTTACATTTTTTTGTAGGTACAAAATTATTAAAAGTAAAAAATATGAAAAGCAAAGTAAATTTCATTTCAAAAGAAAGAAATAGAAGTTAAATCTCTTTGGAATGAGATAAATGTGTATCAACAAAGTCTGATTTTGTTGACTGAATTAGGAAAGCAGAGATTGTATAATGAATGGACGTAGGAAAAGGGGCTAACTGAAGAAACAGAATATTGCACGGCCATTACCTGTGATATTGCTATTGGTGAGCATTGACTACATATCAGCTACTGTTCGTGTTCTTGGGACAGGGCCAAGAATAATCTGAATCAATGAAAGAAATGACTTTAATTTGTGTATTTATTTAAATTACTGCACATTTTTATTAGTATAAAAAATGAATACTTACCTGAAACTAATCAGTATTTTCAGTTTCATCTTATTTAAAGAGGAATTATGAAGACTAGCTTCTAAGAGGGAACATTGTCAAGAAATAGTTGGGCACTTACACATATGATTAACAACATTTATTAGGAATTATGACAAGTGGGGCAGTGTGATATATGACCACACTATGTATAATACAGAGACACAGAACCTATTTTTCATGGTGTATCAAGAATATAAACAAAGCTGCTCAATAACTATGTGCCAATTAAGTGTAGAAGGGGCACAAAGAAGTAACTCCAAAGCCAAGGGATGTTAACCATGGGGATATTTTTTGGAGGATAGAGAATTCTAGATTCACACTCAAATTACTTTGTATTATTTCAAAGGCATTTTCCTTATCATCCGACTTCCATTGTTGCCTATAAAATGTTAACTCTAATCCCAAATATTGTTACTTTGCAGTTAAACCCCCCTTTACTTCCCCATCCTCTGCTCCCCACCCCAACCTATGGCTGTTTTGCTTTTCTCTATATCTTTGTTTTTTATGTTTCCTTGTTTTGATGTGAAGTTTGGTATTTTTTTTCAAATTTTCTATTTAAGATTCATTGTATTTCTTGTATCTGTGGCTTTATATCACATCCAGTTTTTGGCAATTCTCAGATAGAACCTCTTCAATTATTGGTTCCTAATAATTCCTTCTCACCTCTCCTCCTGTAATTATTTTTTAAAAATTTTTAATGTTTATTTTTGAGAGAGAGAGAGAGAGAGAGAGAGCAGGGGAGGGGCAGAGAGAGAGAGGGAGACACAGAATCCAAAGCAGACACCAGGCTCTGAGCTGTCAGCACAGAGCCTGACATGGGACTCAAACCCATGAACCATGAGATCATGACCTGAGCTGAAGTTGGATGCTTAACCGACCGAGCTACCCATGTGCCCCTCCTCCTGTAATTAAATACATGGTAAAACTTTTCATCATATTACACGTGTACTCTCTATTCTACATTTTCCTTCCTTTTATATCTTGTGCTTTTTTCTGGATATTTACTTTTGACCCACCTGCCTGTTCATTTTCTTCACTTGTATAATCTTCTGTCAAATGCATACTAAGTTTTAATGTCCATTTTACTTTTTTGGTTCTTGAATACATATTGGTTTACATTTTATAAACACACTTAGCAAAAACCGTATTTAATATATGTTACCTTTAAGTCTGTGTTTGCTAATAGCTTTCAATTTTTCTTGATCTTCTGTATGTCTGATAACTTCTGGATCAGCATTTAGTTTTATGTGAAAATATTATAGGTACATTGAGACTCAAAATAATGTTTATTTCTGTCTAGAAATTTACACTTTTGTTACAAGGAGACAACAACATTGAATGCACTAGTAATCTCATAGTTGCCATAATACAATCAGGAATTGAGATCTTTCCAAGGTGAGCTTCCACCTATGAGAAAATTGATCTGCATCATGTTCACTTTTATTTATAATGTGTGAGGTTCAGGGCCTCAACAGAAAAGTGTAAAAAGAAGTAGAAACTCCAGATACAATAATTACATATCTTATTTATTTGGAGGGGGTGTCAGAGACAGACAGACAGACAGAGAATCCCAAGCAGCTGCCAGCGCAGAGACCAATGAGGGGCTCAAACCCATGAACCATAGAATCATCAACTGAGCTGAAACCAAGAGCTGGATGCTTAACCAACTGAGTCACCCAGGCACCACAAGAGCAATAACTACATTTCTAAACTATAGTTCTTATTATTAACTTTCTCTTTCTCTTGATGATTAAAAGAGGTATTGAGATTTAAATATGAGAATATGATTTTCTATTTTAATCTCTTGCTAACAAGTTATTACTTTTTAAATACTAAAATTCATTAATTTTTAAAGAAGTTAATATCAGGCAAGTGAGAAAAGTTCCATGAAAGAAGAGCGCTGTGTTCCTTCTTTACCAACATATAAACCATATCTGAAATTCCATAGTAGATAATCTTACTGGAAAAGCGTATTCTTGTTGTGTTCTTAACTCCATTGTTTTGTGTCCCTACTATCATGTATCTGCTTAACGCTCTGCCTAGCGTTTCAACTTCTTGCTCATCACTTGAACGATGCAGTGACCCCTCACTTCTGCGGGGTTATCTCTTCCTCTGTATCTTGACTTCAGAAATTCTCTTGGCCTAGGCAGTGGTTTAATATCTTAGTCTTTAAAATGCATTTATTTTAAAACGTCAAAATGAAAATAAATAAATGAAAGTGATTTATGGTTGCTGAGTCACACACACCGCACATTTTTGAATACATACTGGGCTCTATGGATCAATAGAGGCAACGGATGTCGTCTTTGCCATTGAGATGTTTAAATCAGAATAAACATACACACAAAGGTACATGCACATGTATACATATATATAATATATAATATTGTATAATAAGTATTATAATACATAATAATGTAATATATTATCTATTTTTTGTATTATCTTAATTTTCATATGGTCAATATGCTATTTTGTGAGCCACACAATGGTACATTATACTTGCAAAATTCTTGTTTCTCCAATTTTTATTCCCTTTTTAAAAATATGACATTTATAGGGGTGCCTGGGTGGCTCAGTTGCTTAAGCATGGATGACACCTGGATTTTTGGAACAGGATTTTTCTCCCACAGAATGTTTTAATATCTTTCTTTAATGTTTAAAAATATATTGGTTTCACAAGACAGATGAACATGGTGGGGGGTGGAAAGAGAGGCAAACCATAAAACAGACGCTTAGCTACAGAGGACAGAGATGCTGGAGGAGAGGTGGGCAGGTGATGGGTTAAATGGGTGATGGGCATTGAGCAGGTGACTTGTGATGAGCACTGAATTCTACTTCTAAAACGAATATTACGCTGTATAATAACTAACTGGAATTTAAATAAAAAGTCAAAAAAAATCAAAATATATTGGTTACATTTACAAATGGATTCACTTCCTCCTCCTAAATATCCCCTCTGCAAATAAAGTATGGACGGACATGTATTTAAATCATAAACAGTTTTATTTATTTTTTATTTAATTAATTAATTAAATAGAATTTATTGTCAAGTTGGCTAACATAACAGGTACACAGTATGCTCTTGGTTTGGGAAGTAGATTCCCATGATTCATCAAATCATAAGCAGTTTTCAATACTGATTTTCTCTTCTTACTTTATCTTGCTGACAGAATCTTCTCTCCACCCATGTAAGATTCTACATTCAATAAGGTAAGATATTTCTCATTGCTTTATTTCTGTTAGATATTTCAGGACACTTTGTAGAAAAAAAGTTCTCAATGTAAAAATACATTGAATTGAGCTGTTTTTTGGCCTTTATCACAGAGGATAATTATAAGACAATAAGAAGGTAATTATGTTTGCATCTTTATTTTTAAAATGGCAAGCATGGGGTTTTTTGTGGGAGTTCTGAACATACAAACTAACATGTAGTCCATATCTCTATTATTGTTATGTTAATTACCTTGACTTTGGTTTTAAATAAAATTATCCTTTGGCCCTGTATTAGTGAAGATGAAAATCTATTTAAGAAAAGAAACTATTACTGCTTGCCTCCGGCTGCCTCTATCCTCAGCCAGAGATGCAGCCAGTCCCCGCCCTCTGAGCAAAGAACAAAGTGGTTGTCTGGCTCGTGGACACGTAACAGTGAAACATTTTTTTAAAATAATGAAAAATAAACTACTACTTGCAAATAGTCCTCTTATCTTTTTTTCCCAAGTTTTTATTTAAATTGTAGTTAATTAACATATAGGGTAATATTGGTTGCAGGAGTAGAATTTAGTGATTCACTTACATGTAACACCCAGTGCTCATCCCAACAAGTGTCCTCCTTAAAGCCTCTCACTCATTTAGCCGATTCCCTTACCTGCTTCCTTCCATCAATCTTTTTCTATATGAATAGATTAACTTTGGACATAAAATTTGAAAAGCATTAAATGGACAAATATTAAATAATAATTTTATGTTTGGATGGTGGTTAAGTTTGTAGGACTGTCGTAACAAAGTACTACAAAGTAGGTGGTTTAAAACACTGGATATGGAGGCACAAAGGTGGCTCAGTCAGTTAGGCTTCTGACCTCGGCTGAGGTCATGATCTGGGGGTTCATGAGTTGGTGCCTTGGGCTCTCTGCTCCCAGCATAGAGTGTACTTCAGACCCTCTGTCTTCCCCTCTCTGTCCGTCCCCCCACCCTTTTCAAAAATAAACATTAAAAAACAAAGAAAAAAAAACTGCATATGTATTCCTTCTCTCACACTTCTGGAGTCTAGAAGTTCAAAATCAAGGTGTCCACAGGGTCATTTTTCCTTGAAATTTACTATATTTCTTTCCCTTTTCCTAGGGAATTCCTAGGGAATTCAGCCAAGCTAAAGACTTGTCCCAGACTCAGACAGCCAAAGCTTGGCTTGCCTAACTCCAAATCTAATTTACTTTCCATAGTACCACAGTAACTCTATTAAAAAATCAGAGTCATGTTAATGAATGGGCTGGCTGGGAAACTTATTTGGGAAATTAAAATAGAAGTGATGCTATTATAACTTGGACTAAATTTGAATTATGGTGTATGCCCAATATTGACAAGATGTCTGTTCTTCCCAACCTGATCTGTAGGTCCAATGCAATCCCAATCAGAATTCCAGCAAGTAGTTTTATCTATATTGACACACTGACTCTAATGTTTATATAGTAAGGGAAAAAGATATAGAATAGCCAACACAATATCAAAGGAGAAGAGCATAGTCAGAGGACTGATGCTACCTGACTTCAAGACTTCCTATAAAGCTACATTAATGAAGACAGTGTGGTGCTGGTAAAAGAACAGAAAAACTGAGCAATAGAACAGAAAATAAAGCCTAGAAATAGACCCACATGAATATAACCAACTGATCATTTACAAAGGAGCAAAAGAAATACACTGGAACAAAGCATCTTCAATAAATGGTGCTGGAACAACTGCACATTCACATGCAAAAAAAATGATTCTAGACACAGACTTTATATCCTTCATAAAATGTAATGGACAATAGATCTCAATATAAAATGCAGGGGTGCCTGAGTGCCTCAGTTGGTTGAGCATCCAACTATTGATTTAGGCTCAGGTCATGATCCCAGGGTCTTGGCATGGAGCCCCTCATCAGGCTCTGAGCTGAATACGGAAACTGCTTAAGATTTTCTCTCTCTCTCTCTCTCTTTCTCTCTCCCTCTCTGCCCCTTTCCTCCCCTCTCTAAACAAACAAACAAATAAATAGATAAAGCAAAACTATAAAACTCATAGAAGATGGAATAGGCAAAATTCTAGATGACCTTGACTATGGCAATGCTTTTTTATATACAACACCAAAGACACAATCCATGAAAGAAATAAGTGTAAAGCTGGACTTCATTAAAATTTAAAAATCTGTGCTCTAAAAGAGAAAATATCAGGAGAATTAGAAGACAAACCAGAGACTGGGAGGAGATATTTTCAAAAGATATATGTAATAAAAGACATCTATGGAAAATATACAAAGTACTCGTAACATGTGACAATAAAATACCAAACAACCATTTTAAAAAGTGGGTGAAATTGGGGCACCTGGGTAGCTCAGTCAGTTGAGAGTCTGACTCTCGATTTCAGCTCAGGTCACAATCCCAGCGTAGTGGGATCAAGCCCCACGTCAGGGTGAGTATGGACCCTGCCTGAGATTCTCTCTCTCCCCGCCTCTCCCTCCCCTGCTCAACCTTTGTCTTTCAAAAAAAAAAAAGTGGGTGAAAGACTTTAACAGACATCGCCCCAACAAAGGTAGACAGATGGCAAATAAGCATATGAAAAGATCTTCCATACCATATGCTATTGGGGAAGTGCAAATTCAAACAACCAGGTATTACTACACATCTAGCAGAACGACTATATCCGGAACACTGAGAACACCAAATGCCAGTGAGGATATGGAGCAAAAGACTCTCATTCATTACTGGTGGCAATTAAAAATGGCACAGCTGCTTTGGAAGTCAGTGTGGCAGTTTCTTATAACATTAAACGTACTCTAAGCATAGGATCCACCAATCATGCTTTCTGGTTTTATCCAAAGGAATTGAAGCTTTATTCATAACTGACCAAACTCAGAAGCAACCACGATGTCTTTCAGTAGGTGAATGGATAAATAAATTCTTGTACATCCAGAAAATAGGATATTATTCAGCGCTAAAAAAAAAATGAGCTACTAGCCTTGAAAAGATGTGGAGGAATTCTAAACGTGTATTGTTAACCTGAAATGCCAATCTGACAAGGCAGAATACTGTATGATTCCAATCCTATGATATTTTGAAAAAAGTAAGACCATAGAGAGAATAAAAAGATCAGGATTTCTGGGTATTTAAAATACTCTGTATGATATTATAATGTTGTTTATATGTCATTATATATTTGTCCAAGCCCATAGAATATACACCAAACACTAGGAATGAATCCTAACAAACTATGGACTTTGGGTGATTATGATGTGTTTCAGTTTAAGGTCATTTTTGGTGAAAAATGTACAATTCTGCTGAGTAATGTTGATAATGGGGAGACTATGCAGGTGTGGGGGCAGGGAGTATATGGGAAATTTCTGTACCTCCTTCTCAATTTTATTGTATACCTCAAACAACTCTAAAAAATAAAGCCTTACTGAATCATAGTGGTTGGAAACTCAAAATTCTACATGTGACTCCTTATAAAACCAATGAAATCATAACTGACCACATTTTTTTAAACAGGATTCAAAATCTTAGAATTTAAAAACAAACTACAAGAAAACCAAAAACTACAAAACTGCAAACAAATGACAAAACCAAAAACTTCACTTGTCTTCTGAGTTGACTGATTCTCTTGAGTATTTCTTTAATGTTTATTTTTGAGACAGAAAGAGAGATAGAGCACAAGCAGAGGAGGGGCAGAGAGAGAGAGGGAGACACAGAATCTGAAACAGGCTCCAGGATCCGAGCTGTCAGCACAGAGCCCAACGTGGGGCTTGAACTCATGAACTGTAAGATCATGACCTGAGCCAAAGTCGTACGCTTAACGGACTGAGCCACCCAGGTGCCTGTCTTGAGTATTTTTGTAATGTCTACAAGCAAGTACTTCTGTGATCTAGACCATCAAACACAGAGAAATTTTGGAATCAAATATTAATAAAAACTTTTATTCATCACTGAGATGTGTCATGTATTGCTCTAAACATCTACATGTATTAACTTTCTTAATTTCTTCACCAATGCTGTGAGATGACTGTTATTATCATTCCCATTTTACAAGATGATGCAATTAGAGTATATTATTAAGCAACTTTTCAAAGGCTATTGAATTAGTGACAGAGTGAGTGCTATCTAACTGGAAAAGAGGGATTTTTTTTTTTTTTTTTTTTTTTTTGCTATCTAAAATCTAATATGCTTTCGATTTAATTGTGTGGTTGTAAGAAGTCTCAAAAACATGATGGTACCTGTTAAGGTAGACTATGTTACATTCTTTAATGGATATTGGTCTTTTTTATTTTGGAATTGCTTTTTAATGTTTATGTATTTTTGAGCAAGAGACAGAGCATGAATGGGGGAGGGACGGAGAAAGAGAAGGAGACACAGAATCCGAAGCAGGCTCCCAGCTCTGAGCTATTAGCACAGATCCTGATGCAGGGCTCGAATCCACAAACTGTGAGATCATGACCTGGAGCCAAAACTGGATGCTTAACTGACTGAGCCACCCAGGCACCCGTGGCTATTATTTTATTTCAAACTTAAAATACATGAATGTTTATAGAAAGAAGTTCCCTCTTCTGCTAAGTATTTTTTATCTTTGTTTTAAACAAGGACCACATTTGTAGCCAGGCTGCTGGGATGCCCACCTGTCTCTGTCCAGATGTAACATAAAGCTTTAATGACTGACAATTTCTAATTGGATTAAGGACATTTTCCAGTAAATGAGTATTTACTGAGCTACTTTAGCTCTCTATGCACTCGCTTCCTGTTGAAATCCATTATCCTGAGTGAGGACCCTCTTTTAGCATGAAATTTTCTTTTCTTACACCTTGACATTTAAGCTATATTATCACTTTGCTCTATTTCTCCTTCTCTTTCCACATTTGAGAACAAGTTTATTGCTCTCATTTATCCTACTTCAAAAACTGTAAGAAATTTAATCAAACTTATTGCCTTTAATATATTTTATAATTTATGCTTGAAAATCCGATTGTTTTTAAATTTTGCTCTGCAAATGTCTGGCCAGGTTAGTGCTATTATTTAATATGGTAGACCACCACCTTTCAATCCTTCAATTGCCCAACTTAGATAACATAGGAAAAAAGAAACCAATCATGTTCAAAAATAAGAGGGGCATCACTATGGATCTGGATTGGAATAGAAACTCGTAGTTGTGCTGGGCTGCAGGACAGAAATGAAGAGACCTAAACAAGACTTCAAATCATTTGGTTTGAGGCTCCATGAGTTTCTCTCGCTGGACATAGAAGTATAGTGTGGATCCTGGACCGTGCAAAAGTTAAGCTAGAACTCCATTATCACTGGGAAGCTGACGTATCCACTGAGCTCTTCCTGGGATGCTAGAAGGAACAGGGCTGGGACAGCTGTGCTTTGGCCAAGCCACCTGCCAACGTGGGAACTAGATTTGCAGAATTCTCAGTGATAAGAGCCCCAAGGCACAGAGTTAAGATATGGTGCTGCAGTGGGGGCTTGGTAATTCAAAGATGATTGCAGAAGAAGGAAAACACAACACACAACTACTATTCATTTTTAACGCTATAATAATGCATTCTATGTATTCGTGATTTTGTTAGTTTGATTTCAACATTACATTATATAAAAAGACGCAAAATAATAATAAGGTAAAATTTTCTAAGGATATTGGAAATTCCCTAGGAATGGGAAATAGGGTACTAGAGAAAATGATGCATATACAAATTAACTCTTATTCAGGAAATATTTAAATATTGTTTTTCTTTTAGTTTTTGGTGTCTCACCTGCTTATACGTGGAGAAAATAACAGCTTTTTGCTTGTACAGAACTTTTATTTGTTAGTTTTTAATTAAATTTCTTATTACTGCCACATGTAAACAGAAAATCATTAATACAGCTCTGTTTTATGCTGATGAAATCTTAATCTATAGAAAAATAATTCTTAGTAAACAGTTTCTCTTATATCAACATGAAAATACTTTTCTTTGGTTTTTATTCACTTTCACGGTACAAACAGTTATAGGTAATATATTCGTGTCTCCTGAGAATAGAAAAAAGCTTTTCAAAAGAGTTGGGTTACAAATGTTGGTCTAGAATCATACATATGATAATAAGGTTTTTATTTATACATATGACAATAAGGTTTTATTCACTTCATTTTTATTTATTTAAATTCAAATTAGTTAACATACCATGTAGTATTGGTTTCAGGAGTAGATCCCTGTGATTCATCACTTACATATAACACCCAGTGCTCATCCCAACAAATGCTTTCCTTAATGCCCATCATCCATTTAGCCCATCCCCCCCCATATCTATCAGTTTGTTCTCTGTATTTAAGAGTCTCTAATCGTTTGCCTCCCTTTTCAATGAACATTTTAAAAGAAATGTTTATTTAGTTTTGAGAGTAAGAGAGACACAGCACAAGTGGGGGAGGAGCAGAGAGAGAGAGGGAGACAGAGAATCCAAAGTAGGCTCCAGGCTCTGAGCTGTCAGCATAGAGCCCTGATGTAGGGCTCGAACTCACGAGCCTTGAGATCATGACCTAAGTCAAAGTCAGACGCTTAACCACTGAGCCACCCAGGAGTCCCAACATTCAATTTACTTTGACAGCATCAAGTTTTATTTGCTTTTGTCTATAATGAGTATTATTGTCAATAGTATTCCCTTTTAAGTAAATATTTTAGCACATACATCTAGAACTACTCTATTTGTACTCAGTATTTGTCATTTTCTTTTAAATATATCTGCTTTTCCCAAACCAGTCACTTAAGCCCACTTAGGATAGTGCAGTGAACTCACAGAACTGTTTGAAAGCTTCAACGTGTGATGTTAAATGACAAGTTATATTAAATTTTCGAGGGAAGCACAGTGGCATCTATTGGTAACTGCCCAAACAACTAGCTCAAAGTAGTTCATAATTTAAACAGATCACTACATTCTTTTCTATGGCGTTTCATCATTGTGAAACTGGGTTTTCAGTGATGCCCAAAGTAAAAGGCAAATACTGTGAGAAAAATGATGCGGAGAAGAAAATAAAGGTGACCCAATCTAATGTGGAATCTGAGAAGTTGTTCTGCACCAACAGGTGTTAAACTGTTAATAAATAAATATTTATTAAGTGTTGGGACTAATTGTAAATGAGACTGTTCAGTATTTACTTTGGCCAATGATGTTGAAAAAATATTGAGATATTAAAAGTTACCATAAACAGAGAAAGTTGGGGAACTAATGAAAAATACAGTAGGTTATTCATACAGATATTTTCAATGAATGCTTATTTTCTGACCAATCTGAAATAAAAATAAAACATTTTCTTAATGTTAAACTTAATGGCTACTACTCTATGTCTAAATCCAATGGATAGCCCTTTTAAAATAAATTGACAGCATATACATACAAAACTGTGGTAAAATTTTATAAATACCGGGTGATAAAAGTTGTATGCACCACAGGGATGTACATGTGTATGCACACACACATGCACACACACAGAATGATTCTGATCATATGATATGAGTTGTGTCCTCTTAGACTGCTAGACTAGGGAGAAAATAAGGTATGACCAGGAAAACATCAAATTATATAGAAAACTACACAAATAATTAAATTCAGAAAAATAGATTTCTCTGGCTCTGTTCCCACTTACTTTATGGAGATTACAGCCTCCGCCAAAAACATCTCAAATAAATCCAGGAAACTCCCAAGAACTGTTTCAAACCTTTCCTCACGTCAGTCTCTGTGGGGATTTTGTGGCCATTATCAATTTCCTCACCTCTTCCACCTGTGGTTTAGTATGCCTGGAGTAACTACTAAGGTATCAATACCTGGGAGAGGTGTTGGCTCTATGGTAATACTGCCCAGGCTGTCACCTGTGCCAAGGTAACCAGTGTCTGCAATTGGTACTAACGTCTACACCAAGGGCATTCTCTGTGGGAGCCCTCAAAGCGTTAGCATGGTTCTCAATTCTACCAAGGTCAACAGCTAAAAGGTGTATTTCATTGCATACCTTCAAAGTCTTAAAGTAATTCTAATAAAATGTCTTTTTCTAAAGTTTTTCGCTCTTTAAATGGAAACTTATTTCTCCAAGGTGAGGCATTAGTACTCTTAGTATATGCTGAAAGGAAACGAGTAATAAGCACTACCACTAAGTATAACTCCCCAACTGCAAGCTGTTTCTCTACCTCTGAAGCATATTGTAGCACTCAGCTACTTTGTCCTGGAGGTAAAATATTTTCTGGAATGATCTGTCTCTGTCTCTTGTCTCTGTGTCTCTCCCTATACAAACGTATGCATATGTATGTAAACGCATATACATTATAAACATAGCCCTTCTGAGCAAATGCAAAATACCTACATAACATGTCTGTGTCTCAATCAGTTTATCGCAAGCTTGCCTTTAGGCACATATGCATACACATATGACATGATTAATATGTATTTTTAAATTTTAGAAATGAATGACTCCATATTTAACGGCCTGTGAATGTGAACATGGGTGTTTGAGGGAAGGGTTCCGTCTTGTTTTATGACTAGGTATCCATCAGTCTTCCTGCTCCCTTTTGTAAAATCACATGTCTTGCAAACACTTGTTTAATTCAGTGGGGCTGTGATTATGAAGAAGAGACATTGCTTGTTTTTATACTAAGAAATAAAATAATTGTATTCATAAAGACTAAAATTTAAACATCATTACTTTAAAGAAAAATAGTAGGAAATGTGCTTTCTACTTAAGAATAACATGCTAGGGATGTTTAAATTGAAATAAAGATTATAAGACTCTAGGGGTATTTAAGAGATGTCTACAGAAGTCAGCGTCGTGATGTCACTGAGAAATGCGTGTGCGTCACCTCAGGTGCTGGATAGTAGGTGAGACGTCCCTAATTATATCTGGCAAGGGACTATGCATAAGATAATTAGGCAATATCAATCTGTGAAGCCCACACAGAAAGAGATAATATCAAGGTCAATATATGTGCAAATATATATGTGTGTGTGTACATATGTGTGTATATGTGTGTATGTATACGTGTGTGTATATAAGTGTGTATATGTATGTGTGTATGGTTGTCTATGGATATCTCTGTGCATGGGTGCGTATGTACATGTGTGTTCATGTATATATGTGTGTACATATATGTGTATATGCACATATGTATGTATGTGTGTATATATGTGTGTATGGTTGTCTATGGATATCTGTGTGCATGGGTGCGTATGTACATGTGTGTTCATGTATATGTGTGTGTACATATATGTGTATATGCGCATATGTATATATGTATGCATGTGTGTATATATGTGTGTATGGTTATCTATGGATATCTGTGTGCATGGGTGCGTATGTACATGTGTGTTCATGT
This sequence comes from Cryptoprocta ferox, assembly GCA_028646485.1. Lineage (NCBI taxonomy): Eukaryota > Metazoa > Chordata > Mammalia > Carnivora > Eupleridae > Cryptoprocta > Cryptoprocta ferox. The sequence continues at coordinate 18,651,201 of CM053573.1, forward strand.
ATATATGTGTGT
>CM053573.1:18651712-18707444 GCA_028646485.1 Cryptoprocta ferox
TGTGTATGGTTGTCTATGGATATCTGTGTGCATGGGTGCGTATGTACATGTGTGTTCATGTATATGTGTGTGTACATATATGTGTATATGCGCATATGTATATATGTATGCATGTGTGTATATATGTGTGTATGGTTATCTATGGATATCTGTGTGCATGGGTGCGTATGTACATGTGTGTTCATGTATATATGTGTGTACATATATGTGTATATGCACATATGCATATATGTATGTGTGTGTATATGTGTGTGTATGGTTATCTATGGATATCTGTGTGCATGGGTGCGTATGTACATGTGTATTCATGTATATGTGTGTGTACATATATGTGTATATGCACATATGTATATATATGTATGTGTGTATATATGTGTGTGTATGGTTGTCTATGGATATCTGTGTGTATGGGTGCGTATGTATATGTGTGTTCATGTATATATGTGTGTACATGTATGTGTATATGTGTGTATGTGTGTACATATGTGTGTATATATGTGTATGGTTGTCTTTGTTCATGTATATATGCGTAAGTGTGTGTGTGTGTGTGTGCGCGTACATACGTACAATTACAGGATACAAGACTTTGAGGTAAAATGAATAGGAAATTCATAATTGTTTCAGTGCACTGAGTATCATTAACTCCTAGAGATTGCCTACAATAAGTTTCTCATCAAAGAGATAGAACATCATAACTGACACATAAAGGGGCGCCTGGGTGGCTCAGTCGGTTGGGCATCCAACTTCGGCTCAGGTCATAATCTCACGGTTCGTGGGTTCGAGCCCCGCATCGGGTTCTGGGCTGACAGCTAGTTCAGAGCCTGTGAGCCTGTCTTCGGATTCTGTGTCTCCCTCTCTCTCTGACCCTCCCCTGCTCATGCTGTCTCTCTCTCAGAAAAAATAAATAAAACATTTAAAAAAATTAAAAAAAATAACTGACACATAAAAACTGTTGCTTTACAGAGGGTTTAACTTTGGGACCTCTGAAACTAGGAAATCATAAAGATGAATCATTTTCCGGCTTCCTCAGAAAGCTGTTTAATGGAATCCTAGGTCTGCTCTTTTTCCTGTCAGCTTGGAATATTTTGTGTTTTACTCTACTTAGTATTTTGCAATATATACAGTTAAATTTAATTATAAAAATAAATTTAATTACCGGAGATGTCTGATGATAAACATATCCGACTTGCTGGTCTCCTGTAACTCACCTCTGCACCACTCACTGAATAATTAATAGCATTGATTTTGTCACAACTTCTGCCTGCTCTGCGCAAAAATTAATTCCTTTTATGAGGAAGCTGCTGTCGGATAGCACAGCTGTCACCAAGGTTCTAGCGGCAGTGTCAGCTGGTATGCGCCATTCAGGGCTTTTGTACTTTGACCCAGGTCACCGCTCATGTCTCTGGTTGTGCCTGTGTGATCGGCTGTGATGCGGAAGTTCCACCCAGGAGGGCTGGGGCTCATTCCTGCTGAAAGTTGAGTAATTGCTCCAGAAGCGGTTTTAATGAACTGCTCGATGTGTTCATCTTAATTCTGTCTCGAGTAGCCATATGACTTTGTCCACACCTCTGACTATCAATTTGTCACGGTTAAAATAAAGATATGGAAAAAAATACCAGTTTCCTATTGAAGCCTACCAGTTTCCTCTTTGTAATTATTTTTACTAGGGTATTTCAACTTCAAATACTTTTTCATATTTCAGAAAAAGAGGAAACATTTACGTTTTCATATACTTTGAATGCTTTGATTTTTTTCTTTTAAGATTAATATTTAATTTGCATATAATTGTTTCTGTGTGGGAGGTGTAAAATTAGAACACAAATTGACATTGCTTTCAAGAGTACCTAAGTTTGATCTTGCACCGGTTAGTGAAAGATAACACTGTGCCTGCATGTGTCCTGAGAACACCACATACTTTCCCTTACGTTGCTCTTGGCTGAATTAGTGTGCGACCTCAGGATTTCATTGTATAATCAATAGAAGCACATAGAAACACATTTTAACTTTCAGAAGCCAGGCATACCCGCTTTCTGTTTTGCTCCTGGATGTGGATATAGAACAGTGGCTGCTCTCTCTCGTTAGAACAGACAGTCCATTTCTTATCTGGCATAAAATACTAGCTGCGATCCATAGACTTCCAGCAGGAGGTCAGCTTGGTAACCTGCTAGGTTGTACAGCTCTTCCTAACATCATAAGTACACGACTTAGTTTTGAGTTCACAGATTTTGCAAGTCTGAACATTTTTTTCTGTTCAGAAAAAACAGAAAACACAGACTGCCCTGTGTGGAATGTCTTAAATTCTCCAATATCCATCTGGTCTTGCTAGTTCCCTTTCTTACTTTGGGGAAACCCAAGTAAGGAGGTGCTCTTTAAAATTTCCTCTATCCCAGGGGCACCTAGATAGCTCAATTGGTCAAGCATCCAACTCCGGCTTTGATCATGATCTTGTGATTCCTGAGTTTGAGCCCTGCATTGGGTTCTCTGCTGTCAATGCAGAGCTCAGATCCTCTCTCTCCCTTTCTCTGCCCCTCCCTGCTCACTCTCTCTCTCTCAAAAATTAACATTTTTTTAAAAAGGATACTTTAAAAATAATCAAACTTTTTAAAAAAAATTAAAAATAAAATTTTCTCTATCCCAGTAGGCCAAATGCCCTAGAAGAGACTACTTATTAAGAGGGTTTTTGGGAATCTTTTGAGGCTCTATCTCTGACATTAAACCCAAATTCCCTATAGACTATAGTGGACTCTCTACTTTAGGTTAATGTTATTAAGGTTGTTGTCCATTTTCTTGCTTTGTCCTTAATATTTTATTTATTTATTTATTTATATTTTTTTTATGTTTATTTATTTTTCAGAGAGATACAGAGGCAGAGTGTGAATAGGGGAGGGGCAGAGAGAGAGGGAAACACAATCCAAAATAAGCTCCAGGCTCTGAGCTGTCAACACAAAGCCCTACTTGAGGCTCGAACCCACAAACCATGACATCATGACCTGAGCCAAAGTCAGTTGCTTAACCGACTGGGCCATCCAGGCGCCCCTCCTCTTAATATTTTATATTCCCACTCATGTCTTGAGATGATTCTAAACAGAGTACACACTTCAGTTCCCCCTTTATCCATAGTTCAAGCAATAGGACATTTCTACTCATTCTCACACTTTAGCCCTGATTTCTCATTGCTCCAGGAACGTTGAAAGACTTGAGCCCCCCGCTGATACAAAATAAATGTGTCAAAGGAAAAGAGATGAGCTTAGTTAATTCAAGGCAACTGAAGAATGGAAGTAGAATTGATGGGAAAACATAGAAGATTTGGTTATATAGCACAGATATATATATATATATATATATATATATATATATATATATATATCTGTTATTTTTAAGAAGATGATTATGAAATTTTCTTAACATTAAGCACCAGAAATAAATGCTCTAAGAAGAGGCTGGATTATTTAGTCTCTGTTGGTTACAAATTAACAAATATCTACTAAAACTGACATAGGCAAAAAGGGACCTTTAGAAGCATATAGAATTCAAGGAGGGATCTGTCAACAAAATAACAGGAAGAGGAAGGATGCAGGTGAACAGCCAGCAAAATGGCAGTTGGGTACTGGCATGTTGCTGATGATAAAGAAAGCTCGCATTAAATAGTTGGTGAGGGAATAACTAAATAAATGAAGATGTGATCATATGGCAAAACATGAGGTAGAAATCTCTCAACATCTGGCAATTATTTCTTTTAAAATATTTGTTTCCTTTTGTTCTAATGCCCATTGGCTTCCTCCACATGGTGAGCAATATGGAAGGAAACATAGCTAACCAATCATAGAGCACATATTTTTGTGATTCTCAGTTTATACCATTAAATACAGACTACCATAATGTTTTCTGTGCTGCCAAATTCAGAAATTCCAGGCAAGAGACAGAGTAGCTCTACATGAATTGGATATTTGTGTCTATCTAAATTCACTGTGTTTGTGGGGTAGTAATTTAATTTGTTTCAGGTGTGCATTAGAACAACTAATTGAGTTCAGTCACATAAGAACATGTCAGCTCCTGCATGATTATGAGGCAACAGGATGGAATAGAAACATGGTGGGAGATACTTTCCACATTAAAGGGGTGGGAGTTCTGGCTTTCTCTCAAAAATAAGTAAACTTTAAAAAATTATTTAAAAAAAGGGGGCCCCTGGGTAGCATAGTCAGTTAAGCATCTGTCTTCTGCCCTGGTCATGATCTTGCAATTTGTGAGTTCAAGCCCTGTGTTGGACTCTGTGCTGACATCTCGGAGCCTGGAGCCTACTTCAGATTCTCTCTCTCTCTCACTCTCTCTCTCTCTCTCTCTCTGCCCTCCACTGCTCACATTCTGTCTCTCTCTCAAAAATTAAAAAAAAAAAAACATTAAAAAGTATAAAGGGATGAGAGTTCTGAAAGACATTCTTTTTTTTTTTTTTAATGTTTACTTACTTGTTTTGAGAGACAGGGAGAGTAAGAGCAGGGGAGGGGTGCAGAGAGAGTCTCCAGGAAGGCTCCACATTGACAGTATGGAGCCTGAAGCAGGGCTCTATCCCATGAATTGTGAGATCATGACCTGAGCTGAAATCAAGAGTTGGATGCTTAACTGACTAAGCCACCCAGTTGCCCCAATTCTGGGAGATATTCTTAAAAGATGTTCATTCAGCTGGATTATAGGAGTCATACTATCATCACATATGATTGTACTTGGGACCATGGTCATAAACATGTTTTCCTCACATTTCAGCTGTGATCCTCCTTTGGTTCTCCCATTTTTAACAGCAACCTGATTCTATAAGCCCATATCATGGTTTCTATGGATTTGTTGAAGTGGCCAGGATAATAAACTCATTATCAGATGATAAATGTTTCTCCCTGTCATGGAGCCATGAATAACTGTTGACTATAATAGTTTCCAAAATTTCCTAGATAAACTAAATCCCAGCAAGAAGATCTAATTTTTTTCTTGTACCTAATTAGAGTGTGAGAATGGCCAGAGAATCCCAACCATCTAAGTGACTTATAGTGGAAAGGCCCATTTACCCCTCAGGCTTCCCAAGACTGACCCAGACATTTTCTAAATTTGGACAGTGGCTCGTAGAATTCATTCTTCATAGGGAATTCCCACATTTTCTCTCTCCCTTAAAAAACACAGGATAGAAACCTTCCCTTATTAAGAGAGAGACAGAATACTCTTAAACTTTGCCATATTGTCCCATCTTCATTCATTTAATATTCATTCACCAACCACTTAATGTGAGCTTTCATCATCATAAAACACTTAATATCTACTATAAATTAAATATTCAAGATAAAGACTTTTTCATGTAATAACATTTGAGACCCATTGTTAGAAAATGACCATCAATATTTATTCCTGCATAAATTATTCAAAGATAATTTTAAAATGTTTACGATTTTAAGTCTGTTCTTTAATATTATATAAATAGCCTAAATAGTAAAACCAGAATTTAAATTATAGAATTTAGGAAATACATACCCAAAGTCAATGAACTTTTCAAACCTTGTACCCACCCATGGTCTTAAATGTACATCTAGAAGGCAGGAGTATATTTTCTTTCCTTTGTTCTGATGTCACCTCCTCAGTCCCAGAATCAAGAGCTGTTAGTTACAAGCCATTGCTGTGAGAACTCCAACCCATAGCATTTTGTATCCATAGATGTACTCCTCTCTGTTTATGGTGGAAAAGGAGTGAGAATTTTAGGTTGAAAAAGAGTAGACTACAGAGAATTACTGGTTGAGCAGAGACTTATGAATATTGATGCATGACTTGGTACAGTCTTAAAGATAGTTAACCCTTGCTGATGATGTTTAATGTAACAGAGCTGAATCTGCCCATCCTACAAAAGTTTTATTAAAAACCTACTAAAGGGCATCTGGGTAGCTCAATCAGTTGAGTGTCAGACTTTGGCTCAGGTCATGATCTCATGGTTGGTGAGTTCAAGCCCCACATTGTGTTTGCTGCTGTCAGTGCAAAGTCTGCTTCAGACCCTCTGTCCCCCTCTCTCTGTCCTTTCCCCACTCATACTCTCTCAAAAATAAATAAAATTAAAAAAAAAAAGCTAGAACAGCTTCTGCAATGGTTTGAAGCTGCTGAGTCAGACTTAGAGGGCTACAAAGTCATCATGCTACTAAATCACTTCCATCCTAATCAATTTTAAATCTAACATCAGGTTAAGTAAACATGTGAACTTCTCCCAATGTACTCTTCAAGTATTTGATTTGCATTCTTATTTTACTGCTTATTTCATTCGTCCATGGCCTTGTAGTGGGACTCTCAGCATAAGTGTTTTTCCTTTTTTTTCTCTTCTAGTGAGGAAAATTCCAGATGGCTTCTTCAATCATTGTTAGCTCAGAAGGGAACTAACCTTTTAGAAATCACAAATGTTTCACTTCATGAATAATTGGACATGTGTGTGGATGTCAAATTAACTACACTAATGAAAAGTTTAGGTATTTCAGATGATGGGGGAAATGGAGTTTATTTAATCAGACATTTGGTGTTGTCAAGATTGAAAAGGAATGTTATCTGGAACCTGGAGGTTTGGCTTCGAGTCCTCAATGTTTTTTAAATAAGAGTTTTTCAACTTTTCAGCTTGACATTTTGGGCCATATAACTCTTTGTTTTGAGAGGCTATACTGCGTATTTCATGTTTAGTGGCATCCCTGGGGTCTACACACCAGATGCCAGTGGGGACTTTTTGTCCCACTGTGACAACTAAAAAGTTTCCAGACATTACCAAATATCTCCTGAGGGGGGGAAAATCATCCCTGATTGAGTATCATTAGTTTAAACCAAACTTGGTACAGGAGACCTGGTAGTGACCTATGATTTGGGAGATGACACAAAACAATCATGTCATTGAATCTGTGCCCCAGGAAACACTCTAATAACATAAGTGCTGGGTGAGTGGCATCAATCTCCTTCAGATATTCATGACAACCAGCTCAGGGATCTGTACCAGCAGTAGATCAGTTGTCAGAATCTGCACTATGTGAGAAACTGAAGCAATGGTAACACTGACTGATGAGACTCCAGAGTCTACTCAACAAGAACTTGGAGGTCAGCCTAGTGTTCACCTCGTGGAGGTCCCCTTTCTGAGATCGCTTTCCGAGATCACGCAAAATGATGCAGATAGAGTATTTGCAATAATAAAAAAAATATGTTGATTTTGTTTTTTGAGTTTATGCATCTAATTTATTCCAGTTATACTTTGAGATCTCTATCTTAAGAACCATGAATGTTATGCAGTATTTTTTAGCCATTGTCTTAAAGTTATTTAGTCTGTGACTATAACCTTGGTGGATGATATTCACAAATGATTACGTTCACTACCTAGCTAAATTCTAGAATATTCCAACCTCAATAGCTTATAAAAGGAACAGCTATGTTCAGACAAATGACAATAACATCAAAGAAATCTGAAGGTATAAAATTTAATGATTTAATAACAGTTTAGATCTAAATGAATTTAAGATAATTTTCTAAAAGCTGCAACAGAAGAGAGTGGGGTCCTGAAAATGGCCAGATCACAAAATTTCATAACAGAGAGTTGAACTCAGTTCTTCTGTATAACATCGTACTCAGCCCAAATAAGTCATTCTCTGACCCCTCTTATCTACTTTTTCCTCAAAATATAGAAGAAATGGAACAATTCCCAACTCTTGAACTGTAGCTCATAGGTGGGAAGGGTTTCACACCGATTCATTAGGAGTAAGATGAGATAGATAGATAGATAGATAGATAGATCGATATCTAAGTATACATTAATAGAATGAAAAGAAATGAGAGAAATTATAGAAAAAGAAAATTAAAAACATCTACAAAGATTTATTTAAAAAGGAGCATAGCAATTAATAAGCTCAAATATATTCAAAGAAAGGCAGATAGAAATCAAATAATACTTTTATATAAAATGGAAGACCAGACTAGCGGACTTAGTTTAGGTATTTCTACAATGTACTTTATAAGAGTAACCCAGTATTAGGATCACCTCCTCCTGGGCATAGAAAACCATCGACTTACCTCACAGGGACAGAACTTTTACCGTGAGGTTTATTGCATCTCCAAGAGCAGTTGAAAACATATGACATCCTTAAGTAGACAAATATCAAGGGAAAGAGAAGGAGAATGAAATGGACTACATATTCCAGTTATATGTATATATTAGATAATTGATGATTAGATGACAGATAGATACATACATACATACATACATACATACATGTACCCTTGGGGAGAGTAAATAAAGGGGGAAGAAAGATACCAAAAGTATCAAGCTAGTGGACACTCTTTCACCTAGAGGGAAACATTAGGAGTCAGTGAATAAGTAACCACTTCTCAGTTCTCCCACTGCCCTCCCCCAGCCCCCCCAACCCCCAACTCAACCATCTTGGAAGCCTGAGAGAGAGGCACTTTTGGGCAAGAGCTTAGAAGGGGAAAATCATCTTGCCTTGAAGACCTATGAGAGGTCTAAGCAAGGCTCCTGAAATATAGGCATATTTAGAAAACGCGAGAGGAATATTTATTATTTTGCAAATTTACTATTGCAAAAGTAAATATAAAGCCTTTTAACATTTAATTTTAAATACAATTTTAAAAGTTTATATATTTTTTTAAAAAGTGAGAAATTCTCACCCTGATTTTATGGTTCAGATAACACCATTTATACATTTACTGGAGATAGGTGTGCACGTCTGGGTTACATATCAAGTTTAAACTTCTTCGAGGTGGAACCTATAAACTATATCTTCCTATACTCATATTCCCTATACATAGAACAATGTTTTGAATTCTTTTAATGTTTATTTATTTTTGAGAGAGAGGCAGAGACAGAGTGTGAGCTGGGGAGGGTCAGAGAGAGAAGGAGACACAGACACAAAGCAGGCTCCAGACTCCGAGCTGTCAGCACAGAGCCTCACACAGGGCTTGAACCCACGAACTATGATCTCATGACCTGAGCTGAAGTCGGCTGCTTAGCCGATTGAGCCACCCAGGCACCCCTTGAATTTTTTATAAGTAGAGAATATGCAGTTTTGGGGACGATTATGCTAACATGTGGTTTGTCAGTCTAATTCATAGGATGAATGTTGGATGTTTCCAATGGTTGTGTTTATGCCCAAATGCACTGTGCTTGTATTTGGCACCCACTAAAAGCTGTGTATCATTTTGCATTTTTAGAAGCCCTGGATGCCTTGTCAGCAATAGCTTGTGCACCTGCAGCTGATGGGTGCTAAGAATCAGTGACATTTTGATTAATGAGGCTGCCTCTGCAGATAACTGCTCTTCTGTTTATTAACTGTGAATCCTTAGACAAGTTCTGTAACTTCTCTGTTCCTCAGTTTTCCCACTAGTAAAATTGTGGTTGTAGCATAACCCTCACCGACATTCCAAGACTGATACAAGGAAAAACTTAATACATGTAAAAATGTGTGAATAGCACTTGACATACAGTAGGCACTCAATAACTAGTAGCTATTGTGTGAGGGATGAATCTACTGATGATCAGAGAAAAAGAGAGAAAGAACTTAGTCTTACGTGTACTCTGATAATGTTCTTACAACGAACAGTGTGGACACTTTTCCAATCATAAACGACTTTGCGGCTATGGATCAATAGCAACCTGTCAGTCACCTGAAACTTCATTGTAAATACAAAGAGATTTACTGCTTTCAGGTGAAGCAGTGATTCAAAGAAATGGATTGTTGAATACTTTGTGGGTACTTCTTGACACATATCAGAATAACCTCTGTCAAGGGAAAAGTACCCACTTTTACCTAAATAAATGTCTCAGGTTCTGAGGATTTCCAGCAAACAATATAAAATGCCTTTCAAAATTGGGCTCAGAAGAATAGGTGTGGATTGAAGCATCCTGGATTAAAACAGTTGGGAAAATATATAAATACATCTAACTTCTCCCACAGAGAAGTATATTTCAGAATATCTGTCAAATGCATTTGTCCATTGAAAGACTGTTCTAAGATTATGAGACTATTTTAATGACAAAGAACATATGGTATTACTTTTAATTTTTTAAAGCTTATTTAATTAATTTGAGAGAGAGAGAGAGCGAGAGAGAGAGAGAGAGCACACTAGTGGAGGAAAGGCAGAGAGAGAGGTGGAGAGACAGAATCCCAAGCAGGCTCTGCAACATCAGCATGGAGCCCAGTGCAGGGCTCGAACTCACAAACCACAGGATCATGACCTGAGCCAAAATCGAGAGTCAGACGCTTCACCTCCTAAGCCACTCAGGTGTCCCTGTATGGTATTACTTTTAAATTTTTTACTTGAGTGCTGGGAAACCTTGTAGCTCTAAAAGCTTAATATATATCAACTATAGCTCGTCCTTAACTTATAATGGCTTGTCTTTATGATCCTGTTAAAGCGATAGATATTCAGTAGAAACCACATCTCGAATTTTGAATTTGGATCTTTACCTGGGTTAGTGATATGTGGAACTATTCTTTCTCATGATGCCACGTGGTGGCAGTGAGATGGAACTCTCAGTCTGTCATGGGATCACCATGATCAACCAGGGATGGATACACTGACAACCATTCTGTGTCCATAGAGCCATCTCATTTGTCACTTTCATCAGTGTTCAACCAATTACATGAGCTATTCAATACTTCGTTATAAAATAGGCTTTGTGTGAGATGATTTTGTCTAACTGTAAGCTAACATATGTGTTCTCCGCACATTTAAAGCAGGCTAGGCTAAGCTAGATGTTTGGTAAGTTAGGTGTATTAAATGCATTTCGACTTACAATATTTTCGCTTTTGATGGGTTCATGGAGCTATAACTTCATCATAAGCCGAGGAAGATCTCTACTGGAAAATGTCGAGGAAAATTTCACATCATTGTTGAATCACTCTCCGAGGGCTGCTGTAATACATTACCACAAACTGGGTAGCTTAAAACAACAAAAATGTTTTTTAAATTTACTTATTTATTTTGGGAGAGAGAGAAACAGCATGAGTGGGAAAGGGATAGAGAGAGAGGGAGAAAGAAGATCTCAAGCAGGCTCCACACCATCATTTCAGAGCCCTACATGGGGTTCAAAATCACAAACCATGAGATCGTGACCTGCGCCGAAATCAAGAGTCAATCGCCTAACTGAGTACCCAGGTGCCCCAACAATTTTCTTGAATTTTAACTTTTCCAAGGACAACCACAGCAAAACATTTTGTTATCAACTTTGTTATCATAATAAATGACTAAACTCTTAGGAAATGGCATTTTATATTTGTAAACATTTTATTGAACCATCCTTTGGGGTACTGAAGTTATTCATAGATGCAAAATAGATTCTAGATAATCAAGAATTGGAACATCAGACTGTAAGCCTGGAAGTCCAAGATCAGGGTGCCAACATGGTTGGATTCTTGGTGAGGGTCCTAGTTTACAGATGCCTGCCTTCTTGCTATAACCTCACATGGAGAAAGACAGAGAGCTTTACTCTCTTTATATTCTTAGAAAGGCACTAATCCCATAATGAGACCCCACCCTCATGATCTCATTAAACCTGATTACCTCCCAAAGGCCAACCTCCATAAGCCATAATATTGGAGGTTAGGACTTCAATATATGGATTTTGGAGGGACACAGACATTTAATCCATACTAAGTGACAAGCATTTATCCTCAAAGTGTCTGGGGGTGCCTGGGTGGCTCAGTCAGTTAAGCATCTGACCCTCGATCTTCGCTCAGGTTGTGATCTCATCGTTCGTAGTTTCAAGCCCCATATGGGGCTCTGCACTGACAGCATAGAGCCTGCTTGAAATTCTCTCCCCATCTCTCATTGCCCCTACCCCACTCGTTCTCTCTCTCTCAAAATAAATAAATCAACTTAAAAAAAGTAAATTGTCTGATTAAAGAGAGTGTATTTTACCACAGATCACTTATGATATGGTGTTAGCATCAAAGATATTTAAGATTCACTCTTGAAAAATTCAATATCAGCATCCAATTTGCATCATTTCCTGAATAACAATACAAACAGAGACTGATTTTTTTTCCAATTTTTCTGGAGAGATTGAGTCGTAAAGAATGATAGGATTAATAGCAACTATATTCTTAACATGAGAATTAAAATATTCAAAATTTGTTTTTCTATCATAAGAGGGTATGTTTAATAATTATTAAAATGGAAAATTGAAATGGTAACCTTTAGTTCATCATAAAAATGTAATATTATTCAAGTGGTAAAAGTTAAATAAGTGTATTTTTGAGTGCAGTGCATGAAAATTTGAAAAACATTCTCTCTTTTCCATAATGAGGGGGATTTGATGTCGCCCATATCAGTAGTTTTTGATATTAGTAGCCCTGTAATGTAAAATAATTACAGAAGATAACAAAATCGGTAACTATGATATTATAATTTCTCAAATTAATTTGGTAATTTAACAAGGGGTGAATGTCTAGTTCTTAACAATTTTCTTAAAATAGGTAATAACGATGGAGTTCTTCATAGTTCTTCACAAACACCCAGCCAACCTTTGCCAATTAATTTAATTTGCTTAGTGGAATTTAGATGACCTTCAGAAAGTATCCTATAGACTTATATAGCCACACTTAAATGAGAAGCTTAATCAGTTGTATTACAAAGGAAAATGAGTTTCCTTTTACAGAATTTCCCTAGATTAGAAAAGGTAAATAGATATAATAAAATATATAGAGGAGAATAAAACTCCTTATCCATATAGGCCATATTTTCTGCTGCTTTGATTCATTTTGGGAATGAAGCCCATAAATAGGTAGATATGTAATAAACCACAGAATATTCACTTTAGATGATTCTAAAGTTTTGTAGTTACTTAGCAAAAAAGTATCATGCCTGTAAATGTGTATATATGTGGATAAACATGAATATAAATAAATGTTTATAGTGTGTATATGTACTGTTAATATATATACATTTATGCGTACACATAAAAATCTTCAAACTCAAGATAAATTCATTAGTTGTTGCTTTGCACAGTTTTTCATGAAGGAATTTTGTAGGATGTAGATGAAAGACGAGAAGACTGGAAATGTATAGTCTGTCTCAGACATTTTTCATTGCTAAAACATAAACCATGCTTAGTCATCAAGATACAGAACTTCATCAAGGATAGAAAAGTGTAATGATACTACATTTCCAGGTATTTTAGGATTAACAACATGGCGGGAGTGCCTTCGTGTGATATTCACACATGAAAGGTGAAAAATATCAGGTTGAGTTATTACAATTATAGCAACAGTTCTGTCATTGCCTCATAAAAAATAACCCAACATCTTACACTTAAGTAAGATTACTTAAGAATCTGTTTGTGCATAGAACATAAAATTGGCTAAGGTTCTGCATTAGTTCATTGAATGTTAGGCAGTTCAGTTTGAACTTTTCACTGAGATGAACTAAAATTTTTGACAAAATAAGCAAGGCTTCTTACTGGTGGTGTAAGAGATAGAACAAATACTAGGAAAAATTCTAGCACTCAAAGCTGATTCTGCTAAAAGGTCATATTCTGACTGAAGAAAAAGCAGCCACAAAAATTATCTTGTTAGGCTTTGGAAACTCATATCCAAGATAAGGGCACAGCTAAGGAAGAGATTATGACAAACCATAACTAACTTAAACTTTTGTCCCTAGAGACTATACACTAAGGTAAAGATGAATGAAAATTTAAATAGGGGTGCCTGGATGGCTCAGTTGCTTCAATGTCTGTCTCTTGGTTTCCACTCAAGTCATGATCTCATGATTCGTATGTTCGAGCCCTACATCAGGTTCTGTGCTGGCAGCATGGAGCCTGGTTGGGATTCTGTCTCCTTCTGGTCATCCCCTGATTGCTCACTCTCTCTCTCTTCCTCTCTCTCTTTCTCTTTCTTTCTTTCAAAAATAAATATATATACATTAAAAAATATAAATAGCTCTAAAGTGTAGACCTACTGCCCTGTGATGGATCACCCAAGTGATTTGGATAACTTCATCTATTTTTCAAATTGAAAAATGTAGTTCTAGACTAATGAACATCCCAGATAACCTCTGGACAAAGAATTCTCTTCTTTCATAGGTGAAAATATATCGTTCTATCATCAAGTAAAGAAAGGTAAATTGGAAAGTGCAATAAACTGTTTCTCTAACATTATTTCTGATGTCTGGAAGCCTGAAGGGGGTAAAAAGGTGAAACCATATAGGGACATGTAAAACTGTGATTTATATTTTAGGCCTTTGTGAGTCAAGATATTCTTTCGGTAAGAAATTGTTTTTGCTGCCATATAGGCAGATCGTTGTCAAGAGGCTGAAATTCTGTAACAATATTCAGATGATACTGGTTGTTGGCCAGAGTATACAGTGCCAAGATAACTGATTGAAGTTTGGCCAAGTGTATTGACCCTTTGGTCCTGTCTTTTATCAGGGATGTCCTAGTTAATGGATGAAAACCTTGTGTAAAGTATATGAACTTCCATTTCTTTTCACTCAGCTGATCTCAGGTTCTCCCTGGGTGGTCAAGGGGTCTGGTAGAGAGATGAGGTCATCCAGCCTTGTGGCATCTGTAAGGCCTTGAGAATAGGGGATGGCCATCCATTCCTGCATATGGGATATGCCAGGGAGCCTGGGTTTGGTCCATCCTCTAACAAAGAGTCTTCAGTAGCTATGCAAGAGCTTGCTGAGCTTTTGAGGTGTTGCCTCCATGACCCAAGGTATAATGAACATCTGTGTATGTAGGGCACAGGACCCAGGGCCTGTGAGAACCTCTGTTCCCAGGAGTGCCTGGTTTGTGGCAAGCAACTGGTCTAATGACATACAGATGGGGACAAGGGAGGCAATGTCTTGCAGTACATGTCTGTAGACAATGTGAGGCCATCATGGCGATCCAGACACTCCAGGAGGTATGAGGACGCTGCTAAAGCTTCTACGTGAAAAGTCTCTGGGGAACACTAATGTTTGTGCCTGTTGTATTGCAATTTGGACACATTCTAGAGATTTTTGTTGAAAGGTACCAGTTAGCTTAAGTACAGTCTTTAAATGAGGAAACTCTTTTACATCTGGAACCCCCCAAAAGCCTAAAAAATGTTGGGATTATTTTACTATCATGGGTGTTGAGAGATTGATGGTTGCTTCTTGACAGTAACAGAATGAAGCAGCTCTTGGTTTATCAAATAATTTTCAAAAATTTCACTGAAGTGATAGCCCTTGAACTATGTGGGTGGTGACCCTTCTCCCTTTTTGTGAGCTTTTTTGTATTTGTATGTCTTACATAATTATACCAAATGAATCTCTTGTGATGAGGACATCAGTGCAATGTTATATCTGAGCTCTTGGAGAAAATTGAATGCTGTTAAGATCTTGTCTGCAAAGATTATATGTACTTTCAAGGCAGTTAAGCTAATCCACGAGTAGCCAAATAAATGTCTCTTTGGAGGTGAAGGCAAATTACAGCTGAGAGGCAGTTGAAATAGGCACTGAACAGAATATATTAGTCAAATCTGTAATAGGAAGATATTTGCTTTTGGCTGATTGGATAGTCAGCAATTTCAATAATATTTGGTATAGGGCCTCAGTGAATGAAACCATAGCATTAAAGCTATGGTAATTGACTGAGATGCCATTCATTTTTTCCAAGTTTGAAAACAAGCAAAACTGTAATGTTAAATGGAGAGGCAGTGGTGGATAATCACCACTTTCTAAATAGTTCTTATATAATGGGTTTCAATACTTGAAAGTCCCATTTTAATTTACATTGTTTATGTTAACTATTTTCACAGGGTGGGGGAGTGAGGGGCACAAGCAAATTGTCAATTTGTAAGTGCCAAAGAGTTAATTTAATTTTAATTTATTACACACTGTGTCAAGAGCATCCATGCCCACTGTGAGGTATTTTAAGGCAATGAGTGCTACAATCACGGGGAATTTAAGCAATGCAATAATTTCTGTAGTTAAGGTGAAGTATACCTGTTTGTCCTATATTTCATGTTTAAGAATTTCCCTAAGATTATAGGGGGAACATTTTCCTTTTAATTTATTGGGATCCCAAGGTGTAAGTATAATTTGAACCTCAACATGAAGGCTAAAAAGTTTTGTCAACTGATGTGTCAGCAGATGTTAAGCTAATTCAGATCTTTTGTTATAGATGCACAAAATCCATTCAGCGTCCTTTTATCTTCCTGTTGTATAAATTCTTGTAGTAAATGATGGGTATCCAATTGGGTCAAATTTCAGACATCTGTTTTAGTGATTTTATTTACTCCTCCTGTCTCCAAACTTCATTTTCCTTCCTTTTCTCTTTCCACCCTCCCCATGGTTAGCTGATATACATTGGTATGGAGGGTTCTCTACCCTGCTCCCATTTCTAAGGTTTTGCCTTTCAAAGAACCTCAGAACAGTATGACTACAGTCACAGGCCTCATTCATTGCAGTGTTTACAGGGAGTAAAGATGTGAGCTGTAGGGGATGCACTACAGAGATGCCATGAGTGTGTTTTCCTACAATCCTGACGCTCAGATCTTGTCTGGACAAAGGAATAAGCAGAAGCAGCAGCACAAGCATTTTGCAAGACTGCTTTTCAAATGGTGACTGTTCTTCTTCCACATGTGTGACCAGCCAGTGGTCTGTCTATCACATAGGCTATAAGTCCTTCCCCTGAGCCTAGTGTCCATTATGACCATATGGGACTCAAGACACCTGATTCACTCTACTATATTTCATTATTCCATTATATTCCTGAGCTGAAATATAAGACCTGGGTCACTTTTAGGAGGCTCTAATTCTGTATTCCTGTTTCTAAAGGCTAATTATTGAAACTTCTGACTTAGGTCATTGACATCTGCAACAGAGGCTTGGTAGAACTAACTAAAAGTGCAGAAGGCAGTAGGGCTCAAAGTGCAAGTTACCCAGAAAACAGCAGCTCAATGTGCGTGCTCGGCAGCAGACAGCAGATCCAGTTAGCAAGTCAAAAGCAATGGAAGAAAGAGCCCTGGTGGTGCTCATCATCCACACATCCTGCTCACAGCATCAGTTTTTTAGATCATCCTGCATACACAATACAGACCCTCCACTCAAAATTTATTTCAGTATCAAAGTTGATGGTGCCACAAACACACATCAAGTGAACATGAAAGACATTATTTACATAATGAGGCTTTCAAAGGACCACAAGACAGTCCTCTCAAGTTGATCTGAAAATGGCTTGATTAAAAAAGAATAAAAGTAGACCGGCTTGGGATTTTTACTGATGTAATGGGATGGGGTAGGTGTGAAGGTGCCCACACATGGGCAGGGTCTTGCATGGTGTAAACTCTCGTTGGCACCAAAGGAGGGAATACCTGAGACTTATCAGCTTTCCCTGGTGTAGGCAGAAGGGGAAGAGGTAGAGGTGAGGCATAAAAGCTGTCAGCAGTCCAATATAACCGATGGAGTCAGATCTGGTATGACATGAGCTATATGTCTGCCAAATAAGTGAGGTCTCAGGGAGCTGCCAGACTGGTCAAGGAGTGACAATATTCTGAGGACAGGATTTTGGGGGAACTCCAGGCCAGCTTTCACCCAGACCACTGGTGCTGGTTTTTCCAGCTGCCGGAGAGGCTGAGTTGGGCAGTGTGGATGGAAATAAGGGAAACAAACACCACAAACCTGACTGTTCTTACTATTAGCCGATTGTTTTTCTTGAATAAACACTCCTTGGGTGTTTGCAGGTTTGGTGTCATTTCCAGACTTCCGAAAATGTTGATTTTGAAGTTTTTGCCTGTGTTGACTTTATAAATTTTGTGGAAGAGTGGATTTTTGGAGTTTCTTATTTAGTCATTTCAGTTTTGTTTTTCTCTTAATCCTTTCTTAACACAGATGGATGGACGCATGATTCTTGCTTTAATCCTCTGAACTTTGAAACCTTACGCGTTGGATTTGATGCAAATTTATGAGATCAAGAATGTTTATAAATCTTAGAAGACAATAATACATATTATTAGATCATTCATAAGATATTATCTTTGCTTTTTTAAAGTTTTTAAAGCTTATTTATTTAAAAAAAATTTTTATGTCTTTATTTTTTATTTTGAGAGAGAGAGAGAGAGAGAGAGAGAGAGAGAGAGAAGCAGAGAGAGAGGGAGGCATGGAAGTCGAAACAGGCTTCAGGCTCCAAGCTGTTAGCACAGAGCCTGACGCGGGGCTTGAACCCACGGACTGTGAGATCATGACCTGAGCCGAAGTCGGATGCCCAACCAACTGAGCCACCCAGGTGCCCCTAAGCTTATTTATTTTGAGAGAGACAGAGAGAGAACAAGTGGGGGAGGAGCAAAGATAGAGGAAGAGAAAGAATCTCAAGTAAGCTCTGCATTGCCAGCAGAGTCCCATGCAAGGCTCGAACTCACCAACTGTAAGACCATGATCTCAGCTGAAATCAAGAGTCAGATGCTTAACTGACTGAGCCACCCCAGCACTCTATTATCTTTGCTTTTAAATTCTGAGGTATTAAAGTTAAAATAAGCAATTTAAGATTATTAATGATAACTCAGAAATTAATTTTTACTTTTTTCCCCACTGAATATCCATCATTTACCAAGAATAAATTCTCCAACTCTTCAATATTATTTGTGCCTGGGGATGTACTACAAAGACAAAATAAGAACATACACTATTTTATTTATACATGCACATCAGAAATCCTAAAGTATAGTGTTTCCAGCAAAAACTCAGACATCATTTTTTTTTTCAGAAAAGCTGTATGTGAAATGAATTGATTTCATTTGGAATTGTTTTATTTTTCTTTTCCCCACAGGTATTTATATTAAATGAATTGTCATTTATTTTTTCTAGTAGAAACAGAAATTCAATATAAATGCATAAAAATACATGATCTGATATGCTATTTGACACTTCTGAACTTGTTAAATATTCTTGTTAATACATAGAAAATGATGTATTAGCATTATTAGCATTTTGATCTTCTTTCTTTTAAGCCTTAAGCTTTTATCCACTGGCACAAAGTACTGCTGAGAAATAATATGCTCCTCTACATATGTTAATGCCTTTTTATATGGGGTCTGGACTTTTTTATAACCAATCCCCCAATTGTTTATATTAGTTTCCATGTGCTCAAAATCAGTGGGTTCCTTACCCTTGATTCTGCACCTTTGTGGGTGTTTATTAACCCTCCCATGAACCTTGATTTCTTAACTTTCAGCTCAAAGTTATGACTGAACTGGGATTTGCCTTGAGTGCCTGACAGATTCTTTGTAAGATGAGGTAAATAAGAGGAGTAGGAATTCTACACAAATCCTCTCACAGAGATCCAGGTTCTTTCCTCTTCTATAGCCATCCCCATGCACATAAAATGGCAATCGTGACATGGACAGATGGGCTTGTTAATAAACTTGTATCTTTCTCTGGGCAAGGGCAATGATGGTCTCTTGAAAAGTTAGTTTGGAGAATATTATCCCTGGGTAATTTTTCTCAAACACTGAAGGAATTGTTGTAGGCATGATTGAGCAAGGTCACAGCTGTGTACACCTGGGATCAGAGATACACTGTATTTCATAATGTCAGAGGAGTGTCATTGCCAGGAGAGGAATGTGAGTGATATCTTGAAACATTGGGTCATGCCAGGTTTACTCAGTGTTGACTTAGTAAAAACTAATGTTTACAGGCAAAGTTACTATTGTTTTTGTCTTATCGGGCACATTTTTAAAGGAAGGCAAAGAAGAAAATGGTAATTTATTTTCTCTGATTTTAAAATTAATTCTCAACATTAACATGTTATTTCATAATTAATTTGCAATATTTTGGCTCACATTTGTAAAGCAAAACTCTCAGCTGAACATCTTTTCCCAAATGATTTCCTTAATGGAATATGACTAAATTGGTTTAAACCCTCTGATCACATAGGAGAGCTCAATAAATAGTTTTAATTGAATATCATTAGGATACTTGGGACAGACTTGAGCTGTCTTAGAATCATAGGAAATAAGGGCACCTGGGTGGCTCAGTTGGTTAAGCCTCTGACTCTTGATTTCAGCTCAGGTCATGATCTCATGGTTTGTGAGATGTAGCCCACATCAGGCTCTGTGCTGACAACATGGAGTCTGCTTGGTATTCTGTCTCCCTCTCTCTGCCCCTCCTTCTCTTTACTCTCTTTCAAAATAAATAAAAATAAATGTAAAAAAATCATAGCAAATATTTCAGGGCAGCTTAATAGAAACTCATTAACCAAATTTCCTATTTTTTCAGAATATAAAACTTATCATGACATAGAGCTTTTCCAAAACACTGTTAATGAAGGTGGGAGCTGGGATTCAAGTTTTTGTCTGCTAATATGAGGATGAGTTCTTGTTCTCAGTTCTTTCCAGATCCCTGTTTGTGCTACATTGGTTCTATATTAGTAAATGAGATTTTTAAACTTGTTTTGATAAAGTTTATGTGCATTAGAGTATATTTGCATATATTGTTGGTGATTTTCTTCACTATTAATTTTTAGTTTTTGTTTTTGCTTCTATATATTGAAGCATTCTTTCCTTTTGCTACTCATTTTATAGCAAAGTATGTGGTCCTAGAAAATGGTTTTGGCAACAAGTGTTCATTAGTTAAGTTTTACTTCAAATGAAATTCACCTATGAGATTTTGATTATCATGTGTATAGAAAATGAACTGTCCATGAGTTATATATGTCCTTCCTGAGCCCCTAAAAGTTAAAACACTTTTAATAAAATAAAATGATATTTTTCCACTCCTTCATAAGACACAATCTCGCTTGGAACTTCTCTACATGGAATAACTTTGGGGGAGAGGAGTGGAGAAAATTCTTCATAGCAGATGCTTTCGGTGATCTGCCTGTGACTCGGAATTTTGCTTGATAAACGCACCTCTGGGTTCCTACTGTGGTTTCTCTGACCGTCAGGCGTGATGTGTGAAAAGGACACGGTTTCTACAGAGATGAAGTCCACTGCAGTGAATCCTTAACAATAGAAAAAGGAGTTGGTGAATAAATAAACCAGCTTCCTGTTCCCTCAGGAGGGCAACTCAGGAGCACGCTCCACACAGTGTCCAGCCATCTCAAGTTTGCCCACCTTGGTGATTTGCTTTTTAACGTGCCCTGTCTTGTCTTCCTTCCTTCTCTACCTCACTCTCCTACTTCCCTATCAATTCTTCCTAAAATCCCATCCAAATAAAGCAGTCTGTAAAAGTTCTACTGAAACATTTTCACAATAGTCTGACTTATATTCTTAGGATAAAAAGATATTATAAGAACTCTTGAATTTAAAGGTAAATCAATCAGATCTTTTCCCTACTTAAGTCATGAGCCAATGATTAAAATAAGATTATGGCAATCAGGAGATGAACACTAAGGTACATTGTTATTGATACAGATGATATAATAGAATATAGGTTACATTTGAATGCAAGGAAGCTTCCTAAATTCCAAACTCAGTACTGTAGAATGTGTTCACCCCATCTCAGGCATATGTTGGCCACCATAATCAATCTGCCCTCTCCTCCCCCAGCTTGCTCATTTGCCTCTTTACTCTCAGGATTAGGAACTCCTTCAGGCCAATTGAAGGCAGGGACTATCCCATGAAGAAGAGAAAGGGACTGAACTGGCCATGTCCAGTTTTTTCTTTCTCAATTTACCAGTGAGAAGTCACCCTTCCTCTTTATGGGCAAGAATGAATGAAGAGGAAGAGTGAGGCCTCAGGTGTTATTAGTGGAGTAAGTTATTCTGCTTTATGGAAGGAGAAAATAAATCATGAGTAGAATGGAATCATTTCTCTGCCCTCCAAACTTGCCCAGTCTAGTCCCATGCTGGGTACTTCTGTAGTCACACAGGCTCAGGCCAAGGGAATACATTGTCTTAGCTTTTTATTTCCTTTTGCTTTTTAGGTGATAGTCTATTTTTTGACTGGTTTTAGCTGAGGGAAAATGGGTCTTTTACGCTGCCTGGCTCCCTTTGTTTCTTTTAAATAACCCCATACAAGAAGAGTAATTGATGATTAATATATTTTCATCATGTGAACATGAAACAAACTACAATTAAAATTTTTGCCTTGTATTTCTATGATTATGAGTGATGTTGAGCATCTTTTCATGTGGCTGTTGGTTAGTTGAATGTCTTCTTTGGAAAAATGTTTATTCATGCCTTTTGCTCATTTTCTAATTGAATGATTCATTTTTTTGGGGTGTTGCATTTGATAAATACTTATAGATTTTGTATACTAACTCTTTACCAGGTATGTGATTTACAAGTATCTTCTCCCACTCTGAAGGTTACCTTTTAGTTTTGTTGATTGAGTTCAACTTTACTTTGGAGAACCTTTTTATCTTGATGAGGTTCCAGTAGTTCATTTTTGTTTTTGTTTCCCTTGTCTCATGAGACATAGCTACTAAGAAGTTGCTATGACTGATTTCAAAGAGATTACTGCCTGTGTTATTCTCTAGGATTTTAATGGTTTTAGGTCTCACATCTAGGTCTTTAATCCATCTTGAACTTATTTTTGTGTATGGTGTAAGAAAGTGGTCCAGTTTTATTCTTTTGCATCTTGCCATCTAGTTTTCCCAACATTTGTTGAAGAGACTGTCATTTTCCCATTAGATATTCTTTCCAGCTTCATCAAAGACGAATTGTATGGGTTCATTTCTGGGTTCTCTATTCTGTTCTATTGACCCACATGTCTATTTTTGTGCAAGTACCATACTATCTTGATGACTACAGCTTCCAGATTGAAGTCTGGAATTGTGATGCCTCCAGCTTTGCTTTTCTTTTTCAAGGTTGCTTTGTCTATTCAGGGTCTTTTGTGGTGCCTTGCCAATTTTAGGATTGTTTGTTCTAGCTCTGTGAAAAATGCTGTTAGTATTTTAATAGGGATTACATTAAATGTGTAGATTGCTTTGTGTAGTACAGACATATAACAATAATTGTTATTCCAATTCATGACCATGGAATGTCTTTCCATTTCTTTGTGTCCTCTTCAATTCCTTTCACCAGTGTTTTATTGTTTTCAGAGTACAGATCTTTCACCTCTTTGGTTTGATTTATTCCTAGGTGTCTTATTGTTTTTGGTGCACTTATAAATGGGATGAATTCTTTAATTTCTCTTTCTGCTGCTTCATTATTGATGTATAGAAATGAAAAAGACTTCTGTACCTGTTTTGTATCCTCTGACTTTACTGAATTCACGTGTCAGTTCTAGAAATTTTTGGTGGAACTTGAAAGTATTATGTTAAGTGAAATAAATGTCAGAGAAAGACAAATACCATATGATTTCACTTATATGTGGAATTTAAGAAACAAAACAAATGAGCATATGAAAAAAAAGGAAGCACTCCAAGAAACAGACTCTTAACTAAAGAGACCAAACTGATAATTATTAGAGGGAAGGTGGGGAGGGTAGTTGGGTTGAATAGGCGATGGGATGAAAGAGTGCACTTGTCATGACCCGCATTGTATGGAAAAGTTCAATTACTAAATTGCACACCTGAAACTAATGTTATACTGTATGTTAACTAACTGAATTTAAATAAAAACTTTAAAAAATGCAAAAAATAATTGTTAAAATGTTCTTTTAAATTTTTCTAAACAGAAGGTTTCTTAATGGTTAGTTAGCTTAGTTCATATTTCCTAACTTTTGGATAGTTTCTTCATCTATATTATCAAGTACAACATCCCATGACAGAGGTTCTTTCAGAACTAATAATTCATGTTTCCACCGTAATGTCTTCAATTATCTTTATTTTGTTTTTACAAAAAACTGATTATTTGTCTATAAGAATGATTATGCCTTCTTCTTTATCATAAAATTCACTTTTATTATAGACATATGTAACTTGGAAAAATTTAATTTAAATCACACTAAAAGCCACATTTACCTACTCTTTAATTTTCCTTGTATTCGTTCTCTTTCTGAAATAAAGTATTAGTTTTCATGTAGTATTGAAGAAAATATTCCTATTTTTATAGTTCTACATCTTCAATAATCTAAATCTGACCTTTGGAAATCAGTGATGTACTTCTAGTCTGCATTTTCTCTGCAAGTGTAGGTAAACAATTCATGGTTTTCTGCTCACACTATATTCCATTATCATCCCATCTTACTCACTGCCATGACCTTTTACCTGTTTTCCTTTTCCTCTTTCTTCTTTCTTGTTTTCCTTTACTTCCTTCTTGCCCTGCTTCCTTCCTTTATCGAACTTGTCATTTTATTGCCCCTCTCATTTCTCATATGGAATGTTAATTATTAAGAATTTTAGTCACCTTTCAAATAGTCATCATGTGTTGAAAAATTATTTATCCTTCTTATTAGAAAATAAACTGGATTTTTGTTTTTTTAACTACTTCTCCTCTTCTGTGTTTTTGGTCAACTTAATCACCCATCATATCGCATCCACCTCAGAAAAGTTCTTTAAATTTAGGTCATTTACTTTGGCTGACTTATCAAGGTGTCCTGTTTGTACTTCAAATATTGCTAAAATTATACTGTTAAGAATTCTATACTACATGTCTACTGCTTTAACAATTTCACCTGCTTAAACACATTCTTGATATAGTACCCCACTAAAAAAAATTGGCAAAATTTCCATTGCTAACACATAATATATATTAAACAAAATTTTTTAGTGCTTTTGAAAGAGTAAAGGCTTATACTGAATTGAAAGATTAAAAATCAGCATAAATTATAAATTGAAAAAGGAAAAGAAAATCAGTGTTAATGGGCTAGGGGACAGACAGAATTAAAGCCAGGAGAAAAATTGATGGGAAACATTATTTCTCTCTGGTCATGCCACAGCCATAAAACGCCCTAATGATTTTTGAGTGAGACTAGTGATTGTCACCAATAACATATTCTGACTTGTTTTGTTGTTTCATCCTTTAATGGGGTTGCCCAACTGCTAAGCTCTCTTCAACTCATAACAGTACTCAATCCTTGATCAAACTCTGACTTCTCCTAATCCTGTCTCCGGAACAGTACCCAATCTGGAACATACTTTCATTTGCCTTAGATCCTTTAGTAGAAGAATTCTTTAGCAGAAGCCCAAACCTTATACAAGACCCTTCCTTCCACCATTTTGAGTAGCAGCTTTTCATCATTCTGGGATACTTTCCCCTGGTGCATTGCATCAGTAGATCTCTTTTGTCTGGGGGGATCTTTGGTTAATTAGATTTTCTTACCATGGAGTTGCATCCTGATAAACCTATCATAAGTTGAAAACATTGTAAGTTGAAAATGCATTTGATACACCTACTCTACTGAACATAATAGCTGAGCTTAGCCTACCTTAAATGTGCTCCAAACATATACATTAGCCTACAAGAGGCTCACATAAAAAAGGGTAATTTTATAGTAAAGTGTTGAATAGCTTATGTATATTTTTGAATACTGTACTGAAAGTGAAAAACAGGATGGTGGTTGTGTGGGCACAGAGCGGTTGTATTGATTATTGGCTCTGGTGATCCCATGGTTGACTGGAAGCTGAGGACAATACAGCATAGTGCTAGTCTGAGAAATGACCCATATTCAAAATTCAAAATATGGTTTTTACTGAACACATCCATCGTAAAATCAAAAAATCATAAGTCAAACCATCGTTAAGTTGAGGGCTATCTGTACTTTATTACTTGCATTGTCAAATTCTTATTGTACCAGAAGACTCAAGACTGTTGGTATTTGTTTCATTTTATATATAATGCAAGGGACCACTTGGGTGGCTCAGTCAGTTAAGTGTCCAACTCTTGATTTTGGTTCAGGTTGTACTTTCATAGTCCATGGTTCATGGATCAAGCCCCATGTTTGGCTCTAAGCCAACAGCATGGAGCCTGCTCTGGATTCTCTCTGTCCCTCTCTCCCTGTCCCTCCCATTCCTCCCCCAAGGTAAATAAAAATAAACTTAAAAAAGAAAATAAGTATAATGCCATGTAAACTGAATGGGATGGGGTAGTTTGCTTCCAGTGGCGGCTTCTGCAGCTCTTCCGTGTCAATGAGTGCAAACAATTACAAACACTTTGCTTTATTAAAGCTGTAATGAACAATTGTTGGCATTTAGTCATTTGAAAGTTGCTTATATTTTGCTCTTGTTTGTTCCTATTCGTTGGCAAGTTTTACCTAATCGGGTTGTTGCAAAAAAAAACAAACATGATGTTAGAAGAGATGCTCATTTTTATCATATAAGTTCTTCTATGCTTTTTTTTTTTTTATAAATGACTGGTGAGTTCTACATTTCCAGTGGAATTGTATTCATGATAGAAAATTTACGTTAAAATAGGACCAGAAACATAAAGAGTGCAAAGATAAAAACAGCCATTATTAGTACAGTTTAATTCTGTAACAAAGCAAAAATACATATGTGGGCATATGGGATTCAGTTGGAAAATAAAATTCTGAGTGTTACCTTTATGATTGAGTCAGTGAAAGCACTTTGATGTCTTTATAATTGGTGTATTCATTTTATGTATGTGCAAAAGATAAATTGATGAATTATATTCGTTATCTCAAAAATTCAAAATGAAGTCCTACACCTAAAAAGGCCTATGTCTATTTGTCTCTATCTCTGTATCTCCATGCATATGTGTATATGCATTTACATCTGCTTTTTAGCCTTGTTGTGAATATGAATTTATTCAAGAAGACCAACTGATTATAATATAAAATATAACACTACCATATGCACCTAAATGAAAAATAAGTCTGTAGAAGTTGATAAGCACTTATGTAATTTGACTTGGGAGCCAGTCTGCTTGAGTTTTGATACTTGAAAACCCACTTGATTGTTAAATGACATTGGGTGATTTCCTTAATCATTTTGTGCCTTGATTTATTCATCTGAAGGTAAGGACAATAATAGCTTATTCATATGATAAGTGTAAAGAAAAAACTAATTCGGTAAAAAGTACCTACAGAATGGTTTAATATAAATTATGTCCTCACCATATATTGTCATAATTAATGACTGAAATTCTGAAGCTATGTGTGTGTGTGTGTGTGTGCGCGCGCGCGTGCCTGCGTGTGTGTGTGTGTGTGTGAGTGTGTTTGTGTGATGTGTACAATAATTTATTTAACTTGGGGCTTATTAAAAAAGATTGCAGAGATGCTTATAGATAAATCTCCACCTATTTTCTTACAGAATGTAGATGACCCAACATAAAATTATTTTGCTTTTTCTATAGTTGACTTGAAATATTCAACTTTCAGCAGTAAGTAAATGTTCTGCTATGTGTTGAAAACCAGGATCATAGATCCTTCTATGTGAACGGATGAGCATAAATAATAATTAATCTCTCCTCTCATGGCTTAAAAAGTAAGGTGCAGTTCACTGAGCAGCTTTTTTTTGAAAACCTTCACTTATTCTGGTAAAGCTAAAACAATTCAGAGTCATTAGCAAGTTATTTTATAAAGAACCAACATTTTCAGAATTATTAAAATAAGACTTTAGATGACTGTGTACCCAAGCTATTATTTTTCTCTTACACTTCAGAATTTCATAGTATAAAGTAGCAAAGTAGGTTGGCAAATGGCATAACTATAAAGGCAGAGAGTGAAGGATAAGAGGGATTAAGTGATGAGTTTTAAACCTGGGTGTTCGTGAACCTTTGCTACTGAACTTGGTCTTCCTGACAGAATAGAGCCATGAGAAAACAACATTTGTGAAATTACTTTACATCTTAGAGCCAATTTATTCATTTGTTATATCACAAAAATTAGAATTTACCATATCTTTTGATTTATTTAAGAAACATAGCTTTATTAATTGATACCTTCAACATAGCATGTTGTTTTAACAAAGAATATATATGTATGCAGCAAATATGGGAAAATAATTAGAGCCTTTCAGATACCTCTTACTTGTCTGTGAATTATGAATTTTCTAACTTATTTTATTTTTAAAAAGCTATATTTTTCTTAACTGTGCATCAGAGAACAAGAGGTTTAACGTAGATTCTAAAGGGAAGTAAAAAATCAGATTTGATATCTCTAAATTATTCAGTGTTACTCTGTGGTTTCCATAGAGATCATTTCTACCTGGCTACTTTAGCTGAAAGCCCTATGTAAGAAAAACTTGGAAGTACAATGTCTTAAAAATTAATCAGGAAAAATATTTCTTGTAGTACTATGGTTATAGGAAATTAGAAATGGAATATGAAGTTGATGGGCCAGTCAAAATCTTAGAACCCAATGGCTACAACAATCCTTCTCTTTAGAACAAACAATAAAAGACTGAAATCTTTTATGTACTTCACTCTGTTTCTCTCCTCTGGCTTTCATTTGTTTTGTTTCTCTCAGTCTCTCTCTCTCTCTCTCTCTCTCTCTCTCTCTCTCTCTCTCTCATACACACACACACACACACACACACACGCACACACACACACTTTCTCTCTCTTTCCCAAATATTTTTTAAAATACTAAATGTAACTTCTCTTCATTGCTATGAAATCCATGTTTGTAGAGAAATGGAAGAAGGAATATACATTTTTTATAGTCATACAAGAAACTGAAGTAACTTACATGAATGCAAATGCTGTCCAATGATAAAAATGATAAAAAAATCTTTTTTAAATTTTATACCTTAAGTTTTGCAGTATCAGTGAAGTCCAAGCCTATTCTTTTCTTATTAGATAAAATTGGGCTTTTCTCCAGGGAATGATTTATTTAGTAAAGAGTTAGTTTCAGGGGACACCTGGGTGGCTTAGCCAGTTAAGTGGCTGACTCTTGATTTCAGCTCAGGTAATGATCTCAGGCTTGTAAGATCTAGCCTTGTGTTGGGCTCTACACTGGGTGTAGAACCTACTTGCTCTCTCTCCTTCTCCTTTTGCCCCTCCCATGCTTGCACTCTCTCTCTCTCTTTCTCCCTCTCTCTCAAATAAAATAAAATAGTTTCATCTCTTCTTTTAAAGATAAATGATTTGCTATAAATAATATGATTTATCATAATTTCCATCAATGGAGTGTTTACACACTTCTGAATCCCAGTGCCTAATGCGTATTTTCAGAATCTCATTTTTAAAATTAAAGAACTATAAAATCTATTCAAGAATGGATATATACTCATTGAATAATGTTACATGTAATAACTGAAAATTGATCTGTAAGATCAGACTGCAGTAATGAAAAAATCAACACTGATTTTTAGTGAATTAGATGAAACAGAATTCATAAATGTGTCCTGATGGCCAAAGTTTTTCACCAGATACTATTTTTCAAAGATGTCTGTGAATATGCCTTGATTCTTCTGTGTTCCTCTGTGACAAGGAATTGAGTACTAAAAAAATCTTGTTGTCACCGTTATGCTTTCCTTTTATTTGTGCATGCTCTTTTCCAAGCATGTTTATTTTGCTTTAGCTTTCTGAATGAGGGAATAACATTTATATTTTTTCATTAGAATTATAAATTAACATCTTAATTAATTAGCATAATCCATCTTCCTCATTCTCCCTGCCAATGCACATCCCCTGCTGTGGACCCCACAACTGATTAAATAACAAATCTCATCCAATTAGTTTGCTTACCTAATTTTCTTTAATTAGCTAAAATGTTGTCTTTGGTCCAACTACGATCACTTTGTCTTAGAATCTGCAAAGCTGAATACAAGCTCATTTATAAATGTCTTTAGTCAGATCACCAAGGCCATTTACACTTTACTGTGCTATGTTAGAAAATTGTGAAAAGTAAGGAAGGTCCTCAATGTTTCAAAAAATAGTTATTATGTACCAATGCTCCTAAAAACATTGGAAACAAGTGTTTTACCATTCTTAACCATTGTTCATACTTTAGGATGCAAAAACAAAATGAAACAAAACAAAACAAAAAACAAAACGCAACCTTATCACTTGAGAGATCAATGATAGTGTTAATTAATTTTTTCTCATAAAGAGAAAAGGAAAGAAATGATGGAATAAGAGAAGACCCCTGTAGAATCAGTCTTGATCTGTGTATGTATGTGTGTGTGTGTGTGTGTGTGTGTGTGTGTGTGTAAGAAACATAAAATATCTTATTTACATGTTTATTGATGTATTTGTATAAAAACATAAATATATATTAATAACACTAGCAATAACATTCACATCTATATACAAATCTTATATTTATTACATGTAATCAAACCCATAATTTAACCACTGATAACCACATTTACACATGGAAACACACATGCACATGAATTCAGTAAAAGAGTAGAAAATAGTGATGCTTCATGGGATGGTTTTGCACTGTGTCTAAAGTGTCTAACCCGGAACCAGGTTTCCCACTATTCCTTTCTCTGTATAGTTCTGAATTAGAGTTGATCTAAGAGACATTACCATAAGGTTTGGAAGTTTCTGGTGGAGCAGGAGACCACAGTGACCCCCCATTGACCAGTGGGCACAAAGCAGTAGCTCCCACTAGATTCCCCTTGTGGAACTTTTGGGGTATCTAGACATCCAGAAGGCAAATCCAACTTGTCTGCAAATCCAACTTTAAGAGGGTTGATGAGTGACTTCTCCCTGACCTTAAGCTCCTCTTTCCAGATATCCTCTTCCTGTCTCCTCTCACCAATGTGTGTGATTTACTTCCTGTAATCCCTTATTTGAAGTGTGCCTGATCAACACCTGCAACCCCTCATTCAGTAATATTCATAGTAGTTCTGCTTTCCTGATGCATAGAATTTCAGGAGACAAAGCTGAAAACACATCCAATCACTCCATAATGAAATCTCTTCTTTTGCTTACCACATAGATGACAAAGACCCTGCTCTTGCAACATAAAATCCAAAGGAAACTCTAGGGAACACAACAGAAGATTCATTCTTTTTTATACCAAGCAGTAAGGAATCCTATGTTCTAGGTTTTAAAAATCAATCCTTATTCACAGCAGGAATTACCAAATCATGACCAGAATGATGTGATAGTGGAAACCATGGTTTTCATATGAAGAGGCAATACCAAGTCTCATTGATTTTTGTTACTAATTAGTATGCATTGAACCATCTCTCTGTAATTGCTATGATATTGGATGCTCACAGCAAAGCTAATGGAGGAAACTGCTCACTTCTAGAAAAGTATGTTTGTAAACCTGTAAGAAACTGGTTTATAAGACAAAAGCAATAGAACTCATATGTGTACTTGAATAAATTTCCATAAAAATTATGATAAATAATAGTTAAAAATTAAGAATGGTTGAAAGAAAGAAGACTTTTTGCCTCTTTTCTGTGTGCTTTATTATTTCCTAAAAAGGACTCTCATTTTAATCTGTGTTAATGTGATAATTCAGTTGATGGTTTCTGCCATATCACCACTAGGATTTCAATTTGTAGGATAATATTTTCCTGCCCCCATGAATTGATAATAAGTGACATTCTCACTTTTATTAAAAATATGAAAATGTAAGCTTTAATCAGTAATCATAAACAATTACTTCTTTGTCAATTCTTGGCTACAGAAAATTTTAAGCTCAACTTCTAATGTAGCCATAATAATCTTGAAATCAATTTTGTGTGTTTGTTTGCATGTGTGACAGGGGCAGAGAGGGGCAGTTCTCTGCTGGTTATTTTTCTGTGATGTGTTTTGTATTTATACCTTCCCTCCCTCAGAGAAATAATGATATCCTCACACATTGATCGAAGAATTTAATTACTGAAAAACTTTTGTGTGGAAGATGAAGCCACTGGTACTTTAGTCTCACTTGGAGGTGTCTCTAATTCCAGGTGTGGTTTTACAGTGAGAGGAATAAAAAATGTGCAGAAATAGATTAAGATTTGTTACAAACCTAAGGTTCTTTCTGACATCTTTTTTCTATAGATGGAAATCTCTTTTCTATAGAACAGGATCTGAACACAAGGGAGATTAAAACTAATATAAGGCATTTTTGGCAGGTGGTATATCATATATGAAATACATCTCATTTCAAAACTATAAGAAAAATAGCTATTTAGTCATCACCTACTAAAGACTGAGAACTGGAAGATGTAGAATTGGTTGTATTGAGAATAGTGGTCCCTGGGTATGCAAGATCAACATTACTTGAGAAGTTGTTATAAATGTAAATTCGTGGTCCTGCTCCAAACCCACTGAATCCAATCCTTAGGGGGCAAAGCTCATTTTTCTGAACCACTGCTTAACAGGAAGAGACATGAATAAGCCTTAAAATATTTATAGAACATGTATATATCTGTGTGTGTCTGTGCTTAATGATGGATATTAACTGATTTTTTCCTTCACATAATGGTCATCTATTGAGGCATTGAAACTACATTGAAGTCTGCCTGAATGAATTTGTCTGAATGGCACTAGAGAAGAGAGATGGTAAATTATCTTTTAGCTTTTAAACTCAAATGTCTCAGTTCAGTGTGTGAGGGAAATATATATATATATATATATATATATATATATACACACATATATATACACACACACACACACACACATATGTGTGTGTGTGTGTGTGTTTAAATATAAGTAAGCAGGATCATTTGGGCAGTTTGCTTCGAATCTCCTCTCGGTTTCACATCCAATATGAAATAAATGAATCTTTACAATATGGCAAAGAGAAGAAAAACCAGAAGGTAGAATACACTGGGTGGTCTTCCCCTAATAGACACTCCTCAGGAAGGCATGAAGAAAAAATTACTTCTGAAATATCATAAGATATCACATTTCTTTCATGACTGTAGGAAATACTTTCAGGGGTTATTAGAATTGGAATTGAAATTATAAGTACTCCTAATATGAAAAAGGAAAATATTGAACCTTCAACAAATTTTAGAATGTCATGGTGCATTGATTGTACTGGAGAGGTTGACCTCTCAAATGAAGCATTGTTTTCCCACACAAGCCAAATTGTTTTATTATATGAGACTGGGAGAGGCCATATAATGGTCTCCAAAGATATCTCTATCTTAATTCTTGGAGCCTGTGAGTGTCACCACATTTGGCAAATAGATTTTGAAAGTACAGTTAAATAAGGATCTTAAAATTTGGAGATTATTTTAGATTATCAGATGGGCCCTAACTGTAATCACAATTGTACTTAGAAGA
The DNA here is from genome assembly GCA_028646485.1 of Cryptoprocta ferox. Lineage (NCBI taxonomy): Eukaryota > Metazoa > Chordata > Mammalia > Carnivora > Eupleridae > Cryptoprocta > Cryptoprocta ferox. The sequence continues at coordinate 18,684,708 of CM053573.1, forward strand.
AGGAACCTAAGGAAAATTTCACACAGAAAAAGCAGGCAATCTGATGACTGAAGCAAGGTACTATATTGTGGTCTTTGGAGAGGTAAATGGCCACAAACGAAGCAGGCAGGGACTGCCACTCTAGAAAATGGGAAAAGTTGAGGAAAGGGATTGTCCCCCAGAATCCTCAGCAAGCATAGCCCTGCAGAGATATTGATTCTGGCCTAGTGAATCCTATTGCAGACTTTTGCCTTCCAGAAGTGCAAGAGAATAAAACTTGTTTTAAGCCACTAAACTTGTTACAGTGACAATAGGAAATTATTATGGACATCCATCCAGGTCTGTCCCATGTAAGCATATGGAACAATTAAATTTTTGTTGTTCAATTTTTGAAATTTTTCTTTCCAGTCTGCCTTCATTTTTTTAATTCTAAGTTTATTTATTTATTTTGAAGAAGAGAGAGAGATGGAGGGGCAGAGAAAGAGGGAGAGAGAGAATCCTAGTCAGGCTCCACGCTATCAGCTCAGAGCCTGATGTAGGGCTTGAACTCACAAACCATGAGATAATGACCTGAGCTGAAGTCAAGAGTCAGAAGCTCAACTGACTGAGCCACCCAGGTGCCCCTTTCCAGTCTGATTTCTTAATTTAAAATGTTTTTGTAATAAACATGTTATTGTTTGCTTTAAAATACACTGTTATTATCTTTAACAAAGAAGGTTTAGCAGCATACATAAATGGAATTCAGCATTTGCAGAATGCCAGAGATGGATCGTTAGTCTTTGGTCCACAAGGCATTGGGACTGCTGGGACTGGAGAATCTCTTAACTAAGTAGCTTCTTCACATCTTGGGTTCCTTGGTACCCATTTAGGTCTCAGTCTCTTCATGACAGATTATCCTTCTCAGTTTCCTCATGTCCAAAGGCTTTCCACAGCATAGTCATTTAAGGAAAACTAAACTTCTAATACAATGACTGCCTTCCAAAACGCACACAATGAAGCTATAAGGCCAAGTGGGAGATATGTCTAGAACTCTCATGGTGTTATTACATGTTTTATTTGTTAAAGAAATCACAGGGCCCTTTGAGTGTTGAGGGTTGGAGAAATAGACTACTTTTGATGCAGGAATGGCAAGGTTATGTTGCAGAAGAGTGTGTAAAATGGAAGACACAGTGTGATCATCGTTAAAACACACAATTTTCTAAAAAGAGGAGAATTTAAAGAACAAGGGTCTGACAATATTTTTCTAGGCCAGCCAAAGGAAAGACAGCAGTGATAAGTGTGCTTGTGAGGTAGAATTGTTTCATTAGTCCTTATTTATAGCCTGAAGAAAACATTTCTATGATTATACTTTTCTCTTTGATGGTCCCCATTAAGCAAGCTTTGTTCATAGTTAATTAGAATTTCAACATGCCTCATATAAAGGAACAATTATTCTAATTACCACAAAAGGATTGTGTTAAAATGTAAAATAATAAAATAATATGTCGGTTAGTGCATGTATACATTTGAATCTCCGTATGTGATGAGATTTTTTGATGTGCTAATTACTACTGAATGAAAGATCATATAGTTCAATGTGCACCTTCAGGAAACTGTTTATAATCTGAGGTGGTTAAGAGTTACTTAGTTACAGCCAGACTTTAGCAAGAGGCATTAAAGTGCAAACAAATCATCAAGATATTGTCAATGAGTAGCCATCACCTGGACAACGGTATGAGAAAGAGATCCTAGAAGAAAGTGCATTTGAGAACTTCAAAGACATCTAGAATTTCAAAAGAGTAACTAACAGTGTTGAAGTGTCCCTCAGGAAGAGAAAATAAGAAGAGCAGAACCACAGAGTTAGTGGGGACTCTGGGCTCCTCTCTGTTGTTTCTGAACTAATCTTTCTTTCTTACCTTTACTCATATATTTTCAGCTTTAGTAGGGCACCTTGATTTTTCTCCATTCTCAGCCGTGTGCCCAAGGCACATGGAAATTGACACTTGCCATGCTCTTCCCCCATGTAGCCACATATTTCAGTTTCTTCTATTTTCAAGTCACAATACGGTAGCTATTTTCCTATTGAGGCCTTCCCTGAATTTCATATTTTAAAGTACAACCACTCCCCAACCCTGACATGAACTATTTTTCTTTTCTATTCACTTTTTTTTTGGCAATACACTTTATCACCAGATAATATGTTTCCTTAGTCATTTGTTTACTTTGTATTTTCTTCAACTTAAATATAAGATTCATGAGGGAGGGAATTTTGACTGACTGGTGGACTATTTTGTTTTAAGTTTATTTATTTATTTTGGGAGGGGACATGAGCAGAGAGAGAGGAAAGAGAATCCCATGCCGGCTCTACACCATCAGCATGGAGCCTGACACAGACCTCGAACTCACAAACTGTGAGATCATAACCTAAGCTGAAATCAAGAGTCAGACACGTAACCAACTGAGCCACCCAAATGCCCTAGACTATTTGACTCTTATGTCTACACAATTTAAATATATTTACCACATAGTAAGTCTTCATTAAATAATAACTGAATTACTAAAGGATAAACTATAAAACCAATAAATAGAATAGCTTTATATATAATATGAATAAAATATGAAATAACATTGTATTATGTAACCATTATATATATACTTTATATATATATAAATACTTGTTATAGATATATACTTTATATATACATAACATATGTATTTACTTTATATATACAACTATATAAATTTATACAATTTTATAAATATATACGATATGTATCACTCTATATATTAAGGGGGTTACTTGTAGGATAAGTATAATATTATATCATATATAAAAATAAGGAAATTCAAAGGGGCTTGTTTTTACTAAGAGTAACCAGAAACCCATAATTGTGATTAAGGACATATATCTTCTTTCATGTAAAAATCATGCTCCATGCCTGGTATCTTGACAGTTTCACAACCCCCAGTGTGTTCTGTTTTATTTTTCTCCTGTAGGTCTGCATTCCTAAGTCACCAAAGGCAGTGCCTCAAATTCCCAAAATAACATAAACATTCCAGCCAACAGAAAAAAGGAACGGTAAGAAATTTGTATTCTCTCTGCTTAAGGAAACTTCCTGGAAGATCTCTATACCACTTCTGCTACTACTCCCCTGGTCAGGGCGTGTTCCCTTTCACATACTTAGAGTAGAATGATGGAAACCATCTGTATTTTTGTTAAAAATCAATATTTGTATTGTTATGGAAGAGGGAAGAAAAAATTTTCTTGAGGAATAGTCCTTGTCATACAAAGAGAGTGGAAGAATTAACATTTATTGAGCATCTATCATTGTCTAGCCATTGTGGAAAGAACTCTGTAAATATTATATTATTTAATATGTCCAGGCTCTGTAAAGTACAGATAAATGGTCTTCACTTGATCTACAATTAGTGCTTATTAAGTACAAAATCATGGCTGGAATGTGATTCCACATCTGTTTAACACTGAACACCATGCTTTTTCTATTATAGAAGTGACGATAGTCAATCATAGGGTGGGACAAGATCTCACAAGGCCAAGAGATTTCAAGCCTTCCCATGTTTCAAATAAAAAAAAATCTATTCTGATAACAAAGAAGTGTCACTATGCAAACTTTTTAAAAAGATTGTTAAGGATAAAAATTGGTCATTGAAATAATATAGGCTAAAAAAACTCTTGAGACTGATTCATCAAAAGTGTTTAATAAATGTATATTAATATGATGAAGCCAAATTGAAGAAAATAAAATCTAAAGGAACAATAGAAATGTGGAAATATGACCAATTCATGAAAATAACTATGATGCTATAATAAGCATTTATCATTCCTTGAAGTGACAGAAATTCTAACATGGATGTGTACACAACATGATGGAGTTTTAGAAGGATTTCAACCACTGTTTGCAGGAATTCTTCAAAACGTGGGCTTGACTTTTTAGTCAGGTAAAATAATTAAACTGAGAAGTAGTGAGAACAAGAATCTTCATGTGGGGAATAGAAATAACAAAGACAGATTTACCTAAAAGATACTTTTAAGGGGTGCCTGAGTGCCTCCGTTGGCTGAACTTCCAACTTTGGCTCAGGTCATGATCTCAAGGTTGATGAGTTCAAGCCCCGCATTGGGCTCTGTGCTGACAGCTCAGAGCTAGGAACCTGCTTCAGATTCTGTGTCTCCCTCCCTCTCTCTGCCTCTCACCCGCTTGTATCCTGTCTCTCTCTGTCTCAAAAATAAATATAGACATTAAAAAAATTTTTAAAGATACTTTTGAAATGGAACTTAAAATATTTTTATTGACTCAGAATAGATGGAGATGCAAAACTCTAAAAGTTTAATTACATAATAAAACTGGGCCAATGGAAAGAGTTCTAAGGTTTTAAGAAAATAAGGAAGTCAGGGGGAGAAGCTAATTTAGTACAGATGATAATGTGTTTAGTTTCGGTCAGGCTGAATTCAAGGGACTGGAAGAACATTACATTGAAGAATTTTAGTTATTTTTTGTTCTGGGTTATAGACTTGAGGGTCATTTAATTGGATCTTTAAAGGACAGTAAATTACCAAAGTTGACTGATGATAGATTTGTAGTTAAGTAGATAGATATCTTTATATACATTTTTTTCTACTAAAACTAGTTTTTTTTCCATCTTTGTGCTTAGAGTTATAGTTCAAAAAAGACTTATTACATGAATGAATAAAAGTAGCTGCTTTAACCAAGAAATTTTACTAGATATTGTCTCCCACAGGGTTTTACAACCTGTCTGTGCATTAGATACTTGGGAAATGTTTTCAAAAACTGCAATGCACCAACCCCATTCCAGATCTGTAACTTGGAGTCTCTGAATTGTGGTGGTGAGATGCACCATGTAGAACTTGAAAATCTAATTTAAAAATCTCCATTTAAGATGAAGCCATCTTTAAAACAATGTAACAATTTAGGAATATTTTCAGCTTTGGAACATGATGGTGAGGACTGTTAAAACTTGTATTTTGTTGCTCTAGAAGAAGACTGAAAATGACTGGAAAACACAATTAGGTAAAAATCTTGTACCTACAAAACACATTTTTCATGATGTTCATATTGAGACTAAGCTACAGGCTTAGTATTTTTAATGGTAAAGTCTTGGGACTTAAAATACACATTAATGTATTGCATTTTGCTGAGTTGAGCTTTCTCATAAGAAAAGAGGATTATTTATTCAAACATACTTTCCTAATACTTATATATAAAATGACCACCAAGGGTCTGTATCAAGGCACAGCTTGCTAATTAGCAATTAGTTTTCAGAATCAAAGCCTAGAAATATTTGTTAATTGCTTTTTTATTCTTATTCTTTGTAATCAGATAAACTCTTATTTAGGATTTTATTTTTACACCTTATTTCAATTATCCTTTTTTTATGCAATTGAGACATTTGGTATGCTTGGTATATTTGCTATTGCTTATTTAGGCTTCTTATTACTGTCATTTTTTTAGAAAGAAGGACATGAAATGTTTAAAGTGGTAAAATATGAAACTTGATTCAATACTGAAATTAAATAACTTCTGTTTCTGTAATTACATTATTTGGGGAATTGGATGACTTTCTTTGTGTTAACATAAATTGTCATAAGCTGTTGTGACACATTTTATAGACTTCTGTTGCCTTTCTTGTGCTTACTTGGGAATCACATACATCTGGCAACTCATTTAACGCAGTGAAGTTTATTAATTACCTCCCATTATTTCTGATATGATGTATGATGGCTTTCACACTTGTGAGACTTCAAAAATACTAAAACTGACGTTTTCATTTTCCTCATTTAAAGACGATGACAAAGAGGTCTCTCGGGGAAACAACCAACCACCTGTGTTCTGTTAGCTGCTCCTGGTCACCCCAGATTTTCTGATTAGACAGTTGAAATGGGTTTCTATTTCCTTTGCTACTCGCTGATTACAATGCCTTTCAAGTTATTTGAATCTATTTGATAGGAATACACTTTATTTTATAATTACATTTTACAAACGAAAAGACCACTTATTTTGCACTGCATTTCTCTTGATATTTATACAGAATTATATAGATTCAATGAATTGACTAATATATCAATGTTAATAACAAAGGAAATATCCAAGAACAAAAAAGTGTCTTCAGATGTGTATATTTATAGTTAATATGTTTCTGAAAATAAGAGTCTTGTAAGGTAATATCTTCATTAAGTTTGAATATTATAGTTCAAATTACTTAACTCTGTATACATGAAAGAGAGAATTCCTATACATTAAAAAAATGGATAAATTTCCCAGAATTATTTTGAAGATCACAGAGAGAAGGGGAAAGTTGGAAAATTGCAATTTATTACCCTGTCTCAAGAATCTAAAATATTATTTTTGTTAGATGAATGCCTTTTTGACATGATTATAGTGGCCACAGATAACCCAAATCTATTAAGTCTGAATTAATGATATTCTTGAACCCAACACACATTTTAGTTTGTTTCATTATTACATGACAAATTATTTTCAGGATAGAGAAAAATTTACATAACAAAGGTGGTTAGACAGACCCCAAATTCTTGAGGAAAAAAAATCAAACAAACAAAAACTTCAGGGCAAGTGCTTTTTAAAAGTATATTGAAGACCCCATGTGAAAATGATGACCGTAAAATAGACTTCATCAAGACTTTGACAGTGCCCAAATAAAAAATTCAAATGTGTTTACTCACTTTACAAATGTACAAATTTACCAAATTTACAAGTTTAACTCTTTTTTTTTGAACTGTGAGATCATGACCTCAGCTGAATTTGGATGCTCAACTAACTGAACCACCCAGGTGCCCCTATGCATTTAACTCATTAAATTCCCTAGTATATTCTCCTTTTTGAGATTGCTTAGTTAGATGTTGTAAGAGTCACGTTGATTTTCTTGGGCACATTTGTGTTTATGATGGGTGAATGTAGGTGATACCAGAAAGGATGTATTGTGAATGAACATCTCCCAAGAAATTAAACACAGAAAACTTAAAATTTCTTCATTTTCATGAACAATTTGATTTTAATGGTTGGCTGTTGGATCCAGTCAAATATTTCACCACTCAATATAATGACACCTAAATTTTATTTTTCTTAAAAAGTGGAATCATGGTCTGATATATTGTTAAATTTTCTTTGTGCCTGAACTAAGTTTCTATTGGCTAAAGTTTATTTTAATTAATCTATTTTATATATTTCTATCTAAATTTGTAATCTTTAACTGAGAAAGTCACCTAAAAAGTCTTATAGTTCCTTGCTTTTCTCTACACGATCAATTTTCTTTTTCAGAATAGATGTAATAAGTTTATTCTCCCAAGTACTGAAGTTCATATAAGATTGGACAAAAGCAGATCTCTTTCTTTTCTTTTCTTTTTCTTAAGTTTATTTATTTTGAGAGAGACAGAGAGAGGGAGAGCTATGCTATGAGTGTTTTACCACAATTTAAAAAATCTCTTTAAGTGGGTTATAGCATAGTCACAGGGTAGAAAATGTGGTTATATGAGATGTTTGTCCTTTGTTTGAATAGTAGGAATGTCTTCACATAAGGGTGAAATTGATCTCGGGAAAATTTGACATGCATACCATAGAATTTGAGGCCAACCATAAACAATCGAATTGATGTTCTACCTCATGTTAAGTAATGAATATGAAAAGATAACTTGAGCAGTTTATTGTGGTATAATAGTTTATGGGTCCATCTGCAGGATACAAGTACATTCCATGAGCTCACTAACATTGTTAACACCAGGATATTTTGGTTTGTTTGCTTATTGTTATTTTCTTACATGTTATTTCTTTATGTGTCAGTATCATTCTTTGATTTTAATTTTTGTTTGTCTGATGACTAATAAAATTGAACATCTTCGCATATGTGTTCTGTCCATTTTTGTATCCTTTTTAATGATATTGAAATTCTGTATTTCTATGTTTGGAAGAAATAAAACATAGAAAATAAATAAACAGCAGTTATTTTTCTTGAGCCTTTCAAAGAACTACATTTGGCAAATGAAACAAATATTTCTTTAAAAACAATATGTGTATGTCATTTTTCAGTACAATGATCTCTTCTTCTCCCTTAACAACCCTCCCTCACTCTCTCCCATTTTCATATTATTCCCATAATTCATTGACTTATATTAGTCAATTCTATCAAAACTGTGGGTAGTGTTTTTAAATCTATAACTATGTTTTTATTGATATGCTTCTTTTAGTTCTGTTAATTTTTCTTTACATGTGCTGGAACTATGATTTGAGGTACACATAAGTTGTAGTATTTTTATGTTCTTCCTGATGAATTGATTGACTTTTCTCACTATGTATCCTCTTTATAAAATTTTCAGCACTATATTATGCCTTAAAATTTGCTTACTTCATATTTTTTATCCAGCCCAATATTCTATTTTTTTTTTTACTTTTTTGCATTCATGTACATACAGCCACATGTCATTTTACTGCACTTCCTAGATATTGTATTTTCTTACAGGTTATAGGTTTGTGGCGATGCTGCACTGAGCAAGTTTATCAGTACCATTTTTCCAATAGCATATGTTTACTTCGTGTCTCTGTGCCACATTTCAGTAATTCAGTATTTCAAGCTTTTTCATTATTATATTTGTTATGGTGATCTGTGATCAGCAATGTTTGATGTTACCATTATAAGTGTTATAGGGCACCATGAATCATCCCCACATAAGATGGAGAACTCTTGACACAAAATGAAGAAACATTTTTAAAATTTTAAAGAGAAAAGAAAAGAGTTTTATTCAAGCTCAAGTTAGGATAGCTGCCCAATCTTTAGAAAGAGAAAATTTCTCTGGAGAAGAAACATTTGGTGCAAGGTTATATATGTTTTCTACCTAGATAGTTACAAAATCATCATGATGAAGGACTTTCCAGAAAGATACACATGTTTTCTTATGTTTTTAGTATGTGCAAGGCTGTATGACTTTAATTTTATGGGAACTGGTGAGGTTTTTTTTTCTTATCTTTACATTTGGAATGCTCGTTTTTGGTTGTTATTATTACTATTTTTTAACAAAGCAGATGTACAATGTGTGCTTGGAGCCATGCTTTGAGGTTCTGAGGCTATTGGTAGATGTTGGTAATATTGGTATAGTTTCCCTGGAAGCAAGGCCCACAAATAAAAGTTGAAATTTTCCTTATCGGAACTTAATCAATAAATGTGTGTGTTCTGACTGCAGATGTAGTGGACATAGCAAGAGCACTAGAAGTGGAGCCTGAAGATGTGACAGAATTATGGCCATCTCATGATCAAACTTGAACAGACGAGCAGTTGGTTCTGCTGGATGAGCCAAGAGTGGTTTCTTGAGATGGAATATACTCCTGGTGAAGATGCTTTGAAGGTTGTTGAAATGACAACAAAAGATTTAGAATATTACATGAAATTAGTTGATAAAGCAGAAGCAGAGTTTGAGAGCATCGACTCCAATTTTGAAAGAAGCTCTACTGTGGGTAAAATGCTATCAAACAGCATCGCATGCTACAAAGAAATTGTTCAGGAAAGGAAGAGTCAATCAGTGTGGCAAACTTCATTGTTGTCTTGTTACGAAGCCGCCCTAACCTCAGTAACCATCACCCTCATCAGTCAGCAGCCATCAATATCGAGGCAAGAGTTTCTGCCAGCAAAAAAGGCAACAATTTGCTGAAAACCCAAATGATGGTTAGCATTATTAGAAACACAGTATTTTTAAATTAAGGTATGTATGTTATTTTTTGCCACAATGTTATTGCATATTTAATGGACTATAGCATAGTATAAATATACTTTTATATGCACCAGGAACCCAAAAATTTATTTGATTCGCTTCAGTGACATATTCACTTTATTGCAGTGGTCTGGCAATATCTCTGAGATTGTGCCTGTAAATTAATTGTTTTCTCCTCACTAGGTTATTAAGGAGTCATCACTTTGTTAGACATTCAGTGACATCCTAGAGATTAAAATGTGTGTATATATTACGGTCCCATAACAGAAATTTTACATTTATTATTTCCCCCCCAAAACTAAAACCTTTTAGTATCATTTATCTTTTATATCATTATTATCAAGAATCTCAATATTATATATTTTTAAAAACCAAATATTATTAACAACCAATATTCATTCATACAGAACTAGATACTTACCATCTCTTTTGCTATCTATCACTTTCGACAATTTTGTGTTCATCACTGGTATCATTTATTTTTCTCTGAAGGCTTCCTCTTGGAAACTTAATAAGATATTTTACATTCATACCATTCATACCATTAAATTCCGTGTTAATTTAAATTATTACAACCATTTTGGAAAAGCATTTGAGAGGATACAACGTTCAAAATGTGTGCTGGCAACTAGACCTGTTTTCATCCTGTCCATTCCTCGCCCCCCTTTCTACTCTGTTACAGGAGTTTTGTCCCCTGTAAGCTGAGTGTCTAATGCCCCAATGTCAGTTGCCTTCTTGCTGAGTGCTACCAATGGGAATTTGATGAGGGCAGGGGTGGGAGTGGGAGGAGAGGGCAAAAGCCAAAGTTATGTTTTTGTCTCTCACCACTTTTCCTGCCTCTGCAAGGAGAATCCAGAACCCAAGCTCTTGCAGCAACGCATCTATCCATTGTCGCTCTTGCCTGAGAGTAGTAGCCATTTCCTGCTAGAGCAAGTCTCTTCTTGCTTCACTGCCTCCTGGGACTTCCCACCCAAGTAGCCTATTTTCTGCTATGTACTCCCCATGGTTTAAGTGCTCAAAATTGTTTCTGTTTTAGACTCTTGAACAAAGCAATTTCACCCCTCAATATTATCATCTTGCACATATACATCAAAAAACAAATGCAAAAAGACTCAGAGTGGCATTATTTCTAACAGCTCCACCCCAGAAAACACCTAAATGCCTGTAAGCATTAGCATAGGAAAAACAGATTATAATTGATACACAACATGGATTTCATCAGTGAAAAATAAATGGCCTACAATTAATACAACCACACGGGTGATTTTCAGGAACATAATGTGGGGATTCAAGCAAGTCAAAATGTTCAGACAGTGTCATTCCATTTATATAAAATTTAAGAAGAAACAAAGCTCTGGATGGAAGTAAGAGATTGAGAAATACAAAAATAAATAAATAAAATAAATAGATAAAATAAATAAATAAATGAATAAATACATAAAATTTTGGTTACACCTCTGTGGGGAAGAGAAGATTATTGAACCAGAAAGGAGTCGTAGATTCCTCTAAAAATAGTGGTAATGGTGTGGGTGTCTAAGTGTTTTTTTAATTTTTTCTTTATACACTATGATGTGGATTTTCTTTATACACTATATCTGTGGAAAGAGAATACGCTTCCCAAGTGCAGGTCCAGAGCTGGCAGCCAAGAAAGAATTCTTGAGATGTCTTTGGTGCCAAAAGGTGATTTTGTTAAAGCACAGGGACAGGACCCTTGGGCAGGAAATGCTGCACAGGGATTGTGAGGAGATACTAATTATATATTTGGGAGTTGGGGAGGTAAAGGCCTGGGGAAGTTTCCAAAGGGATTTTTGTATGCTAAAGAAGACTCACAGGATCCTGGAGGCCTAGCTATTGTCAAGCTGAGTTTGTTTTTCCCTCTAGTAAAGCGTTAGCATTAAGAGAGTAAGGAGTTCCTGTAGGAATGTTGGACTCTGTCTGCTTCAAGGATTTGTCAATGGACTGCAGATTATAAGGAAATATTTTTTTAAAATTTTATTTATTTTGTGTGAGACAGAGAAAGGGTGAGCAGGGAGAAGGGACAGCGAGGGAGAGAGAATCCCAAGCAAGGTCTATACTGCCAGCACAGAACCCAATGTGGGGCTCAAACTCATATGGCTGCAAGATCACGACCTGAGCAAAAATCAAGAGTTGAACACTTAACCCACTGAGCCACCCAGGCACCCCAAGGAAATTTAATTTTATCAGCTATTTCCTTCTGCTTTTTTTTCCCACATCGCACTATACAAAATTTAAAATGTTTTCTTATAACTTCCCAAATATAATTTAATATATATAAAACATTTTATTGTGAGGAGTTTATAGTTTAGAAAATATGCTATCAATTTTTTTCTACTGCCTATTTCTTTTTCTTGAAAACTTGTGCTGTAATTTAGCACTATTTTTGTACATCTCTAGGAAAATCTAGTATTTTTCACATGAAAAGTAAATATTAAAGTACTCTTCACAAAGTAAATACAATATATGTGTGTGAATATGTGTGTATGCCCATGTGTTTCTATGTATGTATATATATATATACACCTATGTGTGTAGAAATATAACTATATGCACATATATATGCTATGGCATGTATTAAATTATACAAGCTTGGTTTTTCATTATAAATATCATGCAATGAATAGATCAAAATTTCCAACATGTCAGTAACTGTATCTTCAATGGTAATTGGTTTTATGGAGGACACCCTTTATCAAGTAATAATTTGATGATAGTCTAATTCTTGCAAACATGTAACTTTCATCTATATATTTGGCAAAAGAGGGGTATAGGATTTGACTAATAAAATAAAAATAAAAATCAATAATAGCTTTTCTGTAATTACTCAGAATGACATTATTTAAAAATAATTTGTGAGAAATCATTATTTAGCGGACATTTATCATCCCATTCATTCATGTGGTAAATAGATAAAGCTTTACTGGGTAACTTGATGAGACAGGACCATGTTACCAATTCTTGAAAAAAAGAAAAGTCATCTAACGGTATTGAATATACTTTTTCTCTCTCATTAGTGGAAGTCTGTACTTCAGAAATGTTTGTTTGCTTGTGAAACAATAATAATTTCACAAATTATGTATTCGTTTTCCTCCTTTTATTAACCCTTTTTAAATTTCAATGTACTGCCTATTCATTGATTTTTCAGGCTTACATAATCAGTGATATGATATAATAGGCTCAAAATTCTTAATTGTTGTTTCTAAAGTAAATGCTATTTATTTTTCATTAGCCATTCATGTTTCCTTTATTATTATTTTCTAGAATTATTTACTATATAAATAATACAATACAATCATCTACTTTCCTCAAGAAAAATAATTTTTATTTCTTAGTTCATATCCTCTAATTTTAGAGGTCAAAAGTGGCTGGAGATTACATACAGACTGAAGAAACACAGACATAGACATAGACACACACACATACAGAGCTATGGCTGTGGAAATAGATTTGAATTGTTATCCAATTTTTTAACTTTATTTATTTTTGAAAGAGAGAGAGCAGGGGAAGGACAGAGAGAGAGGAAGAGATAGAATCTCTCCTCAGTGCAGAGTCTGAGGAGGGGCTTAAATCCAGGAAACTCTGAGATCATGACCTGAGTTGAAACCAAGAGTCAGACATTTAATTGACTGAACCACCCAGGTTCCCTTAAATAATTTTGTTAAATTTAGATATAGAGCAATTAGAAACCATGAATGTCTGTCTCCATGTAAGAAACCCCTGATTCAAATCCAAACTCCTGGAATACTGCTGGCTTACTTACCTAGTTATGTTTCGTCTTTGCCAGATTTCAGACTTCTTCAGTTGAATGTACTCTCAAACTGTCCTATTCATATGAAAGCCATCGAGCATGTGTGGTTGTTGAACATTTGAAATGTGGCAAGTCTGGATGGAGGTGGGTTCCTACATAAAATATACACTGAATTTTGAAGACTTATTATGAAAAAGTAATGTAAAATATCTCATTAAAATGTTATATTGATTATATGTTGATATGATAATACTTCAGACACATTAGGTTAAATAAAATGTACTATTATTCAATTTATTTTTACTTTTTTAAAATGTGTCTACTAGAAAACTTAAAGTTATGTACATGGCTCACATTATATTTTGTTTGGGTAGCATTTTTTTTTTCTTGAGTAATACCTATGCCCATGTGGGGCTTGAACTCACAACCTTGAGATTGAGGGTCACATGCTTTACAGACTGAGCCAGCCAGAGGCCCCTGGGCAATACTTTTCTTGAAGATAAGAGTCACCTCTTCTTAGTCACTGTTAATTTCTTAATTTTATTTCAGTATGTGACATCAGATATATAATTGCCCATATCCTTACAAGCTATTTTTCTAAAATATTGATAAATGACTTTGTCAAAAAATAGAAAATAACGTTGACTAATAATGTGAATGTAAGCACTGTAGAGAGCCAGATTATTGTCCTTGTTCCTGTCACAATCTTCTGAACAATTAGCTCAATTTCTTTTATAATGCTGCTTCCTCTGAAGGCCATTCAGCAACTCTGCTCAAAATTTCTAGGATCCTCCAAACCTACTCTAGTCTAGCTCTGAATCATAACACTGTCATATTTTATCCACAATGTTTTTTATTATTTATTTATTTATTTATTTAAATTTAAATTTAAATTTAAATTTATTTATTTAAATTTAAATTTTTGAGAGAGAGAGAAAGAGCATGAGTAGGGGAGAGGCAGAGAGAGAAGGAGAAAGAATCCGAAGCAGGCTCCAGGCTCTGAGTGGTCAGCACAGAACCTGATGTGGCACTTGAACCCAAGAACCATGAGGTCATGACCCGAGCTGAAGTCAGACACTTAACTGATTGAGCCACTCGGGCACCCCATTTTTTAAATTCATTTTAATGTTTTATTTATTCTTGAGAGAGAGAAAGAGACAGAGCATGAGCGGGGGAGAGCCAGAGCAAGAGAGGGACACAGAATCCAAAGCCTCCAGACTCTGAGCTGTCAGCACAGAGCCAGAGCAGGGCCTGAACTCACGAGCCGTGAGGTCATGACTTGAGCAAAAAAGGTCAGAGTTTCATCTAACTGAGCCGCCCAGGCACCCCATCCACAACATTTTTTAACGTTCCTTATTAAATGAACGACTGAAATATTTATATATTAGTTATTCATCAACATTATATTTACCAAACCACTTGCTAATTACAAGTACTTACCTACTTATTTACTGGCTTACATCTCCCTGAGAAATCAGCTCTAGGAAAGGATAATTCTTATCTGTCTTTTCTTACCTGTAGTTAGCTATTAGACTAATAACCTTGCGAAATATTCTGCAAATCAACACATAATTATAATTTTTTGGTAGGTTGAAGGTATTAAATATTTCTGTTATATAAAATTTTGCAAAGATCTTTTCAGATCCAGGCACGTTGGATTTTACTCTTCATTTTACTCATTTCATGCGTTTTTATGGCTGTGACCTAGCACTTGTTCACCTTCTGTGTCATCTCTTAATATTCTCCTTCTATCCTCCGTAACTATTTCTGCTCAAGGACAGAGTATTTCTTTCTTCTTCTCTTACTGAAGAAATAAATAAATGGAGATTGACCAAAAGCAGGATTTGTCAAAGCAATCAATGCCACAAGACTCTTTAAAGAATTATATTTAGTTAATTCATATGGCATGAGGCAGGTAGACAAGGTCTGTTTAGAATTTCTGTTAAGAGATTGTTTCAAGTCTGTTTAGAATTTCTGTTAAGAGATTATCTATCAAAGCAGCAAAGCAAAATTTGCCCAAAAATTTCCACTGTGAAACCGATAGTATTGCAAGGGCAAAAGTCATTTTGTATGTCAATAATTAATAAGTGAAAATAATTTCCATAAGTTGTGAAAAATATTAAAGTGTATACTTCACTCAAATTCTTTGTCAGCATATTAACATATAATAGGGCATCTACCATCATATCAGATTGCTATCCTTGTTCTGCTGTATATACTTGGAATCTCATAAAAAGTTAAGTTTATTATTAGAAAAAATAATTTATTTTCATAGTTTCCAAATATTAGGTAAGCCTTAGCCATTTTTATTTTTTATATATTTGGATTTTTTAAAAGTTTTTATTCTAATTACACTTAGTTAATATAGTATTATATTAGTTTCAGGTGGACAATATAGTAATTTAAGACTTTTAAAAATTTGGTTCCACATATTTAATCTGAAATATTTTAGTTATCTTTGTTGTTTTTTTTAATTAAGGGATCTGGAATCGGCATTTAAAAAATGGTAATAATATTAAATTCTGGGCAAGATTAAAGTAAAATTGATTTTGCAAAGGTATCTATCACCTGGTTTTTTAGTATCACATTATTGATACCCTTATAAGTATAATTTTGCTTCACTTTATTTTGGAAAAGAAACGACACTTTCAAATGTGGTAGTATTATTTCCATTCATAACAAACAATTTTTCACTACTTAATGTGGGGATACATGACCTTTAATCATACTTCAATACCGAACAGATTGCTTATATGTTTACAAGAATATTTACTAAAATCTAATTTATTAGTGCCTCAATATATTTTTATGTGTGGTGTAATGTCTCTATCTTTTTCTTTTTCATTTTAGGGTTTTCTTTACTCTTCTGGACATTTAACTTTCCATAAAAGTATTGGAATAATTTTTTTCATGATTGCAAGTACTATCTCACTGTAAATAATACCAGTGGGCTTCCCACATTTAATCAATATAAGTTCTTGATGAACCATCAAAAAAAGTTTAAAATTATGTCTAGCGTATTTCATCCTTTCAGAATTGTTGAAAGTAAATTACTTAAATGTCAGACTGATTTTGCCAGACATTACATTATTTGCTTAAATATCACCTCAATCTTTCTGGATGACAATAGAGTTATGAGAAAACAAGGAATCTTTTTTCCCCTAAATTCAGTGAATCAAGCATTCTTTTCTTCTACCTCCCACCCATAATATGAAATGTGGAGAGAGAGGACATTATAAAACCACTAAGGAAAGAAGCTGCTATGCAGTCAGAAGTAAGAGAACAATATCTAGTGCTCAGAATAGCAGAGCAGAACGATGGAAGGACCCTGATCTATTGCTGAAGTCATGAAAATTCTTCACCAGCCATGTAGTACCTACCTCTTCTCCTGTGAAAAAAAATAAAATAAACCCTTACTTGGTTAAACTAATGTATTTAGAGTCATGGAAGATACTGCCAAATATAATCTTAAGGACAAGTGATGATGATATTAAATGAATGTGTGTGTTAATATTTATAATGCAAAAAAATTTTTTTTCTGAAGGATATCTTATCCAGATGGCACTGAAATTTATTCTGTAAAATCTACCTACTTTCTAATCTCTCTCTCTCTCTGACTCCTCAGATAAATATCTTCTGAATATATATGTACATATTCACAAACATGATACTAATATCCATGGGCTACATAACACATAGAAGGTGTTGGAAGTATGGGTCTCCTGGAAGTTGGGTCTAGAACCGAACTGAGGTGGTTAAGAATTTGATTCCTGCAGGGTGACTGGGCCAGAAGACTGAGGACCAAGCGTGATAGGGCCCAGACGTTGGATTATTTCGTGAAGCTGAACACTCTGGTAAGACTCACACAAATAAACAAGAAGAGGTTAATAGAAACAGCACTGAGCGCATGGGTCCCCTGCATCTACATAGTGTTAAGGGGAATGACAACTGGCTTCAGGAAAATAAATTTCCCTAAGAATAACCTGGGTCTCACTCAATCTTTTTTGTTTTTAAGTTCACTTATTTATTTTGAGAGAAAGAGAGACAGAGAGAGAGACAGAGAAGGAGAGAGAGAGAGAATCCCAAGCAGGCTCCTCACTGTCAATGCAGACCCCAATGTGGGGTTCAAACTTAGGGACCATGAGATTATGACCTGAGCTTAACTGACTGAGCCACCGAGGTGCTCCTTACTCAACTTTTTTATCATGATGCTACTGCGCATGTGGTGTGGGGAGGGTGAAATGGGGAGCTGTGGAGGAGGCAAACCATTTACATAGTGGGTTTCTTTGAAAATTGTGACTGACTGGGTATCTTTGGCAAGGCTCTGCCTCTCTGTCTTGGGGACAGGATGGGCTTCAGGAGATCTATCTGACCCTGCTCCAGGCTTGCCCCTTTCTGCTTTCCTTCTCAGAAATTACTTATAATACGCACTTCTCCTCCGGAAGTAATCTTTTCCTGAGCCACAGATGGTCTGTACTGCCTGTGTGCAGCCTCATTTGCAACTGGCTGAGAAGTCATAATCTGAGATTTAATCAGCACACTTGGCCAAAACCCCACCTTGCAACCAGGGCTCTATTAGCAATCATCTTGTCAGTTTGACTTCAAAATTCCTCATAGTCGTATTATTTCTTAAATGTTTAACATCTGGTTAGAAGGGAAGGATACATTGGAACAGACCTCCATCTCCTAGACCATATCTAGGTTGGTAAAATAACTCAGACACTAGAAATCTGCACTTGCTGCCTTTGTGATGGGAAACTTCTAGCATTTGTCTTTTTTACATTTTCCTCCCTTCTCGGAGCGCCTGGGTCGCTCAGTTGGTTAAGTGGCCTACCTCAGCTCAGGTCATGATCTCACAGTTCGTGGGTTCGAGCCCCGTGTCAGGCTCTGTGCTGACAGCTCAGGGCCTGGAGCCTGCTTCTGATTCTGTGTCTCTCTCTCTCTCTGACCCTCCCCCACTCACACTCTGTCTCTATCAAAAATAAACATTAAAAATTTTTTTGAATTTTCCTCCCTTCGTTTTCTTTCATTCTATAGTCATGAAACTCTTACTCCTTGTAACTTTATATTTTGTAACATATCCACCAGGTCTCTCAATACCTTTCTTGCATATTTCAGCCCATTATTTCTCTATGTTGCATTCTAAGTGGATTTAACAGCAACCAGTTATAATGCCCTAATTCCTTCTGGATCTCTACTCTAGGATTTACCCATGTAAAGAGTTGTTTGTTTTTGTCATGGCTGCAGATTTGCTTTTAGGATATATGTTTGGTCATATTTCATATTCACTCATTGGTTCAATTTACTTGTTATTGTTTGATGGCTTTCAAAAATGGGTGAAATATTTTATCTTTTCCATTTTTTAAATTTTATTGAAAGGACTTTATCTACAGTATTTTAATTTGATGACTCTCTTTTTAAATATTTGCTTCCCTTGTGTGTTTTACAATATTAATATCATCAGGAAAATAGAAGGTGTCATTCTCCCTTGCCCTGAAATCACTATTTCCTGATTGCCCATTTAATAATATTTCTAAAGAAATACAAGGTCAATCATTAGTCTGAGGCAGGAAGGGATTACAGCTTACCCTGAGATATGATGGAAGACTGGAAAGAGGCATATAGAGGGACATTTGTAGATGGTGGTGAAGTAATCGAGAGAGTTGCCATCTGTTAATAGAAGTTTTCTCTTCTGCTTCATTGAGATATATATCCACGAATATTTATTTGGCCCTATTTTCTACTGTGTCCCTTGAACAAATTTTTCCCTTAATCTCCTGGATGGTTTTATTCTCCTTTGTTCACCTTTTTAGATATAGATGATTTCTTGCCTATTAAGATTTTTCATTTTGTACATCCCCCTTAGCCCACTTAAAATTATAAATGCCTTCACGAATATGATGGCATGAAATCATTAATCAAAGTCAAATATTCCTCCTGAATTTATATTCCATGGCACTTATATTCCCTTTGGTAATCCATAGTTACATAAAACCCCTTATATCTTTAAATATATATATATATATATATATATATTTTACATAGTTGTCAATATCATAATCCTGAGATTATCTTTGACCTTTTCTTCTCCTTTGCTTCTATATTAGAAAAAAAAACGTTAAAAAATTGGTGGAGGAGGGGGATATCTGATTTTAATATTTCAATTCTGTCTCCATTCCTTCTCTTCTCCATGTCCACACTACTGCTGAGGTTTATCTCTGATTGTTTCTCCCTGGATCACTGCTGCAACCTCAGAGGTCATCATGACTGCACAGGACCACCTTCTATCAGCATCCACCCGACTGCTCAAGTGTTTCTTCTAAATGCCCTAATGTACCTGTGAAGAGACATTTCATATATTACTCTCTAGGTACAGAGTCTGAGGCAGGAATTATTCAAATATATTTAATAATGTAGGAAGAGGATAAAATTTCTCAAGATATGAAATCTCTGAACATAAATTTTAAAAGCCGAGCAATAGAGACTGTGATGTGAGAGTCATAGTTAATTATACTATGCATGGAATGATAAGAAAACAAACAAGGAGAAAGGACTGTTCATGATACAGTATCAGTAGCCATGTAAAAGTTATTTTATTTTCATAATTATTCTGAGAGGTGTGGAAGGAAAAGTCCAACTTGGTTTGAAGTATTTTATCTTTCTCAAATTAGTAATCATGATAATTTGTCATATATTTGTTGACATTTTCCACTGGGAATGGGTTTCAACTCTACTTAAATGATACATAAATAACTATAATGTCATAAGAGTCTGAAGATTATACTGCAATTGTATAAAATCTATGTTTCAGAAAATTTGAGTTCTTTACCTTTTTAAATTTTTTTTAACATTTATTTATTGTTGAGAGACAGAGAAAGACAGAGCATGAGCAGGGGAGGGACAGAGAGAGGGAGACACAGAATCTGAAGCAGGCTCCAGGCTCTGAGCTGTCAGCACAGAGCCAGATGCGGGGCTCGAACCCACAGAACCGTGAAATCATTACCTGAGCCGAAGTGGGACTCTTAACTGACTTAGCCAACCAGGAGCCCCCAGTCCTTTAACTTTTTAATTAACTTTAATTTTTAATTAATATTGACTTTATTATTATTATTATTTTTGTTATTACCAAATCTAGTATATTCCTTGGCCAAACCTTTGTCTTGTGTTACATGTGTTGAATACTATTTATCACTTCTTATTTTGCTTTAATATGATGAAGTTTCAGAATAATATTACAAAATATATGACATATTCTAACTGATTCAATTTTATCCTCTGTTCTGATGGCTTTACCTACATTTTAAAATTTCTGTGAATAAAACGTATTCTTTTACCTGAGGTGAATTTTCCCTATGCTTTCTTCTTGCTTCCTATTCCACAAGAATTTAATTGGTGCCCTCTGGCAAAGAAGCCCACTGGGTAAAGTGCTCACACTTGGGGAGATTTCAAAGAAAGTCAGTTATTATAATAAATCTAGATTATGCAAAAGGAGTGAATCAGAGGATATAAAAGAGACACATTCATTTGGTGTTAAAGGGTATGTGTATAGGAAAAACACCTGCACTCAACTTTGTTTTTTTTTTTTTCAACTTCTTTCCTGCCAGGTCCTTGCTTGTTTCTGTTGTAGTTTTCATTCTGGCACACATAACGACACTTGAACAAGGGTTAGAGAGCCAGATAAGACAGTGGCAATATAAGGCGAGTCACCCTTATTCTGTACTTCACTTGATTCTGTAGTCTTTATTCAGATTTCTTTCATAATGATTTATTATGTGAATTGCTGAGATGCTCTTCAGTGAAACTTGTGGTTGTGAATAAAAACAGAACCGAAGCAACATAACTATATTTCCTAATGCATTTCCACCAGTGTCGTCTAACAGTCTCATGATGGAAAGTAAATTTAATGCAGTGAACACTGGGCAGAAAGAAAAAAAATAGGAAGACATGGATAAAAACGATAAAAGCTAAGATGAATCAAACATTGGATCATAAAATTAATTCTGCTGGTTTATCATAGAACATCTAGACATCTTAGGAGCAGCAAGAAATTGGTCTCTGGATCGTGACCTCTGCGGGTTCACAATGAAAATTAACTCTAATAAAATCATCTTTGAGAATTTTTATTAGTCTAATTGCCCTTAGCCACTGGATTTAATTTTTTTTTCAAAATCCAGTATAAGTGATAGCTTTCTATTCATAATACTATTTATTTCAAAAATCGCTTGAGCTCTGGAATATATAATGCCTTGCTTTAGAATGGTGCATGGTGTAAAGCAAAGTAAAAATAAATTTATCAAAACTCTATATAGTTCATCAGTTGTTTACACCGCCATGCCCTGGTGATTTTTAAATTATGTAGTATGCTTTAATTAAAAAATACTATGGTATCATTATTGTAGTCAGAAAAACAATATGATATTTGTTATGTCAGAGTAAGTGCCTCTGTGAGCAACCATGTAAGCTGTACACTTCATGATGCCGAGGATCATTCTTCTTTGTCACTTCAGATAGCTATCTTTGCCATTTTGCAAATAAAGAGATTTGCTGTCACTGTTACCATGCTACAGATTATACAGCCTAAGTGTGACATGTCATATCTAGCTATAATGATCATGGTGCATTCTCTAATAATGATGTATTGTTCACCTATGAGGTCAACCCATATTTTTAAAAATTATATTTTAGGCGTTGTTGCTGTGCTAATAGTCTTGACATGTTCATTTTACTTGCTTCTGAGTCATTTAGAGAATTCTAATTCTCCTTTTGAGCATCTGTAAAGGGATATAAAAAGGTAAAACAGGCACGAGGAATTGCTAAATTATTTAGGTTTGGCTAGGTTAATGGGAGAAGTAAATGTCACTGAAATGTTGATATTTGGTGAAAGCTTATAAAAAAGAAAAATCCAATTTAACAGTTTGTAATTGGGTCAGAATATTTCTATGGTCTGTTGAATTGGTTCATAATATTGCTATGGTTAGTTGGTTTAATTTTGAGGAATATGATCATTGAATGTAAAATAATTTCCAGTACACAGAATTGTCATCATTGGTACATAACTATATAAATATTTGTAAAAACTTATCAAATAAAAGTCATATACATCAGTAACAACAGGTCACATCTGTGTAATCCAACATGCTTTTTTTTTTAATCAAATAACACATTTCTTTTTTTTTTTAACTTTATAGTTTATTGTCAGGTTGGTTTCCATATAACACCCAGTGCTCTTCCCCACAAGTGACCTCCACCAAGACCATCACCC